>JALMGJ010000006.1:55945000-56607500 GCA_023362775.1 Charina bottae
GTGCTTACAGCCCAACACCGTGCAGGACGTTTGGCATTTGCCAGAGAACACCAAGATTGGCAACTTCGCCACTGGCGCCCTGTGCTCTTCACAGATGAAAGCAGGTTCACACTGAGCACATGTGACAGATGTGACAGGGTCTGGAGATGCCGTGGAGAACGTTCTGCTGCCTGCAACATCCTCCAGCATGACCGGTTTGGCAGTGGGTCAGTAATGGTGTGGGGTGGCATTTCTTTAGGGGGCCGCACAGCCCTCCATGTGCTCGCCAGAGGTAGCCTGACTGCCATTAGGTACCGAGATGAGATCCTCAGACCCCTTGTGAGACCATAGGCTGGTGCGGTTGGCCCTGGGTTCCTCCTAATGCAAGACAATGCTAGATCTCATGTGGCTGGAGTGTGCCAGCAGTTCCTGCAAGACGAAGGCATTGATGCTATGGACTGGCCCGCCCGTTCCCCAGACCTGAATCCAATTGAGCACATCTGGGACATCATGTCTCGCTCCATCCACCAACGCCACGTTGCACCACAGACTGTCCAGGAGTTGGGGGATGCTTTAGTCCAGGTGTGGGAGGAGATCCCTCAGGAGACCATCCGCCACCTCATCAGGAGCATGCCCAGGCGTTGTAGGGAGGTCATACAGGCACGTGGAGGCCACACACACTACTGAGCCTCATTTTGACTTGTTTTAAGGACATTACATCAACGTTGGATCAGCCTGTAGTGTTCTTTTACACTTTAATTTTTCAGTGTAACTCCACATCCAGACCTCCAGGGGTTGCTTACATTTGATTTCCATTGCTTTTTGTGTGATTTTGTTGTCAGCACATTCAACTATGTAATGAACAAAGTAATTAATACGAATATTTCATTCATTCAGATCTAGGATGTCTTATTTCAGTGTTCCCTTTATTTTTTTGAGCAGCTTATATATAGAAAGTGCCACATATTTCTGTGACATTCTATAATATATATTTTTTCATCCTGTCCCAAGTACTTCTATGTGATCTCTTTTTATGTCCAATCTACATTCACTCTATTGGGAGAATAATCTTCTATAGGTAGTCCTTGCTTAACGACAGTAATTGGGACAGGAAATTCTGTTGCTAAGAGATGCGGTTGTAAAGTGCGACATTACATGACTGCATCGCTTAGCGACAGCAATCCCATCAGTCCGTTGCTGTTGTAAGGTGAGGATTGCGGGTTGTTAAGAGAGGACCTCACGTGACCGCAACTTGTGACTTCCTGCTGGTTTCCAACAAGCAAAATCAATGGGGAAGCCAGCAGGAAGTCGCAAGTCCTAGGTGGCTTGCAAGCAGGCCGACAGGTGGATGCTATGGAGTGTGGCTGGGCATGGCACAAGCGCAGCTGGGTCGATATGCACTATGGCGTGCAGGTGGGTGCAACTTACGGGAGCGACTTGCGACCTTCCCTGATGGCTTCCCCATTGACTTTGCTTGTGGGAAGCTGGCACGGAAGGACGCAAATGGTGATCATGTAACCGTGGGACCCTGCAACCTTCGTAAGTACAAGCCAGTTGCCAAGCGCCCGAATCATGATCATGTGACTACAGGGGTGCTGTGATGGCTGAAACTATGAGGTGCACTCCTTCAGCACCATTGCAACTTTTTACAGTCACTGAATGAGTGGTTGTTAACTGAGGACTACCTGTAATGATTTTTCATTCAGGATGTCAACTTCCTGTAGTCATTTTACTTTCACTCTAATTTCTTTCACCTTTCTTCCATGTCCATTTTCCCACTAAATACACAGTGAAACTATCAAAAGATGGCTCATTCCTCATCTTTTATCAGGAACAATTAAGTAATTTCTTTTTGTATTGTCGAAGGCTTTCACGGCCGGAGTTCAATGGCTGTTGTGGGTCTTCCGGGCTGTGTGGCCATGTTCTGGAAGCGTTAGGAACCACAACTTCCAGAACACGGCCACACAGCCCGGAAGACCCACAACAGCCATAATTTCTTTTTATTAATTCCTTTTTCATGTATACATATGAACAGATATACTAAACCATGCATATGAGACAAACCTTTTTATAAGCAGATACCATTCTCATTCATTCTTGGGTCTCTGAATAACCCAATTACTTTTTTGTGTTATCTCATCATTCATTCATATTATCTAACATAATGACTTTCTACCTTGGTTCACATTCAATCAGAATTTTGCACTTTTCCCCCCCAAAATTCATCCATGGTTTCTCTATTCTCATAATTCAATGGCAACTAAATCCTACCTATGAATTGCTAACAGTTTTGTATGCATCCACAACAATCTAGATCATGAGTGTCCAACCTTTTGACTTCCCTGGGCCACACTGAGTGAAGAGGAATTGTCTTGGGGCACACATAAAATATATAATATAGTTAATGTATGTAAGTAATAAAACTTCATTTATTTTTTTATATTTTTTATAATAAAATTTTAAAAAAGAGGGCAACATAAAACTAGTGGGATATTTGACCTTGTTTTTGTGAAACTAATGCATCAATGTCTGGTTCGATGAAAGTGATTGCAATTCTCAGTGACTTCTCAAGGTGCTCGCCAGAAATTTTAATTCTAATGTTACTCTTTGTGTGTTTCATCCTTGAAAATAGTTGCTCACAAATGTACGTACTGCCAAAAAGAGATGTCATGAATAAGGCGTGATTGTGAAGTGAGGGATATTTTTCTCTGGGAAGATAGGTCTCATAAAAGTCCAGTAGAGAGACACGATCAAATTTTTCTTTGAGTTGAATGTCTGATTGCAACTCTATGCATTCCATTTGAAAATTCAGAGGTAATGTAGTTATGTCGATTGAAAATGGAGTAAAAAATATACCAAAATATTGATGATTTTTCCGGAAATCTTGAAACCTGTTCTCAAATTCCTGTATCAAACCGAAAAGCAAGGCTGCATATTTCTCGCTGTTCACAGGACTGTGTTTAGTCAATATATTAAAATGTATAAAATTATTTTCCATAACTTGAGCTTGCCATACTTTAAGTTTCATTTCAAACACTGTTATGGTTTGAAACACTGCAGTGATAAGTTGGTTTTCACCTTGAAGACGCATGTTTAACTCATTTAAATGAGTGGTCAAATGCATCAAAAATGCTACATCTGTGAGCCATTTTTCATCTTCAAGTTCTGGCACAAATTTTCTTTTTGATTCCATAAATGACTTGATTTCATTTCGCAAATCATAAATTTTTTTCAGCATTTTACCCCGACTTAGCCACCTTACTTCAGAAAAGTAAATGATGTCCCCATAATCAGCATCCATATTTTAAGGAACTCCTGGAATTCGCAATGATTCGATCCCTTGGCCCTTACTGCTTTGATGACAATTTGCATGACATCATCCATGTTTAAAGCTTTTGCGCATAAATTTTCTTGATGTAGAATGCAGTGATACTTCATCAAACATGAGTTGCCGGAGGCACTTGCATCATCTTCTATCAATTTTGTAAGTCCCTCACTTTTACCAACCATCGCCAGGGCGCCATCAGTAGATATACCAGATATGTTGACAATGGTTAAAGAAAATCGCTTTAATGTCATTTTTACTGCTTTGTACAAATCAAGAGATTTAGTTGTGTCTTTTAATGGCACCAAAGAAGCCATTTCTTCAGTGACATTATATTCGTTATCAATACCTCTAATAAAAATGGCAGGTTGAGCCATATCTGTAGCATCAGTACTTTCATCTATCGCCAAAGCATAAAATTTGAAATTAGCAGCTTTACTCTTCAAACCTCTTTCGATAGATTTTCCTATTTCTTCAATTCACCTGGCTATAGTCTGGTGAGACAAACTGATTTTAGAAAAATTGCTTTTTTTATCAGGACAAATTATATCTGCCACGCTTTCCATACATTGCTTAATAAACTCACCATCGGTAAATGGTTTTGATTTTTTTGCAATCAGATTTGCTACCAAATAACTAGCTTTTATAATAGAGTCCTTTTGAGTTGTGACTTCTTTAAAAAAAAAATTGTTGAGACGACACCTTTTTCAGTTCCGCTAATTTGTCTTTACGACAAATTCCTTGATACGCTTCAAATTTGGCAGCATGTTTTTCCGTATAATGCCTTTTCAAATTGTAGTCTTTGAAAACTGACACATTTTCCCTACAAATTAAGCATAGTGCCTTAGTATTTGTCTCGACAAAAAAAGTTTTCATCTGTCCATTTTTCATTGAATACTCTTCCTTCATCCACAATTTTTCTTTTTTTCTTTTCTTTTTTGGGTTCTGTTTTCTGTTGAAACGACGTTGAAGCCATGCTGGAATAAATTTATTTAGGAATAATTTTTTTAAAAGAAATAACACAACAAGCTCACTGTAAATTGTTAGGTAGGCAAATAAACAAAGCAAAGTTTAATAATCAAATAAAAAAACTTACATGTCTACTTAATAATAATAATAATAATAAACGCCTGTCGTCACAGAACACGTGTAGGTAGGTTGAAATATTATATATAATGCCAAGTTGCCACAAGCTGATGTGTGTAGCGGGCGGCAGCGTTAGCACTGCACTGCTCCCTCCCCTACACAGCATTCCGTTGTTTCTACCTACGCAGTCCGCGATCGAGCACCACGTGATCGAGTCAAGAAAAAAATAGCAAAATAATGTTAAAAGCTTACAATTTTTTGGGACCGCATTACTAGCTGTTCAGGGCTGCATGTGGCCTGTGGGCCGCGGGTTGGACACGCCTGATCCAGATGGTATTAATTTCTACGTTCAAAATATATTTTAGATCTTTCTTTCAAAATTAAACCTTCATTTCCATTTCCATGTATGCATTAATCAACTCGTTTGCTCTCAGTGTGCACAGATAGATTTTTCTTTTTTTAATTTCAATCATTAACACATGGTCTTTACCATTTGTTCCTCTTGCATTCCAAGTTACAATCTTCCATATGCCATAGTTGTCAACAGATGGGCTCATGAATATTGACTGCCACCACTCATCATGGTTTTGGTCAGTTAAACCTTTCACATGATTTTTATTAAGGCAGAGAAAGTAGCAGATCAGGTTACCAGACTTAGTTGCCTTGTCCTACATGCAGCATTCCCTGCTAATGATTGGGACAGTATTGGTCAGTTTTGGCCCATTTGGAGCAGAATGCCTCAACCACAAACAAAGCACACTCAATTTTTTGCAAGCCAGGATCTGTAAACTAGAAAAAACCCTGGGAACCAGAATACAGTTGCCCACATCCCACCAACTAGGAGTTAATGCATGGTACTGATACACTAAAGATACTCATTCAACACTATCAGATATTCATTTAAATCCAAAGGGGTGGAAGGAGTCAATTAATTCAAAATGGAAGAAAGAAATTGAATCCGTAGATTCTAAATGTTGCAGCATAGTTTGGTTAAACCTGGGATAATTAAATGTAGATTTTCAATAGGGAAAAACATTTTATGTCTAACTAACAATTCACAACTGCTATGAATTACCTCATTTTGCACTCACGTTACCTTAAAATAACTGTTCTTCATATGTCTACTTTTACTTTGCATAAATAGTTTTTTCTTTTACTAGGTCTTAAGAAAAAGTATCAGAGATTGAAAGAAAGCTACATGGAGACAAACAATTTATTATGGTCTCATTATTATCAGAACATTAAATAGTAGGAGAGAGAAAAATATTGCATGAAAGATCATGCAGCTGCAGAGTAAAAAAGGAAATGAGGGAGTTGCTCATCACAAGCATCTTCTAAAATTATGCCAATGAATCCCAGAGAGCACACTGAAATGCAATTCTGAGTATACAGTTTGCTGGGTGGGATAATAGTAAATATGTGAAAAAGTCTTTGAAAATATACACACATACCCCAAAAAAGAGAGGGGAACAGAGAGAGCAAACATACAGTGCACTAAAACCTATACCAAAATCCAAGTAACCTTCATTATAATTGCATGACTCTTTTCCAACCTTTTTTCACATAACCATGAATAAGAAAAGGAGCAGGAAGTTTAAATATCAGAATAAAGAGGAAAAAAACAAGGCAAATTCCAGGTTGATACAATGTATTTGCCAATGTTTAGGATCAAATTAACCATCTTAGAAAATTTCCATGAGTAAATATGCAGTGTTTCCTTAGAGAAACAATTTTAAAGACAATCTACTCACCTGCGACCACATTCTGAATATTTACCAATATTTTTTAATATTAAGGCAGCTGTTAATCGGATGTGTTTAGTAATTGGTCCCTCTTTTTCATCCTTAGTCGGAAAAGAAAACAAGTTTTTAGAACAAGTCTCATAACCATTTCTTTCCAGTATATAATCCATACTCATCCTACTTACTGTGAAATCTCTGAAAACGAGGTTTCGTGATCCCCGCCTTAATGCCATGAGGGCAGCACTAGGGTGATTGACAATGGCCTTCTGTGCTCTGGGAGTGGAAGAAGCACCCCCAGCAGTTGGCGGCCTGAATAGATTTACAAGTAAAGATAATTACACAGGGGTCTCTGGCACAAGAATTATTTCCTTCTTCTAAATTGGTGTTTGGTGCCAACAGTTTATAATTAATTATTATAAATTGCCGTTTATTTTGTAAGATAACGTTTTGTAAGCGTTATTAATGTATTGTATTTTTTTCTTTTTGATATTTGTTAATCTACCCATTTAAATGACAAAAACAAATCCCCCAAAACACTCTGGATAGAGCAATGCTTCCCACAGCTCCAATGAAAGCCTTGGGAATAAGGAAGAATGGTAGCTTTCTTTCATTATTTTCTACTCTATTTTAAAAGTATTTAAAAGTATTATTCTTTGGGGGCAGAAGATTATACAGGTCTAAAATAGTATTTAATTTTGTGTTGACAGCACGTCTAGAACTTGTCTTTTGATCTAACATATCCAAAACTTCACCCAGTCTGTCTTCTTTTTGCCTTTTAGACACTGGAAAAAAGGCAAAAGCTTTAGAGGTTTTTAAAAGAAACAAATTTTGCAGAAATATTAGACAATTGTGAGAGGATGAAACATGTCAAATTTCATAGAAATCAGTGCAGAGATTAATTATGCAATCTTCTGATGACAACTGTTTGTTCAAGCCACTTTTGCAGCATTCTTAAAGCTTTGACTACAATTTTTACTGAGACCAGTCTCCTTATCCTTGATGAGTGATATTGCCTAATACACTAAATCATACCAACATACTCATCAATACAGCCAAAATTGGATGAGGGAGGAATACTACTAGTATTCTACTAGAAAACTATCAGTATACTACTAGTTAGTAGTAATACTACTACTAACAAGGAAGACAGACAGATATGTCCACTGAATAATTTTACACAATTAATAGTCTACAGGAGAAAGAAAAGATAAAGGAAGACTAAACTAGTTCAGCTGAAAAAATACTTTACTGAAATATAAGACAGACAATACTATACTACAAGTTGTAAAAGGAAGGAAGGAATGGGGGAGGAGAGAATAACTGAATAAACAAACTAACTGAAGAGGGTCCAGTGACAATAGGAATGAAGATGTTGGACTAAAATATATTAGATTTTTTATTTTGAAATTTCTATTAAAAATAAATTTGTTCAGTAACTGTTGCCATTTAGCTAACATAGAATCAGGCAGAGTAACTGATATTATCTGAAATAAAAAAGTGATTTTATATGCTACATACATCTTAACTGCAAAATATGTAGCTTTGGATCATTTTCCTCAATAAATAAACAAACAAGTATAATGTTTTTGACTCATTTGTTTAGTTGGGTTCTTTGCTTTACGACTTGTGTGGAGAACAGGTCATGTTTTAGGTCATATTTATGCAGAAATATTAAAAATTCAAAAGGGTTTATAAACTTTTAAGCACCACTGTAAATCTCTAAATTTTTTATTGTCATGGCTAACACTATTGTAAAAAAATTTTAAATCTTGGTTTAATATACACATTGGATGATAATACATCAGGTCTTCTGTGTTCCAGGCACTACAGTCATAGATTCACATGAGATTTTTGTGAGAAGAGCACATTCCCAAATAGCTGACAATACCAGTTAAAAAAACTGGAATTTCTTAGAGATGGTCATTGAGGATTAATCTGTTGATCCAATTGTCTGTTTTCCCATACCCCTCCAGGAAGAGCTAAAAACCTTTTAAAAAATTACTGTTCTTTCCATAAGATACAATTGAATAGTTATGTGCTATCAAGTCAGTGTAGACTCTTAGCAACCATAAAAGTAAATTTTCTCCAGGAGGATTTGTCCCCAACCTGGCCCTTCAGGTCTTTCAATGGTGTACCCATCAAAGCTCTAATTGAGTCCATCCACCTTACTGTTGGTCATCCTCTTCTCTTTTCTTTCTTATATAAGATACAGCATAGCCAAATTACATAATGGAACTCCACAGAGGATCTTCAATTTTCTCCAGGAGGATTTGTCCCCAAACTGGCCCTTCAGGTCTTTCAATGGTGTACCCATCAAAGCTCTAATTGAGTCCATCCACCTTACTGTTGGTCATCCTCTTCTCTTTTCTTTCTTATATAAGACCAAAATTAATGAATGACACCAGGTGCAACAATCAGTCTTAGAATTGAAAATGAAGATATTGAAGTGATGGATAGCTTGTGCTTTTTAGAACCGACTATCAACAGTGGGAACTCAGAGTCAAGAAATATGCTGCAGACTAGTACTTTGGAGCATAGCAATGAAGGTCTTGGAAAGGTACTCAGACACCATGTTGTGTCTATACCTACAAAAATCAGAACTGTCCATATAATGTTTTTTCTTTTGACATTCTATGGAAGTGAAAGTTGGACTTTGAAAAAGGAGGACAGAAAAAATATTGATGCTTTTTAACTTTGGTATTGGAGAATACCTGAAAATACCATGGATAGCTAAGCAAACAAATAAATTAATCATAGAACAAATCAATCCAGAGTTTTCATTTGAGGAACAAATGATCATGGCTCAAATTATCATATTTTAGACATACTATATGAAGACTTAGCTCTCTTGAGAAGTGAGTGCTGCCGGGAAAGAAGATGGAAGAGAAGAAAACCACCACCAGCAAGGTGGATGGACTTGATTGCAACACTGATGAGTGCAACACTGGAAGGCTTGAAGAGCCAAGTTGGGGACAGATTATTCTGGAAAAGGTCTATCTATGTGGTTACTAAGAGTCGAACCACCTTGATGGCACATAATTATCCATTATGTATGTATGCATTCATGTTTTCACATCATTTGTGTACCACTAATTCCACATGAACATATACAGATTGATAAGCAATTTGTCACCCATAAGCACTACCACTTTCTGCCAGACTTGCTTTGGAACCCTTAATGAAAATTTTAACTTAACTGATCATATCTTGCTTAACACTGCATATTTCCATAGAATTCATCATAAAATATATAACCTGCAACTCTTTTCATATTTCAAAATATATCCCACAGTGGGATATATTTCTGAGTAAACTTATGAAGACTGTACTATTAGATTATTAAGGGAGTTTACATCTCTTACTTTGTGGAAGGTTTTGAATTTCCTACTTGTCCATGTTCATCTTGCTTTAATCCCGCAAGGAGAGCATCTCGTGAGCAATGCTTATCCTGATTGAGAAAGAGAGAGTAGTATTATTATATCACACTGGGATTAATTTAAGTCTGACTGGTGAACTTGCATAACCACTAGGGATTATGCACATCCAAATGAATGCATGGGGACTGTACCTGAATGGACAGCATCAACAGGAGATTCTGTATACTGGCCAGTCAGTATGGATAATCAGCAACATAAATCAGAGAAAGTGAATTTTTAAGAGTCATTTTGTACATTAGGTTAATAATATACACAGCTTCTTTATTTACTGAGAAATGAAAATAATTGGAATCGCATGATTTTGGAAACCATCCTTCCAGCTAATTGCAGAATACTTAAAATCTTGCATTTACTGGGAACATTTGATATGTTATGTCACTATTAGCAGTTTAAAAAACTTTGAATATAACTAAACTTTAATCTCGTATCAAAAGGGACTGATAGTCCAATCGTATACATCTGCACCAATCTCAATGAAGTCAAAGGAGATTACTCCCAGGTAAATGGGATTACATTCAGAGAGAAATTTAACAGCATACATATCTTCAGTACAATTAATAATATATTGTCAACTGTAATTAGACTCTATTTATTTATTTATTTATTTATTTATTTATTTATTTATTTATTTATTTATTTAATCTATCATATTTATTCACTGCCCATCTCGTGTAACGACGACTATTCTTATGGTTAAAGTATTGACCAATTATTCTGCTCTTTTATTATTTTTAAAATCTTATACTTGCTTTGGTTCTCTCTATAGTATTTATACAGGATACTTCTAGGAAGTTAAAAATTTAAATGTATGCTGCTCTGGGATTATGATTAACAAATTGTGATTAAAACTTTTATAAATAAATAACATACACACACAGCTTGTCCATCAATCAGTATGATGTCTGGTCAATATGGAAAATCCCTAATGAGTAATATAATCTCATCATTTGCAGCTCATTTTCTGTAATTACTTTGAAATTCAGAAGGGAATTTAGGAAACACTTAAGAGGATATTTCTTCTGTGAATAAATACCATTTTCCTCTCTAGAACTCTAGAATTTTCCAAAGCAAGTTGAGAATCTCATTCTTGTGTCTTTTCACTCATGCATAAAAAAATGTACGTAACTCTTTAGAGCAGTGAAAAAGCTTACATAATGCCATGCCTTACAATCATCCTGTCTTGCTTTTACCTCCAGAATACTATAAGATGAAAGATTTGATTGAGAAGGCCAGTACTTCCTAGTTTTCTTTTCTTTAACTACTCAATTCATTCCTGCTGACATTGTTCCTAGACAGTCATGGACCACTAGGGCTACTTTTAGTTTCTTTGTTCAAACTCTTTCTACACATTTATAGAGATTCGGATGTTTATTATTCCTACTTCACAAATAAGAATTCCAATAAAGTTTTGCAGCAAATGTCTCGGCCTTATTCAGTGCTCCAGAAATTTCTAACATCCTTTTATTTATATGAAAATTGTCTATGAAACCCTGGAAAAGGAATGAGAAATTTCTACCTGTAGGTGGGTAATGAAGGAAAACCTTTGTCTCTGGAAAGGTTCACAGCCCTCCCACAAGCACTGTCCAGGGTAGACATCTTTTCCTCCATGCTCAGTTGCAGCATGATAGAAAACCTGGGACGGTGTCTGAAACCACCTGGAAAATGGAAGGAATTTTAAGTTTGCAGAAAAAGGTATACTGTTTTGCAATCAATTTCTTCACCTAGTCATTACATGTAAATCATGAAAAATAGGTTATTTAATAAGTGGCAAACTGAAATTATTCAGAGGTTCTATTTACCACTTTCAAGAGCTGCCTACACAAGCTTTCTACAAAGGAAAAGGCAGCCCAATACAAGTCAACTGAAATGAAATATTTCATACATTTTTTACTAGCTAGTAGCTAAGCCTATAAAGACTTCCCCTATCACCATGGCAGTGTTAAAAGTTTGTAACACTGACTAGTTATGTAGAGAGAGGTTTGAGTGGGACAAGAGAATCTGTTCAACTTGTGGCATGAGAGGGAAAATGTATCCATTTCACTGGACTCTAAGATATTCACTCCATGACCCAAAAGATACATCTTGGGGAAAAAAACACTATTTGATTTATATTATTCTTTAATACCTTCTCTGAGAGAAATAGAGTAGAATGTGGAGGGAGCCAATCACACAGAATTGGGCTGTGTGCAGAAAAGCTGTATGAGCATCAGTGATACCCAAATAATTATTTGATTATCTGCAGAAAGGGCAGAGCATTTAAGTGGCTAAATGTATGAATGACACATTCATTTATTTGGAAAAGTAAAATTCCACTGACTGTGAAAAGCTCAAGAACATTATTCCAAAATGTGTAAAACAGTAACAACCACAGTTTAAATGTAAGGCAGTTGAAAAATGTAATGTTAGTTTCTGCAGGGCTTCTCTGGGTTCTTATGCAAGATTCCAAATACACACACAGCCAAACGTGGCAAATATCTAAGTACGAAGAGAGACACTCATAGCATCACGGACACCACTTACCTCTAAGGAAAAACCATGAAGATCTGGGTGCTATGGGGTGGTGGCAGGGAGAGGGGCATGAGTGCTCTTCAGCAAAACACTACCAAAGATTTCAGTGATAGAGAACTAGAGAAGGGAAATTCTTGGCTTTATAAAGATTTGCTATTTCAACTAGCTGACAGAACAGCTCAACACTACTTACAGTTTTTTACCTATTGGCCAACTTGTCGTAACTTTTGGTTTAGACAATAAACAAATTAAGGTAGCCAATTATTTATTTATTTATTATTTAAATTTATATGACCGCCCAACTCCCCCAACGGGAGACTCTGGGCGGTTACCTACAAAAGTATATGTTGCAGCTACAATGAGAATATTTGAATTCTCACATTAGATGTTCCTGTGTTTTCAGATGCAGGTCTGATTCCTGCATCTAAAAAAAAACACTGAAAAACTCAGCATGCATATAAAGTATAGCCAGTGCTTTAAAGGACTTGAAAATTGATGCAGTCAACAAAAACAACTTCTGTATCGTATAAAACTAATACTTAACAACACTCACTTTTTACAGGATTGCCAAAGACACATGAAATTTTGTCCAGGTTTTTTCACTTGTTCTGCATGTGGACTTGATACAGTATACATAGAAGGTGGCAAACTGACAGGTGGACCCTGAACTTGCATTGTTGGTACCGGTATTACAGGTGTGCTCTGTGAGAAAATGTTTTAAAAATAAGGATTTATTATTTCTATAACAAATTCATAATCTGCCCAACATCCAGTGACTCTGCCTTAAAATTTAAATGTTTTACTATTTCACATATTTAAATAACTAATTATTAAGGAGCTCTATATCATGAGTAGCTTTCCATGGTTTTTATTTCAGCAAGTAGACTGTAAACACTGTCTCTACAGGGGAAAAAATAAAATAAAAGTAGAAGTCTAGGTGCTATTTACAGACTTGCTCAGTAGTCTATCTACATTTGTTCTATTTTTATTTTCTGTGTTCAACACAGAATTAGTCCCAGTTTTTAAGGAAGATTTCCAGATGGCAACTGCTTTCTACCAAAAAAAAAAAAAAACCAACTGGGCAATTCAAAACGTACTGCATAGTTTTAGCAATCTCTCTTTTTCAGACTAAGCAATTTAAAGTATCTTCTGCAAAGCTACCGTATTATTTTTGGCTTACACACACACACACACACACACACACACACACACACACACACACACACCACACACAGAGCTGACAATTCCCTTTAGTAGAAAAACCACATAAAATCTTGTATTCATATGGATGATAAAGAGTGTTTAAAAGAAGCATGTCAATGTCAATGTTAAGCTAGAAACCTTTTTCTGTTATTTATGTAACTTTCCAGGGTTTGCTTTTGTTCCTAATGACAAGTTTCCAACATGGCAGCAATCCCCAACCCCACTTCTCTTACATTAAAACAGTCTCTTTGCATTATCAACACATTCACATTGACACAAGCAATTCCTAAAGCAGGTATATCAAAGAAAAATATAAGTTTACACATACAAAAGAATAAACATAAGCTGTAATCCTCTTGCCCTAAAGTGCTGACCTTAGTATGAAAGTTTTGCTCGGCTGGCAATAGATTACTGAAGGTATGTTCAGTAACAGTTATGAAGTTCGGAAGAGAACATTCAATTTACAAACTTAATCACTGTATCTATGGACTTCATAGCTTTTATACAGAACACTGCTTAAATACCTCCTGCAATTACGTACTTGCTTTCTACCACTAAATTCATCAAATCAAGCTGAAGCAGCCAATGAGTTTGGAGCTTCCTGAAGTGTTGCCAATTTGCTTTCCACACAAGGCTATTTAAACATCTGTGTTTAAGAGGGGGAACATGAAAAGGAATGAAAAAGTGCACTCTACTCAAAAAGATGTTTTGTAAGAACTCATATAAAATGGCTGCAAGCTATGTTAATACATTGCAAAGTTATCTCATTAGAAAAGTAACTTTGGAGCAAAGAGCAATATTCCCAGTATATCATTGCAATTGGAAACTAGTGGGAGAAAGGGATAAGAAATAATGGGAAAGGCACAAATAACAATATTCTGACTTGTGAAGCTTGGTTTACTGACTACATCACACAGCTTGAGCACTGAGATCTCAAGAGCGAGCTATATCTACACAGTATGAGAGAAGTCTTACTAGTACCTGCTTGTCCTCTGTATACTACTTAAAAGTACTGTATAGTTAAAACAGGAGCCAAGTAACCAATAGCATTAATGACCTATGACCCACTGAAGCTTCCAGCTTAGGAACCGCTGAAAAGGAGTAAGGAACTTGTTCAGTGTGAGAAACAGATACTGAGTCTGTTTATTTATATACTTCTGTCTCTGAAATTCTACTCATTTATGAAGTATGCAATTCTGTGGAAAGAAACATCTTTTATTGATCTTAAGTAAACACACACTCAAATTCTATTGAGTAAAGGTAAAGGTTCCCCCACACAGTTGTGTCCGACTTTAGGGGCCGGTGCTCATCTCCATTTGTTAGCCGAAGAGCCAGCGTTGTCCGAAGACGCTTCCACGGTCATGTGGCCGGCATGATGCGTGAGGAATGCTGTTACCTTCCCACCGAAGTGGTACCTATTTATCTACTTGCATTTCCATGCTTTCATATTGCTAGGTTGGCAAGAGCTGGGGCAATTGCGGGAGGTCACTCCGTCACACGGTGCTCGGGTCTCGAACCTCCGAACTTGCGACCTTCCGATCGACAAACCTGGCGTCTTAACCGCTGAGCCACCGCACCCCCTTCTATTGAGTAAAAATGCTTTAAACAGAAAATGATAAAAACAAGCATTCAGCAATGAATGTCAGAATAACTTCAGCCAGCCACTGTAAGGAAAACCATTTCAGAGAATGTACAGTATATTTAAAATTTGAAGGATAGATCCAAAGTTGTTCTCCACAGATGGGGGAGAGGTACCATACTGGATGAAAGCAAAAGATGGTGATTTCCCCCAGTTCAGCTTTGCACAGGACTACAGGATACAGGGGCGTGGTGGCTCAGCGGGTAAGACGCCAGGCTTGTTGATCGGAAGATCGCAAGTTCGGAGGTTCAAATCCCTAGCCCCGCGTGCGGAGTGAGCTCCCGCACTAGCTCCAGCTCTTGCCAACCTAGCAATTCAAAAGCATGCAAATGCAAGTAGATGAATTGGTACCACTTCGGTGGGTAGGTAACAGCGTCCCACACGCGTCATGCAACCACATGACTGTGGAAGCGTCTTCGGACAACGCTGGCTCTTCGGGTAACAAACGGAGATGAGCACCGGCCCCTAGAGTCGGACACGACTGCACAAATGTGTGGGGGGAACCTTTACCTTTTTTTACAGGATTTGCAAATAGGAACATTTATTTAAAATTGCTGTCCACATTCCTACCTTCCACTGCTAGCAGATTTCTTGAACAGAAATTCTAAATATTTGCGTATTTTGTCAAAGTCTGAAGAGAAACCCAGAAGTAGATAGGTTTCTTTAAGCAACAAATAAAAAAAAAATTGGGCAACAAAGACTTATTCAACTTTTATTCTACTCATACATCTCATTAGGAGCTTCTTTCTTCAGATATTAATGCTTAAGGGAGCTCAAATGTGCTTATAGTTAAAAACAGAACCTTGAACTGAAAACCATGCAGCTCATATAATGCCAATAATAGATATTTCTCCTATTTTTCTGGGCTAGGATATACATTCTAATGATCTACCAAGCTGTAATTTTGTGATTACTGTACTGTCTCAAGTGGCACATGCAAACACATGGCTTAAGTTGCTTGTTCTACTTGTAAGCAGGACTAACAAGCTGTCTGTAAATGCATGCACATATTCTCACAAGTTCCAGAATATAAGTAACTTGTACACACTCAGTCTACATCCAAAGGAAAGGGCAGAAGTGTCATCAAGTCACAATCGAAGAGTCCAAATATGAGTCATCAGCCAGTCTGGGTTCCAAGGAGCAGAGTTTTCACAGGCAATAGGTAAGTGCGTGAAGTTCTGGCAAGTGAAATAGTTGTTTCCAAGACAACTACTGGGCAGCAATGTCTCTTAAATGGAGTCCATGCCAAATGCAGGCAATCAAGGGCAGGAACACCCTAGCATTGCAAGAAGTCATCCAGATCTCCTCTGTTCTGCTCTGCACCCAGCTCTGTATGCTCTAGGGCTGGGAAGAGGTCCCAAATCAGGTCCCTCATCTATTGCTGCCTCCAGCTGTCTCAAATGTTTCTTGGCCATGTTAGCCTTTACTGCCTGACTGCTACATTCCCCTTGAGGCTGGCATTCATCTGGGGCACCTTGAGCAGCTTTCTTCATTTCAGACTCTTCTAAGCTGGCCACCACAATTACTATAAAAAGGCCATCTCACTTACTATGTATTTTAATTAGAGTGCATGCAGGGTTATAATAGGATGGATAATTCCAAATGAGAGAATGATGGTGTACTAATTAGATGGAGGTGACAAAAGCATTCCTAGCCATCAAAGCTACTTGTGTATCTATCAGCAAGGATGGGCATAGAATTCTACTAAGTAGAATTCCAGCCATGGTGAGAAACCTACAGTGGGGCAAAACAGTATTTAGTCAGCCACCAATTGTGCAAGTTCTCCCACTTAAAAAGATGAGAGAGGCCTGTAATTGACATCATAGGTAGACCTCAACTATGAGAGACAAAATGAGAAAACAAATCCAGACAATCACATTGTCTGATTCCGAAAGAATTTATTTGCAAATTATGGTGGAAAATAAGTATTTGGTCACCTACAAACAAGCAAGATTTCTGGCTCTCACAGACCTGTAACTTCTTCTTTAAGAGGCTCCTCTGTCCTCCACTCATTACCTGTAGTAATGGCACCTGTTTGAACTTGTTATCAGTATAAAAGACACCTGCCCACAACCTCAAACAGTCACACTCCAAACTCCACTATGGTGAAGACCAAAGAGCTGTCGAAGGACACCAGAAACAAAATTGTAGACCTGCACCAGGCTGGGAAGACTGAATCTGCAATAGGCAAGCAGCTTCGTGTGAAGAAATCAACTGTGGGAGCAATAATTAGAAAATGGAAGACATACAAGACCACTGATGATCTCCCTCGATCTGGGGCTCCACGCAAGATCTCACCCCGTGGGGTCAAAATGATCACAAGAACGGTGAGCAAAAATCCCAGAACCACACGGGGGGACCTAGTGAATGACCTGCAGAGAGCTGGGACCAACGTAACAAAGGCTACCATCAGTAACACACTACGCTGCCAGGGACTCAGATCCTGCAGTGACAGACGTGTCCCCCTGCTTAAGCCAGTACATGTCCGGGCCCGTCTGAAGTTTGCTAGAGAGCATTTGGATGATCCAGAAGAGGATTGGGAGAATGTCATATGGTCAGATGAAACCAAAGTAGAACTGTTTGGTAGAAACACAACTCGTCGTGTTTGGAGGAGAGAGAATGCTGAGTTGCATCCAAAGAACACCATACCTACTGTGAAGCATGGGGGTGGCAACATCATGCTGTGGGGCTGTTTCTCTGCAAAGGGACCAGGACGACTGTTCCGTGTACAGGAAAGAATGAATGGGGCCATGTATCGTGAGATTTTGAGTGCAAACCTCCTTCCATCAGCAAGGGCATTGAAGATGAAACGTGGCTGGGTCTTTCAGCATGACAATGATCCCAAACACACCGCCCGCAAGGAGTGGCTTCGTAAGAAGCATTTCAAGGTCCTGGAGTGGCCTAGCCAGTCTCCAGATCTCAACCCCATAGAAAACCTTTGGAGGGAGTTGAAAGTCCGTGTTGCCCAGCGACAGCCCCAAAACATCACTGCTCTAGAGGAGATCTGCATGGAGGAATGGGCCAACATACCAGCAACAGTGTGTGCCAACCTTGTGAAGACTTACAGAAAAGGTTTGACCTCTGTCATTGCCAACAAAGGATATATAATTCAAAGATATATGATTCAAAGATACTCTCAAAGCTAACTTAAAAAAATGTAATATCAGCATTGAGAACTGGGAAGCCCTAACACATGAGCGTTTCAATTGGAGGTCAGCCTTTATTAATGGCGCTATGGACTTTGAAGATGCACGAGTACAGGGCGAAAGGGAGAAAAGAGCTAAAAGGAAGGCACGTCAGGCAAACCCTCATCATGACCGTCTCCCACCCGGAAACCTATGCCCTCATTGTGGGAGGTTGTGCGGATCCAGAATTGGCCTTTATAGCCACTTACGGATCCACCGTTAAAATTTTACCTTTGGAAGACAATCTTACTCGGCTACGAGTAATCGCCAATGATATAACAAAGTATTGAGATGAACTTTTGATATTGACCAAATACTTATTTTCCACCATAATTTGCAAATAAATTCTTTCCGAATCAGACAATGTGATTGTCTGGATTTGTTTTCTCATTTTGTCTCTCATAGTTGAGGTCTACCTATGATGTCAATTACAGGCCTCTCTCATCTTTTTAAGTGGGAGAACTTGCACAATTGGTGGCTGACTAAATACTTTTTTGCCCCACTGTTCTTACCCCCAAAACAGATGACCCATGCACACAAACATAGATATCTAATTCTTTTTTCTCATACACATATACCATTCTCCATACACTCTCTCCATTCTCACAGATACCATTTACTCACATACTCAAACATATCCACCACAGAAAGGTGATGCAGGGAGAAATCACTCTCCCTCTCTGCTTTTCCATGCTACATTTGTGAAAAAGATTCTTTCTTAACATAGAAAGGAAACATATAGGTCCTGAGGAGAGAGGACAAAACCTTGGGGGGGGGGGACCCACAGAGGCCAAATGTGGAACTTTGTGGGTGGTATCAGGATCAACAGCCAGAAATTCCTACGTGTAGTTTACAGGTCTCTTAAACAATATCAACTTAATTTATTCTTTCTCTATGAGTAATCTACAAGACATGATATAAGCAATCAAAGCTAGCTTTTATCTGGATTGAATGTCTATAAAATGGGTTCACCTCCCTCCCCCATCTTCACCTTTTTAATCATCTGATGCTGGAAGAAGCAAGACCAATAAAGACTCAGTAGCAGCATCTTATTCAACCTCAGTAATAAACATATATACATACATAAGAAATTAAAATTATAACCATGACATAGTTTGTGGAACAAAGTACACTGTTTTTTAAAAGAAATTCTTCAGTTTCTTGAGTACTGAATCAGAAATATGAGCTGTCCACTGAACAGACCATGTTCTCAATTAGTTCATTTCATATATATTATATAGTAGCATTATAAGAATTTCCTATTATTTAGAATTCAAACAGCATCTAGGCAAAATGTACATAAATCATATGGATGGGTACATGCCTATCTTAGGACAAGTATAATGGTAATCTTTCTCTCGCTCCATGAAATGGGAATCACAGATAATTTTTAAAAACCCTAGTAGCTTAGTAATAATTAAACTATTAACAAAATTACTGTTCATTTATCATATTCTATTTTTCTATTTGTTCCTTCCTTGACTCATATCTATGACAGTGTAGAAAAGTATACCTTGCAACACATTTATTAGTTAATAGTTATAAGCTACCTATTTGAGTGACTCCAGGAAGCTTACAACTATACATTAACAACATTCATAAAAGCAGTAAAACTTAAAAATTTGCTGCTCATATCTATTCAGAAATGCAAACTCTTAGAACACAATCAATTACAGTAATGTTAATTTCAATTAAAAACAGGCATTACATGTCTTAAGGCTCTGGGAATGCAGGGGGCCAGCTTTGCAAGTACAGACAATGCACCTAAGTGGCTCATCTAAAGGAAACATAATTTCAGAGTTTCCAAAAAATGGATTGACACCTGATCAGCCATGGCATTTTAATGCAAGAGTGCCAGAAGTGATTTTGCAGTTGAAATTCTGATAAAGAGTTTTTGGAACTTCAAGTTTACACCATCTACAAATTAACTGCCATCTACAATTTTATATTCTCAAAATAATTTTAAAATATTTTCATGGCAGAACTTTATTTTGTAAAAGCAATGGAGATTCTTGCCAGCAATTCACCTGTAATGTCACTATGCCTGTAATTTCCTGACTCCTTTTTAGGTTAGTATTAGTGACAATATGAAAAATTTTCTTGGAAGAATAATAATTTCAGTTTGTAGTTTAAGAATACTGAGATATATGCCTACTGATGAATTGTTAATTAGAATTTTATGTCATCACATCTACAATTGTAATTGAAATTATTCAACCCCCATTGCAAATCAGGTTTATTGTCAAAATGTACAGACTTTCTGCTGTTTGCAATGAACAAATCAAACAAAAGCAATTAAAATAGCTAACACAACAAATGCTTCAAGTGGTTTCCCCAAATTCAACTGAAAATGCAACTTATAATGACTTCTCCAGTCTCAAAATTATTCAACCCCCTGATAGAATCCATCACAACAGCACACATACTGTACAGTATGCAAAACAGGCGTTGTCTCAAGCACACCTGATGCAACTAATCAAGGGCTTCATTAGTTGCACCAGTTGTGCTTGAGCTGGAACACATGAAATACCTGAACTGGCTAGGGGTTTGTTGAGTGTCACGTTTGACTTCATGTTAGAAATATGGCTAAGTCAAAAGAATGGTCCAAAAAGGTAAGAGAAGAGATCATCACCCTTCACAAACAAGGAACAGGATACAAAAAGATAGTGAAGGCACTGAATGTACCTAGAGACACCGTTGGAAGCATAGTTCGCAAATTCAAAGTTAAAGGAACAGTGGTTACACTACCTGGATGGGGCAGAAAAAGGAAGCTGTCAATGGCTGCAACCAGATTTCTGAGAAGGCAGGTTGAGAAAAACCCCTGAGTGACTGCAAAAGACCTGCAGCAAGACTTGGTGGCAACAGGCACTGAGGTTTCAGTGAGTACAGTAAGGCGCGTACTAAACACAGAAGGTTTCCATGCCAGAACTCCAAGACGTACACCACTACTGACCCAAAAGCACAAGAAAAGTCGGCTCCAATATGCTCACAATCATATAAATAAGCCACAGATGTTTTGGGATTCTGTTCTGTGGAACAATGAAACAAAACTGGAACTTTTCAGCCCGATGGATGAGCGGTATGTCTGGAGGAAGAAGAAAGAAGCATACACTGAAAAGAACACTCTGCCCACAGTTAAGCATGGTGGTGGCTCAGTGACGCTCTGGGGCTGCTTTGCATCCTCTGGCACTGGAAACCTGCAGCGTGTGGAAGGCAAGATGGATTCATTGAAGTATCAGGAAATCCTAGGAGAAAACATCATGCCATCTCTAAGGAAGCTGAAGCTTGGGCGTCATTGGACCTTCCAACAGGACAATGATCCCAAGCATACCTCAAATTCCACTAAGGCTTGGATGCAGAAGTAGTCCTGGAAGATTCTACAGTGGCCATCACAGTCACCTGACTTGAACCCCATAGAAAATCTCTGGTGGGATTTGAAGAAGGTGGTTGCAGCACACAAACAAAGAATATTACTGAACTGGAGGCCATTGCTCATGAGGAATGGACTAAGATTCCTCAGGAATGCTGCCAGAAGTTGGTGTCTGGCTATGCATCTCATTTGCAGCAGGTCATAACAGCAAAAGGGTGCTCTACTGAGTACTGAAGATGCTTGCCATGAAGGGGTTGAATAATCTTGAGACTGGAGAAGTCATTATAAGTTGCATTTTCAGTTGAATTTGTGGAAACCACTTGAAGCATTCGTTGTGTTGAGCTATTTCAATTGCTTTTGTTTGATTTGTTCATTGCAAACAGCTGAAAGTCTGTAAATTTTGTCAATGAACCTGATTTACAATGGGGGTTGAATAATTTCAATTACAACTGTATTTGACTTTTCTTCACACACTGTTGTTGAAAAAAATATTTGAAACACGTTATGAAGTATTTGTCCAACAAGAAACAAAGTATTTGTCCAGTAACTTTCATGGTGAAAGCCAAGACAAAGAACTAATTCAGCATCATTAACTTTTCAAGTTCAGAAATGCTTGATTTTTATATTCTTACAAATAAAATTGAACAGCAAATCACATTGTTCTAAGTATACTTTAGATCCCAAGATAAATAAATGAATTGATAGAAAACTGGGCAAATGCCTTCCTGATTCTAACATTTAAGCTAGTTCTGCCCCTTTCTAGGCAGCCATTTGCAACCAAACCTACACTACAAAGGAACAGTTTTGTGAACTTTCTTCCATTTACTTATTATTTGAAATCAAGACAGTTATCAGTTCCCAGAATCATTTTATATTCTTCTCTGTTGTCCCAGTTTTCAGTTTAGGTTCTTGGCTTCTAATCTTGAAAAAGAGGTCAAGTAGAACGAAGAAAAATTTCATACAGATATCTCGAAGATGACTTATAGAAGATAGAAATTAGCCATATTATCAATCAACATAAACAACAAACAGGAAGAGAGTCATGATAACTTATGAGCAACTGGAACATAAATGACCTTACAGCTTCTCAGTGACTAGAAATACAGCATTTGCAAATCATATATAATTAAGATGAAAAAAATTGTAATTCAGATTTCCTTGTTTAACCGTTTAACAGATTTAAAGCCTACTTTACAGAAACATTACTCATAAAGTAATTACTGTTTAAAGATTCCTAAACAAATCCTAAACAGCAACCTGTATCTATATATCTATATGAATGATAAAATAGCATCAGGTAACAAAACATTCATTAAAATTTTAGTTTTAAACTAAAATTAATCAAATGACTGCTGGGATAAATAAGTCTTTCCCACCAAGGTAAGACCCATGCACCATTTCAGGTGGAGCATTCCAAACATGTACTGTAGGGCCACCAATTATAGTTTCTGGACATGAATTCCAATATGCTACAGTAACCAAGCCTGTAAATAACCAGTCATACATTACTGAGGCAAGGTCCAATCCACTTTTTCTATGTAAGGCTGTAACTGGTGACCTAACTGAAGCTGATAAAAAGCAGCTTTTGTGCACAAACCCCACTTGCTTTGCCATATTATGCAGCAAGTCCATGAGGTCTCAAAAAGTTTAAAGGAACTAGTCCACAGTCAGTTGTACGTTGTAATCAGATCAACAAAATTCCCTACCCATGAAACTGCAACCTTGTGTAGAACATGTGTCAAATTGTTTGCCCATATTCATTCATAACTACTTCCTGAAAACTTTTCAGTTTTTCCACCACTTCTTTGGGATTAGAGAACAGAAATCAGACAACCTAGTGTACTAATTAGAAATTATCAATACTGTCATGAGGCAGTATTCAAATCTCCCAAAATGCTTGTGGACAAAGAACATCATGCAGGAGGATGTCTTAACATTAAACTCTTACAGATGTATTAGATATGAAAGATAATCTGCACACTATTTAAAAATATCTGAGGTAATTACCCTATGAAATTAAGTTTTCCTTGATGTAAGCTCATTATTATAGACATAGCATAAATGTTACAGAAGAATAAAGTACTCATATGTTACTTTCATATAACCTGTAAATTGTGCTTCATTATCAACAATACCACTTGTTTTTGAGGAAAGGAAGTATCTTCTCAAATATATTGATTTTTTTTAAGAAAATGGGGGTGGATACAAACTTCTATAAACAAATGAAGTAAATGAAAGTTAGTTTAAAAAATCATTCCTACAACTCTTACAGGTCCGAGAATTTGCAACTTGTCTGGAAGCTTCAGTCCAAACAGTGATGAGTGAATGTTTGTGAACCCTTTAGAACTATCTGTAATTCTGCAGTACTCTGACCTACAATGTGATCTGAGATTCGTTGATAAAAATATTCAAGAAACTGTGCACTATATCATGTCTTTATTGGACACACTGTGGAAACAATCCCTCTCTTTGTTGAAGTAAGCATGTAAAGTTTTAGTTGTACTAACTGGGGGCAGCTCTTTCAGCAACCATGACTTCAACCAAATGTTTCCTGTACTTATCAATTCCACACATCAGCTTGGAGTATTTTGGCCTATTTCCCTTTATAGAACTGCTATAACTTTTTTTATATTCAAGGACTGTCTTGAATGAACTGCTCACTTCAACATTTCAATTAAGGGCTTTGTCTTAGCTATTCCAAAATGTAAAATTCTGCTTCAGTCATTGTGATTTACCATTGTTGTTCTGCTGCATGAACAACATTCATTTAAGCTTCAGCTCACTGACAGATAACCTTACATTCTCCTACAGAATTTGCTGGTCTAATCTAGAATCCACTGTTCCCACAATTATTGTGAGCTGTCTGGTCCTGAGACTGAAAGGCAGCTCTATGATACTCCCACAGCTTCATGATATGAGATTTTGTTGGAATGCAGTATTTTGTTTTCTCCAAACACACTTCTTGTTAATGCTAAAGACTTCCACTTTCATATGTGTTCAAAGAACATGGTTCCAATAACTTGCTAGATCATCCAGATGGTCTTTAGCAAATTTGACAGGCAGCAATGTAGTTTCTAGAAAGCATTCTTTCAGATTTCTTTTGATTGAAGCAGGATTCACTTCCACAAACCTGTATTATGAAGAGCAGACTCCAATGGTGGCAACCAAAGTTTTTTAAAAAAAATAGGGAATAGCTTCCCAAACCCACACCTGATTGTCATACCACTTACTGGGACATCTGATTCAACTTACCCTTTTAAGAGATCTGAATCATCTGTCCTAGGACTTTACATACTTTTCCAACAAAGATAATGTTAACTCTATATTCAAAAAGACATGACATAGTACACTGTTTTGTGCATTGTTTGTTTAATCAGAATATCTTTAGTTAATAGGGCTTAGATGAAGGTCACAGTACTACAGGATTACTTATAGTTCTAAAGACTTCACAAACTTTCACCACTGTAAGACACACTGAAAACATCCCTGTAGTAACTGACATGATTATGACATTGTTGGTTTGTTGTTCCATCTAATGCAGTCTCCTCATACTGAGATGGACTGTTACTTCTTTCACCGCTACTTGACAGACTACTAAATTTTATCTTCATCATGCTTAAAACCAGAAGGTTATATGAATGAAAGATGGAGAGCAGAGAAAGAGATCTGCACAAAACAATCCTGTTAAAAGTCTTCATAATACATGTCACTTTCCATTGGAGCTGAGAAGCCAATGGAAGAAGAGTTTAACCATTTATAGACATTAGAACTAATGATATCAATCGACAGCCCCTGAAAATATAGAAAATATAGAGTTAGATTCTTTTCTACCTCTGTTTTTTCTGCTTCACAGTGGAAAATAAGCTGCACTGAGCTAAAAGAAAAGATTTTCTTGGGACAGGAATTTATGGTTTTAATCAGACAATCATAATAAATTGAAACTATTTGAGGTAAATGAATATTAGTTATATGATCATACCATTTCTACATCCTTCATTTCAGCTGTGATATAGATTTCATAATTTAAAAAGTAGGCTATCATAAATCCACAAATGGAAGATATGAACTCTCATATATTATTTCTCTAATATGTTCCACAAACATCTAAAATTCACGTCCTTCCAAAATTGCCTTGTATTTAAAAAAAAACAATTTTAGTTTTGGTTTACATAGATATTAGTGCAATTACAGTGGGGCAAAAAAGTATTTAGTCAGCCACCAATTGTGCAAGTTCTCCCACTTAAAAAGATGAGAGAGGCCTGTAATTGACATCATAGGTAGACCTCAATTATGAGAGACAAAATGAGAAAACAAATCCAGACAATCACATTGTCTGATTCGGAAAGAATTTATTTGCAAATTATGGTGGAAAATAAGTATTTGGTCAATATCAAAAGTTCATCTCAAAACTTTGTTATATATCCTTTGTTGGCAATGACAGAGGTCAAACGTTTTCTGTAAGTCTTCACAAGGTTGGCACACACTGTTGCTGGTATGTTGGCCCATTCCTCCATGCAGATCTCCTCTAGAGCAGTGATGTTTTGGGGCTGTCGCTGGGCAACACGGACTTTCAACTCCCTCCAAAGGTTTTCTATGGGGTTGAGATCTGGAGACTGGCTAGGCCACTCCAGGACCTTGAAATGCTTCTTACGAAGCCACTCCTTCGTTGCCCGGGCGGCGTGTTTGGGATCATTGTCATGCTGAAAGACCCAGCCACATTTCATCTTCAATGCCCTTGCTGATGGAAGGAGGTTTGCACTCAAAATCTCACGATACATGGCCCCATTCATTCTTTCCTGTACACGGATCAGTCGTCCTGGTCCCTTTGCAGAGAAACAGCCCCAAAGCATGATGTTGCCATCCCCATGCTTCACAGTAGGTATGGTGTTCTTTGGATGCAACTCAGCATTCTCTCTCCTCCAAACACGACGAGTTGTGTTTCTACCAAACAGTTCTACTTTGGTTTCATCTGACCATATGACATTCTCCCAATCCTCTTCTGGATCATCCAAATGCTCTCTAGCAAACTTCAGACGGGCCCGGACATGTACTGGCTTAAGCAGGGGGACACGTCTGGCACTGCAGGATCTGAGTCCCTGGCGGCGTAGTGTGTTACTGATGGTAGCCTTTGTTACGTTGGTCCCAGCTCTCTGCAGGTCATTCACCAGGTCCCCCCCGTGTGGTTCTGGGATTTTTGCTCACCGTTCTTGTGATCATTTTGACCCCACGGGGTGAGATCTTGCGTGGAACCCCAGATCGAGGGAGATCATCAGTGGTCTTGTATGTCTTCCATTTTCTAATTATTGCTCCCACAGTTGATTTCTTCACACCAAGCTGCTTGCCTATTGCAGATTCAGTCTTCCCAGCCTGGTGCAGGTCTACAATTTTGTTTCTGGTGTCCTTCGACAGCTCTTTGGTCTTCACCATAGTGGAATTTGGAGTGTGACTGTTTGAGGTTGTGGACAGGTGTCTTTTATACTGATAACAAGTTCAAACAGGTGCCATTACTACAGGTAATGAGTGGAGGACAGAGGAGCCTCTTAAAGAAGTTACAGGTCTGTGAGAGCCAGAAATCTTGCTTGTTTGTAGGTGACCAAATACTTATTTTCCACCATAATTTGCAAATAATTTTTTTCCGAATCAGACAATGTGATTGTCTGGATTTGTTTTCTCATTTTGTCTCTCATAGTTGAGGTCCACCTATGATGTCAATTACAGGCCTCTCTCATCTTTTTAAGTGGGAGAACTTGCACAATTGGTGGCTGACTAAATACTTTTTTGCCCCACTGTATATCATAAGTAATAAAACTCTATCTAGACATTCTCTCCAAACCTGCTTCTTGGAGGTTGTGCTGAGTTGATCAGCAGAGATGAGCACAGCTTGGACTAAGAATTTTTTAAAAATTACCTAAAATGTGCAACCACAAGTAAGAGCATGTGCAGAGACTCTAACCACTGGAAATATCTTCAAACACTTGGAATTAAAAAAAGATACCTGAGCCAAATAGCACCTTTATTTTGAAAAAGAAATAATTACTATTTAAATTCCAGCATTGTTTCAACTCTGTACATAACTCTTTTGGCCTAAAGATGAACGTGAAATGCCTCAGGATAGAATAAGTATGATAGAATGGAGTAAGCATTAGTCCATTATCTCAATTTTCCTGTGTCCAGAAGCAACTTCTCTTTGTTCTACCACATTTTTTGAACTCCCAGACCCACAGACAATCCCCCCAAAGACCCCAACCACACACCCACTCTCTCACACAGGAAATTACTAGCTGCTTTTTTCCTTAGTAACTTTTCTTTTCTGGATATGTTCCTTTGCATACCTCTCTCTTCCTTCACATTCATGTTCTCTAGAGCATAGCTTTCCAAACTGTGTGTCGCAACACACAGTTTAGCGTGTTGCGAAGCAGTGGCGCGGGGGGCACACGGCGGCAGCGTGAGCGATGATGGCAGCAGCGCGCCATCAGCGCTTCCGTGTTTTAGCGAGGCCGCCGCTGCCGCCACCGTGTACACCACCGCCACCATGCGCCCCCTCGCGCCGCTGCCGTGCACACCGCCGCCGTGCGTGCCCCTGCCGCCGCCGTTGGTGTGTCGCCAATGGTGGCAGTTTGGAAAGCACTGCTCTAGAGTTTGGGGGTAGAAGAAAGAAAGAGCCTTATGACATCATAAACATTCATTTAACAGAGAAGAGGTTTTAGCCTCTCTCTAGGACATTAGTTTTTAATCAACTTAAAATAATAATTTCACTGAAACCACCTTACTGGCAATTCACGTTTCCATTCTTAATGGTTAAGAAACTAATCCATTTGAGGGATTAATACAAAAATCTGAAGGAAATTCATTGAAATTATGTTATATCGAACATGTTAGATATTAAGTATTGCTTTGAATTGAAAATTAAATTATGTATATACAAATGTAGTTGTTGTTTTGTGTTGTGTAATGTTTATGTTCTCCAGCAAAGGAGATCGTTACCTTGTCGTGGTGCTGGAGCTTGAGCACCTCAATGAAACCATGAGCTAAACCGTGAAGGGACACCCAAGACGGGAAGGTCGTGGCAGAGAGGTCAGACTAAATACGATCCCTGGGGAAGGTAATGGCAACCCACCCCAGTATTCTTGCCATGAAAACTAAATGGATCAGTACAACCAAAGATATGTCGGTATACCATCGGAAGATGGGACTCCCAGGTCGGAAGATGGTCAAAATGCTACTGGGGAGGAACAGAGGATACGTTCAACTAGCCCCAGATGTGATGACGCAGCTAGCTCAAAGCCGAAAGGACGGCTAGCGGCCGACGGTGCTGGTGGTGAACGACGAATCCGATGTTCTAAAGATCAACACACCATAGGAACCTGGAATGTAAGATCTATGAGCCAGGGCAAATTGGATGTGGTTATTGGTGAGATGTCAAGATTAAATATAGACATTTTAGGTGTCAGTGAACTGAAATGGACTGGGATGGGCCACTTCACATCAGATGACCACCAGATCTACTACTGTGGACAAGAGGACCACAGAAGAAATGGAGTAGCCTTCATAATTAATAATAAAGTGGCTAAAGCAGTGCTTGGATACAATCCAAAAAACGATAGAATGATCTCAATTCGAATTCAGGGTAAGCCATTTAACATCACAGTGATCCAAATATACGCCCCAACCACAGATGCTGAAGAAGCAGAAGTAGATCAGTTCTATGAGGATCTGCAGCACCTACTAGATAATACACCAAAAAGAGATGTTATTTTCATTACAGGAGACTGGAATGCTAAGGTGGGTAGTCAGACGACACCTGGAATTACAGGCAAGCATGGTCTGGGAGAACAAAATGAAGCAGGACATAGGCTGATAGAATTTTGCCAAGACAACTCACTGTGCATAACAAACACTCTCTTCCAACAACCTAAAAGACGACTTTATACATGGACTTCACCAGATGGTCGACACCGAAATCAGATTGACTACATCCTTTGCAGCCAAAGGTGGCGGACCTCTATACAGTCGGTAAAAACAAGACCTGGAGCTGACTGTAGTTCAGATCACGAACTTCTTATTGCAAAATTTAGAATCAGACTAAAGAGAATAGGGAAGACCCACAGATCAGTTAGATATGAGCTCACTAATATTCCTAAGGAATATGCAGTGGAGGTGAAGAATAGATTTAAGGGACTAGATTTAGTAGATAGGTTCCCAGAAGAACTATGGACAGAAGTTCGCAACATTGTTCAGGAGGCGGCAACAAAAAACGTCCCAAAGAAAAAGAAAACCAAGAAGGCAAGATGGCTGTCTGCTGAAACACTGGAAGTAGCCCAAGAAAGAAGGAAAGCAAAAGGCAACAGTGATGGGGGAGATATGCCCAATTAAATGCAAAATTCCAGAGGTTAGCCAGAAGAGATAAGGAATTATTTTTAAAAAGCAATGTGCGGAAGTGGAAGAAGACAATAGAATAGGAAGGACAAGAGACCTCTTCCAGAAAATTAGAAACATCGGAGGTAAATTCCAGGCAAAAATGGGTATGATCAAAAACAAAGATGGTAAGGACCTAACAGAAGCAGAAGAGATCAAGAAAAGGTGGCAAGAATATACGGAAGATCTGTATAGGAAGGATAATAATATTGGAGATAGCTTTGACGGTGTGGTCAGTGAGTTAGAGCCAGACATCCTGAAGAGTGAGGTTGAATGGGCCTTAAGAAGCATTGCTAATAACAAGGCAGCAGGAGACGATGGTATCCCAGCTGAACTGTTTAAAATCTTGCAAGATGATGCTGTCAAGGTGATGCATGCCATATGCCAGCAAATTTGGAAAACACAAGAATGGCCATCAGATTGGAAAAAATCAACTTATATCCCCATACCAAAAAAGGGAAGCACTAAAGAATGTTCAAACTATCGAACAGTGGCACTTATTTCACATGCCAGTAAGGTAATGCTCAAGATCTTGCAAGGTAGACTCCAGCAATTCATGGAGCGAGAATTGCCAGATGTACAAGCTGGGTTTAGAAAAGGCAGAGGAACTAGAGACCAAATTGCCAATATCCGCTGGATAATGGAGAAAGCCAGGGAATTTCAGAAAAGCATCTATTTCTGTTTTATTGACTATTCTAAAGCCTTTGACTGTGTGGATCATAACAAATTGTGGCAAGTTCTTGGTGGTATGGGGATACCAAGTCATCTTGTCTGCCTCCTAAGGAATCTGTATAACGACCAAGTAGCAACGGTAAGAACAGAGCACGGAACAACGGACTGGTTTAAGATTGGGAAAGGAGTACGGCAGGGTTGTATACTCTCACCCTACCTATTCAACCTGTACGCAGAACACATCATGCGACATGCTGGGCTTGAGGAATCCAAGGCTGGAGTTAAAATCGCTGGAAGAAACATTAACAATCTCAGATATGCAGATGATACCACTTTGATGGCTGAAAGCGAGGAGGAGTTGAGGAGCCTTATGACGAAGGTGAAAGAAGAAAGTGCAAAAGCTGGGTTGCAGTTAAACCTCAAAAAAACCAAGATTATGGCAACGAGCTTGATTGATGACTGGCAAATAGAGGGAGAAAAAGTGGAGGCAGTGACAGACTTTGTATTTCTAGGCGCAAAGATTACTGCAGATGCTGACTGCAGCCAGGAAATCAGAAGACGTCTACTTCTTGGGAGGAGAGCAATGGCAAATCTTGATAAAATAGTTAAGAGCAGAGACATCACACTGACAACAAAGGTCCGCATAGTTAAAGCAATGGTATTTCCTGTAGTAACCTATGGCTGCGAGAGCTGGACCATAAGGAAGGCTGAGCGAAGGAAGATAGATGCTTTTGAACTGTGGTGTTGGAGGAAAATTCTGAGAGTGCCTTGGACTGCAAGAAGATCAAACCAGTCCATACTCCAGGAAATCAAGCCAGACTGCTCACTTGAGGGAATGATATTAAAGGCAAAACTGAAGTACTTTGGCCACATAATGAGAAGACAGGATACCTTGGAGAAGAAGCTGATGCTAGGAAAAGTGGAAGGCAAAAGGAAGAGGGGCCGACCAAGGGCAAGATGGATGGATGGTATTCTGGAGGCGATGGACTCAACCATTGGGGAGCTGGGGATGGTGACGGCCGACAGAAAGCTCTGGCGTGGGCTGGTCCATGAAGTCACGAAGAGTCGGAAACGACTGAACGAATAAACAACAACAATGTTTATGTTGAATGTAAATAAAATCTTTAAAAAAAAAAGGAAAAAAAGGAAATTCTTATTATGTATCAATATTTTTTCATGCCTGAGAAAAATCTTGATTTCAAGATTTTCCACATGATTATCTTATGCAGTGAAGGTCATCCACAAACATACAAAAAAGAATGTTAGATACAGGAAACTGAATAGGCAAACCTCTAGCATTCAACCTTCAGTGCCCTGTAAGTAGTGCTTGCTCCAGAGACTATCCAGTTTTTAGTCCAGGGTGGCCTCCTCTCTGACAAATAATCAGCAGATGTTGGGCTTGGTGAGCACAGGAACCATGCCACAACAGAATGCTCTTATTTTACATGATCATTACTTTCTACACTGAAGGAGCATTTAACATGGACTTTCCTACAGAAAAGGTGTACGCATCTGTCACAAAACTCTTAATTTTAGAGGATCCTACAGAGTATCAGGGAGGCCATCAATTTATGTAAACAAAGAATTCACATGTAACCTGCTTTCTCTTGAGATTGTGCACTGTAGGATGTTAGGAAGAAATGGGCAAGTTGCTTTACATAATGATAGATCAATTAAAATCAAAGCAACTGAAATTGTTGACAGTGGTTTGAATCATTAAATCAGAATTAAATCAAATAACAGTAGATTGTTTTATATCAAGTTTCCCATTTTTATGTTTCCAGAATAAGAGTTAAATGTTAATTAGTTATTATAACAAATAAAAGTGAAATTATTTGTAATTGCCCATTACATTTATAGAACCTAGGAGCATGATCTACAGTCTCCAGCCATGCATTCCACATTCATTATAGAATTATATTTGATGTGATAGAATTTCTATTTGAGATTTTTTTATACAGAAGCACGCATACTATGCATGGCACTGGCTGTAAATCCTAAAAGAACTTGCTGTAGAAAGAGCAGGTATTCAGACAAATTTTTAAGGACTCTAATGATTCCTACAGCACAACTTTAAAATTAACATGCTATTTAATAATGGTTTAGCAAATGTATCTTGCTTGCAATGATCAGATATTTTTAATTATGTTCTATACCACAAAATAGTTCAAAAAATAACTAGCAACCACTATGAAGAAATCAACATTTATGTTTCCTCTTTCTTGCTTTCCCACATTTCTTTGTACAGTTCAAATCCTACATTATATGGTGAAATACTTTTCTTACTAATTATGCAAATTTGGTCATGAATCCTTTAATTTTTAAATAACAATTAATTACAAATTCAAAATCACACCTTACAGAAACAAAGTATCCAAACCTTGAAAGGATACTATGATTGCTCATAATAATATAAATAAAATATGATATCGGTCCATAATACAAAGGAATTATTGTCAAATTCCACTTAAATCAATCATACTCGAAAAGTAAGAATGTGCCGAAATTCCTGCAACTAAAATCACTGGGATGCTGACTAAACGTTGGCTGACTAAACATTATCTATACCAGCTATTTCAAAAATATTAAAATTTAAAAAACCAACAAATGTATTTATTAATTTAACAATATTTTTCAACTGCCCTAATCTGAAAAGTTCCTGGCCAGATTCTAAGAAAAAGCAGTAAAACCAAACACGAAACAAAAGCAATTCACAAGGCACAAAATAAGCCTAACAATAATGGTCGTCTAAAGCTTGAGGATAATAATGGAAAAGACTTTTCCATGATTTCATCCATACCCCATGAACCTGATGAGGTGGGGGGGGGGAGCTCTTACCAGGACCTAGATATTTGGACTGGATGGGCAGTCAATTCTGGTGAGGTGGTGCCTAATATAACCTGGTTCTAAACCATTTAAGTCTTTATAGGAGGGAAGCAACAGTTTGAATTGAGCTCAGAATTCTACTGGCAACCAGTGCAGCAAACTTAGTATTAGTTTTATTCTACAGTGGTGGGAAGGTCTTGCCAGGAGTTTGGCTTCCACATTCTGTGTGAACTGAAGTTTCTCCAAAGGTAGCTCAATGTGGAATACATAATAGTAGTCCAGCAAAGTGGTACTCAAGGAGTGAGTTACTGTCACCTGGGCATTCCAGCTCAGGTAAGGTCATAACTGGCACATCAGCCAAAGCTGAGTAAACGGGTCCTCTGATCTTGGATTATACATGCTGTTTAAGCAGATGCTGCCTAGGGAACGATCAGATAGAGGGGGGAGGAGCCCGCAACTGAGCAATGGGAAGAGAAAGAAATTTAGAAAGGATCTACCCTAACTGATCACGCGGTAAAAAGGGACGGCAGGAGATTTCTGTTTTCAGACTTGCAAGATTCTGATGTAAAGGTAAAGGTTCCCCACACACATTTGTGCAGTCGTGTCTGACTCTAGGAGCCGGTGCTCATCTCTGTTTGTTAGCCGAAGAGCCAGCGTTGTCCGAAGACGCTTCCACGGTCATGTGGCCGGTATGACACACGCGGAACGCTGTTACCTACCCACCGAAGTGGTACCTATTAATCTACTTGCATTTGCATGCTTTCAAATTGCTAGGTTGGCAAGTAGCCTAACAATAAAATAGAAGTAGCTTATCTGGTTGTGTTTCCTGTCTGGTTTACCTGGGACGGCTGACATCAATCTTGCAAGTCTGAAAGTACAAATCTCCTGCCGTCCCTTTTTACTGCCTGATTAGTTAGGGTGGTGGATCCATTCTAAGTTTCTTTCTCTGCCCGTTACTCAGTTGCGGGCTCCTCCCCCTTTTATCTGATCTTTCCCTAGGTAGCATCTCTCCCCCTCCCCATCTTCCAAGGTCATTCTCACATTCCATTACAACTCCCCACCCCAGTCAAGTGCAACCTCATCTAGTATAACTACCAAGACCAACATTTCTAGATTGTCCAATTGTTTATTAACAAATTTGTCTTGCTATGGTTTAATCTCAGCATCTTTTGTCCCTTCTAGTCCATACTCAGATAACTGTTTAAGACTTCCATGGCATCTCCAGCTTGGCTGGGGGTAGTATTAATGGCCTGTCATCTGCAGACTAGTGACACCTTATATCAAACCCAGCTATTTTATGTAGAAATGAAATGGGCCTTATGGTAACCCACACTAGAGCAACCAAGGGGTGCTCCCCCCATGACTACTGATTAGAATACTCCATCTAGGTAGGAGCTGAATCACCATAAAACAGTGATTCCAACATTCAACCTTTGCAGGCAGTCCAGAAGGATGCAATGGTCAATGATATTAACATTGCAGAGGGGTCTAAAAAGACTGAAGGTCATCCAGAACTGTGAGCAATGCTGCTTTCATCCCATGCCCACACCTGACTAGAAGAGATTCACACAATCCATTTCCTCTAGGATCCTCTGTAGTTGATTTGCAACCACCCTATGAGGAGGTTCACGGTGAATGAATCATGTGCAGCCAGATTAAGTTGTGGGGTTTTTTTGAGATTATAAAGAAACAGAAAGAAACTATACTGTTTTTTATAATATATCTAAGGTGTATATGTTCCTAAAGGAAATAAACCCTGACTGCTCATTGGAAGGACAGATACTGAAGCTGAAGCTCAAATACTTTGGCCACCTAATGCGAAGAGAGGACTCACTGGAAAAGACCCTGATGCTGGGAAAGACTGAAGGCAAAAGGAGAAGGGGACGGCAGAGGATGAGATGGTTAGATAGCATCACCAATGTAACGACCATGAATTTGAGTAAACTCTGGGAGACAGTGGAGGACAGGAAGGCCTGGCGTGCTATGGTCCATGAGGTCACGAAGAGTCGGACACGACTAAACGACTGAACAACAACAACAAGGTGTATATGCAAGTGAACTCCTTATTCTGATTAATGATCAGTTATATTTTTCTTGGGCAGTGATTTGGGACAGGACCTTAGGTTCTTGAGAATAAAGAGCAATGGTCTGCTGGAGCTTTCTTTTTCCTTTGTGCAATTTTAAAATGATTGAATATTATTTATACTTTTTGTAAGCCTAAACTTTGAGGATAGATACAAATAGGTAATTTAAAAATATGTATTATTTCCCTACCAGATACATAAAAGTTATTTCCCTCTGTTATGAAGCAAGAAAAAAATGCTTTAAGTTCATCCCAATTTTAAAAATCACAAATGTATCTAGAGTAAAGCAAAATTAGAATGCATATCTTTAAAAAGGCAAAAGAGTCAGCAATGTTATATAAATGGTATGACTCTTACTTCTCATAACATTGTGATGCAGTATTAATATCTTTTGTCACGTGTATGAAGTACATATTAACAAGATAATAAAAGAATATAGTTTCAAAACTAATGAATAGATCTAGTGATAAAAAAGAATACATGTTATCAATTAAATCCTTAAATACCTTGTCTACTGCAATAAACTTGCAAGTCTGAAACAATCTATGCAGAAATCATTCAAAATTTTGACAATTGGTTACATGTTTGTTGATACGTTTTTACATACAATACTGCATAAGCATATGTAAAGTATACATGATGTATACATAAGATAGTCATTGCATATGAATGCATTAAGATGCAAAAGACAGCATCAAATGTAACTTACGCAGAAACAAAAACATTTAAAACTGTAAAAGCAGGGAATCAAACTCAGATTTTGAAATAAGACAGTGAGGAAATAAAAGTAAAAACAGCATAATCAAATTATATCCCAACTTATTTATTTCTATAAATATAAGCTACTGTCCAGAAAACAATGAGCGATAACAGATTCGTAGGATTCACAAAATAGTTCTCATTTTAAAGCTGTTGAATGAGATATTGTAAGCACTGAACCTTTACATCTCCACATACATATACATATGTATGAAATTAAATTTAGTAGCTAGAAAAGGAAGACTGCCGAGGACCTACCTGTGTGACCATGTTTTGCATGTATGGTGCTGCATGCTGTTGCTGCTGCTGCTGCTGCTGCTGCTTTTGCTGAACAGCACTTTCTATTGCTACTTTTGCTACAGTACTTGGATCTGCTCCAGCTGGTACAGCTACCATAGTTGCACTACAGCCAGCTTTGTTAGGGTCACTTATTGTAACAATTCTAACTCCTACTTTATTGGGGATTCCTGGAACAGTTTCCCTATCATTATCCTCTGCTGGCCTCTTTACAGTTTTGCATTCTGCTGTGCCATTAGTTGACCGTACTTCAGATGACAAGGTAGCTGGGGATCCACGAGGTCCTGAGTGTGGAACTGCTATGATTTGATGCCCCTGTATAACAGAGGCTGTTGACTGTGGTGAGACAACTACACTTGGGCGTTGCTGAGGCACATCTGAATTCAAACTTGAAACTAGAGGTCCATTAGGTACATCAGGATTGGTACTACTAGGTTGCTGGGTTAAGAGTTTTGAAGCCTCTTGTGTACTGCTTACAACAGGCATAGTCCCAAAAGCTAAAACAGGCCCATTGGAAAATCTTTCCCCTTGATCACCTTTGGCAGCATCTAGTTGTGTGGCATCCAAATTCTCTTGTTCTACTGGAGAAATCTCACCATTTCCTACATGGTTGGAAGTTTTGTGATTTGGAATGTTTTTGCTTAAATGGGAACCATCGCCCTTTTCAAAGTCACAGATTCCATTAAGGAGGGGCTTCCTCAAATCACTTTTAAGTTCCTGCGTGTCTGGTTGTTCAAAGTTCTGCTTTCCAAGAGCTCCATTTTCATCCATGACTAATGATGATCCATTACTGACTTGTGAGAACTGATTGGCCTCATTCTGAGTTTTCCCTGAGTTAGCTGGAGGTAGACTGGAGTCATGTTTTCTTCCATTTAGAAGACTTCCCACCTGTGTTTCATTTTCCTTTGCATCGCCATTGCTGGTGTTTGCAGCTCCTCTTCTGCAAGAAGGGTTTTCCATTACCTCAATTTTACGCTCATGAATATGTAAACCTGTTGCCTCCTTTGCTTCTTCTTCCTTTTGGCAAATTATTTTATCTCCTTTGAATGGAGGAGCAGTAGCAGAACCTGTTGATTGTCCAGCTAGAGGTGCCTGGTTAGGTGGAAGCGCTTGCACCTGAAGCCCAACTCCTGCTTGTGTTCCACTCATTGTTATTCCAGCTGGAGCAATTATTTGAGTTGCATTTCCCTGACTTGCATTTGCTGTAGCAAAACTAGTATTTGGCACAACTGTTATAGTAACCTGATTGCCGGAAGTCCCTTGGAAAATAGTTGCTGGGCTGTTTGAAATCAACTGGCCTGGCAATATTTGTAGATTGGAAATAGGAACTGTTTGTACTGTTCCTTGGGATTGGATTGCACTCTGGACCAACTGAACATTTTGCTGTCCAACTAGTAATGGTTGAGCAGAAGATTGCCCTTGAACTCCAAAACTTGTTGCTTGGTTATTAGCCATCTGATAAACCACCTGAGGACTGGGAGCTCTTGCACTGTTTGAAGGAGGAATCTGTGGTGCTGGGAGAATAAGTTTGCCACCAGGAGTAGAAGGGCCTCGTTTAGGAAGCAAGAGCTGTTTTATCAGACTGGATTCATTTGGAGGTGGCTGACCCACCCCAGGACTACTTTGTTGTGGCTGAACTTGCATCTGTACTTGCTGCTGCTGGACTTGCAGCTGTGTCTGGGACGATGCTGGTGAATGCTGCTGCTGCTGCTGTCGCTTCACAGAAAGCATCTGACTGACAGTGGGAGGGGGTCCTTGTGACTGAGGGGTAAGAGACGGAGATGATATTACTGTGGGGACTTGGTTGTTTGAAATTGGTCCAGGTGATGGTGAGGAAGTTGGAGTCAAGTTTGGCTGTGCACCCAGCTGAACAGTTTGGCCAGCTGGGATTGAAGCTGGATTAGTAAGAACAATTTGGTGAATGGCTGGTGCATATGTTGGACCTTGCTGAGCTGGTTGGCTTACAATCACTACACTTTGCTGAGGTGGTGGTGGTTGCTGCTGAGACTGCTGCATTGGTTGCTGTACTACTGCTGCTGGAACTTGCTGAGAAGGCTTTGGTGCAATATTCTGAAACCCTACTCTTGATGTTGGTGGACTCTGGACACCAGCAATTGTAACCACTTGCCCAGTTGCAACTTGGAAATTCTGAACTGTAGTAGCAGAAACTATATTGGATGCTGACGTTGTGACATACTGTTGAGGTGCTATGATAACAGTATCTTGCTGCTGGTTACCAGCTGTGGATTGCTGAGATGATGTTTGTACCGGCTGTGATGATGTGGTTATGAGCTGCTGAGCCTGGGAAACTGCTGAAGTGCATGCTGGTATGTTCTGTACTCTGCCAAATATATGACCTTGAGGTACAGCTTGTTGAATTACTGTAACAGGAGTGCCTGAGGATATTTGTCCTGGTACCACTGCATGTAGAGGGGACTGCTGAATTACAGGTTGATGAAGTAAAGTCTGGGAGCTGACAACAGTAACAGAAGGTTGTGGTCCTGCATTACTAGGATTCTGATTTGAAGACTGGGCTCCACCTCCTACAGCAATAGTAACAGGAACTGCAGACTGCGGAACTGTGTTCTGTATTACTGTGGCCTTCACTACTTCACAAGAAATTGGAGCTTTATTCTGAATGACAGTCACAGGAGCATTCTGTTGATGGTGACTATGAACTAAAGGGTTTTGTGGTATCCTGGAAACAGTTTGTACCACTGTAGGTGCACCTTGAATTGGAAAAGACATCTGTGTTGCAGCTATAGTTGAAGATTGATTATTAATAGGATTCCTCTGAAAATGGTTTCCTATACTTGATGATCCATGTGGGAGTCCTGTTGATAAAGGGAAAAAATTGGTAATGCTGAAATCAGCAGGAATTAAGATTTCAAACTGTTATCTAAATTAAGTTTTGAATATTTCCTGGAGTTAGCATTAGCCATGGATTCTATGTATCTCACAGTGGTAATGGGGCAAATATTTTCCACTGTACTATGAAGCTGTGTCCACAGTTTTTCATTTCCTTCATAATTCATTGAAAAATTCTTCAATGGTCATCTAACTTATTTAAGAAGCTAAAGTGGACACCACTACCTCATTATAACTCCAGGTTTTAAATTTTTCAGTATTAAATGATTTTAATACTAATGTCAAACAACATAGAAATTAATTGAAATAAAATCTTTCAAATCTAATTAAACATTTCTCTTAGATATTTAATCCATAGAACCTGCTCTTACAAATGATTATATAAATTAGTTAATTAAGAAAACATGTTGGGATTTTTGTCTTTGGCCAGCAGAGCAAAAATTACTTAAGAGGTCTCCCAGAAAGACCCCACTGCGTGGGGAATAATATAACTGCAAGAGAAAGATTACCACCATCTTATCCATTGGCCAGAGAAGTATAACTTTCTTTCCACCAACCCTACCCATACTTGTAGAAAGAACTCTACTTCAATACTTGCTTTTTGTGCCTTTTCCCCTTTTTATCATGATTACTGGACTGTGGGCACACTTCATTTATTATTACATATTCCAACCATACTTCCAAAAATATTTATACTCTTATAGACTGATTAGTAGACAACATATGAAATTCAAAATGTAATATGAAATTCAAAATATAATAATAATAATACCTGCTGGTGAAGCAGATGGAGCTACTTCAGAAACAGAATCAACCCGAAGAATGGGGGTTGAAGAAGACTGTTGCTGATAGTACATCTGAACAGGAAGTGGTATAGCCCTCCTTTTAACTCCTACTACATGAATATGAGCCTGCCCATTGTTATGTGGGTCCTCAACTTTCTTCACTGAATGATTTGGAAATACAGTTCTGTCAAAAACAAGGAGATAAATGTTTAGAATGATAATCTAGTAGCTTTTTTTTGCCAACATTTTAAAAAATGGAGTTTGGAGTAAAGCAATAATTAAAGAGAAATGGAGTGCATATGGTTTGGGGCTGAATTAAAGAATAGCAATGATTGCCATTTAAGGGAGAAAAAAGTGTAAGAACTCTAAGGAGGAAAAAAAGTACTTTGAACTGCTGTCACCTATTCTAGATTTTCTCTCAGCAGGTAGTATTCTTACAGATCAGTAGGTTCAAAGGAAGCAATATTCGACTCTTAGCTGAACATTAAAAGGGTTAGTTTTCAAGAGAGACAGAAAAATAAAGCGAGCAACCTATACTGAATATTTGTATAACATTTATTTCTCTTTTCAAACAACCACTGCTTTTAACAGTGCATTTTGGACTAGTGGTTAAGGTGCTGGGCTAGAAACCAGGAGTCTGTGAGTTCTAGTCCTGTCTTAGGCATGAAAGCCGGCTGGGTGACTTTGGGCCAGTTGCTCTCTCTCTCAGCCCAACTCACCTCACGGGTTGTTGTTGTGGGGAAAATAGGAGGAGGAAGGAGTATTAGGTATGTTCGCTGCCTTGAGTTATTTATAAAAATAATAAAGGCGGGATAAAAATTAAATACATTAAATAAAATTAAATAATAACAGAAATATATTTTTCTCAAATTTAGCAATCTATATCAACTGTAGATAAAAAAAAATCCAAGCAATTGTTTTATTCTAGGAATGAGTTCATCTTACCGAAGACATTTATAAAATCCAGTAGAAGTTAAGATTCCACCTCGAGCTAGTTTACTGCATGTAGAGAGATATTCAGAATACATTTCAGCTCGGGAGACTGAGCAATCTGAATTAACCTCAAAATGGGCATTTAACCTGGGCAGAGAAAACAGAGGAAAAAATCTGGACAAGCAGAACGTAATGAGTTAACCATGAGTCTTTCTCCTGACTCCAGAATAATTCTCCTCAGCCTGATGCCAACAGTACATTGGAATACTTCTCAGTTGTCCTCAGCCAGCATGGCCAATGCTTTCCAGCTCTTAACTCAAAGGGCATTTTTTCTCCCTACTTTACTAACAATGAATCTGTATGCATTACAAAAGATTCAGAATACATGAGATATGGGTCAGACAATTGATCCTTAACACTGTCTTATTCTCTGGTGTTGCTTTAAAAGTGTTTTCTCTTAAACGGCTGATGTACGTTAAATGTTAAGTGTATGGCATCCATGAAATATAATATATAGCCAAGAATTGGTTCTGTATAACAGTGCAGTTTGTATTCAAAATTATGACTCATAATCACATTCATAATCATGAATATAGACCAGAGTCATACTACATTGGCCTTATGAAAACTAAGCTTCTATAATAACATATATTCATCTTCTTGATAGAGGATTCCTAGAAGAAAATATATGTAGCTCAGGGTTGAACTATGGAGCCCCCGGTCTCTCTGAGCTTGGTTGCTTGCTTGCAGATGTTTCATTACCCGACTAGGTAACATCATCCATTTTATCCTGATATCCTCTACATCCTCTAAGACAGGGTTAGACAGTCTTTTCCTGTTCCGACTTCCTTTTTTCCCCCTGCCTTGACTGGAGGCCAGTGGAGATATGCTGTGATGTCACAAGAATGGACAGGGCTGAAATGTTGAAACACTTATTGTTTCGGGTGATTTTAAGGGGTGGCATGAGTGTTTTAACTTGGGACCCACTTCATCCTTTAAGCTTATCTATGTGTGCCAGTTGGGTCTAGTGGTTAAGATACTGGACTAGGAGTGGGAAAAGTTTCATTTTAGGCATGAACGCCAGCTGGGTGACCTTGAGCCAGTCATTCCCTCACAGTCCTTGGAGCAATGGCTAACCACTTCTGAAAATGCTGCCTGGAATCCTATATGGACTTGTCCATGTAGTTGCCAGGAGTCAAGTCCGGCTTGGAGGCAAAAAAAAAAAATATGTGTGTGTGCACGCATAAAAATTATAAAACCATTCTGCTAGGAAAACGTCTAGATGAGCAATGGGACTCAACTCTGCTGCAGAGGATTAAGCAAAACTTTTGTTAAAAAAATGTTGCTACATTTTACAAACTTGCTACATTTTCTCCAAATTCATGTGGAAAAAATTAAGAACTTAAGAATGGAGAATTTACTGTATGAAATCAAGCAGTGTTTTTTGAAAACCTAGGAACTTTGTTGGATCAGAACAAAAGTCCTATCTAGTGCAGCATTCTATTCCTACAGCAGTCAGTAAAATAATCCTGAGAAAACCTCAAACAGGACATAAGTACAATAGAAGCTAATTATTTCATGGGACATATCAAAAGAATTAAGTACTCACCATTGGCATGCAAATTTTTCACTGTCAATTTCTACTATTCCTGGTGGTGGAGCAACATGTTGTTGTGCTCTTGGTGCTATGAAAAGAAATAAGAATTACAAAGTATTATATAAAAATTATATAATATTTGGTTGCTTGCTGTTACAACTCTTTCTTTAGTAAAACTTAGAAACACTTTAGATATTGTTCAGTTTCCATTTTAAATTAAGGATGCTATCCAAGCAGAGGGTTAAATGAATTACAATTGCTCCAAATTTTGGAGGATGGAATGAATGAAGATCGTTTGTGTCACCTGGTAATTCTGCTGCACAGAGACACTTCCCAAAGTCTGACAGAAAGAGGAAAGCTAAGTTGGGAGGTTCTAGTAGGGGAGCTCAGCTACCGTATACCCTTCTATCTGGGATAGTCGTCCTCCTCCACTAAGTGCGCAGCTTCAGGAGGGATGCACATGGAGTGGTGAGAGAGGAAAGTGACACCTGCCTAGCCAGCCAGATCAGCCAAATCAACCCTGGTGATTAATGGGGTGACAGATATCGCAGCCAGGTTGCCCTCGCAACCTGAGAAAAGCTAAGTTATTTCTTTTTAAAGCTAAGTTATTTATTTTTACTTACAGCACTAATAATTTAAAATCCAGTTATCAAATACTGCAGCTTTAACTGATGCAGACCATGAAGAAGAAAATAAGTTCAATTAATTATCCTAAACCTCACGCAAGTTTACGCATTCCCAAGGAATTAAGGAAATTAGGTAAAGGTAAAGGTTCCCCCCGCACATTTGTGCAGTCGTGTCCGACTCTAGGGGCTGGTGCTCATCTTCGTTTGTTAGCTGAAGAGCCAGCGTTGTCCAAAGACGCTTCCATGGTCATGTGGCTGGCATGACACGCGCGGAACGCTGTTACCTACCCACCGAAGTGGTACCTATTCATCTACTTGCATTTGCATGCTTTCGAATTGCTAGGTTGGCAAGAGCTGGGGCTAGTGCGGGAGCTCACTCCGTCACGCAGGGCTAGGGATTCGAACCTCCGAACTTGCGATCTTCCGATCGACAAGCCTGACGTCTTACCCGCTGAGCCACCACGCCCCCTAAGGCCCTAATAAGGAAATTAGACATTATTAAATATTTCATATTATAATTTTTTAGTTTGTACTAGGATTTTTCTAGTGCATTTCATTTTCTAATAGCAAACCTTAAAAGTAAGTAAGAGTTCAGAATGAACAAGCAGAACATTAAACAAAAAACATTAATAATACATCTGTAGCTATTGGCTACAGATGGCTTGTCTTAATCATGGTACGCTGAACAAGCCAGAAAAAGTCAGGAGTCAGCTTTATGGATAAGCAAAATAACTGTCAGTTTGGTCAATTTCGGGTGGCGGTAGATTTTTTACCCCACCTTTATTATTTTTATAAATAAAGGTGGCGAACATCCCTAATACTCCTTCCCCCTATTTTCCCCACAACAACCCTGTGAGGTGAGTTGGGCTGTGTGTGTGTGACTGGCCCAAGGTCACCCAGCCGGCTTTCAGGCCTAAGACCCACAGTCTCCTTTTTAAACACGTCTTGCCTTGTACCTCTGTGAATTTGTGAGAGCCTGGACTTCATGGCTTATGATAATGAGTTTGTGTTGGCTCCTGCCAAGCTATAAGTCTCATACATTTTTTCTAGATTTTTTAAAAATTGTTTTATTTCCAGTAATGCTTCTGAGCCCCAAATAAATGCATGAGTCATTCCTAGAAAATAAAAATGATGAGGTGCTATAGCTCAGTGTTCTGTTTGGAAATGTGCCTACCTGCCCAACAAAAAGACAAAAATAAACTTGAGTGACAGATCATCCGGATATGCTAGAGGTGTAAGCATTACAGGTGACTAGCCAAGCCCACACATTTGTGAGAATGCCCATAAAATGGTTTCAAAGTTTTAGATGTGCCCACCAACCCAAAAAGACTGCTAACTCCAAGATTAGATCTGGACAGGTACAAACCCAAATCAGGAATATATTAGGAAACTATAATCAAATCATGGATCTCCCTTTGCAACTGAAGGTAAGCATAATATACAGTAAGTTAAGAAAAATGTATTTTCAAATTGTGGCTTAATGATGTAAAATAAAGCATAGATTATACACTGACCATTTATCCACTTTTCATATGTCAAAATAAGACAAAAACAAATATTATTTCTTCATAAAGTGCATTATATGGAAAAATATTTAAAAGCCATAGTGATATTCTAAAATATATGACCAGTCAGGCACACTTTGGTTAGCCTAATTAATAACGAACAGGTGATGGTTGCAATAACGTGCTGACTTAATTTTCTTATAGACTGCCATCCATCCCTATCCACTGGGGGTAGACAGACAGGAAGCAAACCAAAGTTTAAAAATCCACCCCCTAGTAAGACAGAGTTCTTCAGCAGTTTTCTGGAAACACGGTAGATTTTCTCTCGCAGAGGGATATTTATTTTTAATTGACCAAATCACCAGAGCTCTTTAGGCAGATGATAAACCTGTTTAAAAAAACCCAGCAACAATAAACTGCATTAAGAAGTATTGCAGAAAGAATATAAATAAAATATATATAGAAAAAGTACTACTTACATAGCAGTGGCTATTTATGAAACACAAAGAAATCAACTAAGCATACCCTTACATCTCTATTGCAACAAGAATTTTTTTAAAAGTACACACCCAATTTTTTTTGCCATCATCACTACAGATGGATTCATATATGTCTCTATTGTAAAAGACTGCCAAACATATCTAATGAAAGATATTCCAACATATAATCCATTTCAATAGGGTAATACTAACCTGGAGTAGCAGGGGCATGTACCTGTGATGAAACTTGTTCCACTGCTTGTGGCCTAATTTCAGAGAGTACTTGGTGGTTGGTACTTTGATGTTCAACAAGTTTCACTGCACTGAGTGCATCACCTCCAAACATCTGGATGTCCATTGAAACCAGACATACTAATGTATCTGTAAATTATCATAAATTAATATGCTTTATTCCACAAGAACAATTAATTTCAGAAAGTTTTTGTATTAAGATAAACTGAATTCAGCTAAAAAAGAGCTTTATAGCTTTACTAGACTTATTTCTATTTTATTTATTTATTTATTTATTGGACTTTTATCACCGCGCCATCTCCCCCAAAGGGGACTCTGGGCGGTTTGTCTTGGCATTATAAGCAGACTTCATAACTGAAATCTCCAATATCCACTTCTGTCTCCTTTATTATTTAAAAATGGAGGCAGATTTTTGTATAAGCAAAAGTTGTTTCTTATTAGTTACGTTACCCTATCATTTCCCAATAACATATCTCTTGGTGCTGTGTTATCCTTTGCACCTCATCATGATACTGTAAAAACTTTACTGAGATAAGAACTATGCAAATAAAATAAATAAATATAATATCTGCATAATTTTATTTGAACAAATAATTTGAGGTTTCTTTTGAAATATGTTTATGCAGCACTTTCAGTTTGCCAAGTGCTTTACGATTCTTGCCATGATTACCCATAGCAATGAAGAAGAGAAAAAGAAGAGGAACCAAGACAAAGGACAAGCCAGGAATCACTTAACAGGAAAAGCATCTAACAAAGTATTACCAAGGGCCTTGGTAATACAAGTGTTTTGAAATAAACAAACAAACAAACAAATAAATCTGCTAGCTCACCTATACTTTTATCAACTTTAGCTATTTTTGTACAGGCCACTTCACCCATTTCAGTGAGCATATAGAGCACTTCCAGAGCAGATATGACAAGTAAAACGTCAGGTAACGTGAGATGACAGATGATTTCTTTGTAAGATTCTTGATCTACGTATTCACAAATTAAGACACCATTGTCTTCAGCTTTACAAAGATTACCCAAGATTTCCATGCCTGAAACAAAAAAACAAATAGTGTGGTACAGATGTCACAAAAGAACATAATTTGTTCTCTATTGCTCCCAGAGTACAGGACACAGAATAACAGTTTCAAGTTACAAGAACACAGATGCCAGTTTAGTATTAGAATGAAAAAAAAAATTACAGTTTGACAGTGGAACCAATTATCTAGTGAGGTTGTAAGTTACTTCACAATAATCTAGAAAGAATACTTCAGTTTAGATTCCTGCACTGAGTAAGTTAGACTCAGCCTAAACAGATGGTTCTTGCTCTGAGTTTTAGAAAAATGATACTTTACACAAGATACTGTAATCACATAAATTCTTACCCCGCATTTTTAAGAATCTGTCTCTTGACATTAAGCACTTAGTAACAGTATGAAACATTAGATGAGTTGTTTTAAAATCAACAGGGTCCAAGAGAAGCTGAAGAAGACAGAAAGCAAATATTAATGATGGAATGATTCATCTTATAAAACTAACATCAGTGGGATTATGGAAATCTTCCAAATTAATACTTAAAACATATTGAAAATGCTATACACTGTGACATTATTTACTATTTCAATATACTGTATATCCTATATTTCTATGCACTTTGCATTCAAGCAGCTAGACTAACACTAACATGAAAATTAACAAAATATAAAATCAGCGAAAATAACAAAAATTGACAATTCAATCATTTGGAAATTCAGATATAACTGAGAGGCAAGGAGCACTCTCAGACTGCAGGACCTGCTCTTCTAAAGGGAATTCAATTTTATCAAAAAAAGCTGCTGCATCCTAATCCAAAAGCTTGTTTCTACTGAACAGACCCAGTATCTTAATTTAATTCTCGCTTGTCCCCCCTCCCCCAGCCCATTATTAGCAACAGCTAAGGAAATAAAGTGTTTCCTCAGAGTTAGATGGCAACCCAGCTGTTTCATATACATCATAAAGGACCATGTTGTGGGACTCCACAGGGCAATGGTCTAGTGTCAACAGTAATAATTTAGCACTATCATCTGAGTGTAACATGACATAAAGGACTAGAACCACTGTAATACAGTGTCCCCAAGACCTGACCCTACCAGCTAGTCCAGAACGACATTAGTGATGGTTTCAAAAACCACTCAGATCCAAAGGAACTAGAAAGGCCATACCTTTCTCAGTCAATTTCCACATTTTTTACTATATTGTGATATAGTCCATATATTTCACAATATCTATATGCTACTAAAACTCTTGTGCCTGTTTGTACTTTGTAACCTTTAACTGGGCAAAATGGTGCATCATAGGCCAATAATTTTTGAACCAAGGTACATCAAATGGGCTAACTTACAGAACACATCCAAAATCCAGGACCCATGACTCCCATGGAATAGAAATTTGGCAAATTTTATAAACTAGTTCCTGTGGTCAACTCCTGATGTTTGACTGTGCTATACAGTTCAACATTGGCTACTTTCAAGGCAGATACATCTCTCACTGAATTTTTAAGAACTTTTCCAGTACGTTAGAAGCTCTGCCACTGTTAAAGGCATTGATGAATCTGGTAAGGAAATATCTCTGAAACAATGACTCAATGGGTCATGGGTTGTCTAGTTGGATAATATAATTCTCAGATTCACTTAATTTGCATTACAGATAGTCCTTGGCTTATGATGGCAATTGGGACCAGAATTGCCGTTGCTAAGCAAGATGATGAAAAAGTACAACTTCATGTGACCGTGCTGCTTAGCAACGGCAATTCCAGCAGTCCCACCGGACCACACAGGTTCTTAAGTGAGGTCCACACGGGTTGTTAAGCGAGGACCTCATGTGACTGTGACTTCCAACTTCCTGCTGGCTTCCCCACTGACTTTGCTGGTGGGAAGCTGGCAGGGAACATTGGAAATTGCTATCACATGACTGCAGGGGATGCTGCGATGGCCAGAACTCAAAGGACCAGTCATAAGTACCACCTGTTCAGTGCCATCATAACTTTGAACGGTCGCTGAACGAATTGGTCATAACCCAAGGACTACCTGTATTTTTATTATCTATTAATTCAATTTTAGCTGTGAAGTTATCAAAGAAAAGAAGTGAACAATCCTTTTTCAGCTGAATATAACTTTATGCTTTGTACCTGGGAATAAACACTGCCGAATATCATGAGAATGTTTTTAACACATATATTTGACATGTATTCTTATATAACCACAAATAGGAATATACTCTATGATTATATTTATCTAGATATTTTATTGATAGCTGAATCTTCCTCCGAACAGTCACTCATGCTCTCGTCATCTCCCATGTAGATTATTGCAATGCGCTCTACATGGGGCTACCCTTGAAGACTATCCGGAAGCTACAACTGGTGCAGAATGCGGCTGCGCGAGCAATTTTGGGTGCGCCAAGATCTGCACATATAACACCTTTGCTCCGTGAGCTGCATTGGGTGCCAGTTTGCTTCCGGGTAAAATTCAAGGTGTTGGTTATCACCTTTAAAGCCCTACATGGCATGGGACCAGAATACCTGAGGGATCGTCTTATCCCCATATTATCAACCCGCCCCACCCGATCATTCAGAGAGGGCCTGCTATGAGCCCCATCAATCAGAGAGTGTCATCTGATGGGGTCTAGGAGACGGGCCTCCTCTGTGGTGGCACCTACATTATGGAACACCTTGCCCCCAGAGTTGAGACAGATCCCCTCCCTCCTGAACTTTAGGAAAGAACTGAAGACCTGGTTCTGCTGCCTGGCATGGGAAGGAGGAAATGATAGTTCCTCATGGGGGTGGTTAATCCCTTAATTCTATAATGTCCTTCCTGTTATTAATACTACCTTCCATCTGGATTTTATAACTATTTATTTATTATATTGACTGTATAATTGCTGTTTTATATTTTATATTTTATTTTAATCTATTTTATTGTGAACCGCCCAGAGTTCCCCGTTGGGGGAGATGGGCGGTCATATAAATTAAATAAATATTAATAAAATAAATAAATAAATAATCTTAAATTTTAATTAAAATATTATATTTCAATAGTTTTAAAATAGTATTTATTGGTGCATGATTACTAAGAAGTAAGCCTCACTGAGTTCAGTTGGACTTCCTACCAAGTTTGTATAATAAACGTAGAGAACAGTTCAAAATTTGAAGGAATTAAACTTATTCTTCTGAATGGAAATTAACAAAGAATACTACTTGTTAAGAAATATGGAATAGCCATAATGTTTAATTACATTAGGTGCATATTAAATGTGAGAAGAATAGTAAAACCTAAGCTCTGATACATTTCCATTACTGTTAATTTGTAGCTCTTTACATTAATAATCAACATTCTCCTTTATAAAAAAAAACTATTAGTATCAAGTAGGAGTGTTCACACATTTTACATACAACATTTTACTGAATTTTCATTTGAGTTATTTTTGAAATTATAAATTATTTTTGAATTGTTACATTCTGGGTGTGGCTAGAAGAAATTTTATTCTCTTAACTCTTCTTAGGAAAGCAAAAATAATACTATTCTTTTTTTAAAAAAGCTTCTAGCCCATCTGTCCTTTAAGAGGTGTTCAACAAAATCCAAAGAAAGTGCACCTGTACATAACACAAGATGCAAAGGCAGCCTTACAGAAAACAAAATTTAGGCTTCAGATTTAAGCCATGACTGATTAGTATCCCATTGTTTTCAATAGCTTTACTTCAGGTTAAGTTTGGATCTAACCAACTGTATTTAGTGATCTTTGATGAGATGATATGCAAAATGTCTGAGAAATCACCAATACCAATGTGTTTCCTTTTATATAACACTCCGTAAGATAGATATTCACTCCTACTTGATAATTTAAGGTATTTAAATTATAGGTATCACTTTTTTAAATTTCTTACCTCTGCAGCAATATTTCCTAAAGTGTCAAGCCCCAACTGTCTTAAAGAAATAAAATGACTGTGAGCGGAGAGCAACAAAAAACGAAGACAAGTACGATTAGCTGCCAATAATTTTACATTTCCCTCCTCAAAGGAGAGATTTCTTAAAATCACTGCAATCTGGAGAACTCGCTGTCCTTCAATATCGTTAATGCCCAACTTGCGTGGTGGATGAAATAAAGACTCCCATATCCAGTCTTCTGATACAGTATCTACAAAAATAAGATAATCACTTTAATAGTTTCAGTTCTAGATATGCCAGATACAGTCTAATATTTATGCATTGTAACTCACCTTGATATTTGTTTCTGTCAGAAATAAGGTCACGTACTTCATTATCTTCAACAATATCCTTCCAAAACTAAGAAAAAAAATTTCTTTTAGTGTGAAACTGATTTAACGCAATTTATTCCTGAAATATTTGGTGTGTAATAATGGAGGAAAAGCATGCATTGCATAAAATATTTACTTACAAGGCAACCTTCAAGCAAATAAGCAGTAATAGAATTGTATACAGGTAGTCCTCAGGTAACAACGGTAATTGGGACCAGGAACTCCTTTGCTAAGTGATGCAGCTGTAAAGCGTGATGTTATGTGACTGCACCGACTTACGATGGCAGCTCCAGTTGCTGTTATTAAGCGAATCCCACATGGTCGTTAGGCGCGACGTAATGTGATTACATTTGTGACTTCCTGCCGGTTCCCCATTGACTTTGCTTTTTGGAAGCCAACCATGAAGGTTGCAAATGGTGATCGCATGACCATGGGACACTGCAACCGTCATAATTGTGAGCCAGTTGCCAAGCACCCAAATTGTGATGTGACTGTGGCGACACTGCGATGGCTGCAACTTTGAGGACCAGCCATAAGTCTCCTTGTTCAGCATCATCGTAACTTCAAACTGTCTCTGAATGAATGGTCGTTAACTGAGGACTACCTGTATTTCCAAAACTTCTTTCTACTGTACATATAAGCACTTCAAGTTTTCGATGGTAGACTTTGGCATTTTTACTTTCAGATGTCTCATATATATATATATTTATATTTATATTTATAGTTTTGGGGGGAAGACTAAAATGTAAAATACAATTTTAGTTTCACTTCACTTACATCTTTTAACTCAAAATTAGTTCAATAGATACCAAATTCAATACTGTAAGATGTTTATATTTAACCTCATTAGTCACTTTTTTTGTAACTTTAAATAAAATTAGTATTTATCATCTGTGTTTGTGTGTGTGTACGTATGTATGTACATACAATGACAAGAAAATTATGCTGATTCTCCCTGGACTTGAGTGAATAAAAAAAGCACAAAAACAAGTTTAAACACTGCACTGTACCACCAATTACAATGATTATTCACAAGATAACACAATCTTACTGCCTCTCGTAAATGTACTTGTAGAAATAAAGTAATACATTCCTTCACTTAATCATAAATCTGATTATCTAATATTATCTAAGATGCCCAAAGAAGGGCAATGCCAAAGAATGTTCAAACTACCGTACAATTGTGCTCATTTCACATGCTAGTAAGGTTATGCTCAAAATCCTACAAGCTAGGCTTCAGCAGTATGTGAACCAAGAACTACCAAAAGTACAAGCTGGGTTTCAAACAGGCAGAGGAAAGAGAGATCAAATTGCCAACATTTGCTGGGATCATTGAGAAAGCAAGAGAGTTCCAGAAAACATCTACTTCTGCTTCATTGACTACGCTGAAGCCTTTGATTGTGTGGATCACAACAAACTGTGGCAAATTCTTAAAGAGATGGGAGTACCAGACCACCTTACCTGTCCCCTGAGAAACCTGTACGCAGGTCATGAAGCAACAGTAAGAACCGGACATGGAACAACCGACTGGTTCAAAATTGGGAAAGGAGTACGACAAGGCTGTATATTGTCGCCCTGCTTATTTAACTTATATGCAGAGTACATCATGAGAAATGCTGGGCTGGATGAATCACAAGCCGGAGTTAAGATTGCTGGGAGAAATATCAACAACCTCAGATATGCAGATGATACCACCCTAATGGCAGAAAGTGAAGAGGAACTAAAGAGCCTCTTGATGAGGGTGAAAGAGGAAAGTGCAAAAGCTGGCTTGAATCTCAACATTAAAAAAACTCATATCATGGCATCTGGCCCCATCACTTCCTGGCATATAGAAGGGGAAGAAATGGAAGCAGTGACAGATTTTATTTTCTTGGGCTCCAAGATCATCGCAGACGGTGACTGCAACCATGAAATTAAAAGACGCTTGCTCCTTGGGAGGAAAGCTATGGCAAACCTAGACAGCATATTAAGAAGCAGAGACATCACCTTGCCGACAAAGGTCCGTATAATCAAAGCTATGGTTTTTCCAGTAGTAATGTATGGCTGTGAGAGTTGGACCATAAGGAAGGCTGAGCGCTGAAGAATTGATGCTTTTGAACTGTGGTGCTGGAGAAGACTCTTAAGAGTCCCTTGGACTGCAAGGAGGTCAAATCAGTCAATCCTAAAGGAAATCAATCCTGACTGCTCATTGGAAGGACAGATACTGAAGCTGAAGCTCAAATATTTTGGCCACCTAATGCGAAGAGAGGACTCACTGGAAAAGACCCTGATGCTGGGAAAGACTGAAGGCAAAAGGAGAAGGGGACGGCAGAAGATGAGATAGTTAGATAGCATCATCGATGCAATGAACATGAACTTGAGCAAACTCCGGGAGACAGTGGAGGACAGGAAGGTCTGGCGGGAGCCAATCGTGTGGAAGGGGGTGGGGTTTGCGGGCAGGGGCCAATCGCGTGGAAGAGGGTGGGGTTTGCAGGTGGGGGCCAATCGCGTGGAAGAGGGTGGGGTTTGCAGGTGGGGGCCAATTGCGCACACTTAGGGCCTGCTGCCGCGCCTGCCCCCGCCACACACACCATGCCTGCTGCCACGCCTGACCCGCCACGCACACCATGCCCGCTGCCGCGCCTGACCCCGCCACGCCTGCCTGGGGAAGAATCACACGGTTTGCCGACCCCTGCACTATACGTTTAACATTAAAGAAACACTAAAACATTAAATAAAAGGAAAATTAGGATTTTCAGCAAATAAATATTTTTAGAAGCAATGTTAACAAATGGGATTTTAAAGCAGTTTAATGTTTCAACTGCTTTATACAAAACAGTTATAAATAGATTTTGGAATTCATCCATACTCTTATTTTTCAAGAAAATCCAAGCATACAGAAACTACAGTGCAGCATTATTGGAACTAACGGCACAATTCGTTTCCTCAAGCTTAATTAGTTCAACTGATGTTGTAAGTTAAACACATTATGATTTGGTTTATTTCTGTATGGCCAATCAGATATAAAAATGTTTAACCTTTCTGAAAGTAAGTTCTATCTTGTTACATGCAAGAATGCACAGAAGACTCAATATATCAGGCCTTTAAGAGGACACAAACACAAACAGCTTCCATTCTGCTGTCCAGTCCACCTTGTTCCAAGTTTGTATTTTATTTTTGATGGATGAGATGGGTTGCATAGGGACTTGCACTAAGGGCACAGGCCTAGTTTTCCTTTTCTTACACGCAGTATTGGAATATGCCCTGTTAAGCAGTGTTGAATGCCAGGTCAGGCTTGGATATTCTTTACCATGCTGCTGTTGCAAATGGACCTGACCAGCATTCTCCCATCCAGCATTCTTGTGGTTTTTGCCCTACCTGTATAATAATCCCCTGGTTACAGCCTTCGTACATCTCTGCTTTGCTCCTATCAGATTCCATCAAGTACTGCCATGTTATATCACAGCCACTCATTTCCTCATCCCAATTATGTTACAGTTTTGGTGAGCAATGGCAGTGTTTTCAAATAAAAGCCCTGAATGTCGGACAAGTATGAATTTATTCAGCACCAGCTTTTGGGAACCTATCATATTCAAGCATCGAAAATGTAAAATTAGGCACTGCCACAGGATGGCTTTGCTGGGAGAATGCAGGCGCAACTTTGACAAATAAATAGTACATATAGCTGACATCATGAGCACTAGCAACAGATACTGTGGAAAAAGTTGATCATATGTAAAATGGCCAGGAGTATTTAGCCAAAGTTGTATATGCAGATGGGTTTTTCTAAGCTTTATCATTTTGTTTGTGCCATGCCAAACGCTTCCTATGTCCTAAACCCTGCTTGTCAATGCTAGTCTGCAATAAAGTTTCACTGTATCACTTTTTCTCTTTTGCATCTTTTAAATCTTTTTATCACTTATGCTACTTAAAACTCTTAAGTCTCTTCACCATTTATATTTATATATTCCTTTTGTCTCCATTGGTCTGATTTTGCAACTAGCCTGTAAGCAAAATATATCTCCGAATAAAGTTTGATTTGTACATATATTCCTGAAAAACTGTTATATATCATTATTTTAAAAATTACCTTAACAAAATCTCTATCCGTTTTCTCCTTCCATTCTTCACCAAACACAGTAGAAAATGAACCTAAAGCTATGAGTTAAAAAGCATTAACATTACCATTACATATTTAGAAACATTTCACACCATTACAAATAATTTTAAAGTAGCTGTATGATAGTAAACCAAGCTAATTTACTTGGTTTATTGTGTACATATGTTGTTTTACTTTGACATCAGTTACTGTTCATTAGGAAGTATTTATACAGTTTTTATTGGTTGGATAGTAAATTCTTTTGTCTGGACCAGGAGTTCAGTTTTCAGAATGGACTGGACAAAACCTTTTTGTCCTACAAAGTATAACATAGCACATTTATACAGTAAAATGTATTAACCTACTGACAGAAAAAAATATTACAAATCCTGAAGAGTAATGTTATATCTGCTATACATAATCCTAAATTAAAAAACTATAACTAAGAAACAAATTCTCTTCTAGGAAAATTGCACTATTGTGCTCAACATATATCATTCAAACAACATTTAAGAAAACTTGTATAAGTTTATATATATATACAAACTCCCCTTTGTGGGGGGAGATGGGCGGTGATATAAGTTGGAAAAATAAATAAATAAATAAAACGTTTATATAAATAATATTTATATTTATATATATAGTGTGTGTGTGTGTGTGAAATATAAGTCCCATTTTATTTTGTTTGATTTCATACTGTACTTGAGTTCTCGTGGAAAATAGAATTTTCTTAGAAGGAAAGATATTGGAAAGATATTGCTGACTTGTAGGCAATGATGTCCGGGAAGTAGAACACAGCTTGAAATCACAAAAAAAAAAAAAAAAGATCGGAAAAGTGATATATTCCTTGGGTACCAATAGTCTCCTCTGCATATGAATAGAGTAGTCACCTTCATCAAAGAAAATTGGAAATCCCTGTATACTTTTAACGTGATTACGAAAAACTGAGCAATGTGCATTTTTTACATGCAACTGTCAGACATTTATTGTGAGCAAAGATTTTTTTTCGTAAAATCTGCTTTCTAGAACTTATGTCTGAAAGATGAAGGTGCAATACATTTTAGGCATATGTGAAAAAAATGGCAGATTCTATGTTCTCTTTCCTGGACTGAATATTATACCGCATTTGAAAATGGCTAACACAAGTTCAAATTTAACCTTGCTTATAGTTTATGGAATGGGTTTAACAAAATTCAGTCAATACATATCGTAGTGCGAAAACATAATAGCTACATTTTTGACTATCCATACACTGAAGGATTTAAGGAATATTTCTCTTCAGAAAGAGTTATCTTATATAATTCCATTATTTTTGAAATCCAACCTTCATGAACCTGAACAGCATTTGAGCACAGAATGGAATACAGAATGATCAATGACAAATCAATGTATGCTGTAAGAGTTCTAGGAAGCATAAGGCATATTTATAAAAGGTAAAGGTTCCCCCCGCACATTTGTGCAGTCGTGTCCGACTCTAGGGGCCGGTACTCATCTCCGTTTGTTAGCCGAACAGCCAGCGTTGTCTGAAGACCCTTCCACGGTCATGTGGCCAGCATGATGCACGCGGAATGCTGTTACCTACCCACCAAAGTGGTACCTATTCATCTACTTGCATTTGCATGCTTTCGAATTGCTAGGTTGGCAAGAGCTGGGGCTAGTGCGGGAGCTCACTCCATCACGCGGGGCTAGGGATTTGAACCTCCAAACTTGCGATCTTCCGATCGACAAGCCTGGCATCTTACCCGCTGAGCCACCATCACCCCAGGCATGTTCATAGTATCCAATATATTTAATAACAGTTTTGTGAAAGAAAAAGAAAAATGACAAATTCTGTAAGTTATAAAAATATATAACAGAAGAGCACACTGTGTGATTTAGCAATAGGAATCTGATATCATGGATCCCATTAAAACAAAGTCAATATAGAAGTATTTGGCCAAACACAGATCAAATTACTCTAAACACAAAAGCTTGTCAGTGTCGACAACTTGATCTTAATGCAGTGACTTCCAACAGTAGGGACAAATGTCTATGTACAATAAGCCCTACCTTATCCCAGTTCAGCATTTGATTTATAAATTATTTTCCTATACTTGGACTATGGCTATTAAACATAACATCCTACTTGCAAAAACTTTCTATTGTATGACTGCTTTTGTAAGTCATTTCAATAAAGAATGAATATGTTGTTGGGAAAAATTAGAAAGATTTAAAAACCAACAAAAAGCTGATAAATAATCAATGGTGTGACAATATATAGAATTATGAGAACATTCTTAATCACTTTATCTTAGAAAGTAATTTATAGAGATGCAAATGTTGCAAAAATGGGCAGCCAAACAGAAAGAGCTTTAAACACAAGAAGGAAAATAAGATAGAAATGTATAGAATTATAGAGAGACTAGAGATGAAAAAAATCCTATCTGTTATCCCCAGATTCTAGAAATACCCAGTAAAAATGAAACTTATTGACAGTATATCCAGAACTAAAAAAGAAAAAAAGGGGGAGTCACATAATACATAATTTAAGCAAATTACCCCAAGTAAATGTGAAGATCATCACTCCAACAATACAGTCCACAGAGTTTAATGGAGCTTACCCCCAGAAAAATAAGTATAAGATTGAAGCTTAAATGACTCTAACATCGGTTTAAACACATTTATTGAAGTCTGTCCATAAAATTAGTCACAGTCTTTTCTCCTCAGTAAATGTTCCTCTGAATAACATTGATTGACAGAGCAAATAAGAAGGGAGATGTGGTCTTTATGCCACAGATGTCACAAAAACATCTGGATAAATAGTGCTAAAAGAATGCTAGACTAAATGAAACATTGTTCTGATGTGGCAGGGCTTGTCCTATATACAGTCAGGACCAGAAATATTGGAACAAGGATAACTGTTTTGGCAGTTGGCCTCTGTACACCACCACATTGAAGTTGAAAGGAAACACACCCAGATGGGAACGAAGTCAGGACTTTCAGCTGTAATTCAAGGGGGTTGACAAAAGTGGGACACTAACCATTCAGGAAGTACAGCCAGTGACATACACACACACCCATCATTGGTGGCTCATAAGTAATGGAACGAATAGCTGATAAGCAGCTGCATGGCCAGGTGTGGCCTGTTTCCTGGGTACCCCATGACCAATCAAGTAGATAAAAGGCCTGGAGGTGGTTCTGAGTGTTACATTTGCATTTGGTAGCTGTTCACTGGAACTCCCAACACGAGGTCCAAAGAGGTGTCCATGCGAGTGAAGGAGGCCATCATTAGGCTGAGGAAACAAACCCATCAGAGAGACAGCAAAAACATTGGAAGTGGCCAATACAACAGTTTGGAACATCTTGAAAAAGAAGGAATTAAATGGCAAGCTCAGCAACAGCAAAAGGCCTGGAAGACCACAGAAGACAACTAAAGTGGATGACCGCAGAATTCTGCTCATGGTGAAGAGGAACCCTTTCACAACATTTAGCCAGGTCAAGAACACTCTTGAGGAAGTAGGCATGTCATTGTCAACATCTACAGTCAAGAGACAGCTTTATGAATGTAAATACAGGTGCACAAGGTGCAAACCACTGGTAACGCTCAAGAACAGAAGACATTGCCAGCAAACACCTAAAAAAGCCTGCCCAGTTCTGGAATAAGATTCTTTGGACAAGATTAACTTGCACCACAATGATGGGAAGAGAAAAGTATGGAGAAGGAAAGGAACAGCTCATGATCCAAAGCATACCACATCATCTGTCAAACATGGTGGAGGCAGTGTTATGGCATGGGCATGTATGGCTGCCAATGGAACCGGGTCACTGGTGTTTATTGATGACCTGACTGCTGATAAAAGCAGCAGGATGAATTCTGAAGTGTATAGGGCTATACTTTCTGCTCAGATTCAGCCAAATGCTGCCAAACTGATAGGACGCCGCTTCATATTGCAGATGGATAATGACCCAAAACATACAGCAAAAGCTACCCAAGAGTTTCTCAAGGCAAAGAAGTGGGATGTTCTTCAATGGCCATGTCAGTCACCTGATCTCAACCCAATAGAGCATGCTTTTCATTTACTGAAGACAAGACTGAAGGCAGAAAGACCCACAAACAAGCAGCAGCTGAAGGCAGCTGCAGTAAAGGCCTGGCAAAGCATCTCGAGGGAGGAAACTCAGCATTTGGTCATGTCCATGGGTTCCAGACTTCAGGCAGTCATTGACTGCAAAGGATTTTCATCCAGGTATTAAAGGCGATCCTTATGTTTGTAATGATGTTGGTTTGTTCCATTACTTATGAGCCACCCACAATGGATGTGTGTATATGCCACTGGCTGTAATTCCTGAATGGTTAGTGCCCCGCTTTTGTCAAACCCCTTGAATTACAGCTGAAAGTCCTGACTTCGCTCCCATCTGGGTGTGTTTCCTTTCAACTTCAATGTGGTGGTGTACAGAGGCCAACTGCCAAAACAGTTATCCTTGTTCCAGTATTTCTGGTCCTGACTGTAGAATTAGAGAATAGATTAAACAGAAGATGGGAATTTTCAGAACTTGAAAAATTCTAATACACAGTAGTACATTTATCTTTAAAGTGTTATGCAAATTAGAAACTTACTGTCATCAAATACCCCAGCATTAGCAAGTAATAAAGTGATGATTTTGGGGTCCTTTTCAAGCTGCATAACATGTTTGCTTTCATTTGACAGAAGAGTGCACACATTAATAGCGAAGTCCACTTCGTTTGGGAGTCCAGATAATAGAGAAAGCACCAATTTATTATAATCATTTGGCGAATTAAAGTCCATAGATAGCCCATAACTTTGTCGTAGAAAATCTATTCATAAAGGCAAAAATACAGATTAGTAACAATGCACCTATAGATCACTAGGATATTCCTCCCACAAAAATTCAATATAAATGGTACTATTATTAATTAGTCGGAAAATTTACCTGACACGCTGTGCTGCTGGTAATTATAGGAAGATGGAATTGCACCTATAGGTAGTTGCGGCTTTGGATTGCCTGGTTGTACCTCATCATCATCCTCTCCAAAATGATGTACTTTCTCGTATTTTTCCAGATAACTGAAAAGAGCAGCAAGTGTTTTTCAGTATACATGATATGATTATAAGAAAGTGTGAAGAAGCTTATCAAAACAAATTGTAATTTAACTTTTTTTAGTTGAATCAACTGAATTTGACAGCCTTCTCATATTATTTGATCTTGTTAGGATGGGAAAGAAGAAATTATTTCTATAAAAGCATTTATATAGATAATGCTACATTACATTTTCATTCTATTGCAGATCAATTTGAAAACCTGTACCCAAATCCAAATTCCCAGAACATTATAGTAATTTTAATAGAGCACACCTACAGCAATCTCATCTTTTATAAAAGTTTACTTTGCAGCAATCTAGTCTTTTAGAAGTTTACCTTTATGTTTACAGGTAAATAAATGACACTGCCATTCATGGTCACAAATTTAAGCATAATCTTCAAACTTAATTTCAGATCTCAGTGTCTTAAATCAGTATTTCAATTACTGGCACAGAATTAATGTTATATATTTAGAAGGATTAAGGGTTAAGATTAGTGCCCTAATTTTAATGGAAGGTATTTTAAAATATTTCTTACTGAATACTACTAAGTTTAATTCACAAGATCACCTATTCCAACCTGGGGTTTGGAGAAACAGTAGATATCATAAACCCATCTCCTATGCATTTCTGTTTGAGTGAACCACAATTTCCAAATTGGAAAATTATGGCTGATTTGTTGATGAACTAGAAACCATTGCTTCAGCCATGGTTTTGAAATTAGCAATTACAACACCTTATCCAGGGTTTCTCAAATTGTGAATTGGGACCCCCTTCAGGGTCATGAACAACTGTGGAGGGAATCACATTTTCTAAAAACCTGATCAGGCTTGTGCAGGCAAAGTGGGAATGTTGTCAAAAGTCACTCTGGAGTTTGCTGCTTGCTTTTTCTTCACAAGCCCACAGAAAGCAGTTGCAATACTTTTGAGAACATTGTGATATAGAGATTAAAATGTAATTATTAAAAGTAGTATATTTATTTTTTTGGGCAACTCTAATCCAAATGAAATCATTAACTTTGAGCTGTCAGTGTCCATGAGGCCTGGAGGCACTCGACAGCAAGTCTTTTGGGGCGTAAGTGGCTGTGAAAACGCAGATTGTGGTGATGTTTGGCGGCAGTAGATCGGTTATTTTTCCAAAAACACTTGCCGTATGTTGTGCAGGCCTGCTTCAAACCATATTTTAGACATCAGAAAAAGATGTCTAATTTAGAATAATGCTTCTAAGAGTAAGATTTCCTAAGTTTAGACTGAAGTACTTGGTACAGTTTCATCAAATGGTGCCCTACTGAAGTCAAATTAGACTTTCCTCCAAGTAAACTTGAATAGACATTTCGGATCAAAAAGAGATATTCACCCTATCTTGGATTACAAACAGAATAATCTTTTGAGGCCAAAGAACTTTCTATGACAAAGCCTATAGTTTTAATTATGCTCAAAGGGATGCAAAGGAAACTCTAGAGCATTTGTATATGGTTCCAAGAAACCCTGTCTTAACTAAACTTGAACTAACAGAGTTAGGTAGCATTTCATTGGTTGGGGATATCTTTAACATTTTTTGGATGGCTGGGGGATACAGTCAATGGGGTAAAGATGCAAAATGTAATTTTGGGAGAGTGTGGTATTAGGAGAATTTGAGGATTTTCTTAATTTTTGTTTTAAATATGTTTAAGAGAGCCAGTTAGGTCTAGTGGTTAAGGTGCTGGGCTAGAAACCAGGACACTGTGAGTTCTAGTCCCACCTTAGGCATGAAAGCCGGCTGGGTGACCTTGGGCCAGTCACTCTCTCTCAGCCCAACTCACCTCACAGGGTTGTTGTTGTGGGGAAAATAGGAGGAGGAAGGAGTATTAGGTATGTTCACCGCCTTGAGTTATTTATAAAAATAAAAAGGCGGGATAGAAAATAAATAAACATAAACATTTAACTTATTTTAGAGTATTCACTATCACTTTAGAGTGCTGCTCCTCTCAAAAATGACAGGAAACTGAAAATAATTTTCAGAAAATGTGAGAATGCTTCTGAGGGCCCCCTCATATAACCCAAAAAAGTGGGAGGGGGAAATTGAGGCTTATTTTAAGGATAGAGAAACACAAGGAAGAATTTATTTCAATAGTCTTATGTTTCATTTGAATCTCACAGAAGTTTTCAAAATGAACATTTTCGTAGTTAAATATAACTGAAGGAAACCAGGTATTCCTTTCACTGATTTACATTAACATTCAGAGTAATAAGTGAATTTATCAAGGAACTTCTATCAAGAAAGATAACACCTGCATTATCAAAGGCTTCCAAAATATTTTGAGTATTTCCAAATATTTTTCTGCTAAAATGAATTTATTTGCTATATCATACATGGCCATTCAGCTCTACTGAATTCACTGAGAGTTCCTATCAGGTAAGTATGTATCAGAATGCAGTCTTAATTATTTTAATTAATTATAAGTATGCTACATTAATAAATACTTCTGATATAGCCAGGAACTTCAGAATTTCACTCAGCATGTATTGCATGTATACAGAATGTCTTTTTTTCATTCTTTCTATATTTTTATCCTGTAGTGTTTAGTTAATGGATGATATCATTTGATGTAATCAAATAAGTCCAAAGAATTACAGTTTAAAACAGTAATTCAAAAATATTAAATATAAGGTGGTCATTTAAAAAGCTTAAAATACAAAGTAGAGAGCCAGTTTGGTGTAGTGGTTAAGGCACCAGGCTAGAACTGGGAGACCATGAGTTCTAGTCCTGCCTTCGGCACAAAGCCAACTAGGTGACCTTGGGCCAGTCACTTTCTCTCAGCCCTAGGAAGGAGGCAATGGCAAACCAGTTCTGAAAAACCTTGCCAAGAAAATTGCAGGGACTTGTCCAGGCAGTCTCCAAGAATCAGACACAACTGAACTGATTTTTTTAAAAAAAGTACCTCCATTCACCAAGCATAACAACGGGGGTGCCATTTGAGGGGCCTGCACTGAAGAAGCTGATCCTATTTTAGGCCCATACTGCTTCAGTTAGTCTTTACCAAAATGAGTGCCCTCCAGATGACTGAATCTAAATTCCTATAATCCTCCACTACTTGGCAAAGATTATGATGATACTCCAGTAAACAGATTATCTTAATAAACTGAACTTTATTTTGACAAGCAGATTTAGCCAAACTGTTAACTTTGGTCACCTAATTAAATTTAAATGTACCAGGGGATGCCTTTCAACTGATCACTAATTTCTCTAATTAACATATCAATTAAAGTTTCTTAAGAAAATATGTTTATATAACAAACATTAAAATGTCTAAACTCAAAGGATGATTTACAGATGAAAATAAGCAACAGATGCATTCTAATGTTGCTATGCCATTATATAGTTTTGCTTCCTAATGTTGATATGGCATACCATAATTTTTTGTGACTTTTGTATCTAATATATGATATGCAGTGATCTGTTACTATGTTCTTGCTTAACAATCACACCCAAACATGCTTGGTGGCAAGTAAGAATAAATGAAAAGTGGACGTTGAAGATAACATTTTCTTTTTTCTTGTGCGGTATTTGGTAAAAATGTGACAGGAGCAATTTTCTGTGAAAACATATTCCATTTCTGAAGAACAGATATGGGAAGATTCATGTTCAGACAGCAGTATATTTAATGTTAATTATTAATGTAAAACTGTTGCTTAAGATTTAAATTGGAAGCAGAAGCCCTCTTGCATTCTATAAATCCCACATATATACTGTTCATGAATTATAAAGATACTATGGACCAAGATCCAGAGACCTTTTAAAAAAATCTCATTTAATTGAAAATGAAGAACTGAGTAAAACTGAAGAATACAATAGAAAACTATATTAAGAAAACACAAATATTAAGATAAAAACACTGAACGTACTGAACTCATAGATTTTATTTTAATTTCACTGCAATTAAAACTTGTTCACCTTTGGAAACAGTTCTCATAGATTTTGATTTGTTATGATCCTAAAAAAGGTTTGATTTGAAATACTGTATAGTATACGTACAGGCAAATAACAATTAATACAGACTGTATGTTTAAGACAAGAATATGATGAAAGCATATTGGGATCTAGATAGATATTTGGATGATTTGCAGCAAACAGTTTTCTGATTCCAGATTGTCTACCAAAAGGTTCAATATTTACTGCAGGGCATGCTCTTGATTTTCTTTTTAATCTACAACAAATTGGAAGTTAACTGGTGCTTGATATGTAGAGTTGTACCCTTTGTCATGAATGGATAGCTTTTTGGTGAGATTTGACATGGTAATGGCTGATCTTCCCAACCAGGCTAAGGAAAAATTAAGATGGTCCAGACTCAGGCAATCTGAGGGAGTCCGAAATGCTGTGAGGGAATAATCTGGGCAAAGTACTACTTTGTTCCTTTGAAAAATACTGTAAGAAAAGAAGAATCCTTTCATAAGGCACATAGTTCTCCAGCTCAGTTACCAGGATGATCATCACAATTACCAAGATGGCTGGCTACCTTTCAGGAAAAGAGGCAAACTGGGGTACTTATGGGTTCAAAGGGTTTTGACAATGAGAGAAGATCCAGACTGGAACTGGCAAGAATGCTGGAGGATCAATATGTTACCCTGTCATGAAATGCTTCGCTACCAGGTGAGGAAAATGCCCAACAAAAGAAAAATTAGAGGGTGACCACAAGTGCAAGCAAAAAGTCATGCGATTAAACTACTATTCCCTAGTGATTTCAAGGAATCTCAAGGGATTTCCATTTGGCTGCATATGAAGCCCTTGGAGAAAGTTTTCAAGAAGGCAATCATACTGCTCTACCTCATTCTGCAATGGCTGTGGAATCAAATTCTCCAAGCTTAAGGCCGAGGAAATTGAAATCTGGATGGAAAACTTTTCCCTGATGGATGGGAAACTCAGGTCAATTTGGATCACAGTTGTCAATGCCACAAAAATATGAGAAAGTACCTGATCAAAACTCTGTTCATTAGGACTCTGGTCAGAGGGGAATGAGTGGAAACATTTAAAACAAAGGTCTGGATGGGGAGGAACTGTCTTTGACTCAATCCTACCAAGACTAGCTGTGGATTTTGGGACCATCTAGTTCTGGAAATATTCCATCTTTGACCTTGGGTGGAGTTGCACTTCCCCATTTAGGGATGGTGTACTGGTCAGTTTCAGGCAGCAGCCTGGTAGCTAGCTGGAAGGTTCTAATCAACTAATTAACATCACAGAGCCAAGCTTGTTAACTTGCAGTTAGCACTTTTCAGGGAAGCACTGTGCTGCACAGAAAAGCAGCTCAGGAAGAGATAGCTTGTTTAAGCAATCTCTCCACCCTGTGAGGGGGCAAAAGAAAAAAATGGGTCAGGCACAGAATACTGTACGAGAGAACTTTATCTGAATGAGATGGCATCAACCAGTGATCTTTGCAGCATCTCTCTCTCTCTGTCACATATTCACTTAGCGACCATTTCACTTAATGACCAAGTCATTGGAACAGTACACGGTTGCTAATGAGGAGAGGGTGTATGTGCAACTTGGGGCTTCAACTGGATTCATGACTTCTAGTTGATCAAAAGATGGAGGTTATGGCTGGGAAAGTCCTTACTAGCCAAGAACTAGTAGAGTACAACAGCTGTAGCCCTTTTTGGAGTAGAAGAGCTTGGCAACAACCATTCAAGCCTTCATTACTTCAATACTATATTACTGCAATGGGCATTTAGAATTACATTGGAAGATTACCTAGAAACATCAGTGGGTGCTGATTACGGCATCCAAATTCTGGTGGATAACAGCTATTTCAGCAGCAGTACATATAGAGAGAGAGCCAGTTTGGTGTAGTGGGTAAAATACCAGTCTACAAACCAGAAGATCATGAGTTCTAGCCCTGCCAAGGTCATCTAGGTAGCTGGATGACCTTGGGCCAGTCACTCTCTCTTAGCCCTAGGAAGAAGGCAATGGCAAACCACTATCAAAATCTTGCTAAGAAAACTGCAGGGACTAGTTCAGATCATTGCCAGGATTCAACACTGACTCAAAGCCACTCTCCATCTTTATCTTATTTGTAGCTTATATTGTATGGTTTAAATTTTTCTACAGATAGTCCTTGGTTAACAACTGCTCCATTTAGGTATCATTCAAAGTCACGATGGCGCTGAAAAAGTAACTTTATACCAGTCCTCACACTTATGACTGTTGCAGCATCCCCACGGTCACGTGATCGCCATTCAGGCGCTGTCTCCCTTAACTTTTTTTTAAATAGTAATTTTATTAAAGATTACAATTAGAAAGATAAAAACTAATACAAACTAAAAGAAAAAAAAAGAAAAAATATAAAGTGCAGAAAAGAAAAAAATAGAAAAATAAGAATATAGTAAAGAAAAAAAAAACCAAAAAAATGACTTCCCCCTTCATCACAACTGTAAACAATTTTAGTAACATCACCTTCTCTCAAAACACAACAAATGATCTCTTCTTCCTATATCCCATCTCTTATCTATAAACAAATCCTTAAAGCCTCGTCATTCAGTCCTGATCAGCAAAAGTCCATTAAGGGTTACAGAGATAACAATATATCTATTTTAACCTTGATCAAATAAACCAACTTTATATTCCTTCCTTTTACTTTTAAAAATCTTGATCTTTAATCCCTTCAAATAGAACTTAACCATGGATGATTCGCTTAATGACCACAGCAGAACTGATGTCATAAATCTGGCATGGTCATGTGATGTTTTGCTACCATTGCTTAGTGATGGAGTTGCCAATCCCAATTGTGGTCATTAAATGAGGACTACCTGTATTGTTTTTGTAGCTGTTTTATTCTTACCTTGATGTTTTAATCTCTTATTTATTCTGTGTGTGCTCCCAAGAATCTTTTTTTTTTATTTCTTCAATTTATATGACCGCCCATCTCCCCTCATGGGGAACTCTTTTTCAATTGCAGCAGCATAGAAATATGTTAAATAAATAAATAAATCTTGTGTTTTCTGCATTAACTGACTTAACTACTTCTGAAAACAATCCAATGAGCTGATTTCCCCACTTGGATTCTTGGAGGGACTGGGCTGAGAAATACACATTCTCTATGGTGGCCCTGTCATTCTGGAATATTCTATCTCTCCCCCTTCCCACCCCAACATACTTTCAGAATTCAAGGTAGTGGAGATGTTGTTCTGTCTGTTGTTATTTTGTCTAGCTTTTGAAGCTTCAGGTGTCTGACACATTGTGTTGTTTTAAGTTGATTTTTTGTTTTATTTATGATGCTAGTTTCTTGCACGAGCCATCTGGAATTTGTGGAATAGCACAGGATATAAATTATACAAATAATGATAACTGCTGAAAAAAACTAAGAACTTAATGTACAATGCTGATATCAGCAACTGCCTATTCTTGTGGAATAGTACAGTATCTGGTCTTCCCATTCCAATATCATGTAGAATAAAAAACTGATATGGATTTGCAAGATCTACAATAATGAGAATTGGTGGCAAACCCACAGGTTTTTGCTTTCTACTTCTACAATCTCCGTATCTGCCAAACAGCAAAATTAGGTTTCTGAGCTGAGTCCTTGTTCTTTCATGAAAACAAAGTATAGTTTCATCTTAACTGGGCTAAATGTATATAAATGGGGCTTTATATAAACACACACACACACACACACACACACACATACATACATACATACACATACACACATACAAAATGCTGGTAATCTCTATAGTTTCCTCATAGCCTGTTCATCTGGCATGAATCACATAGGGGACAGCAGAATACAAATTTAATGGATTCATTCACCGTGATCAAGGTATTAGAAAGGGGAGCCCTTTGTAAACGTTCAGCACTGATCAAAAAATGAAACTATCCGAACTAGGCATTTAAGTTATTATTGCAAAGAATGAATAAAGAAAACATCTCAGTGTTGATGCTGTTCTGATTACACCAGACAGGACGAAATAAATGAAAAGCATTATCGTGCTCATTCCCACTTTTCCTGATTTGTCATAATTTGCCGGTTTGGGCTGCTTTATATGTGACACTGCATAAATTATTCTAATTTTAATCTTACACAAATCACTTGAAATGTATAAAATTATGCTGAATTAAAAATAAAGTTACTTATTTTATATTTGCACTTTCACAACTACAATAAATGCCCACAATATGTAATTCAGATTCTTTCAATGTGAATAAGTCATTCTCTACTTTTCTGCTGCTTAGAAAAGGCTGCTCTCTTCTGGAAAATGTGCAAAACTGCCACATTGCTTATTTGGTAAATTATACAAAGAAAAAGAAACTGCAAGTTTAATGCAAAGTGATTTTCAATTAAAAGATTATTTCCTAGAAGTAACTTTAACAATGAAAAATGTGTTTCTTCGAATGTCTTGGTAAGTATGGCACATGAAGGCAGAGCTTCCTTCCCACTGTCTCCCTCCCCATCTAAAACCTAAAGAACACTGAACCTGATCATCGTGAACCAGCAGTCTTTTTTAATTTTTAAAAATGCTTAAAATACTAGTAGTTTTGTGACTGCATTAAGGAAGAACTGACTTCTAGAAGCAAAAATAATATATTCAGACTTTTCTTAGACAATCATATTTTAAATATTTTCAGAACATTATCTTACATTATTCCAGAAATGCTAAGTATGTTGTTTTTCACACAAAGTTTAGGAATGAATCTTTTCTACTTATGTCTTAATATTCCTACCCTTCCACTGATCTTTCACTCTTATGTCAGCTTGCCCAAGTGTATCATACTTGACAAGAATTTCATCCTTTGGAAAACTCACAAAAGATTGACAATTCCTTTAGTTTTAAATGGCTTCACAGAAACCATTTATAATGGTAGAAAGAGAGGAGTTTTAATTTAACCAACATTTTCTTAAAACCTTATATTGTGATATGATAACACACACCCAACTAAAGGATACATTGTGCCAAAATCATGAAATTACTTTAGATTTAACATTTTGTTCTTTTTTAAAAATGCAGTTATTAGAATCTTTAAAAAAAGCTAAAAGGTATTAGATTACAACTTTCCTTCTTATAATCCATGCTCTTGTAAAATTATTTGGAAAGTATAAATATTTTCTTATATGACTGACAACACAATTACAGTGGGGCAAAAAAGTATTTAGTCAGCCACCAATTGTGCAAGTTCTCCCACTTAAAAAGATGAGAGAGGCCTGTAATTGACATCATAGGTAGACCTCAACTATGAGAGACAAAATGAGAAAACAAATCCAGACAATCACATTGTCTGATTTGGAAAGAATTTATTTGCAAATTATGGTGGAAAATAAGTATTTGGTCAATATCAAAAGTTCATCTCAATACTTTGTTGTATATCCTTTGTTGGCAATGACAGGTCAAACGTTTTCTGTAAGTCTTCACAAGGTTGGCACACACTGTTGCTGGTATGTTGGCCCATTCCTCCATGCAGATCTCCTCTAGAGCAGTGATGTTTTGGGGCTGTCGCTGGGCAACACGGACTTTCAACTCCCTCCAAAGGTTTTCTATGGGGTTGAGATCTGGAGACTGGCTAGGCCACTCCAGGACCTTGAAATGCTTCTTACGAAGCCACTCCTTCATTGCCCGGGCGGTGTGTTTGGGATCATTGTCATGCTGAAAGACCCAGCCACGTTTCATCTTCAATGCCCTTGCTGATGGAAGGAGGTTTGCACTCAAAATCTCACGATACATGGCCCCATTCATTCTTTCCTGTACACGGAACAGTCGTCCTGGTCCCTTTGCAGAGAAACAGCCCCACAGCATGATGTTGCCACCCCCATGCTTCACAGTTGGTATGGTGTTCTTTGGATGCAACTCAGCATTCTCTCTCCTCCAAACACGACGAGTTGTGTTTCTACCAAACAGTTCTACTTTGGTTTCATCTGACCATATGACATTCTCCCAATCCTCTTCTGGATCATCCAAATGCTCTCTAGCAAACTTCAGACGGGCCCGAACATGTACTGGCTTAAGCAGGGGGACACGTCTGGCACTGCAGGATCTGAGTCCCTGGCGGCGTAGTGTGTTACTGATGGTAGCCTTTGTTACGTTGGTCCCAGCTCTCTGCAGGTCATTCACTAGGTCCCCCCGTGTGGTTCTGGGATTTTTGCTCACCGTTCTTGTGATCATTTTGACCCCACGGGGTGAGATCTTGCGTGGAGCCCCAGATCGAGGGAGATTATCAGTGGTCTTGTATGTCTTCCATTTTCTAATTATTGCTCCCACAGTTGATTTCTTCACACCAAGCTGCTTGCCTATTGCAGATTTAGTCTTCCCAGCCTGGTGCAGGTCTACAATTTTGTTTCTGGTGTCCTTCGACAGCTCTTTGCTCTTCACCATAGTGGAATTTGGAGTGTGACTGTTTGAGGTTGTGGACAGGTGTCTTTTATACTGATAACAAGTTCAAACAGGTGCCATTACTACAGGTAATGAGTGGAGGACAGAGGAGCCTCTTAAAGAAGAAGTTACAGGTCTGTGAGAGCCAGAAATCTTGCTTGTTTGTAGGTGACCAAATACTTATTTTCCACCATAATTTGCAAATAAATTCTTTCTGAATCAGACAATGTGATTGTCTGGATTTGTTTTCTCATTTTGTCTCTCATAGTTGAGGTCTACCTGTGATGTCAATTACAGGCCTCTCTCACCTTTTTAAGTGGGAGAACTTGCACAATTGGTGGCTGACTAAATACTTTTTTGCCCCAGTGTATTTTCTACAAAAGCTATGGATGAAATGTACAGGTTTTAAGACTTACACGGTTAATTTTCCAGGTAGAAGTGAAATCTCTGAAGCAGAAAACAAGTCAATTTCTGGCATTATAGAAATATGGTTCCCAAGGCTCACAGAGTAGTCCCTAATGTCATATGATGTGCTATGAGAAGCAATAGTTGGAATAGAAGAATTGGCCAAAACTGGAGAATCTTCCCCTCACCCCCCACCCCCATTTAAGTTTCCATTCTCCTCAGGAACACTTTGGATTAAAGCCAAAGTGTTTTACATCTTTTGATCCTTGACATCCAGTTGCAATAGGAGCAAACTAGTTAGAAACACAGAAGTATCAGTAATCTCATTAATCCATTAAAATGCAAGAATGTTTTGCAAGATGTTAGATTCATGTACAAATTAGAAAATGAAAAAAAATCATCAGTATGACAGAATAAAATGATGAACTTCTAGCTGCACATTTTAACTGTCCTGAGCATGAGAAAGAATAAATTTCTAATACAGCCAAGGTAAATTTTTTATGCTTATGGAATGCAAAATATAATGATTAGTTACAATAGTCAATAACTCACATTAATTACTATTTCATTTTAGTTTGTTGTAAGATTTTCATCTTCTTGAAGCTATGGGCTTATTCCATAATTAACTCTACTGAGAACAAAATAATTATTAATACAATAAATATTGTATTTGTGCAATTGTTTATATTGTGTGTGTGTGTGTGTGTGTGTGTGTGTATATATATATAGTTTTAAATTATTGTTAGTCATCCAGAGTCATGAATTTGAGATGGGCAGCCATATAAATTGAAATAAAATAAAAAATAAAATATATATAATAAGTATATTCAAATTGTAAGCTATAATTATTGTAACCCGCCCAGAGTCCCTTGTATGGGAGATGGGCGGGGAATAAATTAAATAAATAATAATAATAATAATAATGGCTCATGAAAAATTGAGTTCTCCGTTTGCTTTTTCCTGCCGTATCTCTAAGCAACTCCAGAAAAGGTAATCCAGAGAGGTAGAAAACTTCTCGGAATTTTATGGGATTTGCCATGAGATCAGCAGAAATCAGGTACAAGCAGAAACTCCTTTCAACATGTCAGACATACCTGCATCCACTTGATCTTGACTTTTTAAAAGATGGGATGGGAGCACAAAGCCTGCATGATTCAAATATACTCCCATTCCCACCCTTAAACCACTCAACATTAAATAAAAAATTGCTGAAAAATGACAACCGTGGCTCTTTTAGAGATATCCTGCAGCTTACAAACAAGTCAGAAAATAGATTTGTGGCCCGTCACCCAGAAGTTCCCCATAGTTCTATCTATGGAGATCAGGATAGTCTTGCAAGTTCTTTTATATTCTGTTCTTTAACATTATTTTAATTGTAGACACTTTACTTATAACTGTAATGAGCAAACATAGCAACCAAAGACCCCACTTTCCATATGGAACCATTTTACTTACAGAAAAAAATTCCTTCTACTGATGACAAATTGCTTTGTTGAAGAATTTAATATACATAGACATAAGATAATAATGTTAACTAATTATATAAAGCATCTCAAATTCTTTCAATAAAATGTTTATGTTGATCTTGATGATGATAAACTGGGTATTTACCAAATTTTTAAGCTTTTAACCATCAAATATTTCTTACTAAAAATGCCCAATTACATTAGCAGTCAAAACATATTTATACAGATACATTAGATAAATATTCAATAGTTATTCGTACATTACACTAAGCTTTAGTTGCAAATAGTTTTTATATTTTTTTATATTTTTAATTGATTGTATAAAGTATTTTATATGTTTTTAATCGCTGACTTGATTGTAAACCGCCCAGAGTCCCCTTGTGGGGGGAGATGGGTGGTGATATAAGTTAGAAATAATAAATAAAATAAATAAATAGTTAGCCAGAAACAATGTAGACAGTGCAGTGGTCTTATTTCTTTGCTTTGAGAAAACTGCCTGTTTATTCCTACTCTTTGCTTTATTATTTTAATAACAGGTCCTCCTATTGATGACTGCTAATTTTACTCTAACAGCCTTTGATGAGGCACTTTGTTAAAGGCTTTTTGGAAATTGAAGCATATAGTGTTTGACAGGGTCACTGTATCCACATGCTTCTTGATATTCAGGAAGATACTCAGCAACTCATTATTTTGCCTTGAATCTATTTGTATGTTCTCTTATCTCAATGGAATGGATACAAATAAAATGTATTAATATGAGATACTGTATATTGAAACAAAATATAATCTACTAAAGCTGCATAAAAAGTCTAACCAGGAAGATCTTACCACACTTTGAAAGTATTCTTTCTTAAACTTAAGCTTTATCTCTCATATACAGGGAGTTTTTGACTGTAGAATACCTGGCCTACAAATATGTACTGCATATTCCAACCAGTTAAGCAATTTTATAATTTAAATGGGAATATTCTAAGCTTAATTCAATTTTCAATTTTACTTTAAAAAAAAAAAGGCTTTAAGGCCTTAACTTGGTAATGACCATATTCATGGCCAAAAAAAGCAGGCACCTAAATTAGTCTTTTATTACAATGTGGCAAAGCAAAAATCAAATGTAGAAAATATTGCAGATAGATGGACACATACTATATATACCCACACATAATAGGTATGCAGAATGAAGAGCTATAGGGATTGTTTTTAATGATTTGGGTTGTGTGCCAATTGGGGCAGCTATATTCTTTACCGAATGTCTGAACATGTACTTCAGATCTACACTCACATTTAAGAATTTTTAGGATGCTTTCTGAATCATATAAAGTAATATACAATAATATGAATAGCAGAAGTGAAATAACATAAGTTGGAAAAGAATTCTCAGAAAGCAGTGGCAAACCATTTCCGTATATCTGTCAAGAAACTACATTGGCATATTTGTATAAGAGTTTGAAGATTCTACCCAACAATGCATTCCTCTTTATTTCTAGTAAAGAACAAAAAACAATTTACTTTAAATATAGTGAAAGATGTATGTTGTAAGCTTTTAAAGGTATGACAGAATATAAAACATGTAGTAACTGTTAGTAGCATATCCAATAAAACCACAACAATTAGTAGCTTCTAGGAACTCAAATATATTTAAAGAAAAATTAAGAGCAAGAGGGGAAAGTTAAACACTATACAAGCTTTCTCTTCAATATTACTATGGAACCTTCCAACTATCAACAATGATATGTCCATTACAGAAAAAAATTAGTAATGTAGTAATTTTTGAGTGATTAAAAGATAAGTACTAGGACAAGGATAGTCCAAGTGACAGGAGTCTAAGTGGTTATACCTTGACTAAAAATATTAGTCAATTAGCCATTTTAATCTTAAAAAATGAAAAAATTAAATGAGCAAAACGAAGGGTTTGTATATACATACTATATAATTCAATTTAAAAAAATTGTTAATCAAAGTTACTTTTTAAGTAAAGATAAGTCTTTTGTGAGGTTGATTCCTGATGATTTCACAAACATATCCATGTACTTTTCTTGGTAATAACATGGAAGTGGTCTGCCACACCCTTCAGATTGGTTTTTAAATTCTCAAGTCTAGCCAACAGGCCTGGTATTTCTTGGTGGTCTGCAAATTATTAACCAGGTCCAATCCTATTTAGCTTTTTGAGATCAGCCAAGGCTGGCACCTACCTTTTTAAATACTCTTTTCCTGAGCAAAATATTCTGGACTTTGGTAGGGAATAGAATATGAAACCATACAAATGATAAGAAATATACAGACCATGCTTGTAAAGCTGGATCCGATTCTAAATTGAGATTCTTTTAAAAAAATACTATCATAATCATAACAGATGGTCACCAAGACAAAGTTAACAATAATAATCTGTTGTATATTATAGAGATACATGACTTTTTTTTTGGTTTGGTTAATACAGAATATTGTAAATGCTTTACATCTCCAAGCTTCTGCTAAACAATTATAAACTAAAGGAAACAACTCTATCTGATTTTGATTTTATATGCCATCTACCCCACATCAATTGTCAGTAAAAAAAAGGGGGGGCAGGAATGGAGTTTAATAAATATGGGTGGCAAACAACTTATCAACATTCTTCCTATACTATTTAAGATCATTAGAAAAAAGAAAGAAAACTATACAGGATATTATGAATTGAAGGTGTGTTGGCAAAGTTTGTATTACCTCATTTTTTTCACTATCTTCCTCACTGTGACTGTCTTCACTAACCTCAACTCCCTTCTTTACATTCAAATTAACTTTGGTTCCATTACAAAATGTGAAATACAGCTTTTCTTAAATGATTTTGAAAAATCATATGAACATGAAGGGTACCTACATAAATAGTAGGGCAGTTACTGTATGTATTACTTGGCTTCATATACCTGACCTAGGGTTGCTTGGTTGGGTTCTGTTGAGACCACAAAGGTAGGGTTGGCTTCTCAACCATACCATTTTTATAAAATGTTTCTATATTTTTTCTTTCCCCACCTAGATCCACTTGATAGTCTACAGGTCCTGTTCTTTTTACTGTTCCATGGGGGCCCTGCCTCACATGCTAGCAAAATAATGCTTAGGATCATCTAGTGCAAATTAGAGCCCTTCATGGAAAAAGAGGTACCAGATGTTCAAACTCGCTTTAGAAAAGGCCAAGAAACATGAGACATTATTGCCGATGCACACTGGATAATTGAGAAAGCCAAAGAATACCAAAAAGAAGTCACTATATGCTTCATCAATTATAGAAAGGCCTTCAATTGTGTTGATCACGTCAAGCTGTAGAATGTGGTCAGGAAAATGGGAATTCCAGAATATCTCATTGTCCTCATGCAAAACCTATATACTTATATATAGTATGTACACAGTAGAAGCAGTACAGTCAGAACATGGTGAAACAGATTGGCTCCAGGTGACAAAGGAATAAGACAAGGTTATATACTCTCCCCTAATTTATTCAACCTATATACTGAATATATCTTAAGGGAAGCTGGCTTAGAAGATGAGTATGGTTTTGAAGTTGGAGGAAGAAACATAACCTGCAATATGCTGATGATGCTATTCTAATGGCTGAAAATGCAAAGGATCTGCAAGTTCTAGTAATAAAAGTCAAGGAGCACTATGAAAAAATGGGACCAAAATTAAAGAAGAAATTATTCCATTTACTCTTGCTGGAACCATCATCTCCCTTCTTAGAGGTTCTTGCAAAGCAGCTGAGATGGAACATTGGAAAGATCATGTCTTACAGTCCCTAATTGTCCACATTTACCACACTTATAGCAGCCTGTTGTCTCTCCATCAGCCCTACTTTGTCCTTTAATCTGTACAGCCAGGTGATTTGTCTCCTTGGCTACTCCCTTCTTTCTTTCATCCCATACTGGAAACTCTCCACCTTTCTTATGGCTATTTTTTATGTCTGTTACCATATCAAGTCCCACTGCTGACACCATTTTGTTAGTGCTTTTCTTAATTTGATATACACCAAAGGCACAAAAGCTTAGATTTGTTTTTGCCCTACTAGGGTTTGTTTTATTATACACAATTAAAGTCCTATTTCTTACTTTTAATCTTAAAACTATGTTTATTTCCTACCTAATTTCTTAGTAGCAATCTTAATCTAAAATCTTCCTATTACTATAAATTTACAACTACTTCTATTTAATCTATAATTTTCCATCTCTATATTCTATGTTCCTACCATTATGTTCTTAGCTCTAAATTTTCCTATCTTGACTAATTCCTAGCTCATAGTGTCTTCCTTATTTCATTAGCTCTTGTAGCCAAACTCAGACCATTTGCATTTGAAAACTTTTTTCACTCCTTCTCCACAGACTTTCATATGGGGCATTTCTCTCCCCCCAGCACTCGCAGTTTTCTCTTCCTGGAGCTGTTTTGTGGAGCTTTGTGCATGGGCTCCTGCACACAGTGGGCTTGCTTCTGTTGTTGCTTTGCAAACGCTGGTCAGGCTCTTCTCCCTCATCTTTTGCCTCTGTTTCTCAGTGTGTCCTGCAGCTCCAAGGCTTGCCATTCTTTGTGTCATCCTGGGACTGCTGCTGAGTTGCTTGTCTTTAAATTGGAAGCTTTTTTTCTACTTCACTGCAGTCTTCCTGGCTCAACTCCTCTTCTGCCAGATCCACACATGCATTAGGTTTCTGGTTTGTTTGTTTTATGGAACATGCTTGCCAATTAAGGAGAAGGTGGGGCTGTTTTAATTCTCCTTGCGGCCACACTGAAACTCTGGATTCCAGGAGAGAAGAAGAAACACCTGCTCATTCTGGGCAATGAATTCATCCTTCCCCAGACAGGAATAAAAAATCAAAATAAATGAATAGTTTTTCACAATGGGAAGTACGCAATGGGAAATCTTCAAGAGGGAAGGTCCTTTGTTTTTGTTTATAAAATACAGTATATTATTGCAGGATAGTTAACCTTACATTTTTCTACATAAGCACAGCTATCAAACTGGATGAAGCCTAATATATGATGATCAGTTGCAGATATTGATGCAGATGGGTATTCTCCACCTGAAACAGTGTTTCTACTTGAACATGGTACAGCACAGTGATAATAATTATTTCTAAAGAACTTTCTATAAAAGTCCTGAATTTATATAGTTTATGGACTAATGCATAGCAATCATATTCAAATATTGGGTAATTTGCTATGGAAGTTATAATCACATTGACAACCAATTACTTTTTTAAAATAATTATTTTGGTTGCTTCCATTTGAAAATGTTTTAATACACAGTAGCATACACAGACACATATCAAACTATGTACTATGACCATAGTTTGCAAAATCATTTAATGTACCAGATAGCATTATGCAACCATACAATTTCAATTTCTAGTGAAACTTGGGCATATGCTGTTGATTAATTGTTATTATTATTCTAAGCAACATATGTATGGAATAAGATTATTTTAGATTATCAAATTTAACTGTTGGGTTTTTCTCCTTCACAAGTGCATAGATCATGGAAGGTATACCCTCTAGTATGCAAACTTTTTCTTAATGTAGTGATAAGAGATGTTAATGATTTTACTACTTGGTCATGTAATTTTGTTTTACATACACATTCACTTTGAATTAAATCATGGTCAAATGCAAACTTTTGAATTAGATCTGCACCTATACCCACACACATGAATACTGATCAATTTACAAATGGGGCCATTTTTATTGCCTTTATAAATACTGTAAGTGCATGATTACTATATGAGTTGAGTGTTATGGTATGCGCCATTAGATCTGCAAGCAAGTGTAATATCCAATTACCTTCCCTGATACAGACATGGGCCATCACTAAAAAATATCAGAGGCTGCCGTATTTCTTAGAGACAGAGGGTTTTTTTCTGCAATGGCAACATACCCTGAGGCGGTCTCACTGGTATCCTAACATTACCGTTACATCATAGCTTTCCCAAGTGTGTGTCACGACACACTACTGTGTCACCTGCGGTGTCCTGGTGTGTCGCGCAAAAACCCAGAAGCGCTGATGGGGGAACTGAAAGAAGTGGCACCCCCGCCAATCAGCACCGCCGGTGGTGCTGATTGGTGGAGGTGCCGCTTCTTTCGGTTCCCCCCATCAGCGCTTCCAGGATTTTTGCACAACACAGCACGACACCGCAGGCCGCGCCACCACTGGTGTGTGTCGCCAACGTGAAAAGTTTGGAAAGCTCTGTGTTACGTGTTTGATATATCTGTTGAAGATTTGTCACTTCACTAGTTCTTATAAGACAGACAGACAGACATTTCTGCCTGTCACTTCCTAAAAAGGGAGATTGGTACAAGGGACCAATCTAAATCAGCTTAGTGGGTAGTTGTTAGCCCTTCGAGGTAGTCCAGACAAGAAGCACAAACTATGAGTACTAACACTATCTTTATTGTAAGGTTAAGGTAAAGGTAAAGGTTTTCCCCTGCACAGTCGTGTCCGAATCTAGGGGCCGGTGCTCATCTCCGTTTGTTAGCCGAAGAGCCAGCGCTGTCCGAAGACGCTTCCACGGTCATGTGGCCGGTATGACGTGCACGGAATGCTGTCACCACCCCACCAAAGTGGTCCCTATTTATCTACTTGCATTTGCATGCTTTCGAATTGCTAGGTTGGCAAGAGCTGGGGTGAGTGTGGGAGCTCACTCTGTCACGCGGGGCTAGGGTCTCGAATCTCTGAACTTGCGACCTTCTGATCGACAAGCCTGGTGTCTTAACCGCTGAGCCACCGTGCCCCATTGTAAGGTTACATTAACAGAATTTTGCAAGTCTGAAAGTATTCACCCCATTTTTACTCTCCAGAAAACTAGGGCAGGTCCCTTCTGAAATGCTTCCCATGTCCCCTCTGTTTCTGTGGGCTGAGATATCTTTTGCATGACAGTTGTCTAGCCTCTTCCTCCTGTCTCCCAAGGTCATTCCCACATAACATTACAGTAGCATAATGCCAAATTATTTTCAAAAGTTATACATGCTTTTTTTAAAGACCATACGTATACACTAATTATAAAAGTGATCAGGGTCAGGTCAGAATTCAAGAATCCCCTAATTAAACTGATTGACAATTGATTCAGGAAAAAAATCTCTTCAACATATAATTTATGAAATACACTGACACATGTGGTGCTAATCACTAGTTTAGACAGCTTATCTAAATTTAGAGGCTAATCAATTGTTGTTTGCAATGACAGCTAAATGGAGTATTCTTCTGAATACAGTATTAGAAAGTTAATAGAGAAAGGGCTATTGTCTTTATGCTCTGATTATTGGCTTCTCTGGAAGCACTATGCTGACCAAAGCAGGACATAAAACTATAGACTCTGAAAGAACCTTTCTGGGTACCTGACCATTGTGTCAAGTGTTCTATCTTGTCTCCTCTGCTATTTACCATCTAAATGAAATGAGGGAGGTCAGTTAGCACATGCCAGCAACATCCACCTCTACTATTATATTCCATATAATTGCAAGAAAATAGCAGTGCCCTTGAATGTTTCCCAATCTTCTGGATGAGGGAGAACAAGCTGAATTTAAACCCAGACAAGATGGAGTTTCTGTTGGTAAAGAGAAAACTGGACCTGGGGATTGAGGTGATCCTTGAACACTCTCCCAGAAAGAGCAGGTTCACGATCTAGGAATACTCCTTGACTCTAGTTGTCACCAGATTTCTAGGTGGCAGCTATGGCATGGAACACATTTGCACAACAATAGTGAATGCGCCAAATACAACCCTTCTTGAGCTAGTTGGACATGACAATGCTTATTATCTCCAGGTTACAGCCTGTCTTGACTACTTGAAGTAACACACTTTACATGGAGCTATTCTTGAAATGTGACTGGAAATTGGTATAGAAGTGAAATTCAAGCTACTAACCAGTACTAAGTACAGAGATCATATGATACCTGTATTGAAAGTATGGCTCAGCTATCTGGTATCAGAAGCTATGGAATGCTCTCCCCTGGGAACTGTATTTGGCCCTCACTCTTATGATATTTAGGAAATGACAAAAACCACTTTTTTCATGAATCTTCTGTTAATGATTTAAATTATATTTATAGTAATTTTTATTCTCATGCTCTATATTTTGTATTTTAATTATTGTAAGCTGCTGTCTGGTTTTTATAAGCATAAATAATAGTAATCATAATAGCAACAAAAATTGTTGGTATCTTCCATGCAAGTTCTAAGGTGTGATAAGTAATGATAAGTAAGTGAGTGTTTTTCAAATTAGACTATACCTTTTGGTCCTTGATTGAACATTTACATTAATATCTTGACTCAGGAACACACACTACTGAAGTCATCCACAAATAGGACATGAGTTTTCATCATACAAAGGCATGCAATAACTATAGTGAAATATTTAGTTATGCACAGGTAGTCCTCACTTAACAACCACAATTGGGACCGGCAACTCCATCACTAAGTGATACGGTCATTAAGCGAGACATCATGTGACCGTAACAGACTTGCCTCACTTCCACAGTGGTTGTTAAGTGAATCACCCGTGGTTGTTAAGTGAGACATCAAGTGACTATCACTTGTGATTTTACTGCTGGCTTCTCCATTAACTCTGCTTGCCAGAAGCTGGCTGTGAAACACACAAATGGCAACTACATAACTGCAGGATGCTGCAACGGCGTTAAGTGTGATGACCGGTCATAAAGTTACTTTTTCAGCACCACTGTAACTTTGAACAGTCGCCAAATAGGACAGTTGTTAAGCGAGGACTACCTGTATTCAATATATTTATATACCACCTTATCTGCTGAAGCAGCTTGAAGTGGTTTACAATACAACAGCACATTAAAACAATATAAAATAATATTCAATAACACGTTCATTAAAAAGGTGGCAGGGGGAAGAAAAAACTCCTCTATCATGGATACTGGAAAGAAATGAGTAAAGTGGTTAGTTTTCAACATACCTAAAAGAGGATATAGTAGATGGCTCCCAAATTTCAGGGGGGGGGGCGCGGAAAGTGTTCCCAGAGAACAGGTGAACTATAAAGGCGGCCACTTGCAAGAAGCCCCCAGATGGCATTCAGTGGACCTTGCATACATAGCAGGATCTCCCTTGTCAAACTCAGTAACAGCAAAGGCAATCTGACAGGTATTCTGCCCCAAATTGTTTATGGCATTGCATGTCATAATCAAACCCTCAAATCTGGCTTGGTAGATAACTGGCAGCCAGTACAATTGCTTCAGCAAAGGTGTAATATTTACAAAGTCAGGTGTCCTGGTCTTGGAAACCCAGCTGCTGCATTTTGTACTAGCTGTGGCTTTCAGACCAAACATAGGCATAGCCCCACACAGATTGTATTACAGCAATCTAAAAGTGAGGTTACTAGAGCATGAATAACTATAGCTAAACTATTCCCATTCAGGAAAGGGTGTAGTTGATATACCAAACAAAGCTGGTAATAAGCACTCCTATCCATAAATGTAATTTGGATCTGTAATGATCATGAAGATTCTAGGATCTGTGACTGGGTGGTATTTAGCAAAATTTTCTGAATCCAGAATTTTTAGGAATCAACAAACCACTGACCACTTTAGGGCCAGTAGCACCATTCATCATAAAAAGATGTATTCACCTTGATCTACCCAGCCAACCCCTCCTTAGCAGCTTGAATAAGCCATAATAGTCAGGGGTCAAGAAAGCATGTGGTAGGCCAGATGGCTACAAGTGTCTTGGCCACCTACTCAGACTGTGAAAACTGAGTTACCTAGATGAGACAATGTGTTGTATCAAAAGCAATGCTCACATGAACACAAATATGAGTAATTTTATTCTAATCAACTGCTTCACCTATCAAAAGTCTTTGAAGACTCTAACACTGGGGTTTCTGAGGAAGATTAAAATAGTCTTTCACTATTTCAAAGAGCTCTATTGGACAACTATTTGAAGATGCAATAAAGGATGCAAAATACATCTTCTTTACAGCCCTCACTTTCACGCAATAGACACAATTATATGCACTAAGGCAGGGGTCCCCAACCTGTGGGCCGCGGCCTTAGGAACTGGGCCGGAGGGCTCCCGCCCACAAACCCCGCCCCCTTCCACGCAATTGGCTCCCGCCCGCAAACCCTGCCCCCCACCCGCAAACCCCGCCTCCGGTCTGCAGAAATCCTGGAAACCCTGCCCCCCCCGGTCCGTGGAAAAATCGTCTTTTGAAACCGGTCCCTGGCACCAAAATGGTTGGGGACCCCTGCACTAAGGTATATGCGGTCAGCCTCTTGGTGAGTCTTATATAACCGCCCAGAGTTCCCCGTTGGGGGAGATGGGCGGTTATATAAATTAAATAAATAAATAAATAAATATCACTTGCATTTGAGTTGTCTCCTAGCCTATTTTGTTGCTACAATATCAGTATTAGAAAGCAAATATTGTACTTATCACCACAATAGCTTACAGTTAAAGTCAAAACAGGATCTCCTAATGTAAATAGCTACATCTTTTCTTTTGAGCATTAGACACATAACTTTAAGTACCTCTAATAAGAAATTTTACAAAACTAGAAGAGTACTTAGTGCATGTTATTCACAACTTAAAAGTTTTTATATAATAAACTTCAAATCGGGCCTTTAAAGAGAGCCAGCTTAGTGTAATTGTTAAGGCACCAGGCTAGAAACTGAAAGACTGTGAGTTCTAGTCCTACCTTAGGCACAAAGCCAGCTGGGTGACCTTGAGCCAGTCTCTCTCTCAGCCCTAGAAATAAGGCAATGGCAAACTACTTCTGAAATCTTGCCAAACAAACTGCAGGGACTAGTTCAAGCAGTCGCCAGGAGTCAACACTAACTTGAAGGCACAAAAACAAAAAAACAACCCTTAATAGTTTAAGGAAGTTATACAAGTCACTATCAGTGAAGAAAATAGATTCTGAAATTAGGGTAGAAAGGACAAGCTTGTATCATGGATGGAGGGGTGCTTTAGCAGTATGGCTATTGTTTGTGAAAAGGAATTAATGAATGAATTTATTACAGCCAAAGGCCAGAGATAGAGAGGTATAACTGAAAACAGCTAAAAATCATTAAATAAAAGTAGAATAATTCAGGTAGTTGTAAAAGTTGATATAAAACTATGTTACAACTGTGGGAGACCTTTCACCAATTGATGCCTAATTTTTATGGGTATTGCCCAGTATTTTGCTATGAGCTAAGTTATAAATGATTACAATCTGAAAAAAGAATGAACACACAAGTATTGTCAGATCACTCAGGGTACTGATGTAAAAGAGGCAGGATATAGGCATTATAAATATCTCTATAGATGGTACAATAAAATAACGTGTTGAACTGTGTTTGTGAAAAGAATATTCATTCTTTACTGGAGCACTCTCTCTAGTAATGGAACAAACTTTTGAGAAAAGGACTTCCATAGTTACCAACATTGTACTAGAGCAGAGCTTTCCAAACTGTGTGTCGGGACACGTTAGTGTGTCGGCAGCAGTGTCTGGTTGTGTCGCGGCTGCTGCTGCCTCCAAGCCCTGCCAGAATTCCACGCAGGTCCTAGAGCCTGCCTTGTGCCTTGCTGCCTCCAAACCTGCTGAGATTCCATGCAGGTCCTAGTGCCTGCCTTCTGCCCTGCTGTAAGAGTGTGTTGCGAAATGATGCCCTGCTGTAAGAGTGTGTCGTGAAATGATGCATGTCTAAAAAGTGTGTCACCAACATGAAAAGTTTGGAAAGCTCTGTACTAGAGGTAAGGTTTCATGTCAAAAAATCTCCCGGTAGGATGAAACAGATCCAGGATGGTAAGCTGGAGTATTTTTGACAGTGAATCTAAGTACATCTCAGTACTTCCTTAGATTGCTAGCTATTTGAAGAAACTGTACCTGAATAAACTTTTGGTAGCTGACCTTTACAGACTTGGTGGGAACAAAAGGGATAAAGAAAAAAACAACATATAACTTCATACTAATTCAAGAATCCTTAGTTTGCTTCTTTAGCTCAATTACAAAGCAGTTTACCCTCCCTAAAACTAATGCAAGCCTCTAGGCTTTACTTCTCCCTACCCTTTTACACATGAAGGGATCAAACTTTTGTTGATGCAACCAATAAGGTAGATGATTAGTTGCTCAAACTATATAAAAATATCAAAGAAAGTTCAGACCTGTGATTTTTAGAAAATGCAGTAATTATTACCCTATTAATTAGCAAAGGCTGCAGACAAGTTTAATTAAAAAGGACAAGACTATAATATATTATAGTACTGCTGTAGACTGTAGTTAGTTTGAAGGAAACAATGCTTATTTCAATTTTTTAAACTATTTTAGCATTTCAGAACATACATAGATGTACCCACACACACACACACACACACAAATCCTGCTGTGCTGCCTCATTATGGTGGGGGCTGTTCCTGGGAGGGATGAACGAGGAACGTCGGGAGTGTATGCCAAGAGTATATTTCCAGCAGGGTCACACAAGGTGCAAAAGTCATCCCAGCTGCCCAGCTAAAGCAAGCAGGCACCTATATTGGGCAGCAGCAATATAGGAAGATGCCGGAGGCAGATGATCACTTAAATGACAATGTGAAAGTCATCAATTCATATTGCGTGGGAGAAGGCAATGGTAAACCACTCCTGAATTTTTACTAAGAAAACCACATGGATAGAAAATATAAAATGATTGATATAGTGCTGGATGATGGGCCCCTCAAGTTGGATGGCACCCAACATATGACTGAAGAGCTGAGGATCTTTCAGAGTAGTAATGGTGTTTATGGCGTGGCTAGATTAAAATCTTCGGGACATCTAGTTGCTGATGTTGCCATAGAGGAAAAAAATCTGGAGCTGAGAAGATAGAATTACAGTAGGAACATGGAACATAAGAAGCATGAACATAGGAAAGCTCAACACAGTGAAAGATGAAGTGAAACAACTATAAATTGACATCTTAGGCATCAGCAAATTGAGATTGACTGGGATCGGACACTTTCAGTCAGAAGATCACACTGTTTATTACTCAGGACATGAAAAACAAAGCAGAAATGACACTGCTTTTATAGTTAGGAAGGGTATAGCAAGAACAGTACTTGGTTACAATGCAATTAATGACCAAAAAAGATCAATTAGACTTCGTGGACAACCCTTTGATATGACAATAATTCAAGTTTATGCTCGGCTTCCGGTGGGAATGGCGGACTGAACAGCTGTGCCCGCTGGTTAAGCAGGCGGAGCGGACAGCGTGGTAATTTTTTTCAGGCTCAGGCAGGTTTTCCTAAAGCCCAGAAACATTCTCCAGATTAAGGAGAATACCTGGAATCATCCCATCTGTCCTCCGGATGGCTGCTTGCAGCCAGAAGATCGCAAACAGTGTTTTGCTCTCAACTGGTAAGAGCCAGCTGGGAGGCGGGGATTTCATAACTTTCCAAGCCATGCTGTAGCCTTAAAGGGACACTAAGACCGGCCACCCCATTTCTAAATCACCAATTTGTATTTTTTTTAAAGCATATGTACCGCAAGAGAGGCTTTCTACAGCGAGGAGAAGCTGGTTCTTTTGGTGCATAACGTAATTTTGGGGATTACTTTTTTTTTAAAAAAAAATTCTTTTAAGTTTTGGATTTCGTTTTCCTTCCAAAGGAAATTCCAAAGATTGAGAGTAAACAATTGTCTTTCTGTTATTATTTTTGTACTAAATTTGAAGATATTAGCATTTTTCTATACGTTGAATCAGCTGTTTTGAACTTTCAGTTTTCTATTTCTACTTTCCCTGGGGAACTATCTGCATATCTCACTTTTGCTTATGTAAACACATTCCGGAATCCTTTCATATCTTAGACTTTCGCTAGTTAAGCTCCTAGGGGGCACCATAATTTACTGTGTGAGACATAGAGGATTTCAAACAGATTCTTTCTGACACCAGGATTTTAAACAGATTTCTTCTGACTTCTATCAAACTTTTATGCAAGATATCCAGGACATTGTGGAAAATATGATATCTAAAATGTGCCATCAGGTTGGGGGTGTGGTGGATGAAACTGAGGAATTTAAGAGCAATGGAAAGGTTTTTTTAAGACTGAGATTGGGATTTTTATCGAGATGCTGGATGAAGATTGGATAATGGGGTTGGAGAAATCTAAGGGAGAGAGTGATCTGCAAGCCATAAGTAAAATCAATCTCCTGGCAGAATGCCATGAAAAGAACCTGGAATCTTTGAGGGGGGCAGTTGGGCTGTTTGATTCTTTCAAGAGGAAAGCTCTGTGCTCATTGTGGGGATATGTAACTGCTTTGGTTTATTTTGAAGTGGGATAAGGGTTGAAGAATGTTCATCTGGTTTGCTTTAAGGATTTGATTGATGCTATTTGCCTTTAAAGATTTGCATTTACTGTTTTGAATTGGCCTTGTTTTTTGGGTTTATTAAGATTAAAATTATTAAAACTGTTGTATTAGGGTTAAAGAATGTTTATCTGGTTTGCTTTAAGGATTTGATTGATGTTATTCCCTTTTAAAGATATGGAATTACTGTTTTGAATTGTCTGTTTTTTGGGTTTATTAAGATTGGGATTATTAAAATTGTTGTACTATTAAGTATAATAGCAGACAACTTATGTGCTTTTTAATTTGATTCTTATTATAGTAGACAGAAATGTATAGAATAGAGGTAGGAAGGGAATAATTAAATAATTTTATCTTTTGGAGGGGAGAAAGATGTTTAGGAGGTTTATATGAACTTTTTTTTCTTTATTTTAATATAAGGGGGAGGAGTAACTGTACTTAGTGATTTTTATTATGTGTTAAAGTGGAATGACTAATAGAAATAATGTGGTGTTTTGGTTTAATATAGAGTAAAAGATTGATTATGGGAAATTTTTGTATATCCTTGCTGTTAAAAGTCGGAAGCCACATCTTTTTGTAAATTTGAAATATTTTTCTCTTGTGTTTCTGCACTTTTTTAGTTTTCTTTCTTTGTAGTTTTCTTTTTTTGTAGTTTTTATTCTTCTCTTGAACCTAATAAAATTTACTATAAAAAAGTTTATGCTCCAACCACCAATGCAGAAGAGGAGGAGGTTGATGAATGCTATGATCAAGTTCAATTTGAAATTAACAGAACATGCAAGCAAGATGTGCAGCTTGTGATTGGAGACTGGAATGCTGAAGTTGGAAACATGAAAGTGGAAAATGTAGTTAGACTGTATGGCTTAGAAAACTGAAATGAAACACGAGACTGGCTTATCAATTTCTGCCACCCCAATGATTTCTTCATAGATAACACTCTATTCAAACCACCAAAATGACACCTCTATGCATGGACACCACCAGATGGAGTATACAGAAATCAAATTGACTATATTATTGCTAAAAGGAGGTGGAGTCGCTCAATAATAGCATCAAAGACACGGCCAGGTGCTGACTGTGGAACAGATCACGAACTGTTCATGTGCAAGTTCCAAGTTAAGAAGAAGAAAAACAATCAATTTCCACAATATGATCTTGAACCATTTTCAAGAATCACTTTGAAGTCCTGAACCTCACTGATAGGGAACCAGTGGAATTATGGAATGAACTTAAAGAAGTTGTTAAGGATGAATGTGAAAAGAGACTGTGAAAAATGAAGAAACAGAAGAAAGCAAATTCTATCTCAGAACAAGCAATGGAAATTGCTAAGAAGGGAAGAGAAGCGAAAGCCAAGAAAGACAAAAATCCCAGAAAGGAACTTAACAAAGAGTTTCAGAGAGCTGCTGGAAGAGACAAGAAGCATATTACAACAACATCTGTAAAGACACAGAAGATGGAAACAGACATGGAAAAAAAAAGTCTTTCAAAAGATCTCTGAACTCAGAAGGAGTTTCCAACCTTGAATTGGCATGTTAAAGGATGCCAATGGACAGATAGTAACCAATTCAAAGAAGATCAAATAAAGATGGAAGGAGTATTCTGAAATACTGTATAGTAGAGATGTCAACATCCAAGATACCTTAGAAGATATTCCCTACTTACAAGAACCTCTAGTACTAGAATTTGACATCAGATCAGCACTCTGGTCATTACCAAGTTGGAAGGCTATGGAAACTGATGAAATAGCCACTGAAATATGGCAAGCAACAGAATAAGAATCAGTCAAGGTTCTAACCAAGCTATGCCAGCAAATCTGGAGAATGACACAATGGCCAACTGATTGGAAGAGGTCAATCTACATTCCAGTACCAAAAAAAGGAAACTTAACAGAGTATACAAACTATCATACAATATCCTTAATTTCACATGCTAGCAAAATAATGTTTAGGATCATTCAATGCAGATTAGAGCCCTACATGGAAAAAGAGATGCTGGCTTTAGAAAAGGCCAAGGAACACGAGACATTATTCCTGATGCAGGCTGGATAATTGAGAAAGCCAAAGAATACCAAAAAGAAGTCACTATGTGCTTCATCAATTATAGAAAGGCCTTCAATTGTGTCAATCATATCAAGCTGTGGAATGTGTTCCGAAAAATAGGAATCTCAGAACATCACATTGTCCTCATGAGAAACTTATATAGAGGTCAGGAAGCTACAATATGGACAGAACATAACAAAAGCAGGCTGGCCTATAAAAGGAGGCTTGTTTGGAAGAAGATGTGCATGGTTTTATATTTGGAGGAAGATACATCAATAACCTGCACTGTACTGATGACACTACTCCGATAGCTTAAAATGCAAATGATCTACAAGCTCTAGAAATGGAAGTCAAGAAGCACAGTAAAAAAGTAGGACTACAGTTCAATATAGAGAAGAACAAACTAATGACAACAGGTACAGCAACCAGCCTTAGAACTGACAATAAAAATACTGAAGGATGGATAAGTTCTGCTTTTTAGAATCAACTATCAACAATAAAGAAACCAGCAGTCAAGAAATATGCCACAGACGAGCCGTTGGTAGAATAGCAATGAAGATCTCGGAAAAGATATTCAGATGCCATGTCTATACCTATAAAGATCTGCAACATGTAGGCAACGGCTTTCCCTGTAACACTCTATGGAAGTGAAAGCTGGGCTTTGAAGTAGAATAGAAAGAGTATTGACACTTTTAAACTTTGGTGTTGGAAAAGACTCCTGGGAATATCAAGAATAGTCAAGAAAACAAACAAAAGGGTTATAAAACAAATCAATCCAGAATTCTTACCTGAGGCACAAATTATCATATTTTGGACATATTACCCTAACCCTAACCTAGCTCTCTGGAGACATCTATAATTCCAGGGAAGGTGGAAAGAGGATGACTAGTAACAAGGTGGATGGATTCAATTATGCTGTTAGAAGATCTGAAGGACCAGCCTGGGGGCTGACTGTCCTGGAGAAAATGTAGCTATGTGATCACTCAACACTGACTTGATGGCACATAATTGATACTGTGCAACCTGAAGCTTAGAAAAATAATTTTGGAGGAGGGACATACAGTAGCTATAGAAATAAATGAGAAGGTGGAAAATAACTTTGTAGATATTATGTTTACTGAAAACATCTATAATGCACTTTTTAACATCCAGTATGTTGTAACATCAGCTCTACATTTACAATGAAGGGCTACAATTACATATATTCTGTGTATTTAATTCAATCTCCTTCCTTTTTCTTATTCTGCTACCCAGACTACTATTGCTGTTTCTAGTTGGAGAATTAAAATGCAGTAGTACAGCAGCTGACTGCAAGCTATCTCATACCAGATGTTAAAGGAGTACAATACTAGCTGTAAAAACCTAGAAACAGACAGAAAGTATGTGTAGCTGCTAAAATAGTGTCTTCTAAACAGTAGCTGCTATAACAGTAAGAAAGGAGGAAAAACTGGGCACAGCCACACCAAGACATGCAGCACGGCAACAATATGGAAAGACCACTGAAGATATAAGTTACAGACAGATGGTACTACATACTGTGACTTTAACTGAGCTATTCACCATGGACAAGAAATGACAAATATTACAATTATATATCTACTTTCTCCTCCAGGAAACTGTCTCAAATTCATTATGTGATAGACATATCCAAATATCACTAATAGGCAACATTACAATAAACATAAATAGGCAACATAAACAAACATTTAACATATGATAAATAATGTTACCAACATATATCTAAATATGCAAATTGGTTTTAAGTTTACAGGGCATATTTTTAATGTGACCATAAATCCTGAACAGGTATTTAGCTCAGCCTTTAACCTAGTAAAATTTCTACACATTTACAATAAAAGAAAAAGAATCTCATTTCACATAAAATAGCTTTTGCTAGACAACCCTGTGACCCGTTGGGTCATCTTTTGAGAGAAAGGTAGTTCAGTCTGGTGTGACCAGATTGAACATTAAATTTTAGGATGACCATATTTTTTTTATCCCAATGCTGGATGACCCTGTGATCATCTAAGAGTATATGTCATAAATAGAGAAATACTTGTAGTGGCAAACAAACTTCAATAATAAGTCAATATTTACTTACCTAAACAGATAAACAGAATGACCATGGGCAGGCAAAAAAGCAGTCGGAACAGGAATGACTTCCAACTTCCTGCCGGCTTCCCCATTGACTTTGCTTGTGGAAAGCTGGCAGGGAGCGTCGGAAATCACGATCATGTGACTGTGGGGATGCTGCAACGGACACAACTTTGCAAATAAAACTGGTCTGAACACTGTGGAATTTCAATTCCACAGAAGTAATAGGTCCCAGATTTTTTACGCTAAGTTAGCGGATTTTAGGTACCTCGATTCAAAAATTGTTGCAGTATAATGCACCGTTTGGGCTAACTTGAGGGCACAAACAAACATACACAATGAGAGTTTTAGTAATATATAAATTCCTCATCAGTATCCACAACCTTGGTGTTATACTTGTCTCAACTGTCATTTTGTCTCTTAAATCGCCTCTGCCTATTAGTCTCCCCCACATTAACTATGGACACTGCACTGTTCATCCCACTCTAAATACGTTATGTGATCGCTTTTCATATAGTGTATGAAAAGGATAATGCTTCAAAGGCATTTTCTCATTTGTGAAAAACAGAAATGTGCTTTACAAAACATTGTTCAGTAGATGTTTTCTAGTCCTTTCAGAATCTGATTAACCATTGTATTCACATCACCACTGGCCTCATTTGATCTACTTGTTTCATATAAACAAACTTAAATCTTCACACAACTTTTTTGTGATTACAAGTAACTCGCTAGCTAGATACATCTTCTATCAAATTTTAGGCAGGTTTTCCAAATTACAAGTGTTTCATCAATATTTCACTTATGAAAGCTGTTGAGGTACAAACAAAAAACTGTAACACAGAACTAAAAATTTTTAGGACACATAATTTTCTTCACTTTATCCTTCATCAATACTGGATGATGCATAATTCTCTGGGAATTTCCAGTCTCATCTTTAAAAATGTTAACACACACGAGGAAGACACTGTAATTTAGTTGAAAGGCAGAACCGGTACGTAGATAAAACAAACCAACAAACAACATATGTTCCCTAGAAGCTTCTGCTTATTGCCTTCCAAAGAATATACCTCCACTCTGATTCAGCTGTTTAGAAATGGTATTGATAACAAATCCCTCTACCCATTAAAGGCAACAGAATTCTGCACACCTGCAGAAGGATATAACAGCAGATCTCAACATCATGCTAAATCAAGCTAGCTATACAGCAGCCACTTAGGAGGAGGTGACTGCATATGAAATCCAGCTAATCCTGCTATTTCTGAAAACAGTTGCAAAATGATGTTATATAGAGCAGAGTGGGGGAATAGGAATTCCACTTTCTGTTCCACTGCTGGAAGGAATACAAGAGGAAATTTTAAAAAAAATGCTGGTGTTTTTGTTATCTTGTTCCAAAGACAAAAAGAAAGTGAGGATGAAAAAGACTTCAGACTGATACTATAACCATGTTTCCTATGGGCAACAATGTGCCATGAATCAGCAATATAATTAATACAGTTCTACAATACATCACCTAAGAGTACTGGAAAACAGAAGAGTAGAGGTGGAACAGTAGCTTTCAACTAGGACATCCACCCCAGCCACATCAAATGCTTAAAATAATTTGTCCAATATAAATTTTCAGAAACACATCAGCCTTTTAAAGATATATGATATAAACTGAAATCCTATTCTCTAGAACAGGGTTTTCCAAAGTTTTCCGGCGGCGACACACCAATGACGGCACAGGAGAAAACCCGGAAGCGCCGCCACTGCGGCAGCATGCAAAAACCCGGAAGCACCGCTGCCGCTTTAGGGTTTTGCGCGCCGCCCGAGCGCTTTCGGATTTTCGCGCGCCACAGCGGTGGTGGTGTCCTTGTGTGCCGTGCAGAAACCCGGAAGCGCTGATGGCCCACGGCGGCACGCCATGATCGCTTCCGGGTTTTGACACAACACACCTGGGACCCGCAGGTGACACACTTTTGTGTTGCGACACAGAGTTTGGAAAGCTGTGCTCTAGAACAACCTTACTCTGGGATAGACAAGGCCAGGATTACATTGTTAGATAAAAACCTAATAGCATATACTGATTCTATCCAAAGGGTATGGACAATTTTATAGAATGTGCAATTGATGCAACAGTATGAATTTGTTTGAGAACTGTTTTTGCAGAAATACGTATATGCATAATAAAATTAATGCAATCAAGTTAGCATGCAAATATATTACTTTGAATTGTTTGCATCTCAGATTTATAAACAATCCCTTTAAAATAAGCTGCTCTGAAATATAAAAAAGATTAATAACATAAATTTTTATCCTACATGGAAACAGAATTGTGAAAATGCTAGCAATATTCACACAAATGAAAATTAACAGTTACATAGATTTTGTTTAGCAAAACGTGAAGTCTCAAGTGGACTGCTTAATCTAAATTCACTAACCATTATACTCTGTCCCTAAGAATATCATTTAGTTTGCAAGAACATCAACAGAACTAAAACATAGTAATGAAATTCTTGCTTACTTAAAATAATTATTCTATTCCTGAATAATCTCATTCTTGGAGAAGCTTATATATATGACTAAATATAAATCACAAAATAAAAGCCAACAATATATTAGATAAAATCAAATGCTGCAGTTAATTCACACTGATAAATCTAAAATGCCTAAGCTGGCTAATTACCTACTTAATAGATAAATAAGAAGCTGGTACTGAAAAGAAAACAAAGCTAACATATAACAATTCTCCAGTAAGAATTCCAGGGGGATGAAAAGGCTCAATCTCTGATCACCATCCACTTGCATTTGACAGAGAAAGGTCTCTATTAACTTGTCAGGTTCAAGCTGAAGAAGGAAGTGCTTAAGGCAGAGCTTTCCAAACTGTGTGTCGTGACACAAAAGTGTGTCGCCACACACAGTCTGGTGTGTCACCACACAACCCGGAAGCGCTGATCATCATCAGCGCTTCCAGGTTTTCCCGCAGCGACACACCAACGGCAGCGCGCAAAAACCCGAAAGCGGCAGCAGCGCTTCCGGGTTTTTGCGTGCTGCCGCAACGGTGGCACTTCTGGGTTTTCCCGCGGCGACACACCAACGGCAGTGGGAAAACTTTGGAAAGCCCTGGCTTAAGGTATCTAGGTTCCAGACCATATATGGCTTTAAAAATTAAAACAAGTACTTTTCAAGGTACCTGGAAATAATCCAGAAATCAATGCTGGTATTTTAGGAATAGTAAACTATGTCCAATTCCAGTTAATATTTTGTCAACATTTTAAACAAACTTTCTAATGGATACCAAAAGCATTACCTGTCCCATCTGTCTGTACATGTACCTGCAGCACAACTGTTTCACTCCACCAATAGCAAATAGGTATCACATATTTTTTCCAAACAATATGGAACATAGTTAATAAAAATTCATATATTGCTTCACAGACTTTACTCTCAAAATTGATTCCTACAATTTATGTAATAGGAAAATGTTTGGATAAGTATTAGATTTTTACATTTCCCATACACCCAGGACAAGCTCTCAAATGCAAAGGCAGCATTTCATTTGTTCTTCCAGAGAGCACTGATATTTCTGTAGGAGGCTAGACTCTGTCCTTCTTTGCTCACAGGCTTGCCTCCTTTAGTTGATTGCTGATTTGTTCTACCAAATGCCATCTGCTACTCTTCAAAGCCCCAGCTCTGGAGTAGCTACTAGTGTGTACTGTAATACTCTGGAAGGTCTCAAAGAACCTCAGGGTAATGTCTAAAGAACTAAAGGCCTCTCTTGCATTGGCAAATATCAGTGTTCATGAGACCACCATCAGGAGAACACTGAACAACAATGATGTGCAAGGAGAAAGCCACTACTCTCCAAAAAGAACATTGCTGCCCCTCTACAGTTTGCAAAATACCACGTGGATAAGCCAGAAGGCTATTGGAAGAATGTTCTGTGGACGGATGAGACCAAAATAGAACTTTTGGGCTTGAATGAAAAGTGTTATGTTTGGCGAAAGGCAAACACTGCATTCCAGCATAAGAACTTTATCCCATCTGTGAAACGTGGTGGTGGCAATATCATGGTTTGAGCTTGCTTTGTTGCTTCTGGACCAGGACAGCTTGCTATCATTGATGGAACTATGAATTCTGAATTGTACCAGCAAATTCTACAGGAAAATGTCAAGGAATCTGTCCATGAACTGAAGCTCAAGAGAAAGTGGGTCATGCAGCAAGACAACAACCCAAAACACACAAGTCATATGACCAAAGAATGGTTAAAGCAGAAGAAAGTTAATGTTTTGGAATGGTCAACTCAAAATCCTGATCTTAATCCTATAGAAATGTTGTGGAAGGACCTGAAGTGGGCAGTTCATGTGAGGAAGCCCACCAACATTCCTGAGTTGAAGCTGTTCTGTAAGGAGGAATGGGCTAAAAATCTTCCAAGCCAATGTGCAGGACTGATCAACAGTTATCAGAAACGTTTAGTTGCAGTTATTGCTGCCCAAGCGAGGCACACCAGTAACTGAAAGCAAAGGTTCACATTCTTTTGTCACACATAAATATGTAGCTTTGGATCATTTTCCTCAATAAATCAATGAACAAGTATAATGTTTTTGACTCATTTGTTTAATTGGGTTCTCTTTATCTAGTTTTAAGACTTGTGTGGAGAACAGATCACATTTTAGGATCATATTTATGCAGAAATATTAAAAATTCAAAAGGGTTCACAAACTTTTAAGCACCACTGTACTGGTTTTCTGTTCTAATGACTTGTATTATTAATATACTGTAAGGAATGAGGAAGTTGGGCATTCTTCCACAAAGCTCCCTCCCCTTACATGATACAGTCACACCAAAAGTTATGGCTGAATGCTCATATCTATTCCTGACATACATAATAGCAATATCAATGTAACATATTAAATTCTGAATAACTCTGGTAAAAACATGGTTCCCAATTATTTTCCCCTACCTACCCTAGCAGGTGGAACAAGGTTAAAGAATTGGACAATTTCTATTCTTTCTAGAACAGAATATTCTATCCAGGACTCTTCCAGAAAATTCAAGCAGGCAGCCAGGGTATGAAGTTGGCATGTTAAAGAAGTGAAAAACCAGATAGTTCACACAAAATATTAAGTTTTTAGTTATTTGGACACTTCTACTTACAGGGAAAGTCATGCAAAAGTGAGAATTATGCTACTTATTATTATCAATATCTAGTTTCACATTTTGCATATGTAAGGCAGTCCTTGTTTAGCGACTGCCTCATTTAGCGACTGTTCATAGTTACAACGATAAAAAAGTAACTTTATAACCAATCCTCGCATTTACAACCTTTGCAGGTCTGTAAAGCAAAGGAAAGCTGGTAAGATCATAATCACACTCGTGGTTTCCCTTAGCGACCACTTCACTTAACGACTGAGTAGCCAATCCCAACTGTGGTCGCTAATTGAAGACTGCTGTACAGCACTAACTCTTTTTTGAACATTTTCCAGTATTCAATAATCAAAAAATATAAACAACCATCACAGAGGTTCTCAATTGGCAGTATATTTCTAGAGCAGAGCTTTCCAAACTTTTCATGTTGGTGACACACCTTTTAGACGTGCATCATTTCACGACACAGTAATAACAGGGCTCCCCGCCCCCCCGGCCCACGCGATTGGCTCCGGGGTGGAAACCCCGCCCCCGGCCCATGCGATTGGCCCCCGGGTGGAAACCCCGCCCCCCGGCCCACGCGATTGGCTCCCGCCCCGCAGCTGCCCTGCCCTGCCTTGCCTCTGCCAAGAAAAGCTGCGGTCGCGAGGCGAAAAAGCCTCGGATCACGGGGGGGGGGGGCGCCCCGGGGTGGAAAATATCCGCGCCGATCAGCTGTGCGGCGGGGAGGAGGCGCGCCTCCGCCTCCGGGCCGCACAGCTGATCGGCGCGGATATTTTCCACCCTGGGGCGCCCCCCCACCGTCACTTTTTGCGGTGATCCGAGGCTTTTTCGCAAGCCAGCGGCAGCGCTCTGCCAAGAAAAGCTGCGGTCGTGAGCAGCGTTGTCGTCCTGGAATCCGGAAGCGCTGATGGCCCGTGTGCGGCAGCGGTGCACCATCAGCACTTCCGGGTTCTTGCGCGACACACTTGGGGCCCCCAGGCGACACAGTATTGTGTCGCGACACACAGTTTGGAAAGCCCTGTTCTAGAGGATGGGTCCATTCTTGCAAAAGATATTAATGTTCCTTTCAACAGTTCACATGTTAAAGATAAGCAGGAATTGTTTTGTATTTTGGTTCCTTAGTAATAAGCATTGTGCTGGTGCATCATGATCAAAAGTTCCTACAGTATTTACATCTCCTGCCAGAAGTTGCAGCTAAACAAGCCCAAAAACATCCATACTGTTATATCCAAACTGAAATTTGTAGCTTGCCAATTTTGTTCTTTGTTTTTTATTTCTGGCTGCTACAAAAATGAGATACCAATAATTCTAACAAAACTAATAATTCTAAATGAACTGTTGATGGAAGTTTATCTAATAGATGCTTATCTATTCCTACTGGCAGGATAAATCAAAGCTAGAACAATCAAGCATCATATACCAACAGGCTACTAGTAACCAATAAACCAGAATTTATAGCAAATCTAGTTTATTGATACACGTGGATTGAATATATTTATTCCTTTTCCTGGACTCTCACTGTAGCCATGTAGGCTCATGAAAACAGATGTTTGAGTTAATAAGACATTAACAACACAGCCACAAAGTGGAGACACATGGTCACACCTTCTTGATGCCTCCTTAAATCAAATTTATCTAAGCCCATGAGACTGTGTTCAAGCTCAGAAAAAGTAACGTTTCTTTAAGGGGTGGCCAATAGGCAAAGAGTGCCATTCTGAATCCTAAGCAACTCTGCTGGATCCAGATCGAAATATTGTAGTGTGCCACTTTAATCAAAGCCAGATACTATTTCCTGATACTTGCTACTAATACAGAGCTTTCCAAACTGTGTGTGGCGACACAAAAGTGTGTCGCCACACACAGTCTGGTGTGTCGCCACACAACCCGGAAGCGCTGATCATCACCAGCGCTTCCGGGTTTTCCCGCGGCGACACACCAACTGCAGCGCGCAAAACCCGAAAGCAGCAGCAGCGCTTCCGAGTTTTTGCGTGCTGCCACACTTCCGGGTTTTCCTTCGGCGACATACCAACGCCGGTTGGTGTGTCGCCACGGGAAAAACTTTGGAAAGCCCTGTACTAATACATACTTATTTCACCTTGGAAACTGTTTGCACCTACAAACAAATGTTATTACTGGACCACAGTAAGTATCTCAATAATAGAAAATAATATCAAAATATATTTTGGAATTGCCTGTACTCCTACTATAGGAAATTTCACAACTCTTCATTTTTCTACTAATGCTAATCATTACATAAATGTACACATGGGCTCCTTTAGCTATGAAACCAGTGAACTTTAGTGAACATACACCATCTATTTCTTTTGACTTTTTAAAAGGAAAATCTATTTAAAACATTATTACTTTGAGCTGCATAATTAAAATTTGATGTAAAACTGAGTAAGTAAACAAAATAATTGTTTTATAGCATAGTATGTTTATGATACGGCTCAGTACTAAATAAATACAACACTTGCTTTATTATAACATTTTCCAACAGGGCACTCTTTCAGAGGTGGGTTTTTTTGTGTGTGCCTTTGAGTCATTATTGACTCCTGGTGACTGCCTGGACTAGCCCCTGTAGTTTTTTGGCAAGGTTTTTCAGAAGTAGTTTGCCCTTGCCCGCTTCCTCGGGCTGAGAACGCCCAAGGTCACCCAGCTGGCTTTGTGCCTAAGGTGGGACTAGAACTCATGGTCTCCAAGTTTCTAGCCTGGTGCCTTAACCACCACACCAAACTGGCTCTTGTAGCTCATTAAAATAATTCTATATGATCTTACCCATTCGATTTTTGTTAATATAATGAGGTACGTATAGAATTGTCATCTTAAATTCTATATTCTCATTCTAAACATATATTAGTATAAATATTTCACTGGAGTCCCCCGATATTCTGAAATATCAAGACACTTAAAAGTTTTCTCAGTATCTAGAATGAAAAAAAATGGTTTTGCTAAACTTCTAATAATTTCTTGATTTCTATGACCCTGCATAACTCTCTTCCCAAAGAATGAAGATACTAAATTATTTCTTTTTGTTGTTAAGACAAATCCAGATGAAATGGAAGCCACCAGGATGGTTTTTTGTATTCTTAATTTAGTTTCCTTATTGTTTATAATATGGATATGGGAGAGGGATTTAATCTTCCTTGACCTTCCTTCTCTTTGCTCTATCACCACAGCTACTTTTCTTTCAGACATAAAGTTTAGGAAAAAAAAGTATTTCAATCAATAACTACAGCAAAACAGAATATGGGAGGGCAGGGGGGAGAGGAAGTAAGGAAGGCAGAGGTTCAATTCAATCACCCATACAAACATTTTGTACTAAAATTACCAGGTAGTCCTCAACCTACAACCATTTGTTCAGCAACTGTTCAAAGTCACGATGGCGCTGAATGAATGGTGGTTACGACCGGTCCTCAGACTTCTGGCCATCCCAGCACCCTCTGCAGTCATGGGATTTGGTTAACGACGGCAACCGGGAATGCAGGGATTGCTGTCGGTAAGTGATGCAATCACACTTTATGACTGCATCGCTTAGCAACGGAAATTCCAGTCCCAATTGTCATCGTAAGTCGAGGACTCCCTGTAGATCATATTTCTTCACACATAAAATAAACATACATGGCTGCTATCAGTCATGTCTATTTTATTTCCATCCCAAAGTTCAACTTTAACTTTGTTGCCTTTGCCATTTCAAATACAAGCATCTTTGGTGTGAACAGATTTGGGAGCTTAGTTTAGTTTATTAACAAGGAAACTGTCCAAACCTGCAATTACTGTATAAACAGTTACACACTATACTTCCAAATCATCACAAATCAGCATACCTAAGCTGTATTCATTATTAATCAAAACAATATCGTGTATATCACTGCTTTAAAAAATAATATTCAAACGCTAACTATATTGGCTTCTATTAGTTTGAACTAGATATAGCAATCTTCTTGGCAACTATGTTTAGGATGAAATTATTTTATCAAGATGGCTAATAACAAATTTAAAAAATCAATTAAACATTATTAAAAGACACTATTAAAGTAATAATAAAATTGTTTAAAAGGTCTTATTGAAGATGTTTCTCTTAGCATTTTTTCTATGGACAATGACATTGGAGGCTAAATGCAATGTTCCATGGCTTGAATTAGAACACAGAAGGTCCTTGGGAGCCGTACGGGAGCTCTGAAAGCAGGGGCATCCTTTAGGGGCCTTCTTTTACAGATCTATAGCCTGAACATGATCAGAATGAAATAAATTATCCCCAAGTCAGCCCTAAGTCATTTAAGACACGGGTTCTGAAACTGTGGATTATCATTCCTTGGTGGAACACAAGCAATTCTGATGGGGGTTCACAATTTTTTTTTAGATTTTCACATGCACTTGTTGAGGCAGAGTGGGAACATGATCTCAGAGGGCTCCAACTATGCTTGATCTTTTTGTATCATCCTACCTACAACAGCCAGCACTTGCTTAAAGCTCTCAGTCACAACTGTTCTTTCCTAAACTGGAGGCTTTTGTGAAGTCAGGGATCACAAGCATATAGAGACAAGGACCAGCTTCCCTTCCTCTTTCTGGGTCCATCTTCCCCAGAGGGCTAGGCTGGGGGCTCAGCTTGTGTGCACAGTCATCAGACTGGAAAAGATCTGGCTGGTGGAGAAGGAGGGGGGGGGGAAGAGAGAACGCAGTTTTTATCATTGTTAAGGTATCTACTCTTTTTGTTTTCAGAAGCAATGACAACGGCATCCCCACTCTTCACACAGGGAAAGGCAATGTCATGATGGGGCAACCAAGGCTAGAGCGCTGCCCCAGTGCTTGTTGGCAATGGCATGTTCCCATGCCCTGTAGGCATGATTTGCCTGGGCTATTGCTCTCTTTAGATTTGCCTTCATCTTCTCCTTGACAAAGGAGAGCCACAAGTAAAAGCAAAGAACAATGCTTCTGGTTTTCTCCCCTTCACACACTTCATTCTTTGGCTTCAGGGGAACAAAAATAGTGTGAAAGAGTCCACTTATTACCCCTCCCCCCCCCAAAAAAAAACACCAAAAAACCAGAGGGGAAACCTACATCACCACCCCAAGAAACCTTCTCATAGCCAGGGCCCATAAGCAAGGGTCTTAGTAAAGGGAATCCTGCCATCGTTTCCTGCAGGGGGACACAGGCAGGTGGGCAGTTTGTTTTTGCATGCTGAGAGATCTGATGAACCTCTTTTGAGTCACCTTTGGAACTAAAGAGGTAGAAGAAAAGAGTGCAACACTCCTGGCTGGAGTTTCTGTACAAGGACTGGGAAAGAGGGGAGAAATCTTGCACTCAATCTACTTTTGGCTTCAATAGCAAAGCACTTGGAAATTTGAAGAGAGGCAAGTTTGTATGTATAGAATAAATGTAACTTCCATGGAAACCAAAGCTTCCCTTTGAAAGAGAGACTGTCTTCAGTAGACACCCTGCAGTTGTCCTTCTGATAGTGTTGAGCTGCCACACACAGCATCACTCACCCTTGACCGATTGTTGGAGGCTTCTGGAAGTTGAAATTCAGCAATATCTGGACCCAAGCACCCAAATTTTGAGCACATGACTGTGGGGGCACTGCAACTGCCATAACTTTGAGGACCAGTCATAACTACCATTCGTTCAGCACCATCGTAACTTCAAACGGTCACTGAACGAATGGTCATTAAGCAAGGACTACCTGTATTACAGGGCAGTACAGGGTATATGAAATCAAATACTGAGTAAAAGGGAAAGAAGTAAATTAAAAAGGGCAAAGAAAATAAAGATAATGATAATAACCATAACAAGTATGCCATCTATAACCTATCCGCTATATTTGTGAGATCAAGCTTCACTAGTAATAGCAGTAATTGCAACTACAGAACTGTGTAAGAAAGCAAATGACCAAAATGTGTCATTATACATCGTTGGTACAGGAATATCTATTAAAAATTATTATTCATAGCATCAATGGCATTTATTTCTTTATGGTGTTGGCTTTATAGCCAAATCAGCATTAAAAGAATGGGTTCTACTACCATATTTTCTTTGATCACTGATCAATTCCAGACAAGAACTCCAGATTTAATTACAGTTGACACACTGTTGTATTATCACTACTGTTAGCCACCATTGTTATTCAAATGAATTTATTGCAAGCATTTTTTCCACAAAGAAGTTTTAACAGCTTGAAATAGTAGTTTGCAAATAGCAGACACCAAATTTAAATGGGCTATCTTCAGTTAGACTATGGATTCTCAAATACAACTGCTGAAAATGACTGCTGCAGCCACTGAAGCAGAAATGGTAACAGGTAAGAAGAAAAGAGATGAGGCAAGGAGGCAGAAAGTAGGGAAGTAACAGGGCAGAGAATGTTATAACATCAGCAAGAAGGAACAATTAATGGATACCAGATATTGCTGCTATTACTACTACTGCTACTTTTGTTATTGTTGTTCAGTCTTACCACCACATTTATTGCTATTACTACTGCTGCTACAAACACCACTACACATACACATTCCCTACTAGGAATGTCAGGTCAGGAGGCATGTACAGATAATCAGAATAGTGCTCATTTTAAACAGGAATTGACTTGTATGAAGAAAGGGTAAGAATCTGTAATCAGAGAATTGCTGATGAAGGATTATATCTTGTACATGTTTTGTGATAACACCTGCAACCACAAGTAAACACCAGCTTCTATTTCTTAGTTTTACAAATTTCCACATTGGCTTCTAATGTCTCTCCACTGGGCAAACATGAAACTGCTTTTCCTGTGTAAAAGCAGAACCATGTCTACTCAAGAGAGATGCTTCAGAAACCAATGAGGAGATGTGCATGTATTCCTAGGTACTAATGTTAGAATTTATTAAGATCCACATTGATTTACTGTTTTCCTTTACTGTATGATGAACCCCTGAACTTATACTGTAATTAGTTTTATGTTGGCATCTACATCAAAACAGATGGGGATCAGGATTCAAATCTGTACATTTAAAGTTCCTTTGATAAGATATTTCTTAGTTCCTAATTCTCCAAACACATATTTTTTTAACTAAAGAATGTTCTAGTAACTGTTTCAGTTTAGTTATATCCATCTCATACACAGTAAGCCAACAGTAAAAACAGCATACTTTATAATAGCACAGTAATACTAGAAAAGGGGCATGGTGGCTCAGCGGGTAAGATGCTAGGCTTGTCAATCGGAAGATTGCAAGTTCAGAGGTTTGAATCCCCTGCGTGCGGAGTGAGCTCCCGCACTAGCTCCAGCTCTTGCCAACCTAGCAACTCGAAAGTATGCAAATACAAGTAGATTAATAGGTACCACTTTGGTGGGTAGGTAACAGCGTTCCACACGCGTCATGCAGCCACATGACCGTGGAAGCGTCTTCGGACAACGCTGGCTCTTCGGCTAACAAACGGAGATGAGCACCGGCCCCTAGAGTCGGACACGATTGCACAAATGTGCGGGGAGAACCTTTTATATTTTAGATTATTTTCCAAAACACTTAAAATAAAAAGTATAATTATTGCCATATACAAAGTTTTAAAAAATGCTTCTAAACTAAAGCAAATTATTTCCTTTCACAATACATGCCTCCTATACAAGCCTAAAACTGTTCACTTACTTTTATTACAATGAAATTTCCATGTCTCATAAAGACAGCTCTAGCTTTAAAACATTTCCCCTTATACAACGAGTAGGCAAGCGAAAAAATCAACATAAGAGAAAATTCCTATGCAATGTCTGGTATCCCTACTTTGTCAAACTAGAATTGCTAACTCTAGCTGAAACCATCTGGGAAATTTGTCCTTGCTCAATAAATGTGCACGTCAAACTTGTGTGTGAACATCTGTATGTGTATATGTATATATGTGTATATCTACATCTACATCAGAAACCTTACTTCCAAAAGGTCTAGGACTAAATAAATACCAATCAAAATTAATTGCTTGAAAAATCCATCCATCCATCCATCATTTCAGTTACAGACCAGCATAGGCTTGAAAAAATAACAGTCCCTATTTCTATATACCAACCATTTTTTTATACACTGAAACACTCAAGTATACACATATACTCCTCCCCCTCATTTTAGGGGCAGTAGCCAAGAAGTGGAGGCAGTGACAGACTTTGTATTTCTAGGAGCAAAGATTACTGCAAACGCTGACTGCAGCCAGGAAATCAGAAGATGTCTACTTCTTGGGTGGAGAGCAATGACAAATCTTGATAAAATAGTTAAGAGCAGAGACATCACACTGACAACAAAGATCCGCATAGTCAAAGCAATGGTATTCCCCGTAGTAACCTATGGCTGTGAGAGCTGGACCATAAGGAAGGCTGAGCGAAGGAAGATAGATGCTTTTGAACTGTGGTGTTGGAAGAAAATTCTGAGAGTGCCTTGGACTGCAAGAAGATCAAACCAGTACATACTCCAGGAAATAAAGCCAGACTGCTCACTTGAGGGAATGATATTAAAGGCAAAACTGAAGTACTTTGGCCACATAATGAGAAGACAGGATACCCTGGAGAAGATGCTGATGCTAGGGAAAGTGGAAGGCAAAAGGAAGAGGGGCCGACCAAGGGCAAGATGGATGGATGATATTCTGGAGGTGACAGACTCGACCTTGGGGGAGCTGGGGATGGCAACGGCCGACAGGAAGCTCTGGCGTGGGCTGATCCATGAAGTCATGAAGAGTCAGAAGTGACTGAACGAATAAACAAGCCAAGAAGAAGAATATAGCAGGATGAAGCTACTAGGTTAAAGGAAAAGGGTAGCTGCACTGGGAAAAGAAGAGAAAGGGAGGGAGGGGGAGAACCAGACTGGATGGAGATAAGGTGAGAAGTAAACACTGCATGGGTGGGGCATAAAAAAAGAAAAGAAAAGAAAACCCCTTTTTCTAAAAGGATTAAGCTCATAAAAAAAGAAAAGAAAAGCATCCCCTCCCAGCCAGATTCAATCTTCAGGCTAATCTTCAAAGACATCTATACTTTCCAGACGCAGGTTTACAGTCATTGCACCTCCTCTGCATTTCTTTACTTTCAATAATTTATTCTGTTCTTATAAGAGGACCCACTAAATTCATAGCTAATTATTTGGGGGGGAAATTCAGTATGATCCCAGTTGTCCTGCATAGCATAGAATTAGACTCAGGGCATGGAGGACAAGTTATGTTATTTACAAAACTAATGGGTATTCTGTGTCCCAAATGTAGTGTGCACTAGCCTCCTATACGTCGCAACTACACCTGTGCAAACCACTGTTCTCTGCAGTCATAACTGCCCCTGTGCAGACCACTATTCCCTCCAGAGTACAAGTGAGCTCTTCAATGAGCTGCAGGGAGCACTGTAGAAGAGAGTACTTTCTCTAATGTCTTTACCTTAGCATGAAGGACTGAACATAAATTCATCTATACTAGAGAAACCAATGCTCAGAAAAATGTAGCTCCATCTGCCCATCGTTCAGTTATTTCAGGGAATATATAAAGGGATTAAGGGTAAAAATTTGTGAATTTGGAATACTTTTTCAATTAATCTATTAGAAATATTACTCTGTTGCAATGACTTATAGCACATCTGGCACTTACAGCATGCTGAATAACCCACCAATCAGTGAGCTACAGAGGAAACACTAATATATTCAGGAACTTGTCTACTCTAGAAAAATGGGTGGCGGTGAAAAGAGCTCTGTGTATGCCTATGTGTGTATATTTTCCATAAACTGCAATCATACAATCCTAACCCCACGCCCCACCCCAAAGATTTCTGCATTTTACAACAAAGCAGTCAGTAGCATTCTTTATTTGGTACTTGGAGAAGATACAGAAACTCTACATAAAATTATTTTGGAGATAAGCAGGAGTGGTCATTTTCACCTTCATCCTGCAGTCTGTTGAATCTTTAAGGGATCTGTAGCACTGAGGTTTTCCCTAAGCATTTTAAAAATCAGGGTGTAGAACTATTAAGTTCTGTCCCAGTAATCTTTTTCAAAACTGTGATAGTTACCACACTGCAAAACCTGGGGTGTCAAATTGACACAACAAATGGAGCATATACAACATATAGTCCTGCAAAAGAATGACTCAGAGAGAACACAGAAAATTCCTGTACAGATGCAACAAGGTAACCAGAAAACAGTATTAATTTGAAAGAAGGATCAGGATTTCTAGCCCAAAGAAACACCTGCTGGTACAATACCTGCCAAACCGTATCATTCAAAGAACCAGGCGGTATGTTATCTACCAACCCTTTTCTCCTATGCCAGTATAATTTTGATCAAGTAACAGTTTAAAAGAAAAGAAAAGAAAAGAAAAAGCGATATGACTCTCATACACATAAGCTCTCTTTAAATGTTTTTTATGTTATAAAATATCCATAGAAAAATATTTGGAATTCATTTTATTAACATAACTCTGCAACATTAAGCACTTAACCTATAGCACAATCCAAAGGAACTATATTAACTGCTGCTATGGGTGCTCACATCACTACGGTGACAAGTAAAGTTATGGATGGTTATTGGCATTTGGCTTTTCACTACTTATTTCAGATGCACAAATTATAAAACTATCCTATCTGCCAGGCAGTTCAAAGCAATATATTCAAATTATGACAATCAGCTGGGGAGCTTATGATTAATGAGTATCCTGACTTCTGAATAAAAGTTTACATAAAACTGAAACCCACTCCCTCATATTTATAATGCAGTTGCTGAAATAAAAGTGTCACTTAGATGCTTTCTCATGTTCACAAACACAAAAAAAGCAACAAAATTAAATAATTTGCATAAAGGAATGTAAATAAAGTAAACAAAATATTTGCTTTGATAGTTTCATCAAATTCCAGCCTGCTACAAAATTGAAAATAGGTTTCATATTATTTTTATATGCAAATGCAGCATCCTGATTTGGATATTCTGCTGACAGCTTAGGCAGTCCTAGGTACTTGCCATTCAAAGTAGTTTAATTAAAATATTAAAGTTCAGAATCACATTATTCTATAATTCCACTACCAGGGTCTCAATAAAGATATAACTTCAGGGGTACATCAGCAAATTATCAAAGCTGGACCAACTCTATCCTTGAAGAGATCAGACCTGAGTAACATACCAGAGGAAAAGCAGCCTAATTCTGAAGTTCCTTGAAGCTCTACTGGTAAAAAGTTATCCCAACAAAAGAGATGTTCTGAGTTGAAACTTCTCCATTAAATCCAATGGAGAGATTTGCATGTGTGCATCACTATAACAGAATACAGGATAACAAATGACTCTGGACTTAAATCATAGCACATTCTCACAGGTATTTAACCTCCTGTCTGAGCGCGCCCATAACTTGATATGGCATGCAGCAAGAGGCTGTATCTTTCAAGCATGTTTAGAAACAGGGAAAGATAGGAATCATGAAGCAAAAGTACTCTGCACAAGTTGTACTCAAAAGAAATATAGGATATGCCTATTGCTAACACTTCTAAAATGGACAGGAATGGGTGAATTTAATTCAGGAGACCATTATATATACTACTGTGGGCAAGAATCCCTTAGAAGAAATGGAGTAGCTCTCATAGTCAATAAAAGAGTGGGAAAGGCAGTACTGGGGTACAACCTCAAAAATGACAGAATGCTTTCAGTTCGAATCCAAGGCAAACCATTCAACATCACAGTGATCCAAGTCTATGCCCCAACCACTGATGCCGAAGAAGCTGAAGTTGACCGGTTCTATGAAGACCTACAACACTTTCTAGAACTAACACCAAAAAAAGATGTCCTTTTCATCATAGGGGACTGGAATGCTAAAGTAGGAAGTCAAAAAATAACCGGAATAACAGGCATGTTTGGCCTTGGAGTACAAAATGAAGCAGGGCAAAGGCTAATAGAGTTTTGTCAAGAGAACACACTGGTCATAGCAAACACTCTTTTCCAACAACACAAGAGACAACTCTACACATGGACATCACCAGATGGTCAATACCGAAATCAGATTGATTATATACTTTGCAGCCAAAGATGGAGAAGCTCTATACAATCAGCAAAAACAAGACCTGGAGCTGACTGTGGCTCAGATCATGAGCTAGACCTGGTAGACAGAGTGCCTGAAGAACTATGGATGGAGGTTCGTAACATTGTACAGGAGGCAGCAACTAAAACCATCCCAAAGAAAAAGAAATGCAAGAAAGCAAAGTGGTTGACTGATGAAGCTTTACAAATAGCTGAGGAAAGAAGGGAAGCAAAAGGCAAGGGAGAAAGGGAAAGATATAACCAACTGAATGCAGATTTCCAGAGAATAGCAAGGAGAGATAAGAAGGCCTTCTTAAATGAACAATGCAAAGAAATCGAGGAAAACAATAGAATGGGGAAGACTAGAGATCTCTTCAAGAAAATCGGAGATATCAAAGGAATGTTTTGTGCAAAGATGGGCATGATAAAGGACAAAAAAGGCAGGGACCTAACAGAAGCAGAAGAGATTAAGAAGAGGTGGCAAGAATACACAGAAGAACTATACAAGAAAGATCTAAATATCCATGATAAATACGATGGTGTGGTCACTGACCTTGAGCCGGACATCCTAGAGAGTGAAGTCAAGTGGGCCTTAGGAAACATTACTAACAACAAAGCTAGTGGAGAAGACAGTATCCCAGCTGAGCTATTTAAAATCCTAAAAGATGATGCTGTTAAAGTGCTGCACTCAATATGCCAACAAATTTGGAAAACTCAACAGTGGCCACAGGATTGGAAAAGGTCAGTTTACGTTCCAATTCCAAAGAAGGGCAATGCCAAAGAATGTTCAAACAACCGTACAATTGCGCTCATTTCACATGCTAGCAAGGTTATGCTCAAAATCCTACAAGCTAGGCTTCAGCAGCATGTGAACCGAGAACTACCAGAAGTGCAAGCTGGGTTTCGAAGAGGCAGAGGAACTAGAGATCAGATTGCCAACATTCGCTGGATCATGGAAAAAGCAAGAGAGTTCCAGAAAAACATCTACTTCTGCTTCATTGACTACACTAAAGCCTTTGATTGTGTGGATCACAACAAACTGTAGCAAATTCTTAAAGAGATGGGAGTACTAGACCACCTTACCTGTCTCCTGAGAAACCTGTATGCGGGTCAAGAAGCAACAGTTAGAACCGGACATGGAACAACCGATTGGTTCAAAATTGGGAAAGGAGTACGACAAGGCTATATATTATCACCCTGCTTATTTAACTTATATGCAGAGTACATCATGAGAAATGCTGGGCTGGATGAATCACAAGCCGGAGTTAAGATTGCTGGGAGAAATATCAACAACCTCAGATATGCAGACGATACCACCCTAATGGCAGAAAGTGAAGAGGAACTAAAGAGCCTCTTGATGAGGGTGAAAGAGGAGAGTGCAAAGGCTGGCTTGAAACTCAACATTAAAAAAACTCAGATCATGGCATCTGGTCCCATCACTTCCTGGCAAATAGAAGGGGAAGAAATGGAAGCAGTGACAGATTTTATTTTCTTGGGCTCCAAGATCACCGCAGACGGTGACTGCAGCCATGAAATTAAAAGATGCTTGCTCCTTGGGAGGAAAGCTATGGCAAACCTAGACAGCATATTAAAAAGCAGAGACATCACCTTGCCGACAAAGGTCCGTATAGTTAACGCTATGGTTTTTCCAGTAGTAATGTATGGCTGTGAGAGTTGGACCATAAGGAAGGCTGAATGCCGAAGAATTGATGCTTTCGAACTGTGGTGCTGGAGAAGACTCTTAAGAGTCCCTTGGACTGCAAGGAGGTCAAATCAGTCAATCCTAAAGGAAATCAACCCTGACTGCTCATTGGAAGGACAGATACTGAAGCTGAAGCTCAAATACTTTGGCCACCTAATGCGAAGAGAGGACTCACTGGAAAAGACCCTGATGCTGGGAAAGACTGAAGGCAAAAGGAGAAGGGGACGACAGAGGATGAGATGGTTAGATAGCATCACCGATGTAACGAACATGAATTTGAGTAAACTCCGGGAGACAGTGGAGGACAGGAAGGCCTGGCGTGCTATGGTCCATGAGGTCACGAAGAGTCGGACACGACTAAACGACTGAACAACAACAACACTTCTCTGCTCATACCTGTACCTCGTCATAACTCTATTCTCAGACAGGAGACTAAATTTCATTTCTTCAACTAAGAGTGCAAGCAAAAAGACCCCACACAAGAAAGTAAGCAAGCAAAAAGGTAGAATGACCAATTGAAATATGACTGCTATAAGTTTTCCCATATCTTTTCTGTACCTGCTTGCTCCCAGCAATATATGAAAACTCTTTTAGATAATTGTATTAGCTAACAGCTCATAAGTGTATCCCCACTTAGATGATACAAGGTTAAGTACATGCCATGCAAAAAAGTGGAACCTAATGCCTCCATTCCTAGCCAAATACTTATGATTAGTTTTGTTTTGCAGGATTACAACCCAGCTATGTGAAATTAAACACAATTTAGCTGCAACTCTCAAAAGGGAGAGGAGGAGTCTTTCAGTCATTATGATTTCTTTAGCATAAAGAGGCCAAAGTAAAGACATTGGAAAAGCATCACTGGTTGTCCTCAAGCCCTCATTCTCAAGTACTTATTGAGAATCTAAGGCCAGAGACCCATGCGCAGCAGCTGATATAATTCATTCTTGTTCTTACAACTTCAGTATTAGTTTCACGGCACCATAAATGCAAAGAAAAGTATGGTACTAATTTGTTATTGTCTTTCTGTGGGGGTTTTTTGGCTCTCCATAAGCAAACCTTCAACAGATGCAGAGATAATGGTACTCTTCCTCCCCCATCAGGCCATGAAGAAAAGTGAGATTGTACAAGACTAGCAATAGTAATCAATACAATTTTAACTGTTCCTCTGTGTGACTACCAGTCTTTATGTTCTAGCTGGGCTTTGCTAGTGTGTCACAGCTGATTATGTAATAGGTAATGCCTTATCCAGCAAAGTGAAGGAACAGTAAGGTAAATGAACAAACTACTCTGCATAAGCTCAGGAGAGCTGTTGATGTAAGCTGTTCTGGAAACGTTATGGTTCCATAACCTACTGATGCTTTTACTAAAGCATTCCAGTTTCTTATATGGAATTGACAGACAGATCTCTTGGCTGCACTATTTCTTTCAGACTTCTGCTCTCTCAAAACTGTGAAGAGATAATCAAGACCTTTCCAGTTGCTAGGGCTGAGTATCTCTCACATCTATCAAAATGGTACATAGTCTACCTTTCCTTAACCTCTGAGATATGGAGAACTTACATTATGTCATGACTCATGTACGAGCTTTTACATAGCATCCACACACCCCTTCTTGGAGGGGGTGGGAATTTTATTTATTTTTACACAGTGTATATCTGTGTGGTATTTTCAGTTACATTGACCATTAGGGCAATGTATCTGTCACATATGGGTAATGTACATATGGGTAATGTGTCATATCTGCTCTCGTTTGACTACCTGATTTCAAATAAAAGTTATGGGGCAGTTTTCCAAAATTTTAAATATAGATAGGTCTGGACAAGGTAGGCTATTGCACAACCAGCAAACCCAAATAATCAACTGGCCTATTAAGATAGAGATATGACTAGATAGGATTACAAGGGTCAGTAGATGTACAATAAATGCAATCTGGGTCATGTGAGATTCAACAAACTGGACCATACTGTACTTCCTTGACCCATGTGCCAAGTGCATGCATGGGAGATTCCTCCCCATGTCCTACAAAGCGAACACATCAGAATTTAAATTTATGCTCATCTGTATGTCCCATACTGTGTGATACAACCCTCTTCATCCTCATGATTATGGCTAGGCCTACCGAGTTGAAATGACAAAATGTACTCTCTCTGCTACTGAAGGGTGAATGGCTGCTCTGCAGAATCTGCAGTGTAGTGGGTTTTAATCTTCACTACATCTTCACCACAATCCCTCTTAATATTTGATATTACTTTTACTTTCCAATGAACCACCTATATTCCATCATTTGCCTGAAACATTCAAGCCTGTGTTCCCTGTTTATCATCTCTTGTGGTGACTTAATAGAGCGATTTCTGATGAAATGTGACTGCTGTTTCCTAGCTCCTTTTCTGCTTTCCTTTCAGGTGGGTTTTGCTCCACCATTAACCTATAAGTCCTTGTTCAGGAAAGCCTGCATACCAGTCCATCAAAGAGCTCTAGAATGCTTCTGCTATACTGCCCATTATTCTTTTGCAGGTAACAATAAAAGTACAATTATTAGCAATCTGTGTGGAGATTTATTACTATGCACCTTGAATGGGGATTCTCTTTTTCTGAACAAATTCTTGCTATTAGTGTTATTATAGTGTCTATACAGTATGTATATTTGACTAGATGGGTGATGACATGAAAATATTTTCCCATCACTATCTATGGACTGGCTGAATCTTTCCATGCCTGACACATCAGCTTGTTTATCATTGCCATCTACCACATATACTAAAGGAGTGATGCCTGGCAAAACTGCAATGTTGACTTAGTTTAATCTGTTGTGAGTTTCTTCTTTACATAGAAGTACAGTATTATTACACTATACTGATGGCTTTCTGAAAGTAAGTATTTGTCAAGTAAGGGAAAGTTGTCAGATGCTGAAATGGATCAAAGAATACTAAGAGGAACTTTTTTAATGTTAAAATATCTCACTTGAAGTTTTTAGCAGATTTAATTTTTGAATAGATTTATTAAAAGACATTCATTCTGTTGAAACTTTGATTCTTTTAACTATTGCCAAAATAAGCTTTTTAAAAGACACCACAGATTTTTCCAACAAACTTAACTTTGTTAAATAACTTCCATGGGAATCTTGCTCAGTAACTATGGATGTAAAATTATATATAAACATCCCAATAATTATGGGCAATAGGACACCAATTAATTTCATCCCTAGGAGAAACGTATTTCAGAATTTCCACATTTCTTCTAACTATTTCAAATTGAAATACACTGTATTTGCAAGTCCACAGCAATGTAATAAATATTTAGATCCATGTGTAAGTATCATTTTATGTGAACTCTGTTGTCTACATAGCTATCATTTAACTCCACAGGTATACTACAGATGTTTCTGATAATATATTAATCATCTGAACCAATAGTGAGGAATTAGTAGGATTCCTAAATCATCTACTGCCACACACCGGTCAACTTTGGTTTCATCCATTCTACACAATACTTCCTAGTTGGACTACATAAAAGCACAATTAACAATTATCTTCACATCACCAGTTATTATCCACAATACATCATCTACACCCAAGTAATGATCTATAACTATCTATTCAGATCTGAATAATAATCTTGACAAATATTTGTACACAAGCATTTTTGATATTCAATTATCCAAGTAAATAAAATTCAACAGGCCAGAATCATAATATAGGAACAACCTCTGCCTAACAAACCACATAAACACAATAAAATTGCACTTTTTAACCTGTAAAATCCAAGTAAAATGTACTGCAACATATCTACACATTCATATTTTAGGGAATAGCATCCTTTAGCAAAATTGGTAGATGAAAGAGCTACCAGGAACAACTAGCAATACCTACTCATCTTAAAACTACAGTATTCCTCACTGGCAACCAAAGTGCTTGCAGGACACCAACACTGTGGCAAAAATTCAAAGAATCTGTAAGACCTTTTTCTTAGCAATGAGCAGACTGTTATTTAACTTACAATTCAGTTTAAAACAATGGCCACACTTCCAGAGATACTAGAAACAGTAGTCCAATATATCTAATTAAAGGAGCCTAATCTATACCATCCAATGTGCCTATGCAGGCAAATGTCAGACAGAAAATACATAGAATATTTTTCAAGCATATCTAGGTATAAATGTGTCTGATAAAACACCTGAAGAATTTTGTGGCACTTTACAAAGTAACAAATTGACTACCACAAGCTTCATGATGCAGAGTTCACTTCATTAGACCAATTCCTGTTTGAGTATCATTCACACACATACACACACATAAAATAAACTAACCAGGAATACCAACAAAAATAATGACTGATACTTTAATGTGCTATCTACCAAAGATCTCAATATGCCTGTCCTAAGTAATTTGGTGGACAGATTAACTGAAGGTATTGGAAAAAACAACTAATATGATCCAATTGCTTGAAGACCATTATACCTGTGTCTTGCTATATACTATGAGATCCTTTCTTATACATTCTGATATAAAACATTAGGATTTGTTATTTTAAGTTGAATCTTGTATTAAAGAATTCCCTATTAAAATTTAAAATTACCCATATAGTTTGTATATTATTATTTTTAAATCCAAGTTTAATATCTGACAACAAGGACTGCAGTACACAAAATTTTGTATTCTTAAACACTGGGCTTTGTATCGCCTTCAGAGCCAATATTATACAGTCTTAAACATCACAGAACTTTCCTCTGAGTAGTATGTGTTCTGATCAACCTTTTAATCAAAGTATCTGATATCCTAAGGCAATCAAAAGTTTCCCTTTTCTCAAAATTTCTAAAACTTGGTCAGACTGTGCCTTCTTACATCAGGCATACTATTCCCCCCCCCCAATATTTTGTATGTTGTCTGTCACTTGAGCCAGAAAAGACCCTTGGTCTCACTAGCATCTCTAAACATGTATCTACACACATGCTATTTAAAAAATATATTAAAAATATTTCTATACTGCCCAAATAACCAGACTCTTGGTGTTCAAAAACATAAAAACAACCAATACAATAAGATATCCCCTGCCAAAAACATATAAAAGGAACGGAGGCAGCTCAGTCACCATTAAGCTTTGAAAGCTGGCTTGAAAAAAATTTGTTTTCGCAGCTCTGTAAAATGTCAGCCATGATGGGGCTAGGTACATCTCTGGGATGTGTTCCAAAGCAGAGGGGCTACCACAGAGGAGATCTGACTTCTGGTCTGTGACCCCCTTACATCCTCAGGGGAGAGACCTTAAGTATTATTACAAATTAATTAACCTTATGTTAATCTCAATTTGTGTTTTAGAGCCAGCTGTAAAAATTCCTCAGACTCAGCACCCACACAAATGAATAGCCATTCTCCAGAACCAAGACTGTCATTCCTTCATTTATCAGAGCATAATACTGTATATAGATTGCCAAAGCCATTCACACTTTTAAAAATGCTCATGGAATTGGCTTCTGCTATTGTGTGGAATGGGAAAGACAAGTCAAGAAAGTATGCTCTAAAAGATACCAGCCATTTTATCATTACTTATTTGCTCACTCAATAGGAAAGAGCATCCCTCAGCTCACTGATAAACAGGAAACTCAGCACTATATAGTCCTCTCCTGAATGATCTCAGTTCCATAGCATGTCTTAAGCCTGTAAAAACAGCAGACTATCTTTCTGAGAGAATCCAGTTATTTTTTACCCTTAAGATATGGCACATGTTGAAAATTCTACTACAAGGATTAAAGAAAGGGAAACAGTAGCCATAAAAAATAATGGCTGATTAGTAACAAGTCAACATCTATAAAACTATTTTAAATACACCAACCTGTTTAAGGTAATTAAATTTGGTCCAACATTTCAAATCTAGTATTCTCCTATTTTACCATACTGGCTGTGGTCCTAATCTAACATAAATACTAATTTGATATACTTTTTAAATACATAATATTTAAAGGTACTCAAGACTTGAATATATAGAATACATAATTCTTTCATAAAACATTTGATCAGTGGTTGATGGATACTGGAAATGAAATAAATAATCCAAGCTTTACTAGTTCCATTCTGATATTTTCACTTCTCCTAGCCCAGAGCTTTCCAAACTTTTCATGCTGGTGACACACTTTTTAGACATACATCATTTTGTGACACACTCTTACAGCAGGGCACAAGGCAGGCACTAGGACCTGCACGGAATCACAGCAGGTTTGGAGGCAGCAAGGCACAAGGCAGGGACCAGGACCTGCACGGAATCCTGGCAGGGCAGGTTTGGAGGCAGCAAGGCACAAGGCAGGCACCAGGACCTGTGCGGAATCCTGGCAGGGCAGGTTTGGAGGCAGCAAGGCACAAGGCAGGCACTAGGACCTGCGCGGAATCACAGCAGGTTTGGAGGCAGCAAGGCACAAGGCAGGCGGAATCACAGCAGGTTTGGAGGCAGCAAGGCACAAGGCAGGCACTAGGACCTGCGGGGAATCACAGCAGGTTTGGAGGCAGCAAGGCACAAGGCAGGCACTAGGACCTGCACGGAATCCTAGCAGGGCAGGTTTGGAGGCAGCAAGTCACAAGGCAGGCACTAGGACCTGCGCGGAATCACAGCAGGTTTGGAGGCAGCAAGGCACAAGGCAGGCACTAGGACCTGCGCGGAATCACAGCAGGTTTGGAGGCAGCAAGGCACAAGGCAGGCACTAGGACCTGCGTGGAATCACAGCAGGTTTGGAGGCAGCAAGGCACAAGGCAGGCACTAGGACCTGCGGGGAATCACAGCAGGTTTGGAGGCAGCGAGGCACAAGGCAGGCACTAGGACCTGCGCGGAATCACAGCAGGTTTGGAGGCAGCAAGGCAGGCACCAGGACCTGCACGGAATCCTGGCAGGGCTCGAGGCAGCAGCAGCCGCGACACACCCAGACACTGCAGCCGACACACTAACGTGTCCCGACACATAGTTTGGAAAGCTCTGTCCTAGCCTATGCTTCCATGGGGAAGCTTATATCATACCAAAAAATTCCAAACATCTATAATGTCAGTCATATTTCTATCATCATAGAGTACTTTAAAAACATGTATCAATAGCCATGGCTAATATCTACTTACAGAGATCCATCAAGAGGAGGATTAAGTGCACTTACAAAAAAGATTTTTGTTATCCCACTCATTTACTACACTACTTACTAGATGACAGTACAACAAACAAAAATGTGATGTGAAGATAACTAAAAAAATACCAATGAGTAATGTGGCCAGGATTTTATAAAGATACTGCCTCATGGCCTATTCCTTTTATTTATCATAAATAGCAGTCATCACTATAAAATTTGGTATAGTTCCCCTGTGGCTTGTAGATGTTAAGCATAGCCAGTTTGGTCTAGCGGTTAAGGTGCTGGGCTAAAAACCAGGAGTCTGAGAGTTCTAGTCCCGCCAGAGGCATGAAAGCCGGCTGGGTGACCTTGGGCCAGTCACTCTCTCTCAGCCCAACTCACCTCACAGGGTTGTTGTTGTAGGGAAAATAGGAGGAGGAAGGAGTATTAGGTATGTTCGCCTTGAATTATTTATAAAAATAAAGGCGGGATAAAGATCAAATAAATAAATATCTGTGACACTTAGTACTAGCAAAACCGCTATCTGGAAAGACAGCCAGTGTAATACAGTAGTTAAAGTGTTGGACTAGGACAAGGAAGTCCCTGTCTGCTCTAAAGCATGGAAACACACCAGTTGACTTTTGGGAAAACCATTTTCTCTCAACCCAATACAATATATTGCATAGGGTTGCTGTTGTCAGTATAAAATGAGAAGATTCCCATTTAAGTTGCCTTGACTCATTGAAGGAAGGATATAAGTTTGAAAATAAATAAATAAATAAATAAATAAATAAATAAATAAATAAATAAATAAATAAATAAATAAATAAATAAATAAAATCATTTAAATCTGTTCAGCTTAAGAATAAGGGTGTCTTCCTGAGTAAAGCTTTTCAACCTCTCAAGGATCCTTTCATAAAATAAAGCGCAACTTTCCACATGAAAATCAGTGTTTAGAAGCCACTGTATATCCGTATAATTGAACAATAATTACATATTTACATAACAAAGGCAAACCTCTAACTAATAAAATCAATATATACATGATCTGGCATTGGGGTGGGAAAAGTAAGCTTTAGAATCTAGGTTGATCACTATGATACAGAATCAACAATAACAACTTTATGTGACTAGAATTATTCAAACACATGAAAATGAAAGATATTTCAAGTTCTTCTTCAAAAGATTTAAAAATATTGTTAAATTTATGGAATAAATTCACAAACAGCATTTCTTCTTCTTTAAGGCTTTCTCCAGTCAGGAGCTACTAAAGTTTCCTTGTAAATATTTTTGCAAAGAAGAATATGAATACTATTAAAAGCCACTGTTATTTTCTAACATTGATCTGATAGTATGCCTGACTACCACATATGGAAATCCCACAGAATTCAGTGGATATATGTGCTTAGAATAAGGAAGCAAGAATCTGAAATAACGCAAAAAATATTCAAAATTATTGTTGAAAACATTTAGAATATTACAACATTGATACATTCTTGGCATATTCCTAATACCCAAAAACCACTGAGAAAATACTGGGATGAAATATTTTAAGCTAGCTCTATTAAAAGACAGCAGTACAAAACTGGATTTTCAAACAACTTTTTAGAGAGAAGAAAATTAGAAATGATCACCCAGATTAAAGACACATAAGTGAACCCTCAGCCAAGCATGCTTATGTCTCAGTGCTACTTCTAGGCAATTGGATATAAGATTCAATTGCAATGATTTAATTTTGTACTAGATTTAAAACTCAAAAAAGGAAGGCATCTTAATATTCAATCCCATTAGTAGTATAAGTCATGTGGCTCAATTTATTGATCAGCATTGACCACTGCTTGATAAAATATGTTTAAAAATTTATGGATTAACTTATTTAATCTTGTTATTTAGACCTTCTAGAAATAAAGGTACAAAACTGCTAGAAGTAAATATACAAAAAGTACCTATGCACACATCTAAGAAGTTCTGCATAAGGATTTCCAGACTTTCTGGTAACTCAATAACCACTTCTACACTATGGCTGTGAACTGCAGCTTTCAACTGGAAGTCAATCTAGGACAACCAATAATAATTGTACCCATGAAATTGCAATTTCTCAGTCAGAATGCTAATTTTTCAACAGATTGATTTTAAATTATTAGAACCTGCATATCATAAAAGAGAGCAGCTCCTATCTAAATTGACAGGGGGTGGGGATGGGGGAGGGGGATAACTTCTCATATTTATGTTACAACTCTCCAAACTCTAGACTTACTTTTTGAAAACAATGTCCACAATTCACAATTTCTAAACAAAAGCATAGTAACGCATCTTCCAGTATAGACTGTTATCATTTGTAAATATATTTTCAGTGTTTAAAAAACGGAAGGAAATCACTATGATGACAATTCATACAATTATTTTACAAATATTAAGCCTCTGAAGGATGCATAGGAAACCAATGGATTAGGATTGCAATTGATTATTTAAAAATCATTTCAGAAATCATCTGAAGAATGTTTTAAAAAGCAGACCAAATTCTATATTTATATGCAACTAAACCAACACTTGAGCAGCAATAACAATGAAAGTGTACATGCAGTCTTTAAAATATGTAATTTGTCACACTGTGCCTCCAAAGAGGTAAGGATGCCATTTCCTTATTATGAAATTAAAACAAACTTTTTGAAACTACTTTATATTATGTTATTAATGAAAAGCCTCTTACAACAACTATTTGTACATCTTGTGCACCTGAAGTTTAATGCTGGTAGAAATAAAATAAAAGACAATTCAAAAACTTCAGTCATAAACAAAAGACTTTCAGCTGGCAAGAGAACACAATTTTAATATATTTTAGAAACTGAAGATACTGGTGTTTTTTTTACCATCCACACAAACTGAAATGTTATTCAATGCTTAATACCACTGCTTCAAGAGACCTGATAGCACTTACCGCAAGTAATACTGTTTTAAAGCGAAGGCAGCATTAGAACAACTTCTGGGAAAGTTAAATGCTTCCACTATTTCTCCCCACTGATTCTTCTCAGATACCTGTCAAAAACAACACACGGAGATGCACAAATCCACACACAGACACACACAACGTCGTTGATTGCCACCATCAAAAGGGCTGCCATGAAACAAACAAATATGATAAAGATTAAAAAAATTGATAGGATCTGGAATTTCTATTCTTACTGACAGTACCGGCGATACAATATTGCTCCTCCCCTTGTGTTTTACATTTCTTTTACAGGGGAGTGAGAAGGTGAACGGATTTTATTCTGTGGAGAGGTTTGTTTTTGTCTTCGCTGCCTGGACAATAACCAATCGGGAGTTCCTCTGTTGCCTGCTTTTAAATCCTCCCGCGGTCCGTTAAAACCCAAAGAAGTTGAAAATGAGCCAAGGAAGTCTCGGTGGGGGCTGCCCCCACCGGCTGAGGGTGCAGGAGAACCGTCCCGCTGAGTTTCCCCCCTCCGCAAGCTCCACAGATACAGAGAGGCCTTTCTTTTGAGGCCTACATTTCTGTCCCTAGTCTTGAAGCCTAAAGATGGCTATTTGATTACACATCGTCTTGGCTGCCCCTTTTGTTATTTTTCCCCGGAAGGGGCTCGGAGGGCAGCGCCAGGGCCCCCCCACGGCAGCGAGGATCATTTCCTAGCCCATGCTCCGTGCCGATTATCGATGTTAAACATGCCCGCTAATTTTGAGTTCCACTAAAACTGCACTCAGACTCTGTGCGCGAGGCGCGCACACACACACAAGCGGAAGAAACTGCCTCCAAACACAACCTCCTCCACTCGCCTTCTCCCCAGAAAAGGAGGGAACGAGCCAAAAATCGAGGGCAGAGGGGAAAGGGGCATGAGAAGCTGCCTTCGGCACCCCCGAATACCCCCCTTTTCGGCTCTTCACCAACAAGGCCGAGCCGCCAACCTACCTTGCCTGCTTCCCTCTTCCACTTCCCTCCTTCCCAAGCCGGCTTGAAAAACGACCGGTCCCGACCCCCCCCGCCGACCGCCTTTCCCCCAGGGTCGGAAGAGAGTTTCGAAGGGAGGTTAGTGGGAGGGAAAGCCGAAGGAAAACTTCCACTCACCTTCCCAAATCCGCCTAAAGTGGTGACTCGGGTGTAGAGAGCGTGAAGATCCAGCTCCTTTCCACCCACCACAGGGATCTTCTTAAAAGGAGACCTGGCAAAAGAGAGGGAGAGAGAGAGACAAACAACTTGTCAACTCTGCCCCCCTTTTCTCCCCTCGCAGGGGGCCGCCTCGTCCTTCAGGGCAGGGGCTGGAAGTTAAAATCGGTCGGTTTAAACAACCTCCCCCACCACCATCCCCTTCCATCTCCCCATTTTCCTTACCCTCTGCTGTGGTGAAACTGCCGCAGCTCGTCCAGAAAAGCGAGTCCTTTTCTCCGATGGTCTGGTTGGTTTTTACCGGCCGAGTTTGCCATTTTCCCCCCTCGGATTTAAAAGGTTTGGGTTTTGTCTCCTTAAAAAAATCCAATAGAAAAACAACAACAATCCGCGGCTCCTCCTTGCCTTTAAGAGATCCAGGTTCCTGTACTCGGCCGGGGATCAGCCATGGAGAGGGGCTTGTTTAAAAAAAGAAAGAAAGAAAGAAAAGTTTAAAAGGAATAAGAGAAGCCGGAGAGTGGTAATTGCGAGTCCTGTCTCCACACAACGCACAGGGAGGGAGAGGGGCACCTCTCGGTAATTCTTGCTGCTGCTGCCGCCGCCACCGCCGCCTGCCTGCCTGCCGCTCTCAGCACCACAAGCCCAACCAAGCCAGCCTGCACATGAGACTCAACATGGTGCTGCTGGATCACACAATGAATTGGGTTAGTGTTGTGGTAGGGTGGGGGTTGGGGAGGCTGGAGTGAGGTACTGACAGTGTATGTGTATTACAGACGCGAATCCATGAAATCTCCCCTCTCCCTCGCTCTCTCACATACACTCGCGCGCGCGCACACATATATACACACTGTACGGCGGCGGCGGCGGCGGCGGCAGCAAGATTCACTTCTCTCTTCAGACAAAAAGATCTGAGGCAGCCGTGCTGCTGCCTGGGCGAGAGCGCAACACAGCGAACCCCAGCGGTCAGCCGCGGCACTGCAAAAGGCAGCTCTGAAATGGCAAAAGCCAGGCCTGCCAACGAGCAGTTCCTGGCGGGGAACAATAGGCTTCTCTCGCGGCTAAGGGCTCATCTGCAATGTGCCGCAAACTTCACACAAAGCCGGGCGGAAAGAGAAAAGGCAGGAGAGGGAGGAAGGGCTACTACCGGTTGTTCTAGGGTTAGGGGCAAAGGAAATGTTCCATTCTTCCCAAACTTTAAACAGATGGAGTACTTTTCAGGTTTACTGAAAAGTAAGAGAGAAAAGAATAGGAGGAGACGAGGAGAGCTGGGTGTTTTTGTACAAATATATCTGTCGTATTTGTTTAAATAGTTTAAAAAAGGCCACCTCTAATAGATTTTTAAGAAGGTGAATTTTTAGTGAAGTATTTATAACTGATGGTATTCACACACCATCTGAAGTAATTGTAGGAGAGTTCTGACTCCTAAAATTTAGGGTGATTCAAAAGGGGATATTAAGAAGTTTAATAAAATACATGTGATTTCTTGAGACTCACTAAAAACATTTCATTATTAAAAAGAATTACAAAATATTATGTATTTAGAAATTGCCTATATATTAACACAAGCACATGTGGCAAATAGAGCATAGTGATGAAGCCTACCAATTTAAACCTCATCCCAGCAGTGAATATTAATTCATCTTAAGAAAATCTCTCTTCTGCAGCTCTGCCTATCTGCAGTGAGAGGTGAGAGAGATAATCACGCTACTTTACCAAACAGAGATGTTACAAGGCTCAAATAAAAAGATGAAACACTCCGAATGCTTGAAATACTGTAGAACACTATAGACCGCAGCCTTAATGATCAAATACTACCCCCTAGACAGTGATAAAGTATTTGTTGAGGTAATTCATGCTATAAATGATAATTATATTGTGTATATATGTATATGTGTGAGGAGTGTCCAGTAATTATGCAGATATCGTTGGTAAAAATTATAGTCAAAGCTCAAGGCTTCTTAATCCAAAACATGTTGTGCATCTTGAATGTTGCATACCTAAGCACGTTCTGTATAAGCAGAAGAGAGATTTAGGGGCCATAAAAGATAAGTGCCAGAGGAATTATGGCAGGGAGGGAGTTCAATGCATGCGCTGTATTCTCTTTAGATGTTGCTAAACCACATCTCCTAGCATCCCTTGCTATTGGCCATGTTGGCTTGGGCTCAGCAACTTTTAAAGGGCTTTAGGTTCCCACCTTTGACTTTTAGCATCTACAGTATAATATACTGTGTGATTATGTGGGAGGGGATTTGTTTTTCAGAATGAATGATAAGTGACTGGTTTACATGACCTTCTTTTTCTTTCCTTTCCAAATTTTTAATCTTATACACAATTGCCTAGGATTAAGTTTCAATAACTTCACTGACTTCAATGTGACAATACATAGGATTGGTATAATTGATGATTTGAAGAATATGGATAAGAAGAAAGGGGGAAAATGTAATCACAATAGTGGCTCAAATTAGAATTCTTAACCTGTATGTATGGAATTGAAGGACGTTTTTTGTTCTCTTAGAGCAGTAGACATACATTAAAAGAGACCTTAGTCATAGAATAAATGTGATTTTCAGATAAACAGTTTCCTAGCTTGAGAATTCAAATTACAGTAATGCATACTTTAAAATTATGACTCTTCCCATTTAAAGTAGGATATAGGCCCATAAAATGATTGCATTCTACAAGGCTGCTTGCTAAATTTTTGTTATTTACATTTTAATTTATTTATGGTAATATGGATGAGGATGTATTCAGATTAAACAAAACTAGATGGGTATTTGAAACAGGGAACACTTTTTTCTCTCATGTGGTAGACTGAAAACTCAGCCCTCCATCACCATGCTATTAATTTGACACCTTGTTAACTACAATTTGGTTTAAAAACTTATTATAGTTTGTGGCCTCCAGAGAGCTTGGCAAACCAATATTCCTTTTAAACTTTAGATTACATTACTTCAGGAAATTAAAGTCAGAAACTATGATTTTCAGTTGGACTGCAGTTTTAGACTGAAAACGAGAAATAGAGATGTAATAAGATGCTTGGTAAGACCTGCCTTCGACGTGATGTTCGTTATTGTACCGAAATCCCCGTTTGGGATCACATATCAGCTTTTTAAAAATGCTCTAAACTCTTGTATAATTTCTACGTGAAACGTTGCAAATTTCGCTCACAGAACCTTCTGCTTCCAGCGACAGTATCCAGGCGGAGGGATCTCCGCTTTTTAACTTAATAATACCTGCAGAAATACTCAACATCAACCTAGTACTGTAGGTGACCGGTGCCCGATAAAAACGCAAGCTTGATCGTTCCGGGATAGTCGTCAACAGTCCTCGAATGACTCAAAAACTAGGGGTCTCCCTCCCACCAGTACTTGGCAGAGGTGAGTGAGTCAGTTTCAGCTTGTGTGTACTCTAGCGGCGGGAGCAGCCAAGGCAAGGATAGGCAAATTGCGTAGCGCGAGTAGAAGGGTTTCCATGGCTGAGCGCAGCAATTGCGCACGTCCCTTACGTAAGTGTCAGCTGGGGATTCCCTGGAGGGGGTCATTTTATTCAACCATTCCAAGGACCCCAGCAGCCGTTCCAGCGCACCTGCCTCACCGCTGCTCGCGTCCTCGGGCCGAGGAAGCTGCAGCGGCGGACCCCATGCCAAGGACCGCTTGAGGCGGCTCTTCACAAAATGGCGGCGCCCACGGGAAGAGAGCCCCATTTTGTGCCCGTAGAGCTGTCAGCGGAGACGGGCTCTGCTTAAGGGGGCAGGGGAGCAGAAGGCGGTGGCCAGTTCATGGAGGGAGGGATGAGAGACGCTTCGCAGCGCTCTCGCCCGGCCCTCCAACGAGGCTCTACGTAAAAGCCCGAGAGCCAAGGCAGGCGGAGCTAGCAAGCAAGAGCCACCCAGAGGATTGCGAGCCATCAGTTGTGCTCCCGCCAGTCTTCGATAGGACTTATTCTCGCCTGGGAGTCGTCTGGCTTGGCGGCTCCTTTGCTCTTTTGTTTTCTTTTCCCCCTTTGGATGCGTGCCTGTTTTCTTTGCCGTGCGGATTTTTCTTAACCCGGCAGAAACTCGCCAGCCTCGCGATCGGTGGCTTCCTCCCCTTCCGCCGCGACGTAGGTCTTTACCCGGTTGGGGGCATTGGATGCCGGTCACAACAGTGGGATGAAATAAGCGCCTATCTTGTGCTATTTTCTGGCTTGTTTTCTTCCACGCCTCGGGTTATTTCAGCTTCTTTTTAACTAGCTCAGCCTGTGTAACTTTTCCTCCTAGTTCTCTTCCTTTCCGAAGCTGCGTCTTTCTTTTCTGAAGGATGGATGAGTGGCTTTAGATTGTATCATTAATCATGATGTCACGCTCGGGAGCGAATCTCTGTTTCTTTGGGGTTTAATGTCCTTTCTGAATATATCGCTTTGTTAGACTGATGCTCTCCAAGTTGCATTGCTGGCAAGCTTGTAAGATGTAACTGCGCCTGTGTAAGAATCTCATTTCTCTTTGTCAGTAGCATTTTTAAAGGTTTGTTTTTTTTAAAAGAAAAAAGAAAAAGAAGCAGCATAATACCCAGGAGATCTTTGCTTATTGTAATGTTAATCATAATTATCTCCCCACCTTAAGGAAATAATTTTGTAAAGGGTAAAAAAAATTGGAAGCTGCTGTATTGTTGTGAAATAGATGCTGTCAAAATGGTATGAAATCCATTTAATATCTTTATTCCATAAATATATTAAAATGAAAGGTTATGAAGTGCATTGGATTGTACGAGGGGATATAAATTTTATTTATTTATTTATTTATCACATTTCTTCACCGCCCATCTCAACAAACGACTCAATTTTACTTGATTTGGTATAAGTATGAAAAATAAAAGCTGATTTGGAATATTGCCTAAGCGGTATATTGTTAATTTCCTACCAGTGTTATCATTGTTATCATTTACAGTAGTGTATGGATCGCAGGTACTTTGATTTTTGCCCCAGTCTTGTTTGTTATGTTTATTATTGTATAAAGGATAATGTGAAACAAACCCAGTGAGGCTGCTTTCCTAGCGCAAAACAATACCCACTTTTCATTGTTTTATGAATACATCCACTACTTTTTGCTTGCTATCTATTTATTTATCTGTTTTAGGCGGCTCTTGGTTTTGTTCTGAGGAATGGGCTGTTCAGAGCCTGCTTTCTGGTGTCTGGTTTCTGCTTTTAAATATGTTTGCTTTATTAATAAAGAACCTATGAAGTTTGCTCCTGTGTAGCTCAAACCTATGTATGTTAATCCTGCTGGCTTCAGTAGGGTTTACCTCTAGGTAAATATGCAGAAAAGCTATTTGTTTTTAACAATATCCATTTTATCCTAGAGTTGCTATATGATATACAGTATGCATATTAAATACTTCTGCTAGTTCTTATAGGTGTTTTACTCAATTAGATGGTAAAATGCCATTGATAAGGTATGCTTTGCTGGTATAAAGATATTTTATTTCATGTAACCCTGTTAAAAACTTGAAAATGCTATTTTGGAGAACTTGGCTGTGAGTCAGTTTTCTGTACACTTAATTAAGGAATAAATTGGATTGAGCTCAATAAGTATATGTGAAGCTCATTCCTGTGTATAAAATATAAGTCTGATTAAATAAGCTGGACTTTACTCCTTGCTAGGTAAGCATAGGATTGATCCACCTAGAAGTAATCTACTTCCTGAATCTGATTGATTTTCTTTATTATTATGGTGAAAGCGTCTGGTCCTCATGGCTACATATAAGTTTAAGTAGATAAAACCTATGAATTGGGCTACCTTTAAAAAAACCAAAATAATCCTTTGATTCATTATTACGATATGTAGACCATAAATATGGCTAATTTGTGGAAAAGTTTATTTTGATTGCTGAAGGGCCAGGATATGTTTTTTTATTTACCAAATTTCTTTTGTGGCCTTTATTTACTCTTATAATCTTGTTTAAACTGCAAACAAGATTATTGTTGATATAAGAGTAAATAGGAAACTCTGGCGTGGGCTGGTCCATGAAGTCACGAAGAGTCAGAAGCGACTGAACGAATAAACAACAACAAGAGTAAATAAAGGAATCTTAAGCTGTTGGTTGAGGGATTCCTGGGAACTGTGATAGATTTGTTCATAGGGTATCAGGATGAGATACCTTCTTAAAGAATTAAGGTGTATGATAGTTTCTTCAAGGCCTTGTCTTCCAACAGACAAGAACTTGGAATAATCACTAAAGGTTAAGGGTTGTGATGACATTTTATCATATATGCCTCTTTGGTGTTACTGACCATTAACAAGGTAGTTTGGGTTAAAATAAAAGGATGTCTCCAAATTAAAAAAAATATTTTGACTCTTGAAAAATCAGGTAGCTTTAAATTCTTGGGTCCAAAGTCTAACAAAAGAATTAACTTTCTTTGTGAAACAACCTTAAACTAACTATGATGTTATTTTCATTAAGGCCATTAATGAGAAGTTCTGTTGGTTTATTTGTTACAAAGCAATTACAGAAGTCTAGGTTGACTACTACTATTACTTTTGTTAATGAGGGGAGATTGTATAACAGAAATAAGCTTGGTTTTGAAAAGAAACATATACATTTTTAATAAATGAGACATTCATTTAACTTGATATGACTGCTATATTTTCTTGGCAAAAACACCCTGTTTAGGATAATGGAAAATTGGGCAGGATAGGCAGAATTATAAGTACAGTTGCCTTTCACTCATCACACCCTAGACCTGTCTAGTCATTGCATCTCAGTGCTGAGAACAACTGACCTGACCATTTTCAATTTCTTCTTATTGTGTAATTATTAAAGGAAAAGACAGGATGACAACTTTCCATTTGTTTTCTTGCATCCTGCAACATGATGGAAAACGTTTTGGCATCTCCTTTAAACAGGCTGGCTTTCATCAACATGTCATATAGAAATCCATATTGTGGATAAGAATGTCTGTCTCTACAGTCTATGTTAATTTTCCTACCCCTTAAGGTTCACTGCCTATAAATACAGTTATTGTCTGTTGAGTTTAATCTGAATATCAGTGACTTGTTCTGTATCAGTTAAACTGATGTCAAGATGTTAAGAATCTGTTTATTAAGATAATTTTTTGTTCAGAGAAAATGACATACATATTTTCTCCAGTGCTTTTGCTTGTATAAATCCATTTATTGCTATGTCCTACCTAAATTAGTTAATGCCATTACCTATAAAGTATCTACTAGATTCAGTCTTAAATGTGTTTAGGAAAAATATCTATTGAACTTGGCAGGACTTTCAAGGTCATATAGCATTTATAACACTTTTGGAGCTTTGTGTGTGTACGCATGCACACATGTGCCTTCGAGCCAGTGTTGACTCCTGGTGACTGCCTGAACCTACATTTTTCTTGGCAAGATTTTGGAAGTATTTTATTATTGCCTTCTTCCTAGGGCTGAGAGAGAGTGACTGGCCTAAGATCACCCAGCTGGCTTTGTGCCTAAGGCAGGACTAGAACTCATGGTCTCCCAGTTTCTAGCCTGGTGCCTTAACCACTACACCAAACAGGCAGTTTTGGAGCTTTTGAATGTTGTTGTTGTTGTTGTTATTATTATTATTATTAGATATTTAAGTATTTTAAGCAGAATCAATACAAATAAATTATTATGAAGAAAAATGGTAGATGGAAGTTTTCCTTAAATAAATCTAGATATAATCATAGCTGTAAAAGTTAATGTCTGAACTGGGATTATTATGTACGGTGAGTTTAAAAAATGTTTAAAAAACTGTCTAGTGTAGAGATCCCTATATTTTTGTACTTAAGCTTACACACTGTTGGAGATGCTTGTTGCAAAATGTTATCTCTTGGTAAATAGGGAAAGCCTTTCAAAATGTTTAAAATTAAAATGGTACAAACAATATTTAAATTAACATAGTTTACTCATTAGATGTACTATTTTAGTGTGTGTGTATATGTACACACACACACACACATTATTAAATGGAAAATTTGTATTGGTTGGTTACAAGTTGGGCATATTTCTTATTTAATTCATTGGTTACAATTACCTTGATTTAAATCAATCCACTCCGATTAAGTGCAGAAAATCGAATACATGACTCCCTTACCAGGATGTTGAAGGGAAAAAAAAGCAAAAGTTTTAACTATTATATAATTGCCATTACAGGGGGCAAAGTGGCAGTTTGTCCAGGATAGATATTCAAGTCATGATCCTCCTTCTGATTCATTCTGATGGAATAGATAGGGAAGCCAGTAAACTGGTGTGGTACATATTACAGTGTTTTGAATAATTACCTCATATGCTGTAGTTACTAATGCATGGAAGTCTACCTCTCATTTTGGAAATCAGTGAGGGAGTCTACTGCTATGAAACTCAAAAAGACAGAAGTTCAAGGGAACTGGCTAATTTGGTTGCTGTGCATTATCAATCACCTGAACATAATTCCCTTGGAGTAACGAGACCTGCATTTGAGTAGACATATGTAGGCTGGTAAAGATCTTATCCTGCACTGAAGGAGAAGCTGGCCTTTGTAACTTCTAGCTATAACACCTGGTTTCTTGGCAAAAAGCAGGATACTTTTGTGTTTTTCAATAACTAGGAGGAGGCTGAAGCAATGTATACAGTACTAACAGTTCTTCAGAAGTGGTATGACAAAAACAATTAATGATAAAGAGTTTCAGCTTGCCCAATGGTCTGGTTGTGTGTTATGGGTCCTGAGTATTTCTGGAATAGTAAAATCTACTTATTGGTACTGTGAAGTTATTTAGTGAATATTAAAGGTAAATTGTACCCATAATCTTGCTATAGTCTGTCAGTCTTCTTTTGAAGTCTCCAATTGAAGGGGAAAAAAGCATAACAGAGCTTTAATTCCCTGGATACATTTTAAGTGTGCTATGGCATATACAATCAGAACAGTGAATGTTAACTTTCTTCAGAAGAATTGTAAAGAGTTAAAAGTCAGGAATTCAATTGCTGTGATCGCAGTAGGAGGAACAGTTCTAATCAACATGATTATTTTTAAAAAGCTAAAACTATTTTCTTTACATTTGTGAAGTCACAGTATTTTTGAATGCTAATAGATTAAAACTTGCCAAATTCAAAAAACTTCCTTCAGTGAGACCTGTGCTTAATAGTATAATAACAGTAGAGGAGCAAAGCCTTACAAAAATAAATGGATAACAAAGCAGTCTACAGCTTTTGTAAAGGAGTAAGGTAATTAAATGTTTGTTTTTGATACAGTGAGAAAGATAATACTCACACTGTTCTAGGTTTACTCATTGACTTCCCCTTCAGTTGTTCACTGAGTCTGGCTTTTTGTTTTGTTTTTTTCACCACTGAAGAGATTCTTCCTTCTTACTATCCTACCCATTCATTTTATGCTACTGCTGGCAGTGTTTCCCTTCTTAACAGTCCCAACTGCCGTGGAACAGTTTTATTCCACAATTCCATTCTCCCTCCCAACATGGCATCTTCAAACAAGCTTCTTGTTATTTTAATAGTAACTACGCTTAATTCTTTTGCATACACAGTTTTGTAGAAATTGACCATAGCAACAACTGCTACCTGCTGCCCTTTTATCTTTCCAGCTGGTAAAAATGGTTGATTTATTACTATAGCGGATTTTATTTTAATTCCAACAAAGCAGGGCAGTATATCACGCCTGAGAAAGTAATGTGGTGAACTAGGTATGTAACTGCTCTTCTGTGTTTTCAATTATGTACTGTATTGGGTTACATGCAAAATGAATTGGTGTACCTTGTCCTTCTGGAGCAAACATTATTTGAAAGATTGTCTTTTTCTAATGTAAACACACATCCTTTCAGCTCATAGTTGGCCCTGAAAAATCTGTTGACCAAATTTCATTTAATGGAAAATGGGGTTATGTACCGTTTCTTTGACATGTCGCAATGTTATTGTAATATCAGTTGCTCTTCAAGAAGCAGAAGTAACAAAACTTTCTTTTACCTGTCAGAAATTTTTCAGTTTTGTCATAAAGGCTTGTGATTCCCTGTTGATATATTGTTTTGGCTTCTATCCGTGTGATATTTGATTGGAAACTACCAAAGAGGCTTGTGTCTTCTAACACTGTAAATGTTCAATGGATTCTAATGTCTAGTATCAAACTAGACAACCCGTGACCCGCTGGGTCATCGATTCAGAGATATTTCCTTACCAGATTCCTCAATGACTTCAACAATGGCAGAGCTTCTAATGTACTGGAAAAGTTCTTAAAAATTCAGGGAGACATTCAAAGATGTATCTACCTTGAAAGTAGCCCATGTTGAACTGTACAGTGCAGTCAAACATGAGGAGTTGACTACAGGAAATGTTTTATGACATTTTGTATTATGTCATAAAATGTTTTATGATAATTGTTATGTCATAAAATATTTTATAAAATTTTCCAAATTTCTATTCCACGGGAGTCATGGGTCCCGGATTTTGGACGCATTCTGTAAGTTAGTCTATTTGAGGTACCTTGGTTGAAAAGTTTGCCCTGTGACGCACCATTTCGCCCAGTTAAAGGTTACGGACACGAGAGTTTTAGTAGTATATAGATCCATAGTTTAAAGGCAATTGTGGATTGGTATGTTTTTAGTTTACACATCTTTAGCATTGAGCAATCATTATGTTGAATAACAGAAATGAGCATTGTGTAACCGAGTAGCAAAAAAAATTGAAAATGTAATTTATCATTGTTTTTTACTCTTAAAAGAAACAGCTATTATTAAATTCTAGTAAGTGATATTGAAAGGGCAGCTATAGCTGCTATGGCTACATTTTGTAAGAAACAAGGAAATAAAATTGTTGCTTCTGTCCAGCTGGTTACTTTGAAAGAAATTAAAGCACACTAAATACCAAGAGAAATAACATTTTTGTAGTGTTATTGTCGTTTCAGATAATTGAGTTGCAGCCTGTGAAGCAGTTTAGAATAGATCTCCAGTCAGATCAAAAGCAGTTCTAAATAATAGGACATGAGCTGGCCGAATAGGTTCTTTATTAGCAATCAAGCTTCAGATTATGTGGCTTTATGATATACTTTCTACTTAAACTATTTCTAACAGAAATCCAGTACTTCATCTTCCTAGCCCTAATTAGTTTTAGCAATTTAGTCAACAAATTATTCATAGCCTCTTCTCTCCCTGCTAGTAATTTTTTTTTCCATTTTGTACATTTGGGCAGAATAGTGCAGACTTTTTCAGCACAGTAGTATTTCAGGTGAAAGCAACTTAAAAGATTGCATAAAAACTATACACTTGAAGTAAAATATGAATGTACACAGTATTTATAGTCTGGAATCACATTAGTCTTTAAGTATTAAGAATTTGTACTTTCATCACTGAGTTAAGTAGTAGATTAAATTTAGTTAATAAAATAGAATGGCTAGACCTTGATAAGATTAAAACTAGCCCTTCCATTTTTTTAGAGTGAGCTACATCTAATGATAGTATTAGAGTTCCATTTAATAGTGATACTGTTTTTACTAATGGCTTATACCTATTAAATATTCACAGCATATTTAATATACAGTACATTGCTTTTAAGTGGTAAGCCTTATTCAGCTGAACTGAAATTCCCTGGAAAGTGTTTTATAGGATTGTAGCTTTAAGAAAATGAAATAAAAATGACCAACAATATAATTTCCGCATTCTTTATGGGCATTTGTTTGTCTTGGCCTAAATGTGCTATAAGCATTTTATTCGACTTGTATCTATATTACTTGTTACTACCAGTCACGATAGCCATCCCCAAGACATATATGGCCATGTGATGGCATAGTGATAATCTATGGCTTAACTAAACTGAACACATTTTCATTTTGAAAGCAATAACAGTTTATATGGATTCTTCTTTTAGGAAAGGCTAGAGAAGTTCTGTATGTGTACATGTGGTAGTGATAAAGCATTTGATTTAAATGTTGGCGAAGAACAGGTTTATATCTGCCTTGTATCAATCCTGTAAATGAAACTAGTCATATTAAATGTAGAAACTGAAGATATGTCTACAATAAAGATGTCAGTATCTTGGATGCAACATCAGTTTTTAACACTGAGGCTCTTAGTGTTTTGAATTTTGTCCATAACAAACAGCCAGGGCAATGGAATTTAGGATTGCTGTAATCTTGTTGTCTTGTAATTATTTTGGTTTTGCTTACTTGATGAACTCAAGTAAGTTGGAGAGCAAATTAAGAGAGGCCACTGTTGGTGAGAGCAAAGAATGAAATCTTTACAATTTCTTAGAATGACTCTGGAATAAATTATAGGGGGAATTTTTTTTCAAAGATGTTTTTCCCCAGCATAATACTAATGAAGATACTGTATATAAGACTACTTCTGCAAGGAGAAAAGAAAGGCTTTCTGGTTACAAAAGTAATGTTTGATTTTGGGAGGAGAATTGTTACTTGGAGAGTTATCTTCTCTTGTGTCCTTCAGTAGTCTCTCATTCACATTCTTTGTCTTGTTACTGCTAGCATTTAACCTAGCAGTCTCCAATTTTAAAGGAAAAGCAGTTAGAAATTACACTTGGTGTTCACCATCCTGTAAAAAGGGCAAAATATTCTGCTTGCAGATCAATTGCTTAGCAGTCCCAACTTTCCTTAAGAAAAAGGGATGGAGGTGGAAGAGGACATACAGTGGGTCTAATGCAAGGACAAGGTCAGCAGTATCTATAGTTGACTGTGGGAATAGGCAAGGGCATTGGGTGATTTAATGTGAGACAAAGGAATTAAAAGCCCTAATCAGTTTTTCAGTGTTTTAAATTTTTATACTGTATAACTACATTCAAAGGTAAACCTTTTGAGGGTGAAAAAAACATTTTTTTCATTGTCTTACTGAATGTATAATTCTATGCTATGTTAAGTGTATGTCACTGTATTATATTTTTAGTAAATGTTGGAATAATTGTGTGAGAAAGGAGATGTGTTCAAGGCCAAAGCAACTTTCTATGCCTTTGCTGAAGATGATGATGATGACGATGACTATTGTTGTAGTTGTAATTAAATATATATGCCACCTGACTCCCAAGAACTCTGAACAGTTACAGATAAAAAAGGTTTTAAAAATACAACAATAGACAAAAGGGAGGAGTGAAGGTGGGAAGAGTGACAAAAAAAAAACGGATGGAAACAAAAGAAATAAACCCACATACTCCAAATGGGGGCTTGACTCACCCTCACCAAAGGCCTGGGTAAAGAGCCAGGTCTTCAAGGCTCTGCAAAACATCAGGGTGGGGGCCATCTGGATCTTGTGGGAACCTCATTTCATAGGATAGGCATTATAACAGAGAAGGTGCATTTCCAGGGTCCTGATAGATGGCATTGTTTAATCAAAGGAACCTGGAGTGCACCAATCCTGCCAGATTGAAACAGTCAGGCAGATACTATGGTGGGCAGACAGTCCCTCAAGTAGGCAGGCCCTATGCCATATAGAGAAATAGAGAAAATAAAACATAAATTTAGAGTTAACTGTATTTTACCATAGCAATCTAAATGCACATATTGGAACATCTTAGTTTTGTTTCCTAGAAAACTCTTTGAGACAAGAAATTACTCTTAATAGAGTTGTTTGTTTATTGAACTTATATGGCTGCCTATCTCACATAACTGCCTTGGTTTAGTGGTTAAGGCAACGGGCTTGAAACCAGGAGACTGAGAGATCTAGTCCCGCCTCAGGCATGAAAGCCAGCTGGGTGACCTTGGGCCAGTCACACATACTCAGCCCAACTCCCCTCACAGGGCTGTTGCTGTGGGGAAAATAGGAGGAGGAAGGAGTATTAGGTATGTTCGCCGCCTTGAGTTATTTATAAATATAATAAAGGTGGGATAGAAAATGTTATTGTATTTATATTGTATTTATATTTTTATTGTCGTATTTTTTGTATTTTAATGTTGTTTGGTTGTGAACCGCCCAGAGTCCCTCCTTGAGGGGGAGATGGGCGGTCATAGAAATTTAATAAATAATAATAATAGAAAATAAATAAATAATGATCCTAGGTGGCATAAAGGTTCCCCCTGCACATTTGTGCAGTCGTGTCTGACTCTAGGTGCCGGTGCTCATCTCTGTTTGTTAGCCGAAGAGCCAGCATTGTCCGAAGACACTTCCATGGTCATGTGGCCGGCATGATGCCTGCGGAATGCTGTTACCTTCCCACCAAAGTGGTACCTATTTATCTACTTGCATTTCCATGCTTTCGAATTGCTAGGTTGGTAAGAGCTGGGGCAAGTGCGGGAGCTCACTCCATCACGCGGGACTAGGGATTCGAACCTCCGAACTTGCGATCTTCCGTTCGACAAGCCTGGCGTCTTACCCGCTGAGCCACCACGCCCCTTATAGGTGGCTCATAACAACTAGTAAAAATAATAAAAGCACAACTACTGTACCTTTCCCACCAGGTATCAGACGAATCAGCCTCCTGACTCAGGTTCCACCCTAGCCCAATGCTTGCAGGAAGAGACAGGTCTTCACGGCCTTCTGGAAGGCTAAAAGGATAGGGAGCCCTTGAATCTCAGCTGGAAGGCTATTCCAAAGGGCTGGGGTGGCTATAGAAAAGGCACGTCTCCAAGGTCCCATCAGATTACAGCATTTAAGGGAGGGGACCTGGAGTGCACCCTTCCTATCTGACCTAGTGGGACGGACAGATATCCTCAGGGAGAGGAGATTCCACAAATAACCTGCCCCTGTACGTGTAGAGCTTTAAAGGTGATAACCAGCACCTTGAATTGCACCAAGAAAGCAATTGGGAGCCAGTGCAACTTATGCAGCAGTGATGGAACTCGGGTTAATTGTGTACCGCTTTATTTTGGACCAGTTGCAGCTTCCAGATGGTCTTCCAGGGGCAGGCCCATGTAGAGCACATTGCAGTAATCTAGTTGTATGTATAATGTTGTCACTGTGGTAGCTAATAAGAGCTTCATACTTAGTATCAAATGTGTACTGAAAAGACTAATATCCACATCTCAGTCTAACTGGAGGTTCATGAGGATACTATGTATGCCAATCTGACTCTTAAATGAGCTAAAAATGTGATAAAATTGTAATCACAAAAGATAATTTGAAAAATCTATAAAATATGTTGAAATGTACCAGGAGTATATATTCAGTATTCCTCTCAATATTATTATATTTTGTTTAAAAGAAGCAAAGCAGATTTCACATTCACTAGCCATTTAATTATTTAATTATAAAATGTTTAAATACATATTCCAGTATTTATAATATAAACATAATATTGCTTGTCCATGATACAGTTTGGAAGATAAATGTGATATCCTTACAATCTTGTAATGACACTCTTAAAGCAATTTTCTTTCTCTAACATTTTTAGCTAAACAATTGATTTTGGATGTGTGTGTATGTACAGAGAATCATGGCTACTTTTGGATATATTACTCATATTTGTGTGGAAGGCTTTTTAATTTTACTTCTAAATTTCTACAATCATTTATAAAGTCTTCTCTTACAGAATAATAGATGTGGAATAAACTGGGTTCATAAAGGAATCTGTAATGAGTAGAACTAAACTTATCTATATTTCAGTAACACTAATACTGTACAGTACATATTATTTGGAATCACCATAGAGCAAAGCTTTCCAAACTCTGTGTTGCGACACAACCCGGAAGTGCTGATGGCGTGTTGCTGCTGTGACGGCGGTGGCGCATGCGGCGGTGCGCCATCAGCGCTTCCGGGTTTTAGCGCGAAACACGCCACCACTGCTGCCGCCACCATGCGCACCACCGCACCACTGCCGCCATTGGTGTGTCGTCAACGGAGGGACTTTGGAAAGCACTGCCATAGAGGAATAACTTGATTGCATTTTTAAAAATAGCACTACACATTTCTGCTTTCATTTGTGATACCAAGCAGTGGTTTAACTTTTCTGGTAATTGGTTCAACGTGAACTGCAAGTATAATTGTAACATACAAGGCATGTTCAGACAATAACTTGTAACCTTATTTGTAGTCTACACTACATAAAGAGGTGTTCAAAAAGTTTTCTAGACCTATAGAAAATGTGCCCTAAATGGAATAGGTATCATTTTAAAAATATACACTGAACGTTGAATACATAAAAAAATTCTCAAAGGCATATCTAGCACAACATCCTATGATTCATGATTGCTGTTAATCTAAGTAAGCATTTTTCTTTTTGCTGTATTTATAGTGGCGTAGTCACAAGTTGACTTTCAAGACTATTAACTGTATACATAACTGGTTTGTAAAATACAAACTAGTTTCATTTATAATCTAAATGGATTTTTAAAAATCTCTACTGCAGGAAAGCATAAACAATTATTTACAGCTACGGTTTCCAGGTACTTCTTGGCTTAGAGGTTTTTAAATGTATTTAGATGTGGTGGTTCATAAGATTTACATCTACATCTAAGATACATTCTGCCCACAACCGCAAAGCTTTGGGTTCAGTCCCAAGGACAGTCCTAGTTTCAACCAAATAATACTTTAATGTGACAGATATTTAATGTATTTAATTACTAAAGCCATTTAGGAAGGATGGTATAGAAATGAAATAATTTTGTTTATGTTAAAATACTATTAAATTTATCATCTATCCTGCTATGCCATTGCTGTGTGCTGCCCACCTGTTCTTTTTTTGTGCAGCCCCAATATTCCACTAAAAAGTCAATTATAAACCACAGTATACCTCCTTGGTCTGTATGCACCATGGTAGGCTGATTTGCATTTTTCTGTCTCATTTTTAAACATGGGAACACAGGCCTGCATCTCGTATGTGCTGGCTGTTTTGTGCATGCCTATATTGTATGTTACATTAAGTGTACACTTCAGAATTGGAGCATATATCTTCATTATAGAAGCAGCAGTACTGACCTAAATGTCTGTCATATATCTCTATTTGGTTAGAACACAGTTTTATATTATAACCATTGCAATTATTGATCACTAAATGTCTCTTCAACACAATCTGTGTGTATCTTAAATTATCCTGTAAATTTACCAAATCAGGATCATATATCTTTCCATTCAGTAAAAAAATTAACTGTCTCTCAACCATAGTCTTTTTAGCATGACACATATTTCTAATGCAGATGTTTAGACTAAAAAGAAATGAGCTTGGAGTATAGCTGAAAATATAACTTTGGTTGGAAAGAAATCACTACTCTGTACTTAGAGTCTTTTTTATCATTTTGCTGATAGACTTTGTGAGCAGTTAATGTACTCCTGTCTACTGGCAATGTAGCACAGCATAAAGTTAAGCGTTCCTTATTTAGATCTGTTTGAAGCATAGTTATCTTTTCCTTGAATAGCCAGTTAGGTGGTGAATAGAAATAGAATTGAATCTTAGGATTGTGTTAACATAAAATGTATTTTCATAAATCGAGGACTGAAAACAGTTCACAGTTAGACTAATATCCTGGAAAGTTTGTAATTGTGGTAAATATAAAACTATGTGGGATTGCATTAGAGGTCCATTTTAAAACATACTTAGATGGCAGAAACGAAATAGATTATATACATCATACATTCATTTGGCAGCAGTCCCAGATATGCAGGTGTTTTTCTCTCACATCAACCTCAAGCCTTAAGCTGAAGCTGTCTGATGCAGCTGTCTTTGTTTTCCAATTTTAACTTTGTTTTACCGTAAGAGTGCACCTGTACGTGAGACTTAATTATTCCGTAATGCAAATGTAAAAGCTATACTGGCAAGCATGTACCTTTAATTCTTCGGCTGCATTTGGTTCTTCATTAGGAACACCACCAAATGACAAAAAGAATATGAAAGGAAACACTTATGTACCTTACACATATGCAAAATATTACATACCTGTGATTGAATGCAAATTATGTAAGATTTTCTCTGTTTTCAAAATAACGTTGCAAAAATGCTTTTAAATAGCTAGAAAAAGCAAGAGTGAGTAAGTGCATATGTATATGAGTATTATCATGATGTAGCATAACAAGAGAAAAGCAAGGATTGCTTGGTACAGTCACCTGATGAGTAGTGTATAAAGTAGCTGTTTATGATTTTACTCTCTGAAGATTTACATTATCTATATATAAAGTATAGTAAAAAAGCTGCATGTAAAACTGTTCTCCACATGAGTGGAAAGAATTATTGCATTCCTTAGACTTAACTGCTTTCCTATTTTACAGGATTCAGTATTTCCAAGATCAGGTGAAGAAGGAGGCTACAAGCTAGAATCTGCAAAATGTGTAAAATTCCATGTTGGGATTTGCAATCACCTGCTCATGGCTCCATTATATGACACCCCCCCCCAGTTGCCACACCTAATGGAACCCGAGTTCTTTTGTTTGATGTGAAGCTACAGCAATCATAAACTGTATGGAGGTCCTGCATGTCAGGCTTCTCTATCCAAAGAATGAGAATTTAGGAACTTTGAAAAGACTAATAAGGGATAAAGGATTAGAAGATGAAGTAAGGCTGTCATGCAAACCACCCATTGACTAGATCAGAGCTTTCCAAACTGTGTCGGGACACAGTGTGTTGGCTGCAGTCTGGGTGTGTCGCGGCTGCTGCTGCCTCCGAGCCCTGCCAGGATTCCGCGCAGGTCCTAGTGCCTGCCTTGTGCCTTGCTGCCTCCAAACCTGCCCTGCCAGGATTCTGCGCAGGTCCTGGTGCCTGCCTTGTGCCTTGCTGCCTCCAAACCTGCCCTGCCAGGATTCCGCGCAGGTCCTAGTGCCTGCCTTGTGCCTTGCTGCCTCCAAACCTGCCCTGCCAGGATTCCGCGCAGGTCCTAGTGCCTGCCTTGTGCCTTGCTACCTCCAAACCTGCCCTGCCAGGATTCTGCGCAGGTCCTGGTGCCTGCCTTGTGCCTTGCTGCCTCCAAACCTGCCCTGCCAGGATTCTGCGCAGGTCCTAGTGCCTGCCTTGTGCCCTGCTGTAAGAGTGTGTCGCGAAATGATGCATGTCTAAAAAGTGTGAAAAGTTTGGAAAGCTCTGGACTAGATTAACATTGAATGAGCAGTAGTGGTGAATGAAACCATTAATAAAACTGATTATGACTTCATGCTATATGTTGCCTGACTGTGTAAATGTATCTTTTCTTCTTGTATTGTAGAGACCACCAATTTCACGGACATAGTCAAAGGCATGGAACAAAGCATATTGGGAGAAATCATTTTCTAGCTTGCATATGTTAGATAACTAGAAAGAGAACTTACTGGGCACTACTGTTAATTGTCAGGGCTGCATTGCAATTCTGCACACTGATAGCATTACTGTATATTAATTTTTTTCCTTTTATTGCAATGTTGTAAATCATGTTACATTGTATTATTTCAATGCAGATTTCAATGCAATAATGTTTATATAATATGATTAAAATTATTAACATTCTATTATTTAAAAAGCTTAAAGTATTGGAATATTAAACATTTCTTAATATGTTTTTTTTTGCCGTTTGATTGTGTCTGATCCTCTGCGACTGCCTGGACTAGTCCCTGCAGTTTTCTTGGCAAGTTTTCAGAAGTGGTTTGCTATTGCCTTGTTCCTAGGGCTGAGAGAAATCAAAGTCACCCAGTCGGCTTTCATGCCTAAGGCGGGACTAGAACTCACAGCCTCCTGGTTTCTAGCCTGCTGCCTTAACTGCTAGACCAATCTGGCTCTCAATCATTATGTAGTTCTGATTAAAATGGTCACTTGGTGATATTCTTTGGATCATACTATTCTTTAAATTCTCTTGGTTTAGGACACCAATATATGTGAATTCAGTTGGGATTAAGTTTATCAATGTTAAAAGGACTACTCTTTTTATGTATCCTATTGTTGATCATTATACTTATTCAGTAATAATCCTCAAATTTAGACCAACTTGATCCCTTCACCAAACAAGGGATTTGAAACTATATAGCAATATCTAATTGAAGATATCAAATAACCTTATCTTGAATTCTGATTTTAGAAAGTGACCTGCAGATGAGAAGGATATACTTGCTGCTGAGGTATCTTGTACAAGATTAAGAAGAAAATGAAAATTAAATGACATACTTATGCACCTGTTTTTACAATACAGTATCAATATAACTTTAAAAACCCTCAGGACTGATGCAGAGACCCAATGGCAGGCAGAGATAAAATTTTGACAGTGTGTTTGATTTAGTAGTATCAGAAACAAAATGCAACTTTCCTTGGAGTACATGGCTTTTAAACCACCCTGGAAGTTTGCTGCCAGAAGAAAGTAATAGACAGTATATAAAACATTCTGGTAAAATAGTCTTGGGCTCAACTCTCTCCCCCTGGTTGTATGCAAGAGCCTCATGCGATGCTCTTCCCCAGCTCTAATAGCATAAAAACCTGGGCTGAAAATAGTATATTAACAGCCAGAAGAGATCCATTTCTTGCTAGTAATATATTGTACTGCAATTGATAATAGAAGAAATGGTGAGGAAATACAAATATAGCCATAGTGTTGCGTAGAAGTCATTTTATACTAAGCATTAATATCACCTATTTAAACCCACGTTGAGATGCTTTGCTTTAGTATAATTTATGTTATTGGCCAGAACATCCTCAAGTACTACTTGGTAATACAAGTGAAAGAGAAATCTATTAAAATCATCTGTTAGTTAGGAAATATTTTTTTTGAATGAAAGAAAAGAGGTAAGTCGGCAGTTTAAGAAATGTAATGCAATGCTGTTCCTTTTTGCAGCATTACATCTGTACATTAAACATTCCTTTGACAACAGTGTCTCTGTACTGGCTATACATTACCACTGAACCTTCCTGCTGACTAATGTTTAATAAAAAAAACCCAACAATATAATATTTATTTTAAAGAACTGCTTATGGGGAAAATATGAACTAGGAAAAAATCTCTGGAAAATAATGTTTGAAATATTCTGATGGATTTAAAATACAACTATTTCTTCCCATATAATTGTTTCAGAAATTCTTATATAAAATGCTAGCAACAACTCGTACATAAGGGAATTGCTTTATTTAGAACTAGCCACTAACAGTGGATCTGTTATTAATGATAGATGTGGAATACAGGAAAATATGTTTGTATCATAATGTTTTACTGTCATCACTGACTTGATGTCATTATTCTGTTATGCTACTTAAAGACATAATAAATGGTAATTTTAGAATTATATGAGATTTAATTGGAGATGTACAAGAGATATTCAGTATGAAGTACAATCAATATATTCCTCTGAGAATAATTTTATAATTTTCGCGTGGAATGAAATTTTGGTTTACAGTGGTGTTACTTTGCCTTTGAGCTAGTATGAGCTGTTGATGTCTTGATATCAGAGGAATTTAGAATTAGGGCAGGCATAATCTTTCACACAATATAATTCTCCAAAATGCAAATATAATGCATGTTACTATCATAACATTGTCTGATGTAAATCTCTTGCTTTGGGGTTTTTAAAATCCCTTTTCCTTATGGATATTCTGTTATGGAGGTAGCCAATCATTGGGGTGGTTGGCACCTTGATGGTGCCAATGATAAGATCGTTATTCGCCATCTTGAATTTTATATTTTATATTTTACACTTTTATATTTTTTATATTTATATTTATATTGTATTGTTTTAATGATATTTTAATATTATGATATTTTAATTGTTTGTAAACCGCCCAGAGTCGTCGTAATACGAGATGGGCGGTAAAGAAATATAACAAATAAACAAATAAATACCTAAAATCACTAATTCATGGAAGTCACCAGTATTTTATCAATACAGATGTTGTTTGAATGTTTATTTTGCTTCTTTTATAATCTCATTAACATGAACTCTCAAAAACATTTATGGTATGGGGAGGAAGGTAAGCAATCATAAAAATATTGACATTCTGAGGAAGGAACATGCACTATTAAATGGCACATAACTTTCTAGGGACAAATATTTTTTTTCTTTCCACAGGGGTAGTTTCTGACCATGCCCAATTAAAGGGTGATAATTTCAAGAGAGAACAAGATAATTGAATTGATAAATTAGACCAACTCTTTATTTCAGCCTATAGCTACCTACAATTGTTTCATGCCCAAATTGTCTTGTATACAAAGTATTTGTAAGTGATTTTGTTGTTCCGTTATATGGATAGGGGGCATTATTGATGTTTTTATATGGAGCGCTGCATTTATTTGGGAGTACTTTGCAGAAGGCTGCAAAGATCAGTAGTGGCTGATGCCAGAACTGAAGGTGGGTGAGGCTACTTCTGACTTTTTTTAAAATCTCCCATGGAGCAGGACAAGACAGATTGCTTTTGCCAAGGATCTGAAGCTACTATTTTCAGAGGAATTTAAAAATTAGGCCAAGGGCTGCAAGGGGCTTTTAAAACCAGGCCACAGGTTGCCTCCCCTGCTCCACAGGGAGGAATCTCCTTGGGGGATCTTTTTTTTTATAAGAATTTAATTAAGTTTGAAAGAAAGATAAAAACTACAAAAAGAAAAAAACTACAAAAAGAAAAAAAACTAAAAAGGTGTGAAACACAAGAAATTTTTTTTGAAGATTACATATAGAAATGACTTCCAACTTTCAACAACAAGAATATACAGCAATTTCCATATTTAATCCCTTACTCTATATCAAACCAAGATCACATTATTTCTATAAATTCTTCCATTAGCACATATACAAATTACTAATAAAATTGCTCCTTTCCCTTAAAATATGGCCTGGCGTGCTATGGTCCATGAGGTCACGAAGAGTCGGACACGACTAAACGACTGAACAACAACAAAATATATTATATATATATATATATATATATATATATATATATATCAACTTCCCTCCCCCAAAATACATTTATTTAATTATTTCCTTCCTACCACTATTCTATATACTTCTATCCACTATAATAAAAATCAAATTATAAGAACATATAAATTGTCTGATTTTATAATTAGTAATAGTACCACAGTCTTAACCTTATTTAACCTAAAAAAACCCAAAGCAATTATTATTATACCTTATAGATACCTTATAAATCTTACAAACAAACCTTAAAAAGAATCCAACAAATCTCAATCTTAATCCAAATCATTAAAAAGAAATAAAACCATAAAAGCCTCCTTATCAATCCAATTAGACATTCTTAATTTTTTACCCCACTTCGAAATAAACCAAGACATTTACATATCTCCCTATTACACACACAGCATTTTTCTTGCAAAAATCAAACACCCCAACTGCCCCCCTTAAAAACTCAGACTTCTCAGAAAAAAAACTCCCACAGAACAGATTCTCTTCTCTCCCAAAACATTTTCTCAGAAAGCGATAACATTCCCCCAGATAAACAACTCTCCTTGTAATCTGCAGCTCAGGCTGTCGCTTTAACCCAGAGCTTTCCAAACTCTGTGTCGGGACATGTTAGTGTGTCGGCTGCAGTGTCTGGGTGTGTCACGACTGCTGCTGCCTCCGAGCCCTGCCAGGATTCCGCGCAGGTCCTAGTGTCTGCCTTGTGCTTTGCTGCCTCCAAACCTGCTGTGATTCCGCGCAGGTCCTAGTGCCTGCCTTGTGCCCTGCTGTAAGAGTGTGTCGCGAAATGATGCATGTCTAAAAAGTGTGTCACCAACATGAGAAGTTTGGAAAGCTCTGCTTTCACCCCCTCAGCACTAAAATATAATCATCTGGCATTGCTTCAGTCTTGCTGTCAGTAGAAAGATCTCCTTCCTTGTAAAAATTTTCATCTTCCATCACATCTTCAGCCAGATGACACTTTAGAAATAATATCTTCCCCAATGTCCTGAATATTCTGCAGAATAGCTTGACAGGTATCATAAAGGATCTGTTTAAAGTCAGAGCAAAGCTCACCACGGAACTCTGAGAGAATCTCCTTAAAACCTTCCATGCTTCAGGTGGTAGTTTATGGCGCCCCCCTTAGATAGTTGACTCACGTAGATAGGAGTTAGTGAGTTAATGAAAGACTTCTGAGTGAAATTGAAACAGGAGAAGGTATGGTAACAAGCAGCTCTCAGAGAAAGTGAACAGAGGGCTAAAGATTCTAAACAGGAGATTCAGCATGTAGGAAAACATAAAATCCTTCAAATTCAGTACAAAAATAATAGGGAGGCAATTATTTAATCTCAAATCTCCCTAGGGTGGTTTAGAAATGGGATGGCTCAATCTAATGTCCTTTTAAGGCTACAGCATGGCGTGGAAATGGTGATATCCCCGCCTCCCATCGTCTCTTACCGGATCATTGCGAACGTCGTTTGTGATTCTCTGGCTGCAAGACGGCATTTTGGAGGGCAAATGGGGTAATTCTGAGCTTTTTCTTTATTCATGAAAAAACTCTCGGCTTCTGCCCGAAAAACTCTGCCCAAGCCCAAAAAAAAGCCTCCGCTGTCAGTTCTGCCTGCGGAGCTCGCGGACAGCTGTTCAGTCGGCCATGTTCCCACTGGAAGTCCTCCTTGGGGGGGATTTGATCCTCAGAAACTGGATCAGTATTTCTCTTTTCCTTTTGATTTGACCTTGGTATTCATCCTAGCTGCTATTTACAGAGGAGAAAAAAAACCTGTGTAACAGAATATATAGTTAGATACTCAATGGGTTCCTTTTCTGTTTTGCTTTAAGTGTAATAATCTCTTACAAAGCACACCTTAGCTTTTTTAAAATTAAAAACCAGGTTAAAATGTCTTATTTCAAGTTACTACTGTAGTAGGCTAGTCACTTTGCCAGCAGTTTTCTGACTTGACTTTATGGTGGCAGGATAATACTGGTACCAAGTATCAGTGCCCCACCCTGTCAGCTTAAAAGATTACTCAGGGCAAACTTGAGTGTGCAATCAATGAGAGTTTGCAGCCAAACCCTCCTAACAGGTATGTTTGAGACGTGTTTACAGACATACTTGTCATTCACATTTTACAGCAACCAAAAGGATAGAGATGCTACATTATATTAATGAAAGCATGGTGGAATCTAATCTTATTTCATCTCGATCACCTCAATTGACCAGACTGTCGCCAGACAGAATCCTGCTGGTCGCAACTTGCTTTCCATTTATCTCGAATCCTGGTTTTTCTTCTCCAGGTTTGGCCAAAGTTCATGACTATTGGGTCTTCCCATCCCTTTGGAGGTCGCCCAAAAGGTCTTTTTACTTCTCTTAAGTAAAGTAAAGTTTATTGTTGTAACCACAGGTCATAACATAAGAATGCAATAAAATACAATAACATATAATAACATTAAAACAATAAAATGAAATTATAAAATAAAATAATAAAAGAAACATTAAATATATAAGAAAAAGGTTACAGCAAAACAGAGCCAGAGCTACAACTAAGAGCTTAAATATTTCTTCCTAAGTTTAAGTGAGAGCAGAGCAAAAGTAGCAACTTGGTTGCTAACAGTTGGGAGCACATCTGCAAGAAGATAAATCAGTTTTTCAACATCAGAGCCCTTGAGTTCATCAGTCATTAATAATTTAGCTGATCTCGTTATAAATGGGGCAGTGGAGGACATAATGGATAACATTTATTTATTGTGGTATTTATACCCTGCCTATCCCCTCCCTAATGGAGGACTCTAGGCGGCTTACAAGCATATATATACATTAGTTATACAATTCAGCATTTTAACCGTGCGTGAGGGGAGCGGGTAAGGGAACCGACTCTTTCAGGCTCTGGACTACAATTCCCAGGATGCCTTGAGCCGGCTGCTGACGTCCTGTAGCTGTTACATCCGGGTCCGTCGTCACCACCGCCATTCGATCTTCCTCCGATCCTTTCCTCCGGTGGTGCCGACTTCCCGACAGGATGCCAGCAAATTAGCCCACTTAACCTACCCTAGGTTCTGGATAGCAGATCCTTGAGGGCCCCGGTTTCCGGCTGCTGCTACTTAACGCCAGGTCAGTAAACAACAAAGCCCCTCTCATAAGTGAATTAATCACGGAGAGAGGGGCTGACCTGGTGTGTATTACTGAGACCTGGCTGGGCCCAGAGGGAGGGGTAGCCCTCTCGGAGATGTGCCCGGCCGGATTTCAGGTGTGGCACCAGCCGAGAGACCGGGGTAGGGGAGGAGGGGTGGCAGTTATCATCAGAGAGTCTCTGGTGGCTTTCAGGGGCCTTGCTCCACAAGTGTCCGGATGTGAGACCCTGTTTTTCAAGTTGGGTGCCCGAGAACAGTTGGGAGTGTTGCTATTGTACCAGCCTCCCTGCTGCGTAGCAACCTCCCTGCCTGAGCTGCTGGAGGCCATCTCGGGGTTGGCGGTGGAGTTCCCCAGGCTTATGGTCTTGGGGGACTTTAACCTGCCGTCCCTGGGACGTGCCTCGGAAGCGGCTCGGGAGTTCGTGACTACCATGGCAGCCATGGGCCTGTCCCAGATTATTCGGGACCCGACTCAAGACAGTGGACTCCGGATTTGGTTTTCTTGTCAGAGCAATGGCAAAGTGACCTGAGGGGAAAGTTAGAACTATCCCCGTTGTCATGGTCAGATCACGTCCTGATATCCCTAGGATTCTCTTATGCCGCCCCACTCCGCAGGGAGGCTGGACCTATTCGATTGGTCCGCCCCCGGCGACTTATGGACCCATTGAGGTTTCAGAGGGAGCTGGGGGTAATACCCGAGGATCTGCTGCACGGTCCAGCGGAGGCATTGGCTGCAACCTGGAATAGGGAAGCGGCCGATGCCTTGGACAGGATCGCGCCGATGCGACCTCTCCAGCCCCATTCGACCCGTCACTCCCCGTGGTTTACGGAGGAGTTGAGGGTCCTGAAGAGGGTGAAGAGACGTCTAGAGCGCCGCTGGAGAAAGACGACAGAACTCGACCGAACACAATCTAGAGCCGCTATTAAGGCCTACCTTGTGGCGGTAAGAGCGGCGAAACGTGATTATTTCTCCGCTCTTATTGCGTCTGCAGAATGCCATCCGATGGCCCTGTTTAAGATTACTCGATCTCTCTTGGGTAGGGTGGTAGCGACCACCCACCTGCAGGGCCGTGCAGAAGAATTTTCTGAGCAACTGCAGGATAAAATCACTCAGATTCGGTCTAAGCTGGACTCCATGCATGGAATGCAGTCTGGGGAGATGCCGGGAGAGTGATCTTGCCCTGTTACCTGGGAACGATTTGATCCTGTTGGACCTGAGGAAGTGGACAGGATCCACTGAGGAAGTGGACAGGATCCTTTGAATTGTCAATTCCACCACATGTCATTTAGATACCTGCCCTTCCTGGCTGGTGAAATCGGCCAGGGAGGTGACATGTGGATGGGTCCAGGCTATGATTAATACATCCTTGTTGGAGGGGGTGGTTCCAACTGCCTTCAAGGAGGCATTGGTACACCCCCTCCTCAAGAAGCCATCCCGGGACCCTACCATCCTGGACAATTTTCGTCCAGTCTCCCACCTTCCTTTTTTGGGAAAAGTGGTTGAGAAAGTGGTGGCGTTGCAACTTCAAGGGACCCTGGATGAAACGGATTATCTAGACCCTTTTCAGTCAGGTTTCAGGCTGGGACATGGGACGGAGACTGCATTGGTTGCGCTTACGGATGATCTCTGGCGGGAGCGGGATGGAGGTAGTGCATCCATCCTGGCTCTCTTAGATCTCTCAGCAGCTTTCGATACCATCGACCATGGTATCCTTTTGGGGCGGCTCAGGGAGTTGGGGGTGGGTGGCGTAGTTTTGCGCTGGTTCACCTCCTTCCTCTGGGGCCGCTCCCAGTCGGTGCTGATAGGAGAGGAGAGATCCGGCCCTCGACCGCTCCTTTGTGGGGTGCCGCAGGGGTTGGTTCTCTCTCCTCTCCTATGTCTATGAAGGTTCTCAGTCATCCAGGTGGAATTGTCTGTAGCTTGAATCATGTCAACTGGATTTCTATTTTCTTAATGGAAACGTTTCGCTCCTTATCCAAGGGGCTTCTTCAGTCTGAGCAAAGTTGGTAAGGGAATCCTAAATATGTTCCTAGGTAGCTGTGTGACCTTACACCTGGGGCTAGGTCATGGTTATATTGAGATGTAATTTTTAAGTCCTTTTATCATCTAATGGAGGGTCGTTAAAAACACCATGCTGCTGTTGAGCTTCTGAAATGGTCTTAATCTTCCTAGGCACAGAAGACAACACGGGGAGGAAGATGGGGGAGAGTTTGTGCCTGAGGCCCCCACCTCTATTCAAGGAAGGATTTTCCAAGTTGGCATAAATGGATTCCTTGACCCCTCTCTCAAACCACCTATCTTCTCTGTCTAAAATGTGAACATTAATGTCCTCAAATGAGTGTCCTTTTTCTTTTAGATGAAGATAAACTGCTGACTCTGGTCCTGTGGTGTTATTTCTCCTGTGTTGTGCCATCCTCCTGTACATAGGTTGTTTGGTTTCTCCAATGTAGAGTTCAGAGCACTCCTCACTGCACTGGATTGCATAAACTACATTGCTTTTCTTATGTTTTGGAGTTTGATCTTTGGGGTGTACAAGCCTCTGTCTCAGTGTGTTGGTGGGTTTGAAATATACAGGTATGTGGTGTTTGCCAAATATCCGTTTTATCTTTTCAGACACGCCAGCCATGTAGGGAATGACCAGGTTCTTTCGTTTACTCTGAGTCTCAGCCCTATCTGTCGCTGTTTTAGGTCTGGTAGATTTAGATTTGGTGAAGGCCCAATTTGGATATCCACAGGCCTTCAGGGCTGTTCTCAGGTGCTGATTTTCATTCTTTTTGGAATCCATGGAGGTGGGGATGGTTTCTGCTCTGTGTGACAATGTCCTGATGACTCCTAGTTTGTGCTGCAGTGGATGGTGGGAGTCAAACATCAGATATTGATCTGTGTGTGTGGGTTTCCTGTAGATCCCTATTTCTAGCTTGCCACCGGTCCCAATGAGGACTTCACAGTCTAGGAATGCCAGTCTGTTGTCCTTGGTGTCTTCTCTGGTGAAGCTAATGTTGGCATCTATAGTGTTTATATGGTCCGTGAAGGCCTGTACTTCCTGGGCCTTGATTTTGACCCAGGTGTCATCCACATACCTAAACCAGTGGGTGGGCACCGTTCCCTGGAATGTGTTGAGTGCTTCTCCACTTCTTCCATGTATAAATTGGCCACAATGGGTGACACAGGAGAACCCATGGCACAGCCGTGTTTTTGTCTGTAAAAGTCACCTTTTACACCTTTCTTCTAGTCAAGAGACTAGAAGAGGACAGCACCCTGGAAAGGAGAAGCCATCTCAACCCAAACCAGATCTGCCATCTTCTGGACCTGTGTCTTAACACCACTTATTTCACATACAGAGGTGACTTTTACAGACAAAAACACGGCTGTGCCATGGGTTCTCTTGTGTCACCCATTGTGGCCAATTTATACATGGAAGAAGTGGAGAAGAAAGCACTCAACACATTCCAGGGAACGGTGCCCACCCACTGGTTTAGGTATGTGGATGACACCTGGGTCAAAATCAAGGCCCAGGAAGTACAGGCCTTCACGGACCATATAAACACTATAGATGCCAACATTAGCTTCACCAGAGAAGACACCAAGGACAACAGACTGGCATTCCTAGACTGTGAAGTCCTCATTGGGACCGGTGGCAAGCTAGAAATAGGGATCTACAGGAAACCCACACACACAGATCAATATCTGATGTTTGACTCCCACCATCCACTGCAGCACAAACTAGGAGTCATCAGGACATTGTCACACAGAGCAGAAACCATCCCCACCTCCATGGATTCCAAAAAGAATGAAAATCAGCACCTGAGAACAGCCCTGAAGGCCTGTGGATATCCAAATTGGGCCTTCACCAAATCTAAATCTACCAGACCTAAAACAGCGACAGATAGGGCTGAGACTCAGAGTAAACGAAAGAACCTGGTCATTCCCTACATGGCTGGCGTGTCTGAAAAGATAAAACGGATATTTGGCAAACACCACATACCTGTATATTTCAAACCCACCAACACACTGAGACAGAGGCTTGTACACCCCAAAGATCAAACTCCAAAACATAAGAAAAGCAATGTAGTTTATGCAATCCAGTGCAGTGAGGAGTGCTCTGAACTCTACATTGGAGAAACCAAACAACCTATGTACAGGAGGATGGCACAACACAGGAGAAATAACACCACAGGACCAGAGTCAGCAGTTTATCTTCATCTAAAAGAAAAAGGACACTCATTTGAGGACATTAATGTTCACATTTTAGACAGAGAAGATAGGTGGTTTGAGAGAGGGGTCAAGGAATCCATTTATGCCAACTTGGAAAATCCTTCCTTGAATAGAGGTGGGGGCCTCAGGCACAAACTCTCCCCCATCTTCCTCCCCGTGTTGTCTTCTGTGCCTAGGAAGATTAAGACCATTTCAGAAGCTCAACAGCAGCATGGTGTTTTTAACGACCCTCCATTAGATGATAAAAGGACTTAAAAATTACATCTCAATATAACCATGACCTAGCCCCAGGTGTAAGGTCACACAGCTACCTAGGAACATATTTAGGATTCCCTTACCAACTTTGCTCAGACTGAAGAAGCCCCTTGGATAAGGAGCGAAACGTTTCCATTAAGAAAATAGAAATCCAGTTGACATGATTCAAGCTACAGACTCTCCTCTCCTATTTAGCATCTACATGAAACCGCTGGGCGAGATCATCCATCACCATGGGATGAGGTATCATCAGTATGCGGATGATACCCAATTGTATATCTCCATCCCTGGTTAGGTAAGTGATGCAGTATCCACCCTCTCCCAGTGCCTGGGGGCTGTGAGGGCCTGGATGGGGAACAACAGGCTTCAATTGAACCCTGGTAAGACCGAGTGGCTGTGGATTGATGGCTTAGTGTCTTCTGGGAAATTATCATCTTTGGTTCTTGATGGGGTAGCACTACCCCGTTCGGAACCGGTGCGTAATCTGGGGGTCCTTCTAGACTCACGACTCCTGCTCGAAGAGCAGGTGGCAGTCGTGGCTAGGAGGGCTTTCGCACAACTTCGGTTAGTGCGCCAGTTACGCCCATTCCTGGATCGCGACGCCCTCCATACAGTCACTCATGCTCTCGTCATCTTCCATATAGATTATTGCAATGCGCTCTACATGGGGCTACCCTTGAAGACTATCCGGAAGCTACAGCTGGTGCAGAATGCGGCCGCACGGGCAGTATTGGGTGCGTCAAGATCCGCACATGTAACACCGCTGCTCCGCGAGCTGCATTGGGTGCCGGTTTGCTTCCGGGTACAATTCAAGGTGTTGGTTATCACCTTTAAAGCCCTACATGGCATGGGGCCAGAATACCTGAGGGACCGTCTTATCCCCATGTTATCAACCCGCCCCACCTGGTCATTCAGAGAGGGCCTGCTGCGAACCCCATCAATTAAAGAGTGTCATCTGATGGGGTCTAGGAGGCAGGCCTTCTCTGTGACAGCGCCCACTCTAAGGAACATCCTGCCCCCAGAGTTCAGACAGATCTCCTCCCTCCCGACCTTTAGGAAAGAGCTGAAGACCTGGTACTGCCGCCTGGCATGGGAAGGAGAGAGGGATAGTTCCTCATGGGGGTGGCTAATCCCCTAATTTTATAACTGTCCTTCTTTAATTATTCCATTACCACCTGGATTTTTCAATATATTTTTACTGTATACTTGAGATTTTAACCTTATTTTAACTTATTTATTGTGAACCGCCCAGAGTTCCCCATGGGGGGAGATGGGCGGTTATAGAAAATAATTAAATAAATAAATAAAAATAAAATAAATTAAGGTGGTACCCATTTATCTACTTGCAAAGCTTTCAAACTGTTGGGTTGACAGGAGCTGGGACTATTTATTTATTTATTTATTTATTATTTCTAACTTATATCACCGCCCATCTCCCCCCACAAGGGGACTAGCAACGAGAGCTCACCTCGTTGCGCGGGGTTCGAACTGCAGACCTTCTGATCTGCAGCCTACAGCTCAGCAGTTTAACCTGCTGAGCTACCGCGTCCCTTTCACATCCTCCACTTGACCAACACCACAAGGACAGAGGCGTTGTTTTACTTCTCTTGGATACCATTCGGCAACTGCTGTTGTCCAACGGCCATCCAACATGTGCGTGACGTGTCCTGCCCAGCGTAGCTTCTGTTTGCAATATTCGACGACAACATCATTTATTCCACTTCGTGCTGTAATCTGACTATTTGGGATGTGGTCTCGGAGAGAAACTTTCAGCATGGATCTTCCCATAGCCCTTACTGCTCTTGAAAGCTCTTCCTCTTCTGCCTTTGTTAGTGACCATGTTTCACTTCCATATAGCACCGCTGGTAAGACAGCCGAGTAAAAAAGATTAGCACACAGTTTTCCGTCAATCTTCCCATTTTGTAAGACTTCTCTAATGGAGTTGTATCTAGCCCATCCAGCTTTCTCTCTTCTGATCTTATTTAACTAAACTAAATAACATCTTGCTCTTTGTTTTCATATAAGCTTGAAAACAGTTTTGGCTTGGAAGTACCTGGTTGGATTACTTTAATACACTGCATATTAGAGACATGTTTGGAAGATTCAGTACATGCAGAATACAGCCTAGGGCAATTTTAAGTGTTACAATTCCTTACAATAACATTTTGTGATTCTGGCTGCCCATTTGCTCCTATGCCCACTACGAAGTCCTATATACTACTTTCAAGTCCTATGTAATTTTGATTTCAGTTGCCTGAAAAAGTATCTTCTGCTATAGAAATATGCAGTGCTTGTCGATTAAGCTTTTCTGCTAAAGCTTTTCTCTGAATCCCTTTTTCATGGTTGATATTAACCACGGAGGCTGATTTTTTTTCTCTTGCACGGGGGCTGTTTTTCCTTGGCAGATATGGAATGTTGCACTTGGTGCCAATTTTATATTTACTATTGTTATTTTATACGCATTTTAAAAAATAGTCTAGGCTACTTAAGTATGATTTATCTATACTATTTTTATCTGCTATTTCTAGCTCTGTTCCATGTTGGTATTACAATTGCACTGTGAACTGTCCTGGAATTAATTTTTAATGAGGATACACTTTGAATATTTTAAATAATTCAACATTGCACTTTTACTATACAAATAACCAGGCTGAATGTCTTGAAGCAAAAATAACCCCAATTGTCACACTGATAAGATAATGATACTGAACAATGTTCAAAATCCAGATTAAGAGAACTCAAAGCCAGAAATTTACATAGTTGACATAGTTAATGCCAAGTATTGGAAAGGGGTGCTAGGCCTTTCACTTACAAATGCTTCAGTAGGAGAGAAAATATGCTTAAAACAAATAGATCTCTCATGGTTTGTAAAGCAGCACAAGAAAGAATGATGCCAAGGACCTAAATGCTAGGAACCAGTTACAAATATTTGTACTATATCCCATTTGTGTGGTACCAAAATAATTTGGACTCCTCCCCCCTCCCCCTTTGGGAGGTTAAGAGGCCGGTGCTTTAGCTACCCACCACAACCATTAAAATATTTAACTACTCAAAGTAGGGCAATTTTCCCCTTTTCAGAAGCTGGTTAAGGAGCAAAATGGGTGCCTCTGAAAAGGCTTTTCCTCTTAACGTTTTTTTTAAAAATGAGCAAAAAAAAATGGCTGTTCCCATTCTGGTAATACGCCCCTAGACAGAGCACAAAAGCAAAGTGCAGCTCCGAATCCTAAAAATATTGTTGATTCTTGGTGAATTTCTTATACTAAATGCATAAGTATTCTAGTAAGTAATGGATAGGCAACAAGGAATGCCCAAGTCATCACACATTTAACATCTGGACTAGAAAACAGTCACAGAGTTCCAGATATTGGCTACCAATAGCTTAAACTAGAATTGTCCTTTAGATTTGGTTAGAAGAAAACTATATGTAGTGGTGACTGTTCTAACAAAAGATAGTTGGAAGAGGCAAAGTGTGTTATGAGTTTTTCACTCCCTCAAGCAGTGTTTCTCAACCTTGGCAACTTTAAGAAGTGTGGGCTTCAACTCCTGGCTTCACAAGCCAGCATAGCATGTGGGATTTCCCTTCAATTAATTTTCACAAGAGGGAGAACATGTTTTTTAAATTCAAGCAGTAGTCAAGGCATATATGTCAAGGCATATGAAAAATAATAAATACAATTCTTGTTTCTGGAAATTCCATGAGTTCCCAGGTCCCTAGCTGGGCTGCCTTCCCATAATGAAATGGGAAATGTGTGTGGGAGTTTCTGTAATGTTTGAGTAAAAGCAACGAGCACTGAGGAAAAGCAACAAGCACAACAGCCAGATTGTCTGCGTTCCTCTGTAAGACAGGGCGGATGTTTAATTCTAGTTATGAAATTAGCCCTGTAAAAATGTACATCTGACATCTCCTGGTCTTTGGTTTTAAGCGTACTGCGCTTTGTTTTCTTTCAAAGTTAAGTTATTCTCCATGGCCAACTGTCTGTAGCTATGAAATCCTTTGCCTCTGCCCATAGCAGAGTGAAAGAAGGAAGGCAGCTCTATCCATCAACTCTATAGAGCAGTGTTTCTCAACCTTGGCAACTTTATGCTGACTGGGGAATTCTGAGAGTTGAAGTCCACACATCTTAAAGTTGCCAAGTTTGAGAAACACTGCTATAGAATGACCAGCATTACCAGGCTGTCCCTCTCTCTGGATTGAACACAACTGGTCATTATTGGGGGACAGGTGTTTAACTTAAGTAATTGGCACCTGAATTGGTTTTCTTTTTGTTTTGTTTTACCTTGCCTCCCATCTTTTTTCATCTCATATCTTTTAGATGGTAAGCCACTTCGATTACCTTTTTTCTGAAGAGGATAACAATGCGATAGATAGATACATAAATCTCATGTTTGTATAGTATTCCATCCCAGATACAAACTAATTAAGTGACTCACAGGTTGGATGATGCCTGTTGGCACAGACATTTCAAGAAGGGAGGTAGCTGTTGAGCTCTGCTGTTCAGATGTCTGTCTGCTGTAGGCAACTCCCTCTGCTGTTGTGAAAATGTCATCACTGAGAAGGAACATGCAACATGAATACCTGGAAGTATATTTGAAGCAGTTGTTAAGGACATCATATCCAAGTAATCAGAAAGCAAGCAGTGTGCCAGTCAACAGTCTCTCTCTCTCTCTTTTTTAACCTGGCCAGAAGACACAGGAAGAAACAGGTTTTGTCTTGACTACATATGCTATAATTGCTACTGCCAAAATTGCTGCTTGCTAAATTACCGGTGTGTGTTCATAGCAGCACACTAAAGACATTACCTATATTGTACACTTCCACTATTACATTCTGGAGCAATCCTTTGGGGAGAGGAGGGGCAAGTGTGCATAGCAAATGGAAGTAAATGTACTTAACCAAAATAGGAGCTAGAACGTTTATGAATAGTCATAATAAACAGGTACTGGAAAATAATGGTTATGAAGCTGCTCCTAGCATACAGTCTTGTTTATCTAAAGTAGGCATTACACAGAAGGCAAGGAAAACAAAGGCAGAGATGAGCCTGCTAGATGAAGGAGGGGAGAAAAACATTGAAGCAAGTACTGAATTGTAAAATGTATACTGAGGCTTGCTCGTTGGGAGGAAAGCTATGGCAAACCTAGACAGCATATTAAAAAGCAGAGACATCACCTTGCCGACAAAGGTCCGTATAGTTAAAGCTATGGTTTTTCCAGTAGTAATGTATGGCTGTGAGAGTTGGACCATAAGGAAGGCTGAGCGCCGAAGAATTGATGCTTTCGAACTGTGGTGCTGGAGAAGGCTCTTAAGCGTCCCTTGGACTGCAAGGAGGTCAAACCAGTCAATCCTAAAGGAAATCAACCCTGACTGCTCATTGGAAGGACAGATGCTGAAGCTGAAGCTCAAATACTTTGGCCACCTAATGCGAAGAGAGGACTCACTGGAAAAGACCCTGATGGTGGGAAAGACTGAAGGCAAAAGGAGAAGGGGACGGCAGAGGATGAGATGGCTAGATAGCATCACCAATGTAATGAACATGAATTTGAGTAAACTCCGAGAGACAGTGGAGGACAGGAAGGCCTGGCGTGCTATGGTCCATGAGGTCACGAAGAGTCGGACACGACTAAACGACTGAACAACAACAACAACAACATACTGAGGCTGCCCTGAAATCCAGAACATGATAAATGTTCAGTTGTCTGAAAGCAGTAATTGATACTTGCCACATAAACTTATTGAGTATGTGTTTCCTTGCCTTCTCCCCCTACTTCTACAAGACCAAATCTAGGAGGTCCCATAATGGTGAGGAAACAACTATATAAAGCCAATTACGGCTTTATATAGGGGCGCGGTGGCTCAGCGGGTTAAACCGCTGAGCCGTTAGTCTGCCGACCATAACGTTGGCAGTTCGAATCCGCGTGGCGGGGTGAGCGCCCGTCACTAGCCCCAGCTCCAGCCCACCCAGCTGATCGAAAGCCCTGCAAGTAGATAAATGGGGACCACTCACGTGGGCCAATTTGCTGGCGTCCTTTTCGGAGGGTTGCCCTCGGACCGAGAAGAAGCTGGTTCCCGTGGATGGCGATGGAGGACGGCAGAGGACGGCGGAGCCCGAAAAACATCAACTTCCTGGACGTCAGCAGCCGGCTCTGAAGCAAAGGTTCCTGGGACATGTAGTCCGACCTGCGATTGAAGAGCCGGTTCCCTCACCCCTTCCCTAACCGCGCGGGTAATTAGAATCTGATTGTATAAATAATATATGTATGATGATTAATTGTAAGCCGCCTAGAGCCCTCCGCTTAGGGAGGGGATAGGCGGGGTATAAATCAGATAAAAAATAAAAATAAATTACGTTTGGTTTTGGCTGAAGTTTAGTATTTTCTGGCAGCATGAACATTTTAACATTTTAAAGTAGCATCATCTCTCTGACAACTGGCAGACAACTACAACCTCTTCCCTGTGGTATCTTTGTAGCACACAAACCGACAAAGTCCCTCCAAAACATCTTCAGTGAATTCAAGGGCCCAGGAACCAAAGAAGCAAAAACAAGAGTCATCTTCAACATAAAATGTAATGGCCACTATATAGGACAGACAGGTTGAAGACTAACAGGATGTATCCATAAACATCAGAAGTCAGAAGACATGATGAAAATTCCCTAATTTCTCAAGACATAGAAAATGGGGAAACTAATGACATTTTAGATCAAGTCAAATCCAAAAATGCTAGGGAATTCCTGGAAGCTTGGCGTTCTGACAAATCAGGCATCAAGGGACACATAGAGGTAAACCCCATCTATACACCATTTAAAAGACATAAGCAAAAGCCCAGGAAGCAAGCAAACACCCCAGAGTACATCCTCTGTAGTAACCAAAACCCAGATAATCAGGAAACAGCACCAGATAAACAAGTAGGGAAGAAACAATGCTCTAATCATGGAACCATCAAAGAGGTAACCACACCCCAACCAAGACTGGAAGGGCAAGCTACTGTATATAAACAGCCAACAAACTCCACTCTTCCATGCATTGATGATGATACCTAGCCTGGTAATGAAATACAGTATGGGTAGGAAAATAACCAAGCTCAGAGAACACCAAGAACCCAACAGTTCAACCCTGAGCTACATATATTCTCTCCTATTGCATTGCAGTTTTGCTACCCTGAGTCACTTTTTATTGGATTTTTAAAAAAACATTTACATTGAAAACCAGTAAAAACCCAACAGTTAATGCCTCAGGTGTCATTTGGAGGACATGCTTTGTTTCAGGGCCTTTTTTTTTTTGAACGGCAAGAAAGCTAAATTGGGGGGTATACCCTGTGGCTACGTGACCCTTCTAGTAGTTGCTGCTCAATTTTGATTTTTAATGTAACAAAATAGGGTTATTATTAAAATACATAGTGAGTAATTAATTGTATTTAATTTAAATTAATATATTTCATTTAGATTTAGGAGTAATAGTTCCTGGCATAGTCTGTAGGTTGAGTCATGGCAACTGGATTTCTTTCTTTTGGTTGAAACGTTTCGCTGCTTGTCCAAGTAGCTTCTTCAGTCTGGGCAAAAGTTGGTGATGTCTTACTCCCAAAGTAAGACAACCCAAAGAATATCTACACCTCAATTGCCCAATTAACAAGCCAATCAGGTGTAAGGTCAATACAGCCACCCTGGAAGACATATATGGGGTCCCCTCACCAACGTTTGCCCAGACTGAAGAAGCTACTTGGACAAGCAGCGAAACGTTTCAACCAAAAGAAAGAAATCCAGTTGCCATGACTCAACCTACAGACAATTCCACCTGGATGACTGAGAATCTTCATCAACAGTTCCTGGCATATTTTTCAAAGGCCAAGTTTGGTCTGCAACTGAAAAACCTTTACACAATCCTGTAGATCAGAGCTTTCCAAACTGTGTGTCGCGACATGTTAGTATGTCGGCTGCAGTGTCTGGGTGTGTCGCGGCTGCTGCTGCCTCCGAGCCCTGCCAGGATTCCACGCAGGTCCTAGTGCCTGCCTTGTGCCCTGCTGTAAGAGTGTGTCACGAAATGATACCCTGCTGTAAGAGTGTCACAAAATGATGCATGCCTAAAAAGTGTGTCACCAACATGAAAAGTTTGGAAAGCTCTGCTGTAGATAAAAGGTTAGGTAGGTAAAATTTGGAGGCACTGTGCATTGCTGTGCAAGTGACTCTTTTTTTTTGAGTGGTTATATGATACAGCTACTTCAGTCTAAATTCTGCAATTAAAGATGCATTTGTGTTATAATTGACCACACAATAACATAAACATTAATGAGACTTAAGGCAAGTTTGTCTTGATTCAAAGGATCTCTTGAGAAATAACTATGAATTATTACTGTAACTTTGACTAGAAAAGGTTTCAAGGAATGCCTGAAATCAATTCATCTAACTTATACAGGTACCCCTCTAGCTAGGCTGCCTGTTGCCCTTCCATTATGTTTTCAACTTGAAAACAAGTTGGTTACCGTTGATTTGATGACTACAATAAATCCAAAGTCTTGGGGGTATCTCTTAATTTTGAGCTGAAAAGAATATCTAACATACTAGAGGCATCAATCCACATTCATGAAGGCTTTTCATGTCAAGAATGAAGGGCAGTTATTAAAGGTAAAGCATTGAGGACATGCCATTTCTATCAGCCAGCACAGTTTTCACACTGAATCTTGCAAGAGAACAGCAACAGAGGGAAACCACCATCAGCTCAGAGAAACAGGCTTCTTAGAGCAATCTCCAAGGCAAATGGGCCATTTGGTCTCCTGGGACGTGGTTTATTGATGCTATTTTATAATGTTATTTAAGTGATGCATACAGCAGGAAAATGATTCCAAAAGGTAAGGAAAGATGAATTGTCACTGACATATAATTATTGTGAGCATATATCCCATCCACTTATGCAGGAGTTTCCCCCCATGTATATCTCCTTTATTCTCTTGTAATTGTTGTACAGTATTTAGTTAATCTAAACTAGGTTTGTTCAATTAAAAAAAGATAACTTTCCAAAATGAATCTATTAAATATTTTGTTAATAAAAGGAAAGTATTTTTGTATTAGGTTCTTGTACTAGTTTTACCTGTTTAATATAATTCTTAATAAAATTACTGGAAAAATAAAAGGAAAGTTCTTTTTACTCACTTGTGATATCCTACAAGTGATATTCAAAGGGACTTCTTTTCTAGAATCCTTGTTTATTACAGAACGTGTGTGAAGCACTGCCTCCTTTTCTTTTTAATATAATAAGTGATAATTGTCCCCCTTGGGCTCACCTTCCCTTCTGTTGCCTAAAACATACAAGTTGTTATCTCAATGAATTGGTTAGAAATGAGGACACGTGTTACTTTAAAACCAGACAGACAGAATTAATATAGCTCGATTTAACAGTCCCAAACATCTGCAAGATAAACAGCAGGTAAAATACACCAGTTTTCTGTGGTTCTCCTTTACACACTTTTTTTTTTTTTGCTCCCTGGTAACTGCATGGACTTGTTTTCTTGGCAAGATTTTCAGAAATGGTTTGCGCTTGCCTTCTTCCAAGGCCAAGAGGGAGTGACTGACCCAAAGTCAGAACTCACAGTCTCTCAGCTTCTAGCCTGGTGCCTTAACCACTACACCATAGTGGCCCTTCCTTCCTTCCTTCCTTCCTTCCTTCCTTCCTTCCTTCCTTCCTTCCTTCCTTCCTTCCTTCCTTCCTTCCTTCCTTCCTTCCTTCCTTCCTTTTATATATTTTCTGCAAGATCTAAATATGGCATATTTATATACTGTATATCAGAGCTTTCCAAACTGTGTGTCGCCACACAAAAGTGTGTCGCCACACACAGAGTGGTGTGTCGCCACACCACCTGGAAGCGGCGGTGCGCACGTGCACGGCGGCAGCAGCAGCGGCGCGGGATCAGTGCTTCCACGTTTTAGTGGAGGCTGCTGCCACCACCGTGCACGCGCGCGCCGCCGCACCCCCCCGCACCGCCGCCGTACTGCCGCTGCCGTACTGCCGCCGCCGCCGCTGGTGTGTCGCCAGCGGCGGCACTTTGGAAAGCCCTGATATATATGTTATACATATAACAACAAAAAACAACAAAAAGCACTTTTTCCTGCAATTTTTACCCTGACAAGAACAATCCCGTCAGGGCGGGCTGGGATGAAAGAGAGTGGCAGGCTCAGAGTTACCCAAGCATCTTCTAACGCTGAGGATGTACTTGAACATGAGTCTAACAGTACCGTTTTATACTTATTTAACTCAAAAGTAAGCCCATTGGGTTAAATTTACCTGGGTTTATTCCAAACAATCTTTCTAGCTCTTCACCTTTTTTACATTCAATTTTCTTTTAAAGGGTGGCATAGAAAACTGTTCATGTGGCAAAACAAGCTTGTTTGAGTCCTTTCTACCTAAGTTTGAAACTTCATTTTTTCTCCCTGATTATGCCCAGGGTTTTGTTACTCTCCAGGAAAGTATCCATAATTGGGTTGCTTAGTTTTGGCTTAGCATGTTGTGTGAACTCAGCCATTGTGACTGTTCAACCAGGATTTATGGCTTAAGATGGGCAGGCATAGTTGGTTGTGTCTTATTCAATGTCTCCACATAAGCAAACCATGAATTGCATGATGTATGAACCCAGCAATTGTGTTAGGGGGAGAAGATATAATCCAAAACCACCCAAAGTTTGGAATTAAAAAGTATAAAAAGAATTTCCATGCACATGTATAATTGGTTTACATTTATATGGACTCTGAAAAAAAACTGTGTGCCACATTGATTAGGCTCTTCTATTCATCAGATCACCTTTATCAATTATTCACTTTAGAAGCAAAATATAAATCACTTGAAAGAGTTCCTTATATACTTTTGACCCTAATACATATTCCAAAAGACAACTCTTGTCTAATTCATTTCCTTACTTTGCAGCTGAATTATGTCACTTCAAGTATATCAACAGGAACTGTGCACCTGTTTTTCTGTGGCAGACCTCTGGTCTTAATTCCCTACTTCTGTAAGGCCTCATTTATTTTAGCACATAGTAACTTGTGCCCCAACAATGAGCAATATTCACAGTGAACTCTGTTTTGGACCGTTTTGGCTAGGTATATGAATTAATATATATACAAGCTCTGAAAGATCCCAAGTCTGTTAATTACAAGGAATTTCCAAATGCTTCTTTATAAATAGACCAGACGAGTTTAGGAAATTAACCATCTCCAGGCATTGCAAGAAGTATCTTACTAGATACTTTGTTCATCGCTGTCTTGAGTTCACAGAACGTACTAGGCTAAAAATAGCTGGCTTGCCTGCCAGTTTAGTGTGTTGTGCAAACCCAGCTGTTGTGATTAGTTTATGATTCAATGGGTTGTATAGATCTGAGCAGTGGTTATTTCAGTGGATCATGGTTTAGTTCAGGGGTCGGCAAACTTTTTTTGCCGGGAGCCATTTTGACATGCTCGTGCACATTTTGAAGTGCTCGAGAGCCAGGGGGCGGGGTTTGCGGGCGGGGGCCAATCGTGTGGAAGGGGGCGGGGTTTCGGGCGGGAGCCAATCGCGTGGAAGGGGGCGGGTTTTGCGGGCGGGAGCCAATCGCGTGGAAGGGGGTGGGGTTTGCGGGCGGGAGCCAATCACGTGGAAGGGGGCGGGGGCTCACGGAGGGAGGGGGTGCAGCCAGCGGCTCCGCGCAGCGAGGGGCTCCGCGAACCCGCCCCGGCCGCCCCACCGGGAGTGGCGGAGAAACAGCTGCCACCCTCCGCTCCCCAGAATATCGTGGGGCAAAGGGAAACCTGCCCGGAGGGGTCATCAGGAGCACAGGATCCGGCCCCAGCCCAGCCCGGCCCGCAGCTTCGGCGCCCTCTCCTCACCATCGCGAAAGTCCCAGGCAACGGCGGGGGCATGTTCGACCTGCTCGTGCAGCACGGGGCGGCCGCCCCCGGAGACTCCGCAGCCCCCCGGCTGCAGCTCTTCCACTGCTTCTCCTCCTCTCTGGCAGCCGGGGGGCCGCGGAGTCTCCGGGGGCGGCCGCCCCGTGCTGCACGAGCAGGTCGAACATGTCCCCGCCGTCGCCTGGGACGTTCGCGATGGCGAGGGGAGGGCGCCGAAGCTGCGGGCTGGGCTGGGCTGGGGCCGGATCCTGTGCTCCTGATGACCCCTCCGGGCAGGTTTCCCTTTGTCGTGGGGCAAACCTTCACCCTGCACCGCCCTGCCGCTCGCGTCCCGGGCGGGCGAGGCATGGAGAGAAGGGGAGACGGAGGGGCTCCCTCTCCAGCCTCTGTGCCCCTTCAGGCCCGTCTCTGCGAGGCCCGGCGCGGCAGGGAGGCGCTGCTGGCCTACCCGGAGGGCCTCCCGCGGCCGCTTCTCCAAGGCGGGTTGCAGAGCGCGCGCTGCGCCCACGGGAACGCCTGGTCCCTCCGCTCCCTCCAGCTCCGCCAGCAGCGCCACCCTCCCCATCCTGCCGCTCGGCAAACCTCCGCCGGCTCCGTCCCCCCGCCGCCACCGCCCCAGCCAGGCCCCCTGCGCCGCCCTGCCACTCGCGTCCTGGGACGCGGTGCTGTCGGAGGCGGCGCAGGAGCGGCTGCAGGGGCAACGTGTGTGTGAGAGAGTCAGCTCCGGGGGTTGCGGGGAGGGGGAGGCTGTGTTTTCTCCCTTTGGGTTGCAAACGGCCTTGCATGCGGGCCTGATCAAAGCCAAAACGCTTTTTTTTTTTGAAACACGGCACAGGAGCGGCTGCAGGGGCAACGTGTGTGCGTGAGAGTCATCTCCGGGGGTTGCGGTGAGGGGGAGGCTGTGTTTCCCCCCTTTGGGTTGCAAACGGCTTTGCATGTGGGCCTGATCAAAGCCAAAACGCTTTTTTTTTTTTGAAACGCGGCCCAGGAGGCGGCGCAGGAGCGGCTGCAGGGGCAACGTGTGTGCGTGAGAGTCAGCTCCGGGGGTTGCGGGGAGGGGGAGGCTGTGTTTCCCCCCTTTGGGTTGCAAACGGCCTTGCATGCGGGCCTGATCCATGTTGCTGCCATCATTTTAAAAAACAAATGGCACTTGTGGGGGGGGGGGAAGGCATCTTGTATTAATTTTAGGGGGGGAAAGAAGGCAAAGGCGAGAGAGCAATAGGCGCATGGAAGTTTTGAAGAGAGAGCGACCAATTCTTGAACGCGAAAGGTACACGTTGGAAGATGGAGATCCACAGGGGTGGTTGTCAAGACAGGAATTCAGACCTAGAAATCCTATGTTGGGCTCGGGGCCAGCGAGGAGGAGGGAGAAGGAAGAGGAGACAGAAGGGGAAACGGAGAAGGAATTTTTAGGAAAAGGGAAAAGAGAGAAATGTGGCCCAGGACGCGGCGCGCGTGAGAGTCATCTCCGGGGGTTGCGGGGAGGGGGAGGCTGTGTTTCCCCCCTTTGGGTTGCAAACGGCCTTGCATGTAAAGCCGTTTGCAACCCAAAGGGGGGAAACACAGCCTCCCCCTCCCCGCAACCCCCGGAGCCGACTCTCACGCACACATGTTGCCCCTGCAGCCGCTCCTGTGCCGCGTTTCAAAAAAAAAAGCGTTTTGGCTTTGATCAGGCCCGCGTGCAAGGCCGTTTGCAACCCAAAGGGGGGAAACACAGCCTCCCCCTCCCCGCAACCCCCGGAGCTGACTCTCACGCACACACATTGCCCCTGCAGCCGCTCCTGCGCCGCGTTTCAAAAAAAAAAAGCGTTTTGGCTTTGATCAGGCCCGCATGCAAGGCCGTTTGCAACCCAAAGGGGGGAAACACAGCCTCCCCCTCCCCGCAAGCCCCGGAGCTGACTCTCACACACACACGTTGCCCCTGCAGCCGCTCCTGCGCCGCGTTTAAAAAAAAAAAGCGTTTTGGCTTTGATCAGGCCCGCATGCAAGGCCGTTTGCAACCCAAAGGGGGGAAACACAGCCTCCCCCTCCCCGCAACCCCCGGAGCTGACTCTCACGCACACACATTGCCCCTGCAGCCACTCCTGCGCCGCGTTTCAAAAAAAAAAGCGTTTTGGCTTTGATCAGGCCCGCGTGCAAGGCCGTTTGCAACCCAAAGGGGGGAAACACAGCCTCCCCCTCCCCGCAACCCCCGGAGCTGACTCTCACGCACACACGTTGCCCCTGCAGCCGCTCCTGCGCCGCCTCCGACAGCGCCTGGGCCAGCAGCGCCTCCCTGCCGCGCCGGGCCTCGCTCAGTGCGAGAGCCAGGGGGCGGGGTTTGCGGGCAGGGGCCAATCGCGTGGAAGGGGCGGGGGTGAGTTCAGCTGCGGAAGAGCCACACTCAAGGGGCCAAAGAGCCGCATCTGGCTCGCGAGCCGCCATTTCCGACCCTTGGTTTAGTTGATCATGAATTATAGTGCTGTGCAGAGAGCTACCAGATCTGAGCTGCAGTACTCAGATGACCACTAGATGGAAACAAAGAGTTAAAGTATTCTAAATCTCCAAGTTACAGCTTGGATTTTTGTAGGCCATATCTGGTGGAACCCTTAAGTATGTAGACCCAGCCATTTTGATTTTAGTTATAGTCAATACAGAACAAACAGGACTTTCATAACTGTGATTAGATAATGAAATGTGCATAGGGTTAGTGATTTAACTTCATTGGTTTAAAGGGGATTTCTCTTTAAATCTTCCAGATGTGCAAGACTGCATGATTGAGCAGGTACCCTTGTGTTCACAAGATTTGTTAAGTTCTGTATTTGGAGTTTTCAGTAGGAAGCTTCAATACAATTTCCTTTATTTTTTACCAAGAACTGGACCGAAGAGAGAAATCCTTGGTGGAAGTGCTGAAAACTCTCCAATTTGATAGACGAGAGTGTGTCAGGAGGTTCAGCTGACTTTCAGCCACCTATGATAATTATCTTATACAGTACTGCACCCTTGAAAGATGAATTCTTCTTATGGCTCACTCATAACACCATGTAAAAACATTTTGAATTTCTTTTTTGGCTCCTTTCTTTTTAGATGCTGCAAAGGCCTGATCTACCTAAAGACTTCCCCCACCCAGCGATTTCCCACTGAATCTGCAATTTTTCATTTTAAAAGTTCTTCCTGATCTTCATGAGGATGTTGGCTGATACTGTAATGGTTTGATGGGTATTATTACAGCATTTTAAATAATGGTTGCAATTTAAGAATAATGTAGTTGTTTTCAAACACGTAATAATTTGATACTGCTCTGCTTTAAGGCTCTCTGAGTTTTGATGGGCTGGAGATAAATTAGTAAAGAAAAAAAACATAGGGCAGATACTCAACAAAATCCCATATAGATTGAAGAGCATTAAAGAAATAATAGTGTCCACAAGTGCTATCCAAGATTGAGTTGGTTTTAGAATAAAGAAAAGAAGCCAGACATGGTTGTAATTATTTTTCACAACCCTTTTGATGTTTCCTGTTTTTTCCAATACTATCTGCAAATTTGTGGTCACTATGAGTTCCCCCCAAATGAGAGGCTGCTAAGTAGGTAATTGAGAGAGATGCAGGCCTCCTTTTAATTACACTGCACCCATGAGTGTCCATCCTGTCTTTTAACTGAAGGAGCTGGCAGCTTCTTAAGGCAATGACTGTGTAAAGCTTCCTGCAAGTCGAACTGGGCACACCTTCACTAGAACAATACATAATGTTTGAGCGGTAGGGTGTGGCACTGCTAAATAACAGCACATTGTGCAACAGATGATTGAACTTTTCCAATGATGTTGTCCTCATATTCTTCTTAACCCTGGCAGTTAGCAGAAGGCCACTGGAAGCCTTCATCCCATTGTCCAGGAAAAAGTATCATGTCAAAGGAAACATTAGCTTGGTTGGCCAGACAAGAAGCATTATTTATTTTATTTATCGTATGGCACATTCACATCGCGTTACAATAAAAAACATAGAGCATAATAAATATGAAATATAAAATATAGACAGGAAAATTACAAACGTATGTCTAGGTTACAAATACAGTTTTTTGCTTCAGTTGTCACAGCCAGGAAATCAGCAAAGTCTCCATTGTAGGCTTGGTTTTGACACTCTGTCACTATATGTTGGATAGTTTGTTTTTTGGCCCCACAATCACAATTCGATGATGTTGTTTTGCCCCATTTATAAAGGGCATCTGCACATCTACCATGACCCGTGCGAATTTGGTTCAAGGTTGTCCATATCACACGGGGCTGGTCAAATCCAGGTGGTTTTTCCAAGATGCAGGGCAAGCTTCGACATTGTGGAGGGCAGTTTTTTAGCCAATGTTGTTTCCACGTGTTGTGGATATTGAAATCATCTTCTAGAAGAGCTTTAGCGGTAGAAATGGCTGGATGTCTCAATCTCAGCCTGTTTCGCTCCAAGCAGGCTACGTCATTTAGTATTGGTAGCTGAATACAAGAAGCAATTGCATAGGTTATTTGGAGCAGGGCTTGATTTTTTTTCTTCCCTTTCCTCCCCTTTTTTATTGCCAAAAAAGAAAATACATGTTAGGATCATGGTGGACCAATATTTCTTTATCTAAGAGCTATTTTTTTCAGAGTAGTTTTTATTCAGCTTTTGGATTCTAAAATGAACATCTTACATCACTTCCAAACATTGTTCATTTTTTCCACAGAGACCTTATGCCTGCATGTAATTCCCACAAGAAATGAGAATTATAGTTGGCTGTAAGAAAAAAAATACTTAGGGCTTGATTGATTCTTTTGTCTTTTATCAACAATTCTTTACATGTAATTCTTGGTGATAGTGTTCCACATTGTTTGTTTGTTTGTTTGTTTGTTTAATTTATCCCCCGCCCATCTCCCATACAAGGGACTCTGGGCGGGTTACAGCAAGTAAAAATTTAAAAACTATACAAAATTTCTAAAAAAACATATCAAGCAAAATAAATAAAGTCCAAGATGGGTTAGAACCGCAGAATAGGTCATGGTGCTACGGGGCCTACACATACATACATACATACATACATACATACATACATACATACCAAACCTTAACTCCCTGGAACTCCCTGAAAACCAGCTTCTTGGGGAGACTGACTGTTGTTTTGTCCAGTCAGTTAAAATACTCCAAAGCCCTGGTCTCACCACGTACAGACGACTGGGTGGTGGAACTGCCCCTCTTCCCAAGTTTTAAGAAAGGAAATGGAGGAGAGGGATTTGAGAGTTGTAGATGGAAATTGGGTCCAAAGGGAACTCAGAGTTCAAGACTGGGAATACCTTCCCTCTGTTAGAGTGACGGTTAAGAATATTTTTAATGCTGGGGTAGGTTGGTATGTTGGGATACAGATAATTTGCAGAAGTAAGTGAATCTTTTAAAAATGGTGGAGTTATTTAATAAAATATTATTAAGATAATCTTGGGGAAACTATTCAGAAGACTTTACAAAAACAAAATGTGCAGAAGCATGCTTTGAGTCTGGGCTGAAGGGAAAGTATTAAACTGGCTCCCCCCTGGTGACTCCCTGGCTATAAGAGGAAGGGAAAACACAGGCTGGTAAGATTCTGTCACTACAGTGTTTCTCAGAAAGTATAATTCCAGTCTTCTTGTGGAATCTGTTTCCTCATCTGGGCAACCTCAAAAGGCTGACATTGCTCCCATGTTAACCAAGTGTCTGGGCTATCCTGATCTTCCTCAGGTTCCACCAGTTACCTTGCAGATGTAAAGAATTTCTGAACCAGATAACGGGTTCAGTTGTTGCGGCAGAACAAAATGATAATAAAGGGAAAAGGCCCCCACAACAAGGAGGATAGGTAGTATGTGGCAGCACAGCTGGTATGTGAACATTTCCACTAGAAGTTAGTGATCAGGAAGAATGGAATTGCTCAGTGGAGAGACAGAAGAATATCAAATGATTTGTGAGGTAAACGTCAGAAAGTATGTACAGGTAGTCCTTGCTTAACGTCCATTCATTCAGTGACTGTTCGAAGTTACGATGGCGCTGAACGAATGGTACTTACTCCCGGGCCTCAAAGTTATGGCCACTTCAGCACCCCCATGATCAAAATTTGGGCGCTTGGCTGCCTGCCTGCATTTATGGCTGCAGGGTGTGCTTCAACTCTCCCCACCTGCCTATCTCCCCCATCTCTGCCCTTTTGGCCGCCCTGCTCTCCGCTGCTCCCTGCTGCCCCCCACTGACCTTCACCGTCGTCTTCTTCCCTCAGGGTGAGGTGTGCCCAGCCTGGCCCTTTGTGAGGCAGCTGCTGGCTATGTGAGGCCTTCCCAAGGCCATGTGCGGCCAGCAGCTGCCTTGCGAAGGGCCAGGCTGGGTGCACCTCCTCAGCAGCAGGAGGAAGATGTTGGAAGTCAGCTGGGGGCGGCGGGGGGCAACAGAGGTGGCAGAGTGCAGGGCAGCGGAGGTGGTATGGGTGGTAGAGTGTAGGGTGGCCAAAAGGGCGGAGATGTGTCCTGGCCTAACAACTGCAATCGGGACTACTGAAACTATCATTGCTAAGCGGTGTGGTCACATGATGTTTTGCCTAGCGACCAGTCCCAATTAGGGTCGTTAAGTGAGGACTACCTGTAACTAGCAATTAAAAGTGGAAAAAAGATGGACACAGAACAGGTTCTTGACATAAAAGCTAATAAATAAGCAGTGTTGTTAATGTACATTGCAGCTTTAGTAAAGGAATGTGAAGAGAGAGGTTTCTTTCATGAAGGTGTTAGTATTGTGGACGAAAACGTATCTTACTATGGAACCCACTTTCCTAGTGACCCTTGGTAGAATGATAAACACACTGACTCACTTTTGTCATTAATGCATCGTATAAAAAGATTTATATGGGAGAAACATTTTCTGCCATACATCTGTTCAGACCTCGCAGCACCGGGTTAATTACCAGATGCTTTGTGGGGTCCTGGGGTTTGTCACAGATGACTGCATCCATGGGCCACACATGCCCCACACATAAAAAATAAGCAGAGGTTTGATCGGACCATCATGGTAGCCACCATGACATTTAGCCATACCCTGTGGACACCCTTGGGTGCATATGACGATTTTACCATGTGGTCCTTTGTCTTTTAAAGTGATGATCCATAGCTCAACTGGCAAGGCCCACATTTATAGACTTTTAATTAACCGTAGTAGGAATTATTCAGCAAACCTGTTAAGTTATTTAACACCTTACATTTCACTGAGTATCAAAACATCTTTTGTTTTCCTTCATGTGAACATTTTCTAAGATGATTTTATTTTGCTGTCATCAGCAAATTATCCATGCCCTCTCTCAGCCACCCACCCCCCTTAATATATTCTGGGTTTATTTTAATATTTCTACATCTCACTTATCTCAAACTCTGCAATGCAACCCCGTATATGTCTTCCCATAAGTAAGTCCATTGAATTAGCTTCTCAAGCATAAGTAAGTGTACTGGCATAGATTGCAGCCTTAATCAGTGGACTGCTTTTCCCACATATTAAATTACGTTACCTGCCACCATATAATCTTTACTTACTTGCTTTAGCAGTATAATTTATCTAGGTGATAAATGGGGATAAATTTCCCAGTTCCTCACACAGCCTGAGTTCACATAATATTCTTAATTTAGATGCTGAATTAATCCATTTTCTGGATTTTCACAATACATTGAACCGTAACCTAACCAAACATACTAAGCCTGAAAAACTAATAAAGACTAAAGATAATCAAGCTTAGAATGATGTGCTGCAAATGGAATCCCAGGTTTGTCACTAACCAGTTTATGTGTGTTGTGGGGCCAACTTAAAAGACAGTAGACTTTCTTTCAAGAGAATACCATGCCAAATGGTTCAGTGTCAATTACATTATATGTAATTCAAAGAACAAGTAGTTGTTTACTGACTGCCTGTTTGCCCCTAAACTCATAGCCTTGCAACTGCGCTGCCAAAATTCAGTGGCAGATTGCTGAATATTAGAGGTAAAAATTCCCACTGATTTCTGATGGGGAGATAAGCAAACAAGGTACACTAAGATTCTGGATAAGCTTAGCACATATTAAATGGCTCAGAACTCCCTCACCCACTTTGAAAATAGTTTAAACAATTTGTCAAGATGCTCTCCCCTTTCTCTGGCCACCAAAAGTAATAGAAAATGCACAGAGGGAGAAAGGTTGCTTGCTTCAGATGTAACAGTAACTGGTTAACATACAGGAGATGGCACATAGAAGCCAGGATTTAGGAAAGTGAGAGTGCAATTAATTAGATTCCAGTTAGATTAATCAAATACCAGGCTTAATGTATTACATTAAGAAACAGAAAACGTGTTGTCTGTGATCTCACCTTCACATCTCTGCTCAGCTTTGTAAGGGCTTCTTTGCATTCTTCTCTATTAAGGATTCTATCTATCTAGGATTATCAGGTCCCACTTCCCACCAGTCTTTGAACAGTGAGACCTGGTTATCACCTGGTTGTCTGAATGCAGAATGGCTATGACTCTTGGTTATTAAATTGTCTTGTCTCAATATGTGTTCAACAGCAGCCTTTGCTGCATATATAAAATTGAATTGTGACTTACGACTGGTGATTTACGACTGTTCCTTGCACTTACGACCATCACAGCATCCCCGTGGTCACATGATCATGATTTGAACACTTGGCAACCGTTGCACATTTATGATGGTTGCAGCGTCCTGTGGTCACATGATCCTCATTTGTGATGCTTCCAACAAGCAAAGTCAATGGGGAAGCCGGCAGGGAAGGTCACAAGTTGTGGTCACATTATGTCTTGTTTAATGACCATGGTGATTCACTTAATGAACGCACCACTTAACGACTAATTTTCCGGTCCCTATTGTGGTAGTAAGTTGAGGACTACCTGTATGTTAAATGTACCACAATAATGATTCATAAATATGTCTAAACATATTTGAGATCACTTAAATTACCGCTTACTGAAATTGTAACAAACACGGTTGACTTCCTTGTACCAAATAAAAAAAATCCTTAGCACACAGTCAATCTGCTTGACAAACTTATATATCCATATCACTTTTATCTATATTTTCTGAATCTATCATCTATCTATAATGTCTGTTGTTCTATGAAGGTGTTGAGAAACATTTCACATGTTAATGCTGCCTTGCCCAAATACAGGCATAAAAAATACTGTAAAATCAGATTTAAGCTGATCCTTTCAGATTGGGGCAACTGTTCTCAATCAGCTTGGGAAGTATTTGCACCTAATCAATTCACTGCAATGTTCTTTAAGCCAGTATCTCCTGGCAGATAAAAAAGGTAAAGACTCCTTCCAACTGAGTTTCTTGATACAAGTCTGAATACCACTTCTTTCAATCTTTTATTCTGCAAGCTAATCTTGCCCAGCTCCTATAACCATTCTTCATACCCTTTGGCTTCCAGATGCCTTATCTATGTGTTCTACATATCTATTCCAGTTTCCCCACGTTCCTTCTATGTGAGGTGTCCAGGAGTGGAACAACTACAGTCTAACCAGTGCAGAGTACAGTGGGATTATTACAGTGTTACTGAAGCCTAAAGTTATAGGCTGCTGCATTCCACAGCTTGCTCACATTCAACTAGTGCTCCATTAGACCTTTATATCCTTTTTACATGCGCTGCCCCCAAGTCAGTTGTCTCCACTCCTGTATCTATGCATTTGATGCAGGAGGTTTACCTGTCATCATTGGACATTATCTTGTTGGACATGATCCAATGTTTAAACCTGTTGAGATAATTCTGAATCATGATTTTAAACTATCAGCCAATACCCCTAGTTTTTATTATTTGCAAATTCAATAAGCACCCTTTTCATTCCACCTTCAAGGTCGTATATGGAAATGCTGAATAGCACAGGATCAAAGATGAAGCCCAACGTTCAGTGACATCACTCAGTTCTACCCTCTGGGTTGATGCCGAACCATTTATGAGCACATTTTGGTTGTGGTTGTTGCAAAGCAACCATATTGCAGCACTCCCAACCCACATTTAACATCTTCTCAAGGGTATAATGAGAGGCTTTGTCAAATACTTAATATAAATGTAAGGGATAAAGGAGAAGAATAGAAGGCAAAACATACAGTAAGCAGGATAGGTTCCTGCAGTCCTGAGAATATGAGCAAGTTGCTTTTTCTAAAATGTATCTTTATTGGCTGAAACTTAAACATGATAAACCTAACAAGGTAAGTCAGAGAAGCAAGCTAAATGTGAATGATATGGCAAAGAAATTCAAGGCCTGGTTTCCAGAATGCAGCATGATTACAAGAACTGCTTTTATTATGAAGAGAGTATGTCTGAACAGAACATTTAGGTTAATATTCTTATGTCATCGTATCCTTAAGAACAGTCTGTCTTCTCTTTTGGATGGGCTTCTCAAGTTACAACTTTGAACAAAAATATCATTTCATTACAGTGGTTTAATGTAGTTAAACATACAGACAGATATTCTTACTGTTCTAGATTTAAGGTGTGTGCATGTACTGCTAAACAAACCAAAGTTATGCTCGTGGCATTGCCTTTTTTTTTGCTTAGGTTGATACGTTCAAAATGCAAATTTCTCTTGGCAGTACACCTGTACTACTTACACTGTCATCATCAGTGTCATCATCAACTACCGTTTGAGAGTTTTTTGAACTCTGTGCGCTGTACAGTGCTGGCGTTCACAATGGTGGGAATTTTTACGCACTGTGACTCAGCTGCTGGTCTATCACTTTGCTGTTGTTATAAACATTGTAAAATATGGACTGTGTAGCGCAGAAGTGAATTGTATTGTGAAGTTTTCATATTTTCTGAATGTTTATTCAGGGTTCTCTGGGACCTGAAAATTATTTCAAGAGTTCCTTCAGAGTAAAAAGTTTGAGTAAGGCTGAAAAATCTTTCCCCTAGCATTTTCTCACTTCCGTTTCGTTCAGAATCATTTGATATCTTTTATTTTTAATTCCATCCACTCTTTTGAAGGCACTTTGTTTAGCCCTCTTTATCCACTGTCAACATTTTTACTTCCAGTGATCGCTCTTGCCTTTTAAAATTTTAACTGTTCTTTTGCTCACCTTGGCTATATTTTTTGCAACTCGCTTTTCTGGACTATTTATTTATTTAGCAAATTTATATGGCCACCCATCTGACATAATGTGACTCTGGGTGGTGTACGAACTTGGCAACAATTAAAACAACACAACCAGTCTTAAAACACTGAACATGAATCAAAATAAAAATATGAAATAACCAAGGTTGTGGAATTACACCATATTATTCTCTCATTCACATTTTTTTGCAGCAGTCATTCTCTTCTATGCATTTTTTTCCTAATCTACAGCTTCTTTCTCTTCATTTCACCAACCTTCCTTTTTATACTTCCCATTAGTGTAATTTAATAGACTTCTATAGCACTTTAAATACAGTTTTTTCTACCCTGTTCCAAGTGGCTTCCACACCATCTTTCCTTACACTCACTTTCCATTCATTCTGTTGGGAGACCAATCTATCTTCAAATACTTCTTCATACTTGGGGTGTACTTGTTTCTCCTGCAGTTGTACTTATACTCTCATTTATTTCACTTATTTCCTTTTCTTCCATGTCCATTTTCCCCCATGACACTACCAAAAAGCAGTTTGTCCCACATTCAGAAGCTATAATCATCCAGGTATCCTTCATTAATTCTCTAAGTCTTTCCTCATACATATTTTTGTAAGCCACCCAGAGTCACCGTGAGTGAGTTGGGCAGTCATATAAATCTTTTTAATAAAATAAAATATTTTAATAAATATTCAAATCCATCACACTTTTAAAGTTCCCTTGCCATGTGAATACATTAAAAAGCTTATGGTGAAATGACGTATATGAAATAAACAGAACTTTTTTTTCAAGAAGATACAGACCAATCACTACTGTCATTTGTTGTTGGATTTCAGAAAGGCCCAATCCCTTTTTTGGTACCTGTTTGCTTCACTGTCACTCATCCATTCATGTCACCTAGCAAAATGACTTTCCATTCAGGTTGTTGCTGAACTGTTTTCCTTCAAAACTCAACCTTGTTGTTTCATTTTCAACATACAATGAGCATAGCATGCCACTGTCACCCACCTATGAATTCCTACTTTCATATGGACCTTCAGCAAGCTAATTGACACAAATGTATGATTTCAGACAAATTTTAGTTCTTTCATTCATAATTAAACCTACATTTTCCCTCCCATGCATATATTCATCAGTTCCACACCATAAGAACAAGTCATTTCATTCAGATCTTTCTCTTAGATTCACAGATATACAACATACCTATTTTTATTTTCATTTCATTTGTTAATGCATACTCTTTACCATTCACTTTTCTTACATTTCAGGTCACAATTTTCTATATGCTGTGGCTGTCATACTCCTGAAGCACCTATTTTTGTTTTCAACTCTCTGTCTTTTTCTTTTCACTTTCATTCATTTCTGAGGCATCCTTGGGATTCTGGAAAATATTATCATCTTAATAGCTAATGGAATATTATGTTGAAATACAGTATCCTGTGCTCTGAAATGAGAACATATGTTTCCTCTTTGAAATCACCTCTAGCTACGAGCAGTTACAGAAAGCCCAGCTTTAAAAACAAACAGCATTCTGCCTTGATATATTTTGATATTGTTCTTGATTAGCTGAAGTATTCATTTTTGGTCCCACACTCTCAGAGAAGTGATGAAATATCATTAGTTTGCTAAGAAAGATTGGTAATAAACTATGTTACGTGGAGACACCTCCCAAGACTTCTGTTCAAACACTGGCATTTGTTAAAACATAGAAGGCACTCCATTCTTAGCATGCTTGCTACATTTTTAGTAAAGCCCACCCCTCTTGCCCTCAGCAAATCAAACAAGACTGGCTGAACAATAATATAAATATATCTTCTTTTGTTTTTGCATCTTTTGTTGTCATACAAAACATGAAACTGTAATTTAAAGCAGCCCCTGTATTCTACTCATGCAGCAGAATGAGATGAAAGGAACCTAAGGCAAAACCAAATGAAGCATTCAGACTGAGGCAGAAACCACATTTTTGAATGTACCCCTTTGGGGGAACTTTCTAACTTATAAAAAAAGGTAGCACAGAAGGGAGAAGACAGAAACAGAATCTCTGCTCCTGATCTGCCAGTCTGGTTTTTTTCCCCTCAAGAATAATCTCCCTCCCTGCATTCTAAAATGGTAGGCTGCGTTAGCATGACATGCTTATCCATGCTTAACCCAATTTTCTGGATGAATCGTAAAATAAGCATTTGGATTGGGTTTATGTAACATGCTGGGTTAAAATGTGGTTGGGTAATTTGTAGTTCAGTGTGTCATGCAGAGTCAGCAGTGTGAGATGCAGAATTGAGGAGGTCCATGGAAAAATTACTGCAGGGGAATGTGCTCCTTCCTCCATCACACCTAACCAGCATCAGTGCTGGGTACCTGGAATGTGCTGTTTATATTTTCCACAGGGTTCCAAGTAACAGCATATCAGAGGTATTGTGGGAAATTAAAATGGCACCTGTTCTCTGCTAACCCCATTCTGGATACTAGACTTCGTTCTATCAATTTATTGAACTGCATACGCAAAGCAGGCCCTATCATCAAATGTTTCACTCTACAGAAATATTTGCACCTCAGTTTTTCCCCCATATTTTCTGCTTGCATTTGTACTTTGCTAAATGAAAGAGGTACTCCCTCTACAGGACACTCAGTGAAACAGCAAGTGAAGCTGCAGCTTTTTTGTTTGTTCGTTTATTTTTACAAAAAGGGTATTATTTTTCCTCTAATGTAGGTTTTGCATTCTTTAATTAGCTTAATTTATTACATTATTTCAATAATATTCCTCAACTGTTATATAATTAATGGAATATTAACAGTTAGGATTGCAATATTTCACCATTAATGACTGAAAGTAACAGTACCCATTTCAACACAACACAACACAACACAACACAACACAACATAACATCACATCTTTTTTGGAATCTCCATGCATTATTTTGCATTTTCACTAATGTAATATAAACCACACTCAGTTTATTAACTATGATAATTTTTTCAATGAAAATTTGTTCTCTGATATTTTTTTTAAAGTTGTAATATTACTTACAACATCTTGAAAGCGTGTGTAGTCAGAGTATTGGACAGGGAATAGGGAAAGGCAGACTGAAGTCTCCACTCATCCATAGAGCTCTCTGGATGATTTTGGGTCCATTTAGTTTCTTTAATGCAACCTAGATCACAGGCCTGTTATTCTGAGGATAACATTAGGAAGAACCTTTATATACCTTGGAGGAGGAGAGACATGTTTGGCCTTTCGTAGCCAAAAATCAGGAGTCTGGAAGCACCATGTTACCTAACAAATTTTATTAAAAGGCATAAGCCTTCAGGAGCTACAGCTGATCCTTGTGTACCATGTTAAGAAAGAGTGGGTTAGAAATATATATTTACATTACATTTCTGTCCTAGCCTGCTTCCTTCTGTGCTAGTTTTAAAAACTGTGGTTCCCTGCTGTCTTAGTTTGAAATCATATAATCAATTATCTGGCCTGAGGGTTCTGCTGTCTCATTTTGATGCTTGTGTAGACCAAGTGTAATGTGTTAGAAGGATGGAAATTCACTCTTTCAGTGACATTAAAAAGGTAAAGTTTCCCCCCGCACATTTGTGCAGTCGTGTCCGACTCTAGGGGCCGGTGCTCATCTCCGTTTGTTAGCCGAAGAGCCAGCGTTGTCCGAAGACGCTTCCACAGTCATGTGGCCGGCATGACGCACGTGGAACGCTGTTACCTACCCACCGAAGTGGTACCTATTAATCGACTTGCATTTGCATGCTTTCGAATTGCTAGGTTGGCAAGAGCTGGGGCGAGTGTGGGAGCTCACTCTGTCACACGGGGCTAGGGATTCGAACCTCCGAACTTGCGACCTTCCGATCGACAAGCCTGGCGTCTTACCCACTGAGCCACCACGCCCCACAATAATGTCAGTGACATTAGGGAAAAGTTATAAAAAATACCGTTTACCACTCATGCCACAAGTACTTGGCACAAGTACAGTTTTGCCATACGATTTACCAACTTAGATGTTGCGCAGGAAGAGAGGTGAAATAAAGGTAATTAGGATTAATCCACACTACCCAACTGCCCTGTCATCTGACAGGCCAGCAGCCATTTTTGGAGGGCCGGAACCAAACGTCATTCTGTTTTCACCCTCCTCCCATTGGAAATGCAACTTTGGAGCTCGTTTTCCTGCTGCGGTTTTAAAGTACTTTCCCCCTCTTGTGTTGCATTGGGTTGCTTTGTTGATTAAGTGGCTTATAAAGCAAATCAACAAATCAGCAAGCAAATCCATACATGAGTCTGCCAAAACTGGAAGGCACAAAGTTGGAAAAGCTTGCCATAATGACTTATTCGTTCTCCGAGGCCAGTGAGGCAGTCAGATCGCTTGCATCCTAATATAGCTCTCAACTCAGACTGCCTTTTGTCATGTTATCAAAAACGTGTTAACAGTGAAATATATGATCCGAGTTGAATGTGCAATCTACTGGAGATTAAGCTTCCCTTTCCCCTCAGCCGTGGTACCAAACACAAGTAAAATTTCAACCAGTTTTATACCAAATAGATTTTTATATTTAAAAAATTAATATGGATTGGTGGAGAATGCTGCTCTTACTGACTTCTATCCTTCCGTTTTGCCAGACATAGGCATCTGTGGAGTAGGAATGACAAAACGTGCACCGTGAAGTTGCGGCACAAATCCTGCCTCTTATGTACTAGTGTGTGACAGTCCAATACATGTTTTGCCATTTTGTCATTGTTGTATTTAGGGATAGATACCTACGCTGGCAGAATGCTTAAAATCCAGCATTCTGGTACCTACATGCTCCAAGCAGAGCTTACAATTGCTCTGAATGCTAGTTCTGGGTTGGGTTTTGGGGGTTTTGTAATTTGCAGTTTGGTAGATTGCTGTTTTAGCTTTGAGAAGGCTTTTATCTTGAAAAGCGGCAGGGTGGGGGGAAGCTTTCAAACATTTACACTGGAAATAAGATTAATTTAACATGGTGAGTGGCCTTAATTTTGTGTACCATGAATCCCCCAAATAAGATTGAACTGGCTAGATGTGCCATATTGAGAATATGGAATAGATACAAATCCAGGTTGTGCCTGAAAACACCTTTATGGCTCTCAACACAAGAAGCATTTTATAGATGAGAAATAATAGGCAAACACAAATGGTTAACATACCATGAGATACTAGAATTCTGTCAAGGGGAATACAAAATAAAATTGAGAACAACTGGTGGCAGAGGGACATAGTTGCCTATGGTTTTCCTATTTACAGTTATCAGAAAGATTCAGAGTAGACAAAAGTATTTATGGTATTGAATATTCTAAGACTGGCTTTGAAACGTAATTGTGTACAAATGATGAACATGTGATTGCTAAAATGTATAAACTTTTATTGAAATTTGAAACTTTCTTTCTTTTAGTTTGTATTAATTTTTACTCTTGTTTTTAAAACTTTTAATAAAATTATATTAAAAAAAAGATTGAACTGGGTTGGGCCAAGTACAGAGGATGTATGTCTATGAAGGTTCTCAGTCATCCAGGTGGAATTGTTTGTAGCTTGAATCATGTCAACTGGATTTCTATTTTCTCAGTGGAAGGAGCGAAACGTTTCCACTGAGAAAATAGAAATCCAGTTGACATGATTCAAGCTACATACAGAGGATGTAAGTTGGATCTACTTGGATCCTATATGACAGGGTTGCACATGGTTCAACCCTTATTTCGGGGAGATGACTCAGACCTTGTGGGTGTCTAGCATAGACTCCTCATTGTTAATGTAACTCTTGAAAGTCAAGATGCTTTAAAGAATAGCAAGAAGGTGCTGTCCTTACACTGACACAAAGTCCAAACTACTTCTGCCAAATACTTTGCAACATTTTTTGTCTACATCAGCTGTTCTTTGGTGGCCAGGCCAGTGCATTTCCTTTACATACTCCTATTGCCTTAAGTCACTATCTTTAGAACGATTTCCATTTCTCTGTAAATATATCTGCAATTTATTAAGCCAGTTTGTTATATGAGACTGATTCTATCAGAGAGAGAGAGAGATGCTGTATGATGTGTTCTTTGTCTTCTTGGAATGGCTCCTTGTGCTTTCTACTAATCTTTGACTACACAATCCATATGCACTTACATCTGCTTCAACAAAGAGACAGTTCTCTTTGTGGCTCTTTTAGTATGGATGCAAGAATTCTAAACCAGCCTGCAGTCAAAGACCCTGTCTATCCTGAAAAATAAGGCTCATTGAATAAGGCTCATGGCATTTACTGTAGGACTGCACTTTCAATTACTAAATAAGATTATTGGTAAATTGCATTCTTATGCACACACATTTGAGTATAAAACATATTGAATAAAAAGGACTCATGTGTATCAGTGAGGTAAAAACAAATCACTTTTAATTAGCATTATTAATCTGTTGGAACAATGCATATAGTTGTTTTATAGCGAAACCAGTTAAATGTTTTCCTTCAAAAAGGTGAGGGTGAAATTTGCATAAAAGAAGTAATTTCCATTTTAACAATCTTGCAGGGTGTATTTACTGAGGGATAATGACTTGCTCTTGCATCAGCTTTAATGATGGTGGTGATTGCGCAATATCCTTACCCAGATGATTAAATTAACCCATTTTCTAGTTTTGCACAATGCAATTAAAAACTAACCAAATTAAAAACTAACCAAACACACAATACATTAAGCCATACAAGACAAACTAAAATTAAAACTAGCCAAGTTCTTCATGCAGTATGTGAATTCAGCTATTACGTTTGTAACTGAACTGATTAAGAGTGTTGTGGAAATTTGGCCAGGTCTGTCATTTTACACAGCTGACTGGTTTGATGCTAAGGCTACAATGAGATCTATATGAGTGATCCATTTTCTTACAGTGAGTGACACACAGCACATCTATTCTTCTTACATATTTCAAAAATACAGATGCATTTCCTCAAATCCTGCAACTTCTTCTCATGCTTATGTTTTAAAGATGAACTTGTTCTTACCACAGAATACCTAACCTCCCAAGTTTAGAAGACCAGAATTACTACATTCCAGACTGCCAAAGGTTGCAATAAACTCTGGTGGTTGCTGTTTGGAAAATAGAATACATGCCACTTATATACTAGTGTTGTCATTTATTGGAGATTTGTCCATTCCCTTTCCCGTGGGAATAGTTCAAGATCACTTGTACAATAGATCTTGTAGAAAAGTTAATTCCCAATGGAGGAAGCAGTGTAAGTTATATCCTTAATCAGAAAGTTGTGCCCAGATCAAGAATCCTAAGTAATCATAAAATATGTAGTATTAAGAAATGCTAGTCTCCTAAGTAAAATATTAATTATGACAAGTGTTTCTGCATTAGTAGGATGTGAAGTGTGGAACATCAAAATGTCAGCTAAATTTGGAATATATACTGGATATAAACTGGAACCATTTTATATTATGGTTCTTTAACATTCAAAAGTTGCATCTGTCATTAAAAGCAGTGAAAATGCATTTTAGGAACATTCACATTTAGTAAATATCAGTGAAAATAGCAGATAGCAGTACACACTGTAAGGAAAGCCCAAGGGTGTTTAGAACTTACTCTCCTCCACCATTACATAAACATGCTCATTTTGGGAATAGACATCCAGTGCAGAAATGATGCTTAAATAGCTTAGGTCCATGGCATCTCTGAGACTATTTGCTTCCATATGATTATGCCTGCCTGCTAAGAATTTTGGAATTCTTCTTTTATTTGAGATCAGATTGCTGAGACGATGGACTGAGGTATTTCTAGGGTTCACTTCCCTGGAAGGTGTTCTCAGCCTTTTTCCTGTCTTCCTTCTGGAAATTAGTAAAACTAATCCTTTTACATGGATCCAGTTGTTTTCATCCCCCCTCTTTTATAGACATGTGTGTATATACAAATACATATAAATTATTGGAAAATTTAAATTCTTTCATTATACAGATTATTGTAATACATTGTTTATTACTCTGGGGTCCCAGAATTGAAGAGTAATACAAAAATAAATAACAGCAATAAACAATAACATTTACCTGAACAGAACAGAGACTTAAAGATTTATTAATGCAGTAGTGATGTTCAGGAAATCCTGAGATCTTCTCTGGCTATCAGTAGACCAAATTGTTAGGGCAACTTGTTATTAGTCCACAAAAAAGGAGGAAAATGGATCTAATAAACTCTGTAGGGCAGCTGCATTTGAGATGGTTTCTGAAGACCTGCATAAAATAAACCTTTCAGCAGACACAAAGCTAACCGAGTCATTAGTCTGGCACATCAGTAGTTCTGAAAAGGCAGCCCGTTAATCCTCTGTGCAGTGTCCCCTTTCAAACCCTTAGGTTGTGAAGAGATGTGCCAAGTAAAAGAGATGTGCCTATGTGACTCTTATTTTCTTATCCATTAAGGATCCAGGGGAGACTAACCTCTTTTAAGGACATTGTGATACTAATACATCTGATTATGATCATGCTGACTTGGCTAGAAGATCCACAATTCCCCTTATTCCTCTCTGTTCAGTTTGAGGGAATGCCCAGGGCTTTCTGTTAATATCCTTCACATCTGGAGAGCAATTCACTACAGAATTAAATATCTTTTTCTGCCATGAACAGTGTGCACACATTGGATTTCAAAAAATTATTCCTTACCCAGAAAAAATAAAGTCTCATTTAGTGAAAATGGTGAAATAGACATAAAATCCCCAAATCCTGAACAGGGCAATACGTTTCTTAGGTATCATTATTACTTGGATACGGATCCTGGAATGTATCTATATGACCAGCACTTTTAAATTTTGTGTGATTCCTCTTTTTCACACAGGATAGGATTTTATGCACCTGAGCTGGGACTTTATCCCCCACGATTCCGTCCATCTTCTAAAATATAAAACGGTCTTATTTCTCTTATCTGCTTTTGTATCCAAGGAACATACATGGAATTCTTAAAGATAAAAATAATTTTAAGTTCAATATGTGGAGTAAATGAATGCTAAAATCCCACTTTCATAATACTAGAATGTGAGATGAAACTTAATGCTGAGAAAAGTAGTTACACAAAAGGAAGCGCTTCTTCATAGAGCCTGGAATCATATTTCACTTTCATAGAACTTAGATGTCTTTGACAGTATACTGGACAAATTCATGAAAGATAAAGCTATCAATGGCTTCCAGAAGCATGGCTATAGCTCTGATGGAGTTGGGTGACCTATAAATCAAATGCATGTACCTGTTGTTGGCGGATATAAATATAAGTTGCTAATGAACTCTTCTCCTGCTTATAGGTTTCCTACTGGTATCTGATATGTTACTGTGGAAATGTTGGATTCGATGGTTTTTGGTGTGATCCACCATAGCTACTCTTTGGTACTATTATTCAGTGTATCATTACAAGCATTTCAGGACTGTAATATTTTTGGCCCAGTGTAATGCAAAAAGCGGGGGCATGGTGGCTCAGTGGGTAAGACGCCAGGCTTGTCGATCGGAAGATCGCAAGATCGGAGGTTCGAATCCCTAGTCCCGTGTGACAGAGTGAGCTCCCACACTCGCCCCAGCTCTTGCCAACCTAGCAATTCGAAAGCATGCAAATGCAAGTCGATTAATAGGTACCACTTCAGTGGGTAGGTAACAGCGTTCTGCATGCGTCATGCCAGCCACATGACCGTGGAAGTGTCTTCGGATGATGCTGGCTCTTCAGCTAACAAACGGAGATGAGCACCGGCCCCTAGAGTCGGACACAACTGCACAAATGTGCGGGGGGAACCTTTACTTTACCTTTTAATGCAAAAAGATGTGATGTCAGCCAACTAGCATCAACTGTGGAAAATGTTTCTATCTGAAGGTAAGCCTCCTCATAGACAACCCAATCTTCTGTGTATTTTTGCAGGAGATAGAGGAACTGCCACAAGAAACCCACATGTGGGATGAGAACTGTATATCCACACTTTGTATGTTTATTTTAGGGATCTGTGAAAAAACCCACTGTGACATGAGTAGCTCAGGGTGGTATCTTTTCTCACACCAGTTTCTACTCTTCTTGTATACTGGAAGCATGCAAACTTTTTTGGGCTAAAGATTGCACTTTACCTTTGATATAATGTGATGTAATTTATATTACATTGATTGCATTTGTAGTTTATTGATTATGGTTCATATCTATTCTCTCTTGTTACATTAAAAATTGGTGGCAATTTTTGGAGACGGACTAAATTCAAGATTTGGTGAGGCTGTAGGTTGTACAACCTTCTTGTACATTTTTTTTAATCCGTTCAATTTTCTCCAATTCTCAGAGACTGCCTGGACAAGTCCCTGCAGTTTTCTTGGCAAGGTTTTTCAGAAGTGGTTTGCCATTCCCTGCTTCCTAGGGCCAAGAGAAAGTGACTGGCCCAAGGTCACCCAGCTGGCTTTGTGCCTAAGGCGGGGCTAGAACTCATGGTCTCCCAGTTTCTAGCCTTATAATTACTTGGGAAGATAGGCGGACTAATGTTAGCGTATTAGAAGAAGCGAAAACCACCAGCATTGAAACAATGATCATCCAACATCAACTTCGCTGGACCGGTCATGTTGTTCGAATGCCTGACCATCATCTTCCAAAGCAGCTACTTTACTCCCAACTTAAGAATGGAAAACGGAATATTGGTGGACAGCAAAAGAGATTCAAAGATACTCTCAAAGCTAATTTAAAAAAATGTAATATCAGCATTGAGAACTGGGAAGCCCTAACTCATGAGCATTTCAATTGGAGGTCAGCCTTTATTAATGGTGCTATGGACTTTGAAGAAGCACGAGTACAGGGCGAAAGGGAGAAAAGAGCTAAAAGGAAGGCAAGTCAGGCAAACCCTCATCATGACCGTCTCCCACCCGGAAACCTATGCCCTCATTGTGGGAGGTTGTGCGGATCCAGAATTGGCCTTTATAGACACTTACGGATCCACTGTTAAAATTTTACCTTTGGAAGACAATCTTACTCGGCTACGAGTGATCACCAATGACCTTAACCACTGCACCAAACTGGCTCTCTAGTGAAATCTAACACATGAAAAAAAGATAGGGCATTAACATTCAGAGTTATTGAGTGTTTTTCAAAAGAAGGTGTACATTGCTTTATGTGCTATTTTTCTAATAAAATAGCCATTTACCAATCTATAACTGTTCCATGTAAAAAGGTAAAGGTTCCCCCCGCACATTTGTGCAGTCATGTCCGACTCTAGGGGCCGGTGCTCCTCTCCGTTTGTTAGCCGAAGAGCCAGCGTTGTCCGAAGATGCTTCCACAGTCATGTGGCCGGCATGACGCGTGCGGAATGCTGTTACCGTCCCACCGAAGTGGTACCTATTCATCTACTTGTATTTGTATGCTTTCGAATTGCTAGGTTGGCAAGAGCTGGGGCTAGTGCAGGAGCTCACTCCGTCACGCAGGCTAGGGATTCGAACCTCCGAACTTGCGATCTTCTGATCGACAAGCCTGGTGTCTTACCCGCTGAGCCACCACTTCCCCAACTGTTCCATGTACCATCATATTAAAAACTTCTATTCTTATCTTTCAGCTTTTATTTATTTTATTTATTTATACATCATATTTCTATGACCGCCCATCTCCCCCTCAAGGAGGGACCCTGGGCAGTTAGGGTCTCGTATTAAAAATTAAAATAATAAGAAAATGCTTATGTAATGAATCAATACCAATATAGGATTACTGCAATTGTTGGCGATGGGGCCAGCTTCTAAAGCAAGCCCTTCACCAAATTCTCTAACAACAGACCAAAGGAAGAGAGAGAGAGAGAAAATGCATCCATCAGAGAAAGGGATGCATGATTAAAATGACTATGACTCAAGTATTTCCAAACAAGCACTGCTCTTAAAAAATGATACTAATTTATATTAAATCATTCTAGCAAAATAATGTGTTAATTCTGAATTCTGCCAAATGTTTTATAGCATATCTGAGTAATGGGATAGGACCATTACTCAGGTACACTCATGACTGCATAAGCACTAACAGAACTGCATTGATGAAAGCATGGCTGTTTATTTTCTGGTTCTTCTATGTTTCAAAAGAGAAGCACAAAACCAAGTGAAGAACTTTTTTTTTAAAAAAGTCCTTAAATAGAATATCTCGTAATATGCCACAAAACTACATTGTGCCCCAATATTTCCTTCCTATTATTCAATTCTAATCATCTAGTTGACTTTTATCATCATTACAGGATTTCCTGCACAAAAGAAATGCTCATCTACCTTTTTTCCCAGTAAGTTTCCAGAACTCTTTTCATTGATTCTTTTTCTCATCACTGCTTCGGTTTGATAAGAAATCATGTTTCAAAGTTCCTATAATGAAATTGACACCTCCCTCCGAAATTGGTCTGTTTAAGTCACAAAATAGTATTTCTAATGTTAACATTGGCTTTGATCCAATGTTTGAAGATCTTATATAAGGTTTTCTACACCTGTGAGTTTCCCTTGGCTAAAAAGATTCCCTTTTCATTCCAAAACAGGCAATACTGTTATTAGGCCAGCTAAAAATAATGTGTGTTTCCAAGAACTCTCCAGTAGTTGAAGTTTGGAAGCTTGTACAAGTAGTCCTTGCTTAACGATCACAACTAGGACCAGCAACTCTGTTGCTAAGCAATGCAGTCATTAAGCAAGATATCCCATGACTGTGACCAACTTATGTCAGGGTAGCGCATATATCGCATTGAGGCGTTCTGTGAGTATGCAAATAACTTGACAGCTCACAGTCTGTTATAGACAAAGTCTACACAGACCTTTACTGTACAATATTTACAGAACCAGAACTTACAATACATTGACAACCAGCCACAACTCCAACAACCAGCCACACCCACAACCCATGGTGCACTTCTTTATATAAAGTGGTTTGTGCTGTGTCATGTATCCACACCCTCCAGGTGTGAACCCTGAGCGAGCTGAGCTAATCACAAACACAGCTCAGCTGTGCTCTGTCATTTACCATATTCACACTGATAAAATTCCTACTCCAGGGTAAAACCCTGACAAGTTATGACCTCACTTCTGCTGTGGTCGTTAAGTGAGTCACAGCGGGTTGTTAAATGAGACATCATGTGACTGTGACTTGCAATTTTATTGCCAGCTTCTCCATTGATTCAGTTTGTCAGAAGCCGGACGTGAAGGTTGCAAATGGTGATCATGTGACTGCAGGATGCTGCAATGGTTGTCAGTGCAAGGACCAGTTGTAAAGTTACTTTTTCAGCCCTTTTGTAACTTTGAACAGTCACTAAACAGGACAGTTGTTAAGCGAGGACTACTTACAGTATATGTGATTATGAGATCTTTCATTAATGTTTGAGATTCTTCTCTTAGTCAACAATATTTTAACCCCTCACAGGACTGAAAACAGAATATTAGGCTTGACAGTCCTAGATGATCATCATTGGACAGCAGTTGACAAAGCAAGGCGCCACACCAGCTCAGTGCAGGAACCCAGATTAATGGATCCCTGACAGATAGTTGTCCATCCTCTTTTTGTATTTCTCCAGTGAAGCATGGGAGCTCCCTCCCTCCCCCTCCCTCCCTTGATAGTTAGCTCCAGTGAAGGGGAAGCATGCCATCTCCAGAGTCCACTGGAGTTGGGTGGCCAATAAATTTAAAATAATAATGATAATGATAATGATGATAATCTCCCTTGGGAATGGGTTGTACTGTCAAAATACTGTTACAGTTAGGAGTGTTTCCCAACATTGGAACAGATTCTCTTTCCTGTACTTAAGACTATTAGTCTATGTGCTGCACATTGTGATGACAGAAAAAAAGACTTGACCATCTTCTGTGGGACACCTCTTCTGGTATTTGAAAACTCCTAGCAGCTCCCCTCAGTCTTGTTTTCCCAAGATTAAATATACCCGGTTCCCGCAGTCTCTCCTCGTGTTGGTTATCTGTCTCTGAACATTGGTGTTGCCATTTTTTGCATTTCTTCCAGTTTCTCTGAATCTTTCTAATGTTTGGTACTCAGAACTGAGTGAAGTACTTGAAATGTATCTAATTTAGAAGTATTAACTTCTATGATTTTGAAACCATTTATATTAATGCAGTCTAAATTATAGTTGATCACAAGCTGAATATAAGCAATAGGCTGCTAGACTTTATAGCAGCCACATTACACTATTGCTTCATATTCAGCTTGTGATAAATTATAATTCAAAAATCCTTTTCACATATAGCAGTACCAAGCCAAGTATCCCCTTCCTTAAAGCTGTGCATTTATTTTTCCAATATTGAAGAACTTTGCCTTTATCTCTAATTTCATTGTGTTGTTTTCAGCCCATTTCTAACCCTATCAAGATCATTTTGAATTTCATTTCTACTTTATGGAATCTAATTATTTCCACTTAGTTTTTGGCCATCAGCAAATCTGATAAGTTTTTAGTTCATGCCTTCATCCGAGTCATTATTGGATATGCTGAAGAATATTGATGAGCACTCACTGTGTATAGTTTTTGAGGCAGTTGTGGAACCATCTAAAAAGCATGTCAACCAGCACATCAGAATTTAACCACTGTTGAATTATAAGGGCTTAAACATTTTCAGTTCTAACTTTGAGATAATTTGTGGAAATAATTAGAATGGATGCAATCTAGCTGAAATCAAGCACGTTCCCACAAATGAATGAATGAATGAATGAATGAATGAATGAACGAACCAGATTTACTGGAGTATATGCAAGTCTTAATGGGGCGTGGTGGCTCAGCGGGTAAGACGCCAGGCTTGTCGATTGGAAGATCGCAAGTTCGGAGGTTCGAATCCCTGGCCCTGCGTGCGGAGTGAGCTCCCGCACTAGCTCCAGCTCTTGCCAACCTAGCAATTCGAAAGCATGCAAATGCAAGTAGATTAATAGGTACCACTTCGGTGGGAAGGTAACAGCGTTCCGCGGCGTCATGCGGCCACATGACCGTGGAAGTGTCTTCGGACAACGCTGGCTCTTCGGCTAACAAACGGAGATGAGCACCGGCCCCTAGAGTCGGACACGACTGCACAAATGTGCGGGGGGTACCTTTACCTTTACCTTTTATGCAAGTCTTATGTATTTGTTGTTTGAAACTAGGCAAAGTTTTGAGTCTTTTAAAATGTATCTCTGACAAAAGCCATATACAAATACCCTGGATACAAAATGTATTAACTTACTTACTTACTTACTTATATTTCCAACTTATATCACCGCCCATCTCCCCCCATTCCAGAGGGGACTCTGGGCGGTTTACACCAAGCCAGTAATTAAAACATATAAAAATTTATAAAATAGAATACATAATTTAATTAAATATATAAGATCCAAGAGGCTCTGATGTTAGGCTTTAAAGAACCCTATGGAGCAAGCCAACCCCAAGAGGAGCTATTACTCCCCCCATCCCAAGCGAGGTGGCAGAGCCAGGTCTTCAGTTGTTTCCGGAAGGTCATTAAGTGTGGGGGCTAGCCTCACCTCCAGGGGCAGAATATTCCAGAGGGCGGGTGCCACTGCCGAGAAAGCCCGCCTCCTGGACCCCGTCAGGTGGAATTCTCTTATAGATGGGGTCCGAAGCAAGCCCTCTCTGCATAACCGGGTGGAGCGGGTCGATATGATCAAAAAGGCCCCAAACTCAATAAATTACAATACAAAATCAGCTTTATTATTCTGATAATAAATAAAAAATACATTTCACAACCAGAACATAGTAAAAAACATTTTTTAAAGTATAAAAATTAAGATTTTATTGAGCAAATACTACTTAAGTCATAGAAATACATAGAAATATTGATTTACAGCTTGATTCTCTAATTGTTGGCCGGCACAAGTTACAGTGAGATGCTTTGGACTTGTGCTAGTAAACCTTATAAACGTGTAGTTGGGTATTAGTTACATTCAGGTTTAATATACTGTATATCTAATGAGAAATTAATACTCAGGACAGTCCAATTTTTGTTCCTAAAATTCATTTTCAAGGGTCTATTTGATTATTTTTTTATTAACAGTATTTTTATTTGGATATGGAATCTGGCGATGTACAATTCTGTTATTAGTGGCTCTGTTTATCTCATTTTTAAATTATATCTCATTTTTAAATGTTATCTCATTTTTAAATTAGATAACTGTGATCAAATTAAAATCATAACTTACTAATATGCAAAAGTATACCTACCTAAGGTATTTTTAAGACTTACACAAGCAAAGACAAAAATTAGGCTTCTTTGCTCTAGACTTGAGAGTATTATTAATACATAGGCAGTACTTCATTTCTATATATTGCATTATGTTCCAGTAGTGAAGGAAAAAAGTTCAAGATATACAGATTTATCCTCTCATCATATAATTAGACTTAGAGAATACACATAGTAATCATCAATACATTTGTTCATTTCATTTTTTAATGACACCATAATAAGAAAGTGATTGTCAAAACTCAAGAACAATTATATTTTTTGTAATTGTTATTAAACCAATATTATAAAAAAGCAGAATGAAGGCAAAAGTTCTTTCTGTACTGTGATGAGAAATGGTTATTATTTTTTTTAAAACAATGAAATGCATCCACAATAATCAAAGAAAAACCCATATAACAATAATATTATATGTATGCCAAGATGGATACAGACTAATTCTCTTTTTGGATGTTGTCTAGCAGCTTACTAGGATAAGCAACTTATCCTATGAAGCTACTTGGACAAGCAGCGAAACGTTTCAACCAAAAGAAAGAAATCCAGTTGCCATGACTCATCCTACAGACAATTCCACCTGGATGACTGAGAATCTTCATTGACATCTAGCAGCTTACTGTGTTCTAGCAAATTTTTCATGCTGCTAATATCCATGCCACAGTGACATAGCATATGGAATACACAATGGCCATTGTTTATATTCTTCATTATCAATGTGTTCTTTTAACCATTCTAAATTAAATAAAGTCTTTCGTTTTAGCTTTTGGGATAAGCTAACTAATGTGTGTCTTTTCTACCAAAAGTTGTCTTGGTTTCTGGACAAAATATTCAGTTGCATCACTTTATATTCAGTATAACCTAAATAAGCACACTTTTCTCTGGAACAGACAACTTTTTTCTTTGTTCTTTTTCTCTCACACATATACACCTCTCCCACCTCCCATATTCACATCTGTGCCGGTGCATGCAGATAGGATTTTTTTTAGGGACTCTCAGACTGAGACTACAAAAGAGTTAGGGGTTTCATGGGGATTAATCATGGGGATCTCAGTATTCGCTCATACCATGTCATAATGTTCCAATGTTGTCTCTTTTGGTCTTGTTTAAAATTTTACTGCACTCACACCTATTTGTGTTCTTACAATTCTACATAACCAAGCTTCATTTACTTTAATCACAAAAAGACACTATCACATGAAAATAAAAAAATCAACATTTGAAAATGGCATATATAACCAATTAAGCATATCCATGCTCTTATGAAGTTGTTACATGTCAAAGATAAGCTTGGGAAATGCACAGCTACACCCTAATTTAGAGCTGCAGGTGTTTTCTTCCACACAGTGTTTTGGAACCCATTGCTTTGGTATCTAGTGCAGAAATACAGTAGACATAATCAAATACTGCTAGGTTGAATATAAATTCATAGCACTTATATGAAGTTTTCTACACTCTAGAATAGTAATTGAGCCAAAAGGTGCTTTATTTTTTTTAAAAAAATTATCCCGCCTTTGTTATTTTTATAAATAACTCAAGGCGGCGAACATACCTAATACTCCTTCCTCCTCCTATTTTCCCCACAACAACCACCCTGTGAGGTGAGTTGGGCTGAGAGAGAGTGACTGGCTCAAGGTCACCCAGCTGGCTTTCATGCCTAAGGCGGGACTAGAACTCACAGCCTCCTGGTTTCTAGCCCGTTGCCTTAACCACTAGACCAAACTGGCTTTAGCTCATTTTTACAAGATTCTATTGTAAGCACTTGGAAGATATACTGTACATCTCTTTCCAGTAAGTCACCTGCCAGTTTATATTAATGCATCTTTATCCATTGTGCTCTATTTCACACTGTTCCATGAGATTTTTGCATGATTTCATCTGACAGCATACATCCCGCTATAGTAGAAAACTGACTTGAAATTCAACTACTGTATCCCTACTTTCCAACAGTCACAGTGAAACACAAAATAAAATTTTATATGAAGATGGAAACTATCACATATAATTGATTTTTCCAACTAGAGAAGGATGCTTGGTTCAGTGGATTAATAATATATGAAGACAATCAAGAGGAATTCCATGGAGACTAAAGGATCAACTGGGATGTACTGTATGCATCTATGGAACTGTCTAAAGCAGAGCTTTCCAAACTTTTCATGCTGGTGACACACTTTTTAGACATGCATCATTTCGCGACACACTCTTACAGCAGGGCACAAGGCAGGCACTAGGGCCTGCGTGGAATCACAGCAGGTTTGGAGGCAGCAAGGCACAAGGCAGGCACTAGGACCTCCGTGGAATCCTGGCAGAGTTCAGAGGCAGCAGCAGCCGTGACACACCCAGACACTGCAGCCGACACACTAACGTGTCCCGACACACAGTTTGGAAAGCTCTGGTCTAAAGCCTTATTAAGCTGCTGATTTTGGATACCCATTTGCTGAATGCTGGTTCATGTAACTTTCCAAGCCAGAAAACAACTCAGGAGAATGTGTGAGTGAAAAAATACATATGAAAATTTTCTGTTAAACTTGTTTATGAATATTTACTTCTCTTGCAGTGTTGACCTGTTAAGTCTTTAATCCAATTCTTGTTGGTTTCTTAAAATATTCACTCATTGTTAGTTGTTGTCAACTAACGAGCATTTATTCATATTTAGGTCGAAAACTGCTATCTGCTCCTTTTAATAATTTGTCGGCAATGTTCCCCATATTTTTCTTTATAACTTTTAGAGGATTTTCATGAAGAAGCATTTGTGTTAGGTATTTCTCCCGTTTAATTTTGCTCTTAGTTTTCTTTGACACATCTGGAATGGTGTATGAAATGACAAACTTCACAAAGTATATGATATGCTGGCAATAAAATCAATATAAAGACAATCAGTTTCTTTGAATGAACAAATATTATTAGAGATAAAAACACAGCAACATTGTTGATGTGCCCCACTTTGTAATTCTCTGATCATTCTGAAAGATGCATAATGCTGTTTCTTATTATTCATTGTGATAGAAAGATCTGATCTCCAGACAAAAAAGAAATGTGCCCCACAGAGCAATTTTGTCAGCTCAATTGAAAAGGGAAATGTAAAATGGCAAAAGAAGATGGTAAAAGAAGAGTGTATCTAGTTGGCAATTTCTTTTTCATTAATTCAGTGCTTGATTGCTAGTAAACTACTGGCATTGTGGCCATTATTATGTATACATTGTGTGGAAGCATAGCATTCTATTTCCACCTCCTTAATATTAACATTATATTTGCTTTTTCCTATCTCAATCATCACAAAAGCAATGAAAATTCAGCATCCATATCTGCATTCTATTTGGAAACTGAGTTTATCCTCCTAAAGAAGAATACAGAAGAACTGTTGCCATTTTGTTAGATTAATATGATGCAGGAAAATATTCTTTTAAAATACAAATTCCATCTTCACTGAACATTTCTTCACAAAGTGCATATATCTTTAAGAAGACTTATGATAAAATTAAATTGTTTTAGTGTCTTTTCATTTAAATAAAAAAAATCTGTGTTTGCAAATTTTAGTAAAAAAAGGTAAAGGTTTCCCCCGCACATTTGTGCAGTCGTGTTCGACTCTAGGGGCCAGTGCTCATCTCCGTTTGTTAGCCAAAGAGCCAGCGTTGTCCAAAGACGCTTGCACGGTCATGTGGCTGGCATGACGCACGCGGAACGCTGTTACCTACCCACCGAAGTGGTACCTATTCATCTACTTGCATTTGCATGCTTTCGAATTGCTAGGTTGGCAAGAGCTGGGGCTACTGCAGGAGCTCACTCCGTCATGCGGGACTAGGGATTCGAACCTCCGAACTTGCAATCTTCCGATCGACAAGCCTGGTGTCTTACCCACTGAGCCACCACGCCCCGAATTTTAGTACTCATTTCTAACTAAAGAATGAACATAAAATTGATTGATAGTGAGAATCAAAAATGAATTATGGAGTGAGATGGTTAAAAAACAGCAGTATGAAGAGAGTTAGTGATATCAGAGATAATATCTTAGTGTATAGAATTGAATTTAGTACTGGTCAAATGACTAGTGGATATTTCCATATATACATTCATGTTTATTGTTTTATCTATTTATACTCTGTTTTGAGTTGTTCTGAAAGTTGACATGTTTAACTCTACTTGAGAGCTTTGATAGTTATATTCTGTATATAAAACAGAATCTGTATATCAGTAAGCGTGGGCAACAAACTATTTGGAGAGACCCTAATAGCAAGATCTTGTAGGATCCCCTTAAGTAAATCACACACTTTTATCAACAATTTTCACTGATTGCATCTGATAATCTCTGATGGCTGGCTGGAGGAATAGGTTCATGCAAGGATATAGGAAGTGAAACTGGACTGCTGTGGAGTAAAGAATATATAGCATATGCTGACAGGGCTTTTAATACCAAATGTTGAAGAAACCTCTTACAGGCTTAGAAATAAACATACTGACCTCCATCACAATGATGAATGATAACTTTGCTGCAATAACATGCCAGTAATAGATATTATGTTCATATTGATGTTTATGTCCAGGAGGGTATCGGAAATCTCGGTATCTAACACGGTTAAAGAAAGTCATTCAAACAATTATTTCAAAAGTTTGTGCAATAATGTACATACATAGGCCAGAAGGGGGAGCAAAAGTTATCTGTTTCTCTGATTTAACATAACATGTTATATAAGTAAATGAAATTGCAATAAATTATAGATATGACCTATACAACTAAATTAGAGTTGCTGAACTACAGCATGGCACTTTTATATTATTATGCAAGATAATAAAGAAATTGTATAGAATTAAAAGACTTTGATTTTCCTTTTAGCAATTTTATTTTCCATTACTTTACACAATTTAATATTCAAAGGAATACAGATTTTCTTCCTATCTAGTTACTTTAAACAGGACATAAACTTACCTGCATATTGTTAGGTTGGCAAATATGGGAAGAACACGTGGCTTGCTTTCATTTCTGAAATCTGATACAGCAAAAACAGAAAGTGTGTTGTTTATGTATCCCTTCATGGTATAACTATTGTGATCTCCATAGGGTGGGACTGAAAATGACCAGAAGTAAACCAGGCGTGGAATCATATCCGATGTAAAAGCGATTATCATTGCCTACATTGAAAACAGGAATAACAGAACACCATGATTGTCTGAATCTTTTGTAAACATATATACACAGACAAACATTATAAATAATTATCTGTGTTACTGGAGGGTAGGATACAAATATAGAGAGTCCGATTTATCATTTCTGTTCTCACAGTAGTACATGTTGCTTTCAGGAAAATCTGTTATAAAATATCCCTTCCTTCTTTATGATTGCACCTCCTTTCTTTGACCACTTTAAATTATTACAATGTATTCTGTGAACCAACAGCATTTTTAAAGTATTTTTAAGTATTATTTCTGAATTCTTTCTATAAAGCCTGCACTAACTGAAGAACTTTAGCTATAGGTTTATTTAATAATTTATCTCCATTTTACCCTAATCTTCCCCACAGATGTCAGAATATGCAAGGTCCCAAGCATTATCTTAGCCTGGTACAGTTTGTTTCAAAGATGGTTCCTTCAGGAGTTAACCATTTTAAATCAAATGTCAGCTTATGACAGGTAGTTAGGGTTCCTATCATTTATATTAGTTTATATAATTTATATATATGTCCCGTATTCCGGGAGATGGGCGGGGATAAATTTAAATAATAAATAAATAAATAAATAAATAAATATAGAGTGATACAGCATACTAAATTTGAGCTAAATAATATTGCAGAAATCTGAATTTGCTCTAATGTGTTTATGCCAAACATTTCTGAAAGATGGTGGTTGGAACTTGGCAAATCATTTAAAGAAGAAAAAGTTTAAAAAACTATTACCTCTCTTAAAAATGTAGAAATTAGTTATGTAGTTCCTCTGATGACATAAACTTTCAATGTCTTAATGTCTATTCAAATCTATATAGGCAACCTGAGAATGTATCTCAGATAGAAGCTTTTATGTCAAACTGATCTACCACAATTTGATTTTTTGCAACAAGAATTAGCAGCCCCTCTGACTACTGATAAAATTTAAAAAATATGATCTTAACTTTATTTATTTAGTTAATTAATTTTAAGATTTATAAGGCTGCCCAACTCAGACAGTGTGACTCTGGGCAGCATACAACATAAACACAATAAATCAAGAAGAAACAAACAAATATAACAACAAACAGGCAATACAGTATATAAATACAAAATCTAAAATCTAAAGTGGTGACCAAGCACACAACAAAACAACCGCAGTGGGGACTTCCACTCATCTGGCCCCTAATGGCTGGGGGAACAGCCAGGTCTTAACCGCTTTCCTAAAGGTAAGAAGACTTAGGGCCTGTTGTATATCAGGGGGAGATCTTTCCAGAGAACAGGGGCATCCACAGAAAAGGCACGTTTCCTAGGTCCCATAAGATGACAAGATCTAAAAGAAGGAACCTGGAGCATGCCCTCCCTGTGGGTGTGTGTGGGGTGGGCAGATGTTCTTGGGAGAAGGCAGTCCCTAAGTAACTTTGGGTAATAGTAAAGCCCCAGGACTTGATGGATTTCCTGTATACAGGTCTAAATCACTTTAAAGTGATTTCAGATAATCATTTTAAATATGAATAAATTATATAAGGAGATATCCCTGGATATCACTTTCTGATACACTTGTTCTTAAAGTTTATGATTTATATAAAATATTTTGGAAAAGGGTATTTTATCATTCTCATTTAAAGAAGCCTATATTACAGTTATAACAAAACTAGGCAGAGATCATACTTTATGTTCCTATTATTTTATTTATTTATTTATGTATTTTATATCCCGCCTTTATTATTTTTATAAAAAACTCAAGGCGGTGAACATACCTAATACTCCTTCCTCCTCCTATTTTCCCCACAACAACAACCCTGTGAGGTGAGTTGGGCTGAGAGACAGGGACTGGCCCAAGGTCACCCAGCCGGCTTTCATGCCTAAGGCGGGACTAGATCTCTCAGTCTCCTGGTTTCTAGCCCGTTGCCTTAACCACTAGACCAAACTGGCTCATCCTATCTTTTTTTATTTGTTTTTTTTAATTATTATTTAATTATTATTTAATTATTTATTATTTTTTTATTATTGCCCTATCTCTCTGATAAACATTTTTAGGAAAACAGCAGGATATTCATTTAACTGATCCAAGTCAGGACTGATGGCAATAGATAAAAAGTCCTTCATTAATTTATTAAGCAATTATCAATTTTATATTTGTAATGGAAACATTAACTATCTTGGTGTTCTTGTCTTGTGTGAAGTTTCAGATAAATCATTTTAAATATGAATAAATTATATAAGGAGATATCCCTGGATTTCATTAGACGTAGTTCTAAAATCTTGGTATACTATACATTTTGTGTGGAATACCTATAGGTATATCTGCAAAATGTTTTAAAAATATAATACAGTGTTTATTAATTTTCGGAGAGGATTTTCAGTTCACTATTAAAGTGGTGAGATTTGGTTTTTCAACTCTTGAATTATATCATAGCTAGTTCCAAATTGATTGATGATTTCGCATAGTGGAAATAATTTTTCTAGATATTCATACACTAAGCCTTCAGTGAGTTGGACTGTTGGGTTCAAAATATAATAGATTATTGTTTATTTTTGTATTCAATTTAATAGTATCTGCCTGGCCGATTCAATCTGGCAGTGTCGGCGTGCTCCGGGTTCCCTCAATCAAGCAATGCCATCTGTTGGGTCCCCGGAAGTGCACCTTTTCTGTCACAATGCCCGCCCTGTGAAATGAGGTCTGAAAAGCTCATACCCTGCTGGTGTTTCAAAGGGGCCTGAAGAACTGGCTCTTCATCCAGGCCTTTGGTGAGGATGACTGAAGCCTCCTTTTAACCTAGGTTTTCTTTTGTTTCCACCGGGTTTGTTATTCTGCCATATCTACTGTACCCTTCTTTTGGTTCTTGTTTTTATTGTCTTGTTTTTCATGTTTTAAATCATCTGTAAACGACCCAGAGTTGCTGGGAGTTGATCATCACCACCACCACCACCACCACCATCTGCCAATCTATATAAGAAGATCTGCTTGGAGCAGTTATTTAGCAGGAAAAGTAAGCCTCCAAATTCCTGGCCTGAAACCAGAGTGGAATGAATCCTGATAATTTGCTTCCTCCCAGCCAATACCCTTCCAAGCAGCTTGCACTCAAGTGGCATATCTCAAACGTATTATCTCTGTGCCCAGGAAATTACTTAGGAGAGGTACTAGTATGTCTCTTTCAAGGCAGCCAGATAGTCTCCTAACATAAGAGGCATCCAGTCACTTCTCTTTGCTAGCTGCAATCTTTCCTGTGATTCTCTATACATAGTATTTCATGCTCCGGTAACTTCCTGTCTAGATAAATTCAATATGCTGCATATGGAGCTGCATTTGAGCATGACAAAGGCTACAGACAACTGTCAGGAATAGTTATTAAACCACCATTTCCAAAAATTCATGCAGTGAAGAGAACTGAACAAGAATTTAACAGAGGAGATTGATGGCCCTTAATAACGGGGGATTATTTTTCACTCTGTTGCACCCATAATAATAGAATAGTTTGAAGGTACTCTGAAGTTTTGATTTTAAATGTTTGGCTAAATAAGTACCCTTAGATTCTAGTGCAGAGTTAGTGATCATGCTGCCTACTGAAGTCTGTTAGTAGCATGCTCAGCTTTTAGATTTGTGATGGATCAGATACTACAAAGGCACGCTAAGTCTCTCATGCTTCCTAATCAAAAGGAAAACACTCTGTAGTATGTCCTTAAATTACTCATTGCTCAGGAAGTGGGAAGATCTTGTTCTTATTGTTCCTCAGTATACTGGACCATCTAGGGAGAAGGGGGTCTGATAAAACTGAAAAGTATGTCATGTACAGTAAGTAACATCATGTATGTAACAATGTCATTACATGAACAATGTAAATTGATGCAAATAATGTTATGTAATTTAACATGAATGCATTTCATCCAGACTACCTGTCCAGTATTTTGGGGAGGATGACTGAAAATTTTGTTCATTGCATCTGATGTCTTTTGAATAAGGATCCATTAACTGAGGTGTTCCTGTATTATTTATTTGTTAGATTTAAATCCCACCTTTTCTCTAGAATTTCAGAGTTGCTTACATGGGTCTCCTTCATTTTAGTCCCACACACACACACACAAAAAAAAACAACTCCTCTGTGAAGTAGATTGGGAGGGAGGGAGGGAGAGTTTGGCCCAAGCTATCCCATGAGTTTCGGTGGCTGAGAGTGGACCTGAATCTGGGTCTCTCCAGTCCAACTAACTCTTTAACCATTGCAATGCTGGTTTTCACAACCATAACATCTAGCAATTGCATAATCAAAAAGTACAAATTCTTGTTATGTTTATTTTAGCAGGTAATCATTGTTGAAAGAGTGTACTTACATTGGTTACTACAGCCAGAATGGCTATTCCTTGCATGATAGGTTGCCATGCCCCTATATGTTGGGCTTTCTGAGAAACCGTGCGTCTAAACTGTGTGGTAATCTTCCAAGCATCCACATGAATTTCCAATAAATTGTTAATAAGGGCCAGAAGGGGTGCCAATGGGAATGATGCCACAAATAATGTTACAAATCCAAACTGTATAACTGGAAATAATACATATATGATTATATTGTTGGCAAAACAGTAGTGTTTTATATATTTTCAAATATTGTATCAGGCAAAACTGTAGCTACTCAAGTTTACCCAAAATCCATGAGTTCCTAATAAATGTGAACCAATACAATACAAAAATCTGGTATGTTTATTTAGATACATTTATTAACGTTTTGTAACTATTAAGAATCAAAAGAACAATTAAAATATGCTTATTGCTAATTTTAAAAAAAATTAAAAAGCCTTTGAATTAAGCTCAGCTTTTAATGACTGCGTACATGAGGTTTTCTGGATAGCATTAGGGATGGATTTGCCATGGCTTCCTTCTGGAATGTTCTGACATCTTTCCAGTCTAGCCCACAGCCCTGAAAGTCCTAGATTGTCTTTATTAACCAGGACTGACGTTGGTTAGCTTCTGATATCAGCAAAAGTCATCTAGATGCTGCCAGCCACTGAGTTATATTATTAATTAGGATTTTTTTTTTAAAAAAATAACAACTAAAGTAGTTTATTGCTATATATTTCTCTCTTGCTGTAAGAGACCAAAAAATACTGGAGATGTTCACAACATGATGTATAACTTTCTAGGCTTATTCAATAATTTTCCAATATCTTATTCAGTATTTCAATGAACGAATATGTACAATATTCATGTGGTGATTCTCTATACTATATAGCAAGAGGAGGGCTGACTAAAGATAATGGGAGAACTTAAATGTACACAGGACATGTACATTAGTATCTCCTTACAGAAGTGAGTGTGCTATTGGGCCAATATGGACTTCTGCCCCCACCAAGATTAGGTCAGGCTTTTAAACAGAAAATTTATTTACTCCACACTTTTTAAAAAAATCCTTTTTAAAAAAAATGTAGTGATACCCAGGGTGGATATTATCTTCATTTTTACAGCAGGTTAAAGCTGAAAATAAGAAAAATTGGTGTACTAAAGCTGAATTAGAAAGTTTGGGCATCTGTTCAGAAAGGGGTAAACATGAATGGGCTTTGTATTCAAGATACATAGGGAAGCCTTTTAAGACTGAAGTCTTAAAAGTTTCAGCATAAATTTACACATTCATTTTACATACAATTTATGCATAGTTCTTTGCATAGGACTGTGTGTGTGTGTTTGTGTGAGTGTGTGCATGTGTATATGCAGTGTGAGATACACAAATATTTCCTTTCTCTTTTCTTCTCTTTCTCTCACTCTTAACTGTTTAACAGAATCTGGAAGAAAACTTTGATCCAATGTATAACATGATAACAGGAAATAAAATGGCTGGCTTACCCATTTCAAGATATTCATAAAACAATCCAAGTTTGCCAATGGGCTGCAAATGGTAATCCTGCTCCCAGCGGGGAACAACAGTTTCTGATCGTCTAGCTGAGCAACATCTTCCAATCAGATTCTTAAACCACCTATAAATTTGGAGAATCAGCAAGATTTATTCTATCTGCTAGAGTAGAGATGTAAAAATTGAACTCTATCAGCATCTCTTTGTAGCTCCCAGAGTTCCTCAAAAGGGTAGAGCTAAACATTTTAATTTTTTTGCATTTTTTTGCATTCTGGGGAGGAGTTAATCCATCCATTTCAGACTGAAAAATAAGAAACAATCGATTCATGATCTCTATTGTTCAAAATTATCCCAAATTATCTAGGGCTATCAACTCTGGGCTGCAAAAAAAGAGATGACCTCAAAATGGTAACAATGGCTTAGGGTTTTCTGTATCTCTTAGTTTATTTATTTATTTATTATTTATTTTCTATCCCGCCTTTATTATTTTTATAAATAACTCAAGGCGGCGAACATACCAAATACCCCTTCCTCCTTCTATTTTCCCCACAACAACAACCCTGTGAGGTGAGTTGGGCTGAGAGTGAGTGACTGGCCCAAGGTTACCCAGCCGGCTTTCATGCCTAAGGCAAGACTAGAACTCACAGCCTCCTGGTTTTTAGCCCAGCACCTTAACCACTAGACCAAACTGGCTCTCTAGGGTTACCTAGATTTTTTGTAGCCCAATGTGGTAGCCCTAATTTAGTTCAAATTGGGTTATAGTTTACTTTATTTCAGGGTAAGTACAAGATATAGAACTACTACTACTAACTTTTTTAAAAAAAACTTTAATTCTCTTTATCTCTTTGCTGAGTATTTCTTAGGAAATCATTACTGTTTTTCTGAGCATCTGACAATTAAATCTATGTTACTGATAAAGCTCTATGTTTCTTAATTTAGGGCCTGCTTTTTGGTCAGATACATGCAAACCAGTTCTTCAGGTTTCTTTCAAGTCCTGCCATCAACACTATTTACTTACGGAAAAAGCACTTCTTGAATGTTATTCCAGATGGCTTTGCCTCCCATTATTATTGTCAGCTGTGTTGTCAGCTCAAGAAGGCATCCACCTGGATCACACTAAGTTTGAAAGAATGGGGGGGAAAATAAAGCATGCGGTTACAACTTGCTCCCTGCAAAAAATGAAGTTCATAATGGTTTCTTAAACTAAATTATACTAGACCTTATGAAAATGTTTGTATGCAGAAATATACTTTACTGGAATTACACAGTATTTTTATTTAGTCAGTTTTATCTAACTGTTCAGACAGTAACTTTTTGTTTAACCTAGCATGTTAAACTGAGCCCTAAAGAATCCTGGAAATCTACTTTTTCATGATGTTTAATGCTCAGTAATGAGATTAGTTGGCCTGAAACTACATATCCCAAGTCAGAATATAAAAAGAATCATCTTAGATCAGATTAAAAGATCTCTAATCCACTGTCTTGTTTCTCACAAGCCCTAGAAAGCCTTAAAACAGGTATAGTTGTGTCGTTGCTTCCCAAAATGGACAATTCAGTAATATATTGCCAGTTTGTTCTATCTAGATCTATCTGTGTAATGGCTGATATTTTTATTTAATCCCTTTTAAAAAGATATCATAACAAAGCTCATCACTTTGCCTTCAAAATTAATACATTTTCATGGAACACAAATGGATGAATTTTGCAAGCAATGTGATGAGGTCAAGTTCTTTGTCCTCAGTGTCCTGCCCAATAAAGACCTGGCTTTTTATCCAGGTGTCGGAGCAGAGTGATGGTGCCCATGGCTGGTTGTTGGGGCATCCCAGGAGGATGACTGAGGGATAAGGTTTTTTAGTTTTTGTTTTATGGTTTGTGGTTTTATTGATGTGAGTTGCCCAGAGTTGTACTTTAAGATGGTACTTAGAGTTGTACTTTAAGCCATACAAATGTTTAAATAAATATAATAAACAAATGTGATATTGAACAATTTTGAGTCCTCATATTATGAGAAAAACATTCTTTCATACTGCCATTTTAACATACCCCATGCATAACTCTATAAATCTCTACCACAGTGTTTCTCAACCTTGGCAACTTTACGATGTGTGGACTTCAACTCCCAGAATTCCCCAGCCAGCACAGAATTCTGGGAGTTGAAGTCCACACGTCTTAAAGTTGCCAAGATTGAGAAACACTGCTCTACCATATATACAGTAAGCACCTTAAAAAAAAACAGAAACCTAGTATGTATAGCATTTCCTTGTAGAGGAGGTTTTTCAGTCCCCAATTTCTCTTCAATGGTTCCAGCTTTGGGAAAACCAGAACAATCCATAATACCCAGCTCATATGGTGAGCTGAGCTGAGCAATGGCAGAAAGACACAAGCACATTGTGCAAACTTTCTAATGCACACAAATGGCCTGCTTAAATAACCTAGAGGAGATTCGATTTAACCTAAGCAGAACTCCTCATACTCCACTTATTCCTCCAGTGTTGCATGAACAGTTTATCAGGGAGTTAGTTAATGCCCTTCACCCCAAGACTGAGACAATGCCCTCAGGATCAGAAGGAGTCGGTAGCACTTTTTCTCACTAACAAATTTTATTGAATGGCATAAGCTTTTGTGAGTCGTAGCTGTGGCTTCAGCTTCCCATGCCATGCTGGGGTGTGCATGTGAAAAAGGGTAGAAGAGGAGGGGTAGAAAGATCCCACCCTATCTGTGGATAAGAAAAAATAAATAAAAGCAAAAAAGCCAGGAGGAAAATGTCAACTCCAACCAGCTGTTTTGCTGCTGTTGTTGCATGAACCCAGTCAGAAATTAACCGCTACACAGATTGTATAAGGATATTATAACACTGACAGTTTTGTTTTCAATATTAAATATAGTTGTATGACTCCTTGCACTGAAGGTGCTGTTAATTCAGCATTTTTTTCAATGCCACAAGTGATTGTGGGGATCTTTTTGGGAGGAAGGAAACAGCAACAGCCATGTGATAGAAGCTGTGGCGTGGGAAGAGATTCTTATTTTGCACAAGGCCCATAAGAAGCACAAGTGATCATTATGGTAACTGTACTGTGAGGTTTTACATTCACCATTCATAATTTTAAACTTTAGCATGTAATTATATCCAGTACATGAAGTTGCTGGATTGAGGATCAAACTGGATGTTGCATATGAATGTTGCAAACATTTAAAATAACGTAGTAACAGCAGCAGCAGAGGAATAATTAACCCTTTTCTTCTGGTGGTTTTTCTGCTCAAAATTGGTCCCTGACATAGTTTTCACTTTTGGGATTATAAATTCATGCTTTTGGAAGAAATGTAGCCAAAAGGAAAATGATAATTCCTCAACACACACATCCCAAAAAAGGAAGAACATATGGAAACAAAAGTATAAATTCAGACAAAATCCTTCCATGCAATGCCCAACTGTCCCACCTTATCCACTTATAGTTGCCAAGTCCACCTGAACCTGAACCCAGAGATTTCTCCCTCCCCAATCAATGTATGCATAGGATGCCATAATCCAAAAAGGTGAAGAGGAAAAAAACCCCAATTAAGTTAATTAATAATTACCAATTGAAACTAATTACCTATAAAACAAGATTCCCATCTGCATATAGCAACTATTCTCTCTCTCACACACATACACATCATTTTCACGTACTGAAAACACACTATTTCTGAGACAAATATTTCTCTTCCTCTTTCCAGCTAAGCAGAAAAGAGAAGAGAATATCAGGATAAAAATAAGGCGAGAGCAAGGAGTAGTGGATAGGAAAGGAAAGAGGGATAAACTGTTAAAAAAAGGGTTAAATCCACCAGGCAATCAGCTGCTTCCAAGTGATGGTTAATCATAGGGTTAATCTTTAATGGCTTTTCAGTAGAATATCTGCGGTCATTTGCACTTCCTGTCCATTACTTTGTTTTCAGTAAGTTCTTCTATTTTTATGAGGGAATGTAAGATCATCCCCTCAATTCATAGATACTTATTTTGGGGGGGGGGGAAACCCTAGTGTTCATATCAGTAAGCAATTCTAAAATTGTTAAATTTACCATTTTGCCTGTGCACAAACTGTTTTTAGCTTAACAATGCTATTGGGACATTTCATCTGCAAATAATATCATACCCTGCCTGTTTTCTAGTTATGCAAAAACCAAAAAAACATGGAATCATTCATTCGTACCTCTTCGTTTCTGTATTTTCCCAGCCAATAAACTGGGTCACCAGGGAAACCTATAAATTTACCCTTAAAGAATGCAATGTAGAAACACGAAGAATAATAGTTGACAAATTGGAATAAAAACATCTTTGTAGTTAGGCTATTTTCATAATCAGTCTGTGTCCTTGGTAATTCTGCAGTTTATAAGCAAAGGAGAGAGAAATTGTTAATCCAAGAAATATATGTGTGTTATAGTCCTAAACAGCATTTAAGTTTAGATTATTTGGGCTATTCCAATATGTAATTGTTACTGTGTTCACTTCTTTGATCACGTGTTACAACTGATAATGTACATGTGTGTTCTTGCTAGCTACTCAAGGCTTTCTTAGGGGAAAAAGTGAATGTCCTTTTTTTTTGTTTCCTGAGAAACTGGGTGTTTCAAAACATATTGTGCCAATGGTGGAAATAGGCATTCTATTTAGAGCTGTGCACACTTCAAAAATGATTCCAAATAAGTGTTTTAGTCCAGGAACAAAGGTGAACACAGCACCCCTCTGCTCTTCACTAAAACAACCCAACTTTTTTCAGGTTTCTTCATATGCCTGAAAAAAACATGCTGCTGCTTTAAGGAATTCACTTTTTAAAGTTAAAACTATTTTTGACAGGTTATGGGCATTACTCTTAGTACATTTTACTCTGGATGTTGTGTAGAATTATATGATAACCTTACCAAAGTCAGTAATCATGATTGCTACTTTCTCATAGATAATGTTCAGAATCATAATGATGATGAAGTTGATGACTGAAGCAGATACTGATGTTGCTGCTTGTGGAGTCAGGTACTTTTGTATTGTTTCTGTTCCATTGATGTGCCTTGGCAGTGTTGCAGAAAACACCAGGAAAACAGAAAGTCTGTAAACAATTATGCCAACAACAGATGCAATAATGAGCAGAATCTGAAAGGAAAAAGCAACAGGTACATTCTTAACTCAGACATATTTTCCTAAGCATAACAACTCCCTTCATAAGCATATCCAGTTTTCTATGTTACATTAAAAGACTCCCAATTAAATTAAATTCTATGACAAATTATATTTCTGCCTAGAATTCACCTCCTAAACTGCAAGAGAAACCCATTTTAGCACCCTGAACTGATTGTCTTTAACACAGTGGGAACTACATTCTAGAAGCACAAAATTCTTGGCAACCCATTGGAAAACATGAGTCACTGGGTGTAGGTGGCATCATGTCATTCATCACAGATACAACAATAGTTATCCAAATCTATTCAGTGACAGCCAAAAGTTACTTCGGGAAATGACAACCTGAAACATGACGATATTTACATTGTACATGCTCTATTCTCTGTCCTCCAATATTTGTCTTCTTGTTATCCTGTTACCCTTTTAACTCATTTTTTCCCTTCAAACTCATTTTTCAACTGATTTTTTCCCCTTTTTCATACATTTGAAGCTGTTTCCTTGGGCGTTCCACAATATTTTCCATGCTTGGCTTACATTCTCTTAATTGACTCCTGGCGACTGCCTGGACAAGTCCCTGCAGTTTTCTTGGCAAGATGTCAGAAGTGGTTTGCCATTGCCTCCTTCCTAGAGCTGAGAGAAAATGACTGGCCCAAGGTCACCTAGCTGGCTTCATGCCTAAGGCGGGACTAGAACTCAGTCTCCCAGTTTTTAGCCTGATGCCTTAACCACTACACCAAACTGGCTCTCAACATGATACTGAACCACACAAATAGAGCAAGAAATATATGAGAGAGGGAAATAGCAAATGGAAAGTGATTTATCTTTAAAATATCTCACTTTGTTTTCACGGCATGCAACAAAAGAGCTTAATAAAAATTAAGAAAAGTGTTTAAGAAGACACTAAACTAAAATTTAAAACAGACTTCTCAGCACAATTTTTTTTTCCCCAGAGAACAAATTGGGAGAGCAAATAGCTATTTTGCAAAAGCGAATGTTCATTTAATAACATCTGTTCATTCACACACACACACACACATACTTCTAAATCAGCAAATGCAAAGATTGCTGTACTGTGTTTCTAAAGAATCACCTACAAGACACAGTTGGATTTAGCATTCCTTTTTGTGATATGTGGTGAAAACTGAGTATTTTCCACCAAAGGCAGAGAATTATACCTAATCCCAGATCCCTGGAACATGACCTGTACTATAGAAATAGCAGAACATGTGCTTTGTTGTGCATATACTTTATGTTTTAAAAACTTTAAAAACATACTTTTATAATACAACATGTATAATGGCCCATGTAATGCAAGAAATTAAGCTGAAAAGTCTGATGTACAATCTTTATCAAGAGGTGGAAAGAAGGGGTCTGAAGTTGAGGAATCAAACTGAAGAAAGGCAGCAAAAATCCAGAAACGTAGTCATTACGGGTGAGCTAGCAGTGAAAAAAAAAACAGGGCTGGACTGCGGAAAGAAACAAGAATAAGATTTTTAAAAAGAAAAAGAAAACAAGTAGAGTTTAAAGAAGAAAGGCACCAGACTGCTCTAAGGGAAAAAAAAAGACAAACTCTGCAGATATTTTACATAACCCAAGTTTTACAGTTCTTGCTTATAATACATTTGGAAGGCTCTTGATTCTGAATTAACTCATAGACACATGGCAAGAATACGTGAATTAGTATTTGATTATCTGATTTTAGGGAGTGATCTAAATCTTTTGATGGATGTAGGAATGGATAGGAAACCATCCCTGTTCATGAAAAGTTTGAAAACACTAGAGCAGAAGCATTCTCTTATGTTTGTCTTCTACAGGAGGGCTGTATTCCAAAGAACAACCCCCTATGCAAATCTACCAGAGGAAAGAATTATACTACTGCCGTAATTTTCATTTAAATAAGGACATCATTTTGCTCTTTCGAGGAGCTGTCATAGCAGAAGCTAATACTTTCTTAATAGTAATGAACCAAATAATTTTACCCAGAATAAGACAGCACTTGTACAGAAGGTCATCCTTACACACTTTTCACAGGCTGTGTATGGAACATGCTCTTCTTGCTGTGAAGGAAGTTAATTAAGAAAGGATTATTAGGACATATATCTGTATCCATGTAATGGACCTTAGTTTCTAATTTATTTCTAAACTAGAAACTTAAACTCTCTCTAGTTGATTCTTCTTGCAGATGCCAAGTTTGGGGTTCTTCTGGATTTTTACATCTTGTCAATGATGGAAATAGTTTTTCTTTAACATAACAGCAAGATTTTTTTATTTCCAAACATTTATTTCATTTTTCATTCATTTATTAATTTTATTTATTAAAAATATGACACACTTTGTTAGAAGAATTATTTTTTCATATACAAACCTATCAATTAAATAATAAGAAAAAATGCAACATGTTAATACACTTTATTTTGGTATACACCATCACCAGCAAAAAGAAATTGAATACAGTACAACTGGCATATGATAGATACCGAAAATGATATTTTTGGTTAGTATATTCTTGCTATACTGGACTATGGAATGAAGAAAAACAAAGGCTTTTTTTACACCTTTAATAAACAGGAAGGAAGGAAGGAAGGAAGGAAGGAAGGAAGGAAGGAAGGAAGGAAGGAAGGAAGGAAGGAAGGAAAAAAGAGAAATGGGGTTTAGATACAATTTTTCCCCCCAGCAGTTTTACCTAAGTTTTTTGAAGCTGGAGATTGAAATACAGGTAGTCTTCATTTAGCAACTGCCTCATTAAGTGACCATTCACAAATATGATGGTAATAAATGGTAATGAAAATACCATTTTCTGACCAATGCGTGCACTTATTCCCAAATTTCTGCACCTGACAACAACGCACACCAGAATGAGAATAACACTGGCATTGCTGCACAAGAGAACTTTATCTAAATGAGACAGCAGCAACCAGAGATCTTCACAGTCTCTCTCTCTCTCTCTCTCTCTCTTTCTGTGTGTGTGTGTCATGTGGTTTGCTTAGCAAGTGTGTCACTTAGCGACCATTTTGCAGGAACCAATTGCAGTTGCTAAATGAGGACTACCTGTACATGCAGTGTATGCAAAAGATTCCAAGTTTGAAACTTTCCTGGTATGGCCAGAAAAGCCGATTTCCAACTTGAAATATCACCCCCCCCTACAGTGTATTCTGTGGTCAAAGCAGGATAACATATCCATAGTACTAGTGGCACCACCGGGCTCCTCCACCAATAGCAAAAATAGATCCTATGGTCCAGAAGAGCCCCAGACTTGGCATCTGCAAGGAGTCCAATGTTATGCAAAGTTGCAGTTGCCATGTGCCACTTTAACTCATATAAATAAATAAATGAAAATGCAAGTGGCACACAGTTCACACAAGAAGCAAGAGGCCTACGCGTCCTGCTCCACTGCCTATTGCCCATGCAATTTTAAAGGCAAGTTCTGATTGTTTTAGATGCACGCTCATTTAGGGCAAGTTAATCTAAAGGTCACACGCCTGTGGTCCCTTTAATTGACATGTTTACAACACAGGTCAACTGGCAAGGAGAAGCTGCTGCTGTCACCACCACCATTATTTCCACTAGGTAAAAAGGGAAAAAACTCCAAAGTGTACTAGGTTAGGCTGTGGTAGAAGAAGTCAAGAGAAGGGGTTTTCTAAGAAGCTGCCTTTTGCTCAGCATTCCTGAAACTTGATGGTCCCTTTGTGCAGCATGTTCGTATATAACAATACATACACAGCCCCAGTAATTGAGAAAAAAAGAAATGAGTGAATTCATCCAAACAGTAATTCTTTGAGTGTTTTAAATTAAAATGTTTAAAACTGTAAATACAATTACCTGCGTAATTTCATTCACTACTACATGATGGCATTTTGCCTCATACTCTGGACGTATTTGTTCCTCTTGCTCTAAAAACTCAACCGTGTCCCATTCGTATTCTAATTCAGCCTGCCGTCGTTTCCAAAACTCCAGAAACAAGGTAACTAATAGAAGAATAAGTCAAGAAATAATTCAGTACATATGGGTGAAAGTCAAATTGTTGGCACCTGCAACACTTCCTTGCCATTTTATGTACTCTCCCCTTTTTTAAAGAACATTTAAAAAAAAAGATGTTCACTTACACCCTCTCTAGCATGTGAACCCAATTTCCTGTAACTTATTTTTGAAGAGAGAAAGAGATGAACGAGCAATTTGATTGCAACAAAGCTTTTTCTATCAAGGATCTACTGCATCTGGATTAAGGCTATTCCAGAAGAGCACCGAGGGACAGTTCTAGGGCATGACCCCTCTTTTTCATAAGAACAGTTGCAAATACAGGAGAAGGGCTGTTACAGGATTCAGATCTGTTTTCTTCCCTCTCTCTTCCAGGAACGCCACTGAGGGCTAACTAGGGAGAGTGAGAAGCCTTTATGCTGATTAATTCTTGTGTACACAGCTGTGCAGTAGAAAGGGATGGAACATGTCCCCACTTTTCCTTTTCATCTGCCTCCGTCTTGTTGGTGACATTGTCTATTGTTATACAAATTCATATACTATACTATGCCAATTCTGCAATCATGGTTGGTGTCTCTTATAAACATATATGACACCATGTCCCCAGTTTGACTGAATTAGTTACCTCGCTATGCAAAACAAACAAACAAACAAAGAAGTTAGCTTACCCCAAATTCCCATAAACACTGCAAACACTAATGTTCCAAAGCTATCAAATATACAGAGTTTCTGGAAAAACATGAAGGAAAAATGGCTTAACATATAATGCAGTGTTATCTTTACTTTCAGAAAAATGACACTAGTTCTTCTGTTGTCCTTGTAGATTTTGTCACTGTACAAAAACAAGTTGTCATATGCATATATTCTTTTATTACATTATGCACCTAAGCATCTGCATTCAATATTTCTGCACTATATACACAGTGACAAACAGATAGCATTCATTCTTCATTATGGAAATGGCTGAATCTCCTCCTGGTGCCCCAGCTGATAGCTGAAAGCCCTGTCCATCTGTTTGCTTCAGGAAAATACGTATGCCAAGTAGCCGAAATGGGTGTGCTGCTTACTGCTCTATATAAAATTCTATCAAAAGATAACGTGAATTCATTAAAAAAATGCCACAGATCAGCTTTTCTAACTATTGCATTCTTATCATATAAACAGAAGAGTTTCTAGCAGAAAACAAGCTACAGTATATGATAAGCTTATCATATGGAATCATAGCTTTTGTGGACCTCACTATTTTAATCATGCCAATTTCTAGTGTATTTTCTTTCATATGCATCATAATATTCTAATATGAATCTTTAAAGGAAGAAAAGGTTATTATATGTTCCTTGATGTATGTAGTACAAAACAGACCTTTGCGCTAAGGTCAGCTGTATTGTGAGTAGGAATGTACACTTTTTAATTAACCCAAACACCCTTAGATACCAGTATGGATTCAACCCTGGAACCATTGGTTGATTGAGACCAATCACTCTCTCACTTCAAATAACTTTGCAGGGTTGTTGTGAGGATAAAATGGGGAGATCCTCATCTCGGTTTCTTGGAGGTAAGGTGAAGTATAAATATAAATAAACAAAATAATCCTTTTGCAACTCAAATCTTAAAAATAAGATTTATATATTTGGGCAAACAGCACAAAAAGAAATGTGCTAGAGAAAAATGATTTGCAAAAATGTATATGTTATGAAGATGCACTAAAATGCTTATATTCACAGAAAATGCATATACAATATTAGAATTTTATACAATTTTATACACTTTTTAAGAATTGCAAACTTAAGTTCCAAACAGTGAAAACAACTTTAAGATTGGAAAAATGGGAAATTGAATGAAAGTAACTTGACATATCCCTTAATTCTTAGTCATGCTCATCATACCATTGTTTTCTCTTTGCACACAGTTGTGTAGAGTTAGGATGTAGAAGAGGAGTGTTTGCTTTATTAAAGCAATTTCATTAAGCCCAATCTGTTCAGCTGTAAACTGTATACAGTAGCTTACTTCACCTGTACTTTTACAGAACTACAGAATCTCTCTGCAGCTTATGATTCTTTCCTTGGATTGTTAACTGTTTTAAAAACATACCCATATGTACTAAGGATTGTATTCATCACTTATACTTTCCTTTTTATGTTTATTACTTATCTTAATTATGTGATATGTTTCTTTCTTGTCCATGTATTTTCAGCTTATTTCAAAATAACATTTTATGTCACATTAACAAATATGTTTTTTTTTCTGCTGAAAGAAAAATCCTGTTACCTTGGAAGATTCACATGTGATGTTGAGATTCCAGTATGTACATTCTTGATCACATTGTGGACACATAATAATCTTACCTCCTATGTTTGGGTCACATACTTCTTGACTGAAAGAATGAATAAATCCATCTTAGATATTATATAACTCAATGAATGAGCTGCTAAATTAATAGTGTTCATTGATCACTACTGCGCTGATCATCTTCCACTTAATAGGTACAGTAAGTACTACAGTACTACCAAAGAGGTTTCACTGGCCCTTTTTAGATACGCAAAACAGGAGCAAAAATTTCTGACAAGTGAGTAGCATAGAAAGTCTTTCCCCATCGAATAATTCTCTTTTCTGTGATTCATATCTTCAAGGAGTCTCCTCCAGTTCAGTTCAAATGCAGGTTTGGGCTCTGATTTGTGGACTGGGGAAACATATCTTATATAGCAATTAGGCAGCTATCCCAGGACCTCTTGCCAAAAATAATTCCATTTATTTAAAAGTCCCCGTTATTACTTTATTTTGTTTTATTTGTAATCACATGGTTTATTCATTCACAACAGAATGCTATAATGATTTTAATTAGGAGTTGGTATTTGTATTTATGCTTGTGGCAAACCCAAGAAAGAATGCTTAAAATCTCAAAATAATATTGCTCAATACAGTATAATGACACAAAAGATTCAGAGCACAGACATTGCAGAAGTTTAGTAAATTTATCACAGATGGTATATTTTTTTTCCAGCACGTATATTATCATTCACTGAAAATTCATCATTCTCAGCATATTTTAATATTTTTTCACTGAACAGAATTGGTAGTAAAAAGATACCATATACCTTTAAGCTTTTAAGAGAACACACCAAAGCTGGAATAATAAATTGGCTCAGATTAAACTAGCATAAATAATGAGCGATATAATCTTATGCATGCCTGCTCAGGTAAGAGCCCAGTCTGGTTGTCCAGATCAACTGGCTAAAAGTGGTTAGAATAGGATTAACAAACTGCAACTCCCAGAATTCCCCAGCCAGCCATTCTGGGAATTGGTCCACACATCTTAAAGTTGCCAAGGTTGAGAAACACCGGTCTCTAGTGATGTTCTCTGGTATGTTGGCCAAATTTCTACAAGTCTCTTCCCAGTCTCTGCTGAGGGTATCTCTGCAAATGGGGAATTCCAGTGGCAGAGAAAAGGCAGTATCTCTATTCTCTTGAAATCCTCCTGATTAAGCCCTAACTTGAAATATCCTATTTTCATTCCTATTGAAATCAATTCAAAGCAAAGATCAAAGCAGAGATCATGCTCCTGCTGCTTCCCTATTGCATTACTCTACTACTCTCTGAGAAGTATGTACAGAATTTGCAGCCTATGTTAACTAACAAAGAGAAATCATTATATGAGAACGGGAAACTCTAATGAATTACCTAGGATCTTTATGCTTGATCATAAATAACATGAGATGCACGGATCGTTATAAGGTTACCTCCAAGTGCAGTTGTCCTTTGCGAAATATCCATACAAAAAACATCCAAGACCAACTATTGCTGCCAGGAGTAACATCTGGGTATAGAATCCCAGCCAGGCAAAATAGATCCCAATTTTCTCACCGTAGTATTTCCTGTGGACACAACAACATCCCTTGAAAATATAGATGTGCATTTCCTTTATCAAGAAAAACAGTTTCTCGTATATTCAAGAGGGAAAGCATGAGTTATTATACAGTATACTGCCAGAATTATAGTGCGCTTCCATGCTACCTAATTTCTGTGTTTAAGAATGACTCCTGGATCTTTCAAAGGTAATTATGGTATTTTTTTAAAATAGCAAATCCTTAATTGTTCTAAGACACAGAAACTAAATAGGATATTTTAAAAAAGAGTAGATGACTCTCTGTGTGGACACACTGAAAGCAAGGATGATTTCCAGAATGTTATGGAGAGGTATAATGAATGGTGCTGGTGAAAACTAAATTTATATTTCCTTTACTTTTCACTTACCTTGTGCCTTAACTCTCTTTTGCTTACTGCTTCTTATTCTTTTTCTACGCTGTGCATAACATAGCTCACCCCAAAAGGGAACAGCATAATGGATTGTATGCATGTATGCATTCTCATTACACAGATGTTAAAGTAATGGAAACTTGCTCAAAAGGAACAGTATCCTAGATGACCAGCTGTTTTCTATCTTGTAACTCTTCTGAATCTATTTAAGCTCACTCAAAATTGATCCTGGGGGTGTTGACTATTGTCTTATCTATGGCAGGAGACAAATGTGTCTTTCTTCCCCTCTGCCATGGGGGAAGAAAAAAATCCTGATACAGAAGCCAAGGGGAAAGGAAGACAAATCAATGTCTTTGCCAGATGCCTTGCTCAAAGTTGAATTCATGAGCAACATCAGCATCAGATGTGTCCCTTTGTCGTCTGTTCACCTCCAACAAACTTCCAGGCTGTTTTGTGAATATTTGGGGTCTTCTCAAATACAAAGTGTTTGGCTGCAGACACTACTTTAACTTAGCTGGAAGTCTATGTGTCTTTCATCTCTCTCCATTCAGTCTCTTGGAAAAGCATTTCCCCATTCAATAAGCCATGATATACTGGAATTACCTGAAATAGTAAGTCCCACATTTATTTTATCACTAGGAGGATCCTTTCACATCAAATTGTGAATGCATTTCAGTCTGGAAGTGCTGTAAGAGTCTCATAATAGCAGTTCCAATTGTGAATAATCAGGTATCTATCACTGTGAACTTTATTTCTCCAAGAACTCTTCAATAATCCAACATTCTTCATTTATGAAGAAATTATGTGATTCATTTCAAATTATATTCTTTAGCTTATGTTCTGTAGGTACTCCTCGCTTAACAACTACCCTGTTTAGCGACCGTTCAAAGTTACGACAGCGCTGAAAAAGTAACTTTATGACCAGTCCTCGTACTTAAAACCATTGCAGCATCCCTGCGGTCATGTGATCAAGATTCGGGCGCTTTGCAACCTGTGGGTATTTATGACCATCACAGCATCCCGCGGTCACTCCATCTGCATGCTTCACAGCCAGCTTCTGACAAGCAGAGTCAATGGAGAAGCTGGCAGTAAAATTGCAAGTTGCGGTCACATGATGTTTCATTTAACAACTGCAGGTGATTCACTTAACAACCTAAATGGAAATGAGGTCATAAGTCTGCAGCAGTCATGTGGTATGTCACTTAATGACCATGTCACTTAGTGATGGAGTTGCTGGTCCCAGTTGTGGTAGTTACTCGAAGACTACCTGTATTTTATCACCATTGAACTTTTAAAAAGTATTATTTTAAGAATAGTTTTATTAATAGTGTATTCTTAAAAGTAAAAATACAAATATAAATTAATGCAAAATATACTTAGACCCTTAGAGAACTGGATGGCTCGCATCCTGATGACATTCAGGAAACTATTAAAAAGCTGGGAATTCTCCCAGGTTTTGGGGCAAGGTGAAGCTTAAGCTGGATTTTTTGGTTTATATGTTTTAATTGTAAGCTGCCCAGAGTCATTGGGAGTTGGTTGGCCTATATATTGAATAAATAAATTGTACAAATAAATACATCTTTGATTATTTCTCACATTTGCCTAAAGCAACATTATATATGCTTGTTTTCCTGATAAAAAGGTAAAGGTTCCCCCTGCACATTTGTGAAGTCGTGTCCGACTCTGTGGGCCAGTGCTTATCTCCGTTTGTTAGCCGAAGAGCCAGCGTTGTCCGAAGACGCTTCCATGGTCATGTGGCCGCATGACGCATGCGGAACGCTGTTACCTACCCACCATAGTGGTACCTATTCATCTACTTGCTTTTGCATGCTTTCGAATTGCTAGGTTGGCAAGAACTGGGGCTAGTGCAGGAGCTCACTCCGTCACGCAGGGCTAGGGATTCGAACCTCCGAACTTGCGATCGACAAGCCTGGCGTCTTACCCGCTGAGCCACCACGCCCCTTTTTTCTTGTTTTCCTGATAAATGACTATTATTCATAGAAAAAGAAAATACTCATATGGAATGACATAACAGTCCTTAATACCTACCTGACAAGATCTAAGGGTTGCAGTTTGAAAATATTTCGAGGATGGGCCCATTCTCTGTATAGCAGGTACCGTTCATTTGGGCACTTAGGATCCTGTGATTGGTAATTGAATCTTGACTGTAAATAGAATATTTTCTCATTAAATGATGATTTAAGGCCACAACATCATGTTTATTTCAATCAGCTCATATTCAGTCCTATGTCCAAACATGAATAATTACTCTTGAGGTTTCTGAAGTTACTGCCACCTAAATGCCAGGATCAATCTATATTTTATCATCATTATAGAGGAAACTAGAATCTCCTGTATTTGTTTTATTTTTAAAATACTGCTCAAGAGGCAACAGTTGTCATAATTGGTTGCTTTTGTACTGGTAGCAGTTTGACTGGACATAGGAACTGTCCACACAAAGCAGTTTAAGGATCAGTGGTGACACTTTTTTGGATATCAGAGTGGAGAAATTTTTGTTTGACAGTTGTTTGTACCTTCTTTAAATGACAGAAATGTTGTCTTTTTCTGAATAACATGCAATGTTTCTCAAGCTAAGGATCACTCTTGAGTGGAATGGCAGAAGCTGAATTCCAAAACATTTCCAGAGTCAGGGTAAATAAGTGCATGGAACCAGTAAACTCAATTTAATTAAATTTTAAAGCTTGAAATCTGGTACAGGAGAGCAAGTAATCTGATTTCAAGACCATTTAGGTATTGAAAATCAAGATATGTTCATGAAAAACCCCTCTTAAAAATCTGTCACCATGACTGTATAACTTTCTCTTAGGCTATCAATAGGTAATAATAGTATGATATTTTTACAGCAGCTGCATAAAATGTTGATGTAATGAAAACAGAGTCCTAGAGTCACTAAATGGAAATGCAATTAAACTAGCTATGCAAAGTAGTTGTCAAAATCCATTCCCCAATGAATCCTTCATGTCCCAAACAACTCTGGAGTCTTTATATGACTACCTCAGTCATTGTTCATATCACTGTAACTTCTTTTTCAAGTATCTTCTCCTGGGAACAAATTTTGTTACATTCTACTTTGTCCAGTGTTAATAAGGACCACACTTTATTTGTGTTTTGTATTTTATTATAGATTTAAAAAAACTATTACCAGGATTACCAATGATTATACCAATGAAGAAGTGCTTCTGTAAATCTATGGGCAATTGTTACTTGGCACATGTAAGTGACAAATTATAGTTAATAATTAAATTAAAGTTCAATGCATAAAACTGAAGAATAAATGTAAAATATAGTTCAAGAATTCAATTTCCAAACCACATGAATTTTATAAAATGTAGAAAATAAAGACTGAATTTCTATATTCAACAATAGGTACAGTATATTATATTATTCTAGAAGATGAAAAGTACAGTATTGTTATTTCTGAATAATGTTTGGAAGTTTCCTGATTGATTTTCAAATGAATAATAATGCTTGGCACAATCACAACTTTTCCCTTCCATACATGCTTCCACGTTATTGATTTATGCCTCTGTAGGTTACAACAATTCATAGAAGGGATGTGGGGTTCTACACACAAGCTTCCTTCCCAGAATTCCTAGCCCTGTCCATTTAAGGCACACTGTAATAAGTGGGGGGGAAAACACTATTATTTAATATTATCTTTATATTTCAGCATTTGTCAGACAAGTCATGTTTTTAATTTTAAAACTATTGGTCAAAACATCCCATATTATGAAATCCTAATTAAACATAGCTTTTGTAAATTAAATTATATAGAAAATATATACTGTACATTCCTTTGTTGCTGTCCATTCTGAAGGTTTTCAGTTTGTAGCTTGCAAAACAGAGCACAATTTAGTACATCTTTAAAAAAGATCACAAGATTAACATTTTATATCACTATAGGAAAAAGTCAATTCTTTATAAATGAGACTCACATCATGGAGTGGAAAAGCTGCCTTGTAGATTCCAGAGTCCAGAAGCTTATTGATACCAAACTTTTTCACATTATCTTTTATAGCATATTCTCCTCGACAAAGAATAAAGTGAACCTGAAAACCCCCAAAATGTGTTCATTAGCAGGGAATGAACTCAAAAAGTGTAGAAATATTTGCTGAAAGCATAGGACCAGACAATACTTATGAGTACATGTAGTTACTAGGCAAAATATCTTCCTGTTGCAACTTTCTCTTCTTATTTGCCAGTGTTCCTTTTAAATACTTTTCCCCAGTTGCAACTAATTATGGCATAAACAAGCTCTGGCTTTTTTTTTTACTTTTGTCTGCTGTGTCTCCATAATGTTGCCTTCATCTTCTCCCCAGCCCATGAATGAGACAGGCTTAACTCACCCTTAGGTGTTAAAGTAGTATTTTTCCCATTTATTCTGACACTGTCCAAAGAGAGCCTCAAATGGTGTAGAAACTGTTAGGTTTTGTCACCCATTACCTTGGGTGACAGCAGTGGCTTGTAACAGTGGCAAAATAGCAGTCACTACTCTGCTAACTCTATGATGGTAAATAGCACTTCACCTCAATAGTAAGGAAAAGCCTTTAGTCAGGGGTTAGTAGCTCAATACATTTTTTTCTTTATTTGTGCCTTGACCATCCACAGTCCATGTCAACAAATGTTTAACTTCTCAAAAAATAAAATTTTATAGCATAGGGTCCTGAGTATTCTGGTTTCATGTGGGCTGCAACTTCTATAATGACTCTGTGATCTCTGGCACGTCTTGCAGACCAATAGACCAAAAGAGTTTGTGAATATAGGATTTTCTGGTTTTTAAGAGTACTTTCACAATAACAGCTTGGAGAATAAACTCTTCTGCATAATAAAGTCTGTGGAAAAGTCATGGTCAACACATTATAATTTGCTTGTGTTCATATGTACTGTATGTGGCAAAAATAAAAGCAAATTACAGGTAGTCCTCAATTTATGACCACAATTGGGACTGGAACTTCCGTTGCTAAGCTAGGTGGTTGTTAAGTGAGCCATGCCCGATTTCATGACTTTTGCCACATTCGTTAAGCGAATCACCACAATCGTTAAGTGAATCATGTGGTCGTTAAGCGAATCTGGCTTCCCCCCCTGACTTTTCTTGTTGGAAGCTATAAGGTCGCAAATGACAATCACATGACACCAGGACGCTTCAACCGTAATAAATACATGCTGGTTGCCAAGCACCCGAATTCTGATCACATGACCACAGGGATGCTGTGACAGTTGTAAGTGTGAGGACTGGTCGTAAGTCACTTTTTTCAGCGCCGTCGTAACTTTGAACAGCCGCTAAACAAATGGTCATAAGTTGAGGACTACCTGTATGGGAATCAAAACTAGTAGTTTTGACAGCGTCATATAGAAAGCAGCCTTGTGCTCTTGGTACATCTAGCTCAGTATTATCTATTTTTGCTGACATCAGTTTGTCCATCAGTTTCAGACATCAGTCTTGCTCAGCTCCATCTGGAGATGTTATAGACTGAACTGAGAACCTCTTTGATTCAAGTTACACTTTCTACTAGTGAGTTGTGGTCCTTCTCCAACAAGTTCCCCAATGTTTGATATTTCCTTAACATTTTATTGTATGCTGCAATGCATTTTTTACATATTGTCTCACTCTTTTGATGTTCAGAAAAACAAAATAAATGTTAGTCTAACTTTGCTCTTAAAAATACATCCCTTAATAAATTTCTACAACTTACTATTCGACTCCTAGTTGCTGAATTGAAGAACGAGTCCTTGTCCTGAATATAAAAGTCTGAAATACGTTCATTTTCAAATGGAGCAGTAAAAAACTCCTGTTCTGGTTTGATGATATTTTCATCTACATTAAAGAATCTACTAATCCATGTGTCATGGCTTTTCAGGTCACTGGGTTGCAGAGGCAATTTGATGTGCATAATTTCAGCATATCTACACAGCACTTCCCAAGGTGCATGCACCTTTACAAAGGTCAACTTTTCATCCATGACCTGCAATAAAAGGATATCAATCAATGATAACATATTGATTTAAAAAACACCACATCTCAAGAATAATCTTAACATCTCTTTGGAACCTGGTCAAATGATCTGGTCAAATGATAATTAAGACATTTAGCTGAGTACTGCTATTTCATAAGCCACACTGATAGAAATTGGAGCACCACTAAAGAAGTGACACTTAATTGTTGAGAAAAGAAGTGTCAGAGACTAATCCTGACTTGAAATCACCTCTTCTATTTCTCTCCCCATGACTAAAACATAAAAGCCTTTTTCTCAAACCTTAATTGAAATTCTATCACTTATTGATGGATATGAAGTTCAAGTTGTGGAAATTCAGTTTAAAAACATGTCACCTGCAAAATAAGAGCAGTGGTCTATCTGGTTCAACATACCCTTCTCATAATAGCCAACCAGATGCCTGTGAGAAGTCCTTAAGCAGGACATGAATTCAATGGTAATTTCCTAATCTGGCTTCCCAATAACTCGTGGTCAAAAGTTTTCAATCCTCCTCTCTCATAACCTTAAAATTAGAGTCACCCAATGAAATTAAACTGTACTCTATTTTACTAATTCCATTCTACGTTTGAAATCAAATATAGTATGTACACTTCCTTGGAAATTGTCTATATTCAAATAAATTAAATTTGATAACACTATGATCATTGTTCCCAATCAGTTGACTATACACACACACGCACTAGATACTGCATATGTGATTAAGATTTCATATGTTAAAGGGACAACACCTTTAATCAAAACGTGTGAAACACATTACATGCAAAGTTATACAAATAGCACAATATCACTAGTTGTGATTGTAAATTTATTCTGTGAGCATGATTGCCATTCTGAAAATGTTTCAATTGATGAACATTTCCAGTTGATGAAACCAGCATAAAACTGATTCATAATCATAAATATTACCAACCTGAGTATAAGCCTTTGCTTGCTCTTAATTTTACTGCTTGCCTGTGATAATCTGAGCTTCAAATAATATATGAAGCTGATCTTAATAGTCTACAATATATCTGGAAATAAGAAGAAATGCTGTAAATTGTGAATTTGAAAAGGGGCATTTTGTTTAACGTACTTCATTTCAGCCATACGTATGGGCGGGTGTCTAAAAGTACAATGCCTGCCATTTATGCACAATTTTAATCAGAGTTTATAGAAACTGAATCTGTTCCTTTCTTGTAATAATACAGTCACTAGGGCTGGATATGCTTTAAAAAAAATGATACAGAAGATGATCTTTGGACCTTGTGCAAGCATGGCATCTCTCTGCAGTTCATTAAAGCAGACTCTTCTCAGAAGCCTGAAAAACCAAAGGCTGTTTGAATGAATAGCAGAGAAAGATTGTGCTTGCTTGAGCTCCAAAGTTCTTTGGAATCATATCTGAAGAGTGCACAACCCCTTCATAGTCTAGCTGGTTCAGATACAGAATAAGCTTTTAACACAAAAACAATGCAAAGGACCAATGAATTGTCATAGGTTTGACAGCACAAGCAAATGGGGTGACAGGTCCTGTGAACTGGGTAGTTTGTTGGCAGTTTAGTTACAGGAGGTAGCATAATTCCCTCTCCAACCTAACCTCTAGTGCATCTAGGACAGTGTTTCTCAACCTTGGCCACTTTAAGATGTGTGGACTTCAACTCCCAGAATCGAGAATTGAAGTCCACACATCATAAAGTTACCATGGTTGAGAAACACCGGCCTAGGGTGATCTGTGTCTTGGAATGTCCTGCTTCACACTGCCTTCTTCCAGGAAGCCTCCCCTGCCAATCTCAGCCCAGTCACTCTCTATCACTCTTCATTCAAATGGGGTTCACAGAACCCCATTCAAGTTCTCCCAGCACCCGAGGGTGCCACTGAGCACACTTTGAAAACCCTGCCCTTCAGTCCAGTCTTTCTTGCTGGGCCTCTTTGCTGGGCCTTGTCTGCCTCACGGTCTTTCTGTAGCCTCACCCCCTCCACTACTTACAGCCTCAGGGACCTTTGGCTAGGCTCTGCTCACTGGACTGCTTCTGGTTTCCCAGGTCACATCTGTCAATGAGGCTGGACTGTCCGCTTGTGGCTCATTCAACTCCACTTATGGCTGACACTGCTTCACCTGTACGTGCCCAAGCTGTTGTAGCTTCAGGGAAGCTTAACTGGCTATGGTTTTCCTCTAAATTTTTGCTTTTTAACTTCTAGCTCTGTAGCTTAAAGTAAGCAGCATTTCTTTCACTTTCTTGCCTCAGCTATCTTTAAGAAAAGCTCCTATGTCTCTCTCTCTCTCTTGGTTACACATACTCAAGGTTACACATACTCACGCTTACACAGACACACACACACACACAGAGATGGGCTATAAATGCCTGCTTTTATCTACACACACTCCATTAGCAAAAGCAGAAATGGTCATTCAAAAGCAACAGGGAAAAGAGAGGCTATAAGGCAGTGTTTCCAGCCTTGGCAGCTTGAAGATGTGTGGACTTCATCTCCCAGAATTCCCCAGCCAGCCTTCAATTCTGGGAGTTGAACTCCACATATCTTCAAGTTGCCAAGGTTGAGAAACACAGCTATAAGGTGTTTCTTTCACTGCCATGCCAGTCCCTCTCCTTCCACATGACCACATAAAGATCCAAGGAATTGTTAGGGTACAATACTTCCAATGAATAACTTCCAAGAGGGAAATGAACCCAGATGTATAGTATGTTAAGCATGCACAAAGAGCTCTTGTAGAAGCTGAGGTTTTCCTTTTATTTCAGTGAGAGGTGTGACAATATTCAAATATTAGACAAAAGGCTTTATTACACTGTATTATATATGTATAAGTGTTCTGACTTTACTAATCATATACACCAAACCCTGGGGGGAAAAGGCAAATCAAAGTAGTACATTTGTTTTTCTATCACTTATTTATTTAATTATTTAATCAATCAATCACATTTTCTTATCAAATTATAAAAAAGAAATTCATAGATCATATGAATATACAAAATATATAAATACAAAATAAATATTTATATATATAAATCTATATAAATACATAGATCATAACCACTTCCATACAAATTCTATTTATTTCTTTTTAATGCAAAAATAAAAAATACATGTTTTAAAAGTACAATGGACTACACTCACCGACTTTGTTGCTTCAAGCTGCAAACCGCGGCTTATCAAGTTTGACTCATAGACTTGTCTTTTCCTCTGTTAAAATTGGTTAAAAATTGTGAAACTTCTTTATGATTCATGCTTTTCAAAAGAAATGTACTAAAGCTGAAAACATTTTTACAAAAATAATACAACATTGTTTCACTAATTTTATTTATCACTGAAACAAAATTTAGAATTTAGCTTTCAGCAATTATGCTGAAAAGGCAGCCATGCCCTCTCCCCCATCTTACTAAAGTTCACCTCCCAGCACTCATATTAAGCATGATTAATTTGACTGTTTTTAGAATTTTACTCCTGCTTTTTGAAGAAGACCTGTTCAAACTATTTTTCTGTTTGTCCAAGAAATTAAATAAAATTTGAATTACTAGATTTATTAAGTAAAATTTGCCAATAAAAATTGATTTAATCACAAAATTAGATTTTTCTATTAAACTAGAACTTTTGCTACAGCCATTGTACATGATTTTGAATTAGATCGTAATCATGATTTGGCACTATAAAAGCACTTTCTTTTTTTCTTCATGTGCATCTATCTTTCATTAGCTATTATGGAGTTTGTAGCAAATCACAGTTTGCAGTTGTGTTAAAGACAGTCAACATTTGTTTTAATTACCTTCCAAACCAGGATTCCAATAAAGTTGGTTTGAAATTTTGACTTGTAGGACAAGAAGGAACCATGTTTCTCATTTCAAGGGTATAGTAGCAAAAGAAGGAAGAGCACCACCAGCAGCAGAAGTGGAGGAAGAAGAAGCAGAAGCTCAATTAAGCTGAGCGTGTAAAGAGAGAAGAATGGAGTGAAGAAGAACCACAAGGGGAAGGCCTTAGCATTATACTGTATATAAATCCAACCATTTGTTTTTCTCCCCATGCTGATGGTGAGGGCTGCAATACATCTTAAAACCACATCACTGTGATATAACTCTTACTTCCCTAGTTGTATTTTCATTTGGTCACACATTAGAATTGGCTTTGATAATCTTAAAAGGGATTTGATATTAAGGAAAAAATAAGCATAGTTCAGGGATTTAAATTGCAGTTTCTGTCCCCAGAGTAAAAATGGTTGAAAATGTTTTTAATCCATTCACCTTACAAAGAGGTTTTGGATAGCCATCCCTATTTCCATACTATTAACAGTATTCCATACTGCTCAGGAACAGAATGTCAAAGGAAACATAAAGGGCTAATACAGGAATGAACCACACACTGCCACTTATATTCATCTCAAAAAGTGTAGGTGCCACTCTTGATGCCCCACCTGATTCTAGAGGCTGATGGTTTCTGCAGCTGCTGCACTAAAACTTTGGCGGTGTGTATGATCTAATCTTTGCTATGGTTGGGTACACTTATAAAGAGAGTTATGAAAAGCACAACTGTTGGTTTCTATCCAGCACCTACTTTACTTAAATATTACAACAGTTTTTCTGTTCTTCATTTTCCATGTCAAATTAGAGACTGAGTAACAGCAGCAATCTCCTCCCGGGCATATTATATCATAGTGTGGCGGCCATGGCTATTCTCCTAAACTTGCATCAAGATTTAAAGGATAGGAGAGCCATCACAGGTGCAAATGTCAGTCTCTCTAGAGTAGAATTCAGTGGTGGGATTAGACTGATGCTGACTCTTCAGTAGTTGCTTCGCTTCCTTCAAACATTCTTTCTGCTCCTGCCATCACTGAAAATATGCACACTCGCTTCTCCTCCTTCTTCCAGCAATCATATTTTGCTGGTTTGGATATAAAAATATATTATGGATTGTACTAAAGAGGTCTGAAGCCAAATTACTTATTTGTTGATTAAAAAATCCAGTTAATACAGCGACATGATTTTGTGTAGATAGTTCCTATGCTAAAATAATTAATTGTAATTTTGCAAAATAATATTAGTAGTGAAAAAAATGCTACCATGTTTATTTTCATTGTGCTTTTTGTTTTCCAGTAATAGATGTGGCCTGATTTAAGACGTTACTGTGAATTTGCTCAGTGGAAGGGTTACACCATCCAAATTCATGCTTGCATCCATGTGACAATGACTATGTTTCCATATGATTGTACTTATTTTAAAATATGAAATTAGAGAATGCAACTCATTAGGAATAAAACAGATGCAACATTTTTAGTTTAAGATGTCTTAATATGGCTTAATACTGCTCCATTTAAAACATAAAACTTGACTATTTGTAATTTAGATTGGTCTACCTTTTGCAGGCCTTCCAAAATACTGCTAAGACTATACTATTTCAGACAGCCTTTGATGGATGACTGTCACTTATTTATGATTATTTGTAGGACTGCTATTTGAGGTAATTAAGATATAATTATATTTTGATGTGATCTATTAACATGAATTATTGTATCATGGATGTTATATTGTTTATTGATCCTAGGAATGTTCATTATTACTCTACCATGGACGTTTTAGTTATATCTTTACTGTGGACATTTTAGTTGTTAATACTGTGGATGTTTTAACTGTTATTAATTGGGACTTTTACATGATTACTTTGCTTGTTGTAATTTTGGATCTTATGTAAGCTGCCCTGACTTTGTATGATTCAGTAGCATATAAAGCCAATAAATGAATAAATACATACAGTATATAAATATAGCATTTTAGCCACAAACAAGTCAGATTACTAAAAATAAAAACCCTGCATGTATAAAATTACCTAAATTTCACAATGTGGTAATGCAATGTTTAGATGGTTCCTTTCTTTGAAAAAATAAAAAAAATCAAGGGACTATACAATAGCTGTATATAGTTATTAAAATTGGTGGAACTTCCCAAAAGTTGAGTAAGAACTGCCTTTCCAATCATCAAAAACAAAAAACAAAAAAACCAACCCATTGATTAGTGTCTAATCGGATTCAAAGATACATAAAACATATAATGATTTTAGACACCATAAAACTACTAGATCAGCTCCTTCCCTAATTATTCCTCTTGTGTTTTAACAGCATTGTGGCAGAGAAAAATTGATTAGGGAAAGTTAATTGTAGACCTGGTCTGAACCTTGCTCTAGTGAATGCTTGCCTCACAAATGTTTTGCAGCCTCTCTTAGGCTACAACCTTATAGTCCCAAATAAAAACTAACACCAAATGTTAGTTTTTAGCACTTATAATCCATATTGACTACAAGATACTAATGCAAAATAAGATGCTGATCAGAGTATAAATGCTGATGCAGCTGACTCATAGGACAGTGATATTTAAGCCTTTTTATTTCCTTATTTTATTTATTTATTTATTTTTCAAACTTTGCCACTGCCCATCTCCCCCAAAAAGAGGGACTCTGGGCGGTTATTTTTTAGCTGTAATAATGACTAACTCATGTTCAGAAAGAATCACACAGAATTTTCATTATTCTGAAATTGAATGGAAAAACACATGGTTGAATTGTCCTTGTCATGCCAAAGACTTGCTTCCCATGGAAAAGTAGAAATATGATTCCTTTGGGGCAAAGTTTAAGTTGTTGTTTGAGTAACTTTTACATATTACTGTGATATATGTGTCTATTTTGCTTCACTGGATTGTTTCTGTTTTTATTCTTTATTGCCCATTGTTGTTGTTTTTTGTTTTAAATATACATATTTATTGTTTGTAAAAAAAAAGTAGAAATTAAGAGAAATACCATTGCCCTGCCTATTTGTATTCAGGGTGTTTAATTTTGTTCTCTTTTTTTAATCTGATAGAGTTTTGAACATGCATTCTGACATGGTATATTCACAAGAAAGCTACTGTATATCAAGTGATGCATGGAAAATAATACAGGGAAAATTGAACTGTTGTAGATCAAATCCTCCCCTTATCTGAAGTTATATAATTGTTATTAAATCTTATTCATCTTGGTGGAGTTGGGACAGATGAAAAAGGAACCCTTTTACAAATTATCAAAATCTAAGGGGAACCTATCTAAATTAATGGGTTAAAGGGAAGTGTTGTAAATATTAAAGACTTTATCAACAGTAGCATAAAATAGAAGGCAATTCATACCTTTTGTTTTTTATGAAAAGACTTATGACTTTCCTTTTTGCTTTCATCTTCATATACTAAGACAAAGTCAACTTTTCTTTGGCCATCATTAAAGTACAGAGAGTCAGGATTCAGGTTAAACTCTGCCTGGAAAGAACATATACATTGAATATTACACAGATTACTCCATCCATCTTTATCTTCTCTATATAAATACTAATACACCGAATGGAAATTTGAGAAATAAAACATATGTGGTTGATTAGCTGAGGAGAGCAAAAGTAGGTTAGCAGAGTCCTAGAGAGAGATGTCTGAAAAACATACCACACCCCCAAGGAGTCCATACCAAAGGTGTAAATATTTGAGCCAAATATATGTTGAATCAGTTGCCACAGTGGAATAAATAGTACAAAACAAAATACCTGAATTTTTCCATCTATGATAGTTAGTTAGCTCACTCAAATACATATATCATATGGATTTGCAAAAAAATTCCAAGCATGAAAACAAGTTATCAATAACTTTTTTGAGTATTCTGAACTGAGGACAAATCCATGTTCTGAGACTTCTTCTTTAACATCAGAACAAAATTCTGGTTTCATCCTAGATTCAGTCAAAACACAGTTGTTTGTGTGGCACTATTTCACATGCCTACAACAGTCTCAAATCCTATGATTGACTTACACTACTGCAAGTTGAGGTTGATTTGTTTTTTTTTTTAAAAATGTCCTAGTAAATTAGACCTATTCCATTCCTACTCTTATTGTCTAAGACTAGGTGAGAAGAGAATGGGGTGGTGATGGAGAGGCAGAAATTATTTCAGCACTTCTTCAGAGCTTGTACTTGCTGCTACGCCTTAGTTACTTGCCTAGATCAAACCGGTTATTGCATTTGCATTCAAAATCCATTTGGTATGGCTGAATTCCAATACAAGAATGGGCAAAGACAGCTTTCAGTTGTCGTTTATTGTTACTGTATTAAAGTTAAACTTTATATGTTGCATGTTCTGGGTTTAAGAAAGGAATGTGCTGTGCACAATGAGCACTATTGCTGGTTAAGTTTTTCGGTTCTTAGATGCAAATTGTAAATACTATGTTGGTTTTGCTGAATTTTTATGTGCATATTCTTGCTGATACTGAATTTTCAAGTTGCATGCATTGTATTACTTTAATTTGTTAAGTGTTGTTCTGCTATGTTTCTGCATTAGAATGAAAGAGGAACTTCAAGCCAACACAGTGTGTTTCTCATTGTCATTGCTCATGGGTTGTGTTGAAATGAATCATGCTATATTTTGCTGTTTGCTGGGCTCATTGGAAGGCTGGTACAAAAAACATGCTTTAAGTGTGTTTCTATTATTTTCTATGAGGATTTTTAAAATGTGTTAAAAACTTTTAAAAAAAAATACACTTGGCCAATTTTTCTATAGGCCGATTGGTAAGGAATTGACAGCATGAGACCAGCCCACCTATATTTTACCATTAGGATGAAAAACAAGAGGAGCTTTGTTTAAAAGTCCCATTGTTCCCCCTGTAACAATTCAATTTTTGTTTTTGAGTTTTCTTCCATATGAAACACAGAAATTCAAGGCATTCTGCATTTTGTTCTGCCAAAACAGCTAACTGAGAACATTCTGACAGAACATTTCAAGTAAGCTGTTTTGTTCTGAAATGAAAAAAATACTATTTCTATTTCATGCAAAATCCTGGCCTGTCTGCATATGAGTCATGATGGTTGAGAGTATTGTTGCAAGGTGGCTGACAGAGCTGATTATGGTTTATCTATGGGCATTTTACTGCCATTTTTTCTACATCCTGATCTGTTAAAGAACCCATTGAAAAAGTTTCTCAATTATGCCTTCCTTTCAGTTAAATTCCTTAACTGGATCATATTCTGGCTTGTATGAGCCAGACAGAGAACATGAAACTGAATTATCCCAGTTTAATACAACATTCTACCAACAGGATCACTTTTCCTGACCACACAGTATATGGGTTAGATTTTAAAGTTTATAAAAATCTTTGCATAAAACCATGCATATGAGCAATACAAGAAATATAAAACTAGTCCTAGAACCAATTGTATAATGGTTTCTCGCTGAAATAAGACCTTTGGTGTTCCTGCATGCCAGAGCTTTCCAAACTTTTCATGTTGGTGACACACTTTTTAGACATGCATCATTTCGCGACACACTCTTACAGCAGGGCACAAGGCAGGCACTAGGACCTGCGCGGAATCACAGCAGGTTTGGAGGCAGCAAGGCACAGGGCAGGCACTAGGACCTACGCGGAATCCTGGCAGGGCTCAGAGGAAGCAGCACTTGTGACACACCCAGACACTGCAGCCGACACACTAACGTGTCCCGACACACAGTTTGGAAAGCTCTGCTGCATGCATTGAGAATACATGAACAAGTATTTTTTAAATGTAGTTTACGTTGAATTGTGGACTCCAGTGCTTCAAAATATGGTGATAGCCACCTATCTAAATGTCTTTATTTCAATTTCTGTAGCTGCCCATCTCAAATATATGACTCTGGGTGGCTCATAGCAATTAAAAACCATATAAAAACAAAATACAAAAAACGCATAGGTCCAAAAACAGTCTAAACCATATAAAAAAGCCATATAAACTACCATACAACACAGACCATACCCAAGGTATACCAAAACCCATCAACAATAATCAACACAGCCACTGTACAGTCTCTACCACACACCCAGGTCCCAACTCCCAATGGCAAAACCAAGTCTATAAGGCCTTGCAGAAAAACATTAGGGTTGGGGCCGATTTGATCTCTGGAGGGATGGTGTTCCAAAGGGCAGGGGATACAACAGGAAAGACTCTCTTCCTCGGCCCCACCAGAAGGCATTCCCTAGCAAATGGGACCTGGAGCATGCCTCTCCTGCCAGATCTAATTAGGTACATTCATGGAGAATAAGAAGGCAACATGTCTCTGAATTCCAGTTAGGGCAAGGGGCAATCTTTTTGGGCAAAAAACTTTTTGGGTTGTATTATGGAACTGTTACTATTATCCAATAGGCTAGCATCTTGACAAGGTCAGTCAATTATAGCAATAAGATTTTATGTATGATCTAAAATTTTATACAAAAAAGTTTAATCAACATTATGATTTAAGGAATAACATGTTTTTATTTAAACAGTTCTTGTTCATGGTTTTAAAAATAGTAAGAACCACATTGTCTCATTTGTATACCTATACCTCCCCTCTATAAACTGGTGCTATCTAGAAGATTAGACTACAACTTAATCCCTGAGCCAAAATAGAATTGTAGTTCAATATCTTTGGAGAACAACAAGATGGATGCTTTCATATGTCGTGATGCAAAAATAACAAGGTTTTCTGTGTACAGATTCAAATCTGAAATATAAAGTTACTGCTATCTCATATTGCCTCAATAGTACATTATTCAGAAATGTTAATGCTAAAGGCCACATTTAAAAAAAAACTGGACTTCTGGTGGGAACATGGTGGACTGAACAGCAGTGCCCACGAGCTCTATGGGCAGAACTGGCATCATGGCAGTTTTTTCGGGCTCAGGCTGGTTTCTCCTGAAGCCCAGGAGCGTTTTTCCAGATCAAGGAAAATGCTCAGAATTGACCCATTCCTCCTCCGGATGGTGAATTGCAGCCAAGAGATCGTAAACAGCATTTGCGATTGACGGGTAAGACTTCACCGGGGGGGGGGGGGGCTGGGACGTCACCATTTCCAAGCCGCGCTGCAGCCTTAAAGGGACATTAAGTCCAGCTACCCCATTTCTAAAGCACCCAATTTACTTTTTTTAAGTATTTGTACCCTAAGAGAGGCTTTCTACATTACGGAGAAACAATCTCTCTTGGTGCTTATCGTTATTTTTGTGATTAATTTTTTTTAAAAGAATTCTTTTTAAGTTTTGGATTTTGCTTTCCATCCAATACTAAGGAGGGTTGAGAGTATATTATCATCTCCCTGTTATTATTTTTGTGCTAATTTTGAAGATTTTAGCATTTTTCCTACACGTTGAATCTGCCATTCTGAACTTTTACTTTCCTGCCACTACTTTCTCTGGGGAACTGTCTGTTATTTTATTTTATTTTATTTTATTTTATTTTATTTTATTTTATTTTATTTTATTTTATTTTATTTTATTATTTTATTTTATTTTATTTTATTTTATTTTATTATTATTTTATTTTATTTTATTTTATTTTATTTTATTTTATTTTATTTTATTTTATTTATTTTATTATTTATTTTATTTTATTTTATTTTATTTTTTTATTTTATATAACCGCCCATCTCCCCCAACGGGGAACTCTGGGCGGTTTACAATAAAATAGTTAAAATAAAATATAAAATATAAAACATCAGTATACAATATATGTAAAAATAATAAATAATTATAAATCTAGATGGGTGATGGAATTAATAACGAAGGACATTATAAGATTAAGGAGTTAGCCACCCCCATGAGGAACTATCCTTTCCTCCTTCCCATACCAGGCGGCAGAACCAGGTCTTCAGTTCTTTCCTAAAGGTCGGGAGGGAGGAGATCTGTCTCAACTCTGGGGGCAAGATGTTCCACAGTGTGGGTGCCATCACAGAGAAGGCCCGTCTCCTAGACCCCATCAGATGGCACTCTTTAATTGATGGTGTTCGTAGCAGGCCCTCTCTGAATGACCGGAGTTATCTTAACTCAGTTTGGAAATTTTCCATTACTTTTTATTTTTGCCAGTTAAGTATCCAGGGGGTGCCATAATTTACTGCGTGAGACATGGATGATCTTAACCAGGCTTTCTCTGATTTCTCTGATATTAAAGATGATATTAAGCAGATTTTTTCTGATTCCTGCCAAGTTATTATGCAAGACATTCAGAGCATTGTGGAAAATATGTGGTCTAAAATATGCCATCTGGTTGAGGATACTGTGGACGAAATAGAAGAATTTAACAGTGATGGAAATGTCTCTTCTAAGAGCGAGATTGGGGCTTCTGTTGAAATGCTGGATGAAATTGACAATGCTGAATTGAAGAAGTTTAATGGAGAAATTGAGTTGCAAGACATGAGTGAATTTGACTTTCTGATGGAATGCTATTGAAAAGAAGGGGTTATTATGTATGGGAGGTTTTTTGAAGTGGGTTAAGGGGTTAAAATATTTATTTGGATGGTCTTTTGGCTTTGGATGATTTTACTTATCATTAATTATTGGGATTAAGATTATTAAGGTTTTTTTAAAAATTAATATTAATTCATGTTTCTTGTATTATTAATTATAATGGCAGAAAATTTACATGCTTTTTGTTTTTGATTTTTATTACAGTAGACAGGAATGTATAGAATAGTAGTAGGAAGGGAATAATTAAGTAATTGTTATTTTTTTGGGGGGAAGTTGATTATGTGATTTATACTTTTTCTTTTCTTTTAATATAAGGGGAGGGAGCAATGGTATTTAGTGATTTTTATAATGTGCTAAGGGGTTGACTTATAGAAATAATGTGATTTTGGTTTAATATAGAGTAAGGGATTGATTATGGAAAATTGCTGTATATCCTTGATTTTTAAAGTTGGAAGTCACTTCTTTTTGTAATCTATTTAAAAAAAAATTCTCTTGTGTTTTCACACTTTTTAAATTCTTTTTCTTTTTTTGTAGTTTTTTGTTTTTCTGTATCTTTTATCTTTTTCTGAAATTTAATAAAATTGTTTTTTTTAAAAAAACTTTAAAAAGTTTTTAATTATACAACCCAAATCTAAAATATCATATGAGAACTGCTATTCAAGTTTCTCCCTCATCATATGTCATCAATTACTTTGCATCTCTTTATATGAATAATATGAAAAACATTTTTATAAGAATAATATTGGGTGAAATAGTACCTACCCATTCAGGCATATGAAGGGCTTGCTGGCCAGGTACTGCTCCATAGTTGGGAATAATAGTTTGTTCCAGTTCTTCTAAGACTAAAAGAAAGAAATCCAATGAAAATATGTTTGATTATAGCATTCAGCTAAATGAAGTCTCTATTTGGGAGGGAATCAAATTTCATGTGTTGCCCATTTATATCTAACATGGAGAATTAAGACTATCACATAGGCAATTATTAGCAAATCACTTTATAATCCCACTTTTATAATCTCCAAAAATTGGGGTTGCTAAATCTTTTGTTACAAATATTTTAGTCAGAATTAGTGCAATGGGTACTCCCTAGATTTCTCACTGCATCTTCTGTTAGGACAGAAGAAAGAGGTGACTGCTTTTGCTAACAATTTTCTGTAGCAACGTAAGAAACCTATCTGTCTCATTTAGTTATTTTATGTATTCTCTTTTTTATTTCCACCATTCCTCCAAGAGAATTCTTTTTCTCCATTTCAACTTTGTAAAGGATTATACGGAAAGCCATTGACTAGTTCAAGGCCACTCCATGCATTTTATGGCTTAATGGGAATTTCAGCTTGATCTAAAGTACTTATGCTTAGGTAATCTTTCTGCAAGAGTAGTGCAACTTCTTACAATGTGATATGCCCTGCAAACTTCTCAATAGATCTCACATTGACAGTGCTGACATTGCAAATTTAAAGATTGGGCAATAAATCAAACTAGGAAGAAAGAAGGGAAAGCATACTGTTCTTAAAGTTCTGTAATTGTTCAGTACAACTTTTTTTTGGTATTCTATAAATTAAAAGATTCAGAAGTTGTCTGTACAATTTAAGACTGAGAACTGTTCCACACATTAAATGTAAAATTTCTACATTTATAGTGGGGGATCTGTGTATCCAATTCTTCTTCTTAAGGGACCATCTATATTGTTGAGTTACTAAATTGTTACACAATTGAGTATCAATTTTCCCAGCCCTGGATGCCACAATAATCTATAGAGGGAAATGGAATGGATCAACAGGGCTGACTCAAACAGCCTCCAAGTTGTCAGGATACTATTTCATATTGCCTAAAGCCATATATCTTACTAAATATGTACAGAGGAGAAATGAAGTAGGAATAAATATGAATGTGGAAGAACGGAAAGTGTTATTTAAAATCCAAAGAGCTTTGCATTTATAACAGTAATAAAAGGGATGAAATGTTAATAAAGTAGAACAAAATATATAGCCCATGACAATTCTTCAAGGAGCTCCATTTGTACATTCTTACACAAAGAGTTTCCCAAACCATTTCAAAGTCTTGATTCCTAGTTTGTCAGCATGACTTTCGTTGAATAAGACTAATTGTGGGTAACTTATGTATGTGCAAACATTTACATTAAGGGAAAGGCAGGTCAGTTTAAATGTTACAAATAAACCCCTTCAAAATAAGGATTTTTTAATAAGGATAATGTTAGTTGAAAAGATAAATTTGTCACAACCTCTAGCTATAATCATAAGTCCATTAAAAGAGAGCCAGTTTGGTCTAGTGGTTAAGGTGCTGTGCTAGAAACCAGGAGTCTGTGAGTTCTAGTCCCGCCTTAGGCATGAAAGCCGGCTAGGTGACCTTGGGCCAGTCACTCTCTCTCAGCCCAACTCACCTCACAGGGTTGTTGTTGTGGGGAAAATAGGAGGAGGAAGGCATATTAGGTATGTCCACCGCCTTGAGTTATTTATAAAAATAATAAAGGAGGGATAGAAAACAAACAAACAAACAAACAAACAAACAAAATATTATAGTTGTCAAAAAGAAGACAGCAGCAAGAGTACAAATCCATTTATGTGAAGCAATTCTTATGTTTATATTGTTAAGATTTCTAACTCAAGCCCAACTGCTTATAAACTTCGGTGAGAAGTTTCCCCCTCCCTCCCAAAGTAGAAAATTCTCTTCCAGAAATGCAGTGATAGTAAAATATTTACTCTAGGGAAACAATCTTGCCAACAATTTTCCATCAACTCCAGTAACATATAAATCATAACCTAACAATTGGCCTCATTCTATTATTATACTTGGTAGATACTCAAAGTGAGAGTGTGGCTTGGCACCCATGCAGGGTTTATTTATTTATTTAACATATTTCTATGGCTGCCATCTACCAAAGGCACTCTGGGTGGTGAATAAATAAAAACAAAACAAAATCACAATCACAATCCATAGCATAAAAAGTAGCAAATTGAGACCCTAAAAATCTCATTAACAACAGATACACCTGCTGCACCTATATCAGAGTTCCATTAGTACCCTGGGCGCAGTGTCTGGGGAAATATCAGGTCTTCTGGAAGACCAGCAGCGTCGGGGCCATCCCTATCTCAGGAGAGAGGTTCATATAGGAAATTATTATGAGGACAGTATAAATTGTTGTGTAGTCCTTTATGCGTATCAGATTGTAGTGAGCACTTTAGTTATTTCAAACTGCCTTATACAGTAAATTGCCACTCCCATACCTGGAAATAATGTGTGTGCTGTTATGCTCCACCCTTGAAATTCAACAAAGGCTTTTAAAACAAGGACAGAAAGCTTGCAGACTTTTGATTAGGGTTGTCTCCTGCAGAGTTTCCTCTGACATTACTACTGAGACAATTGTTAATAGAACTTTTCTTTCTTTCTTTCTGGTTAACACTGAGCTTTTTATTTCATGAGCCAGTTTGGTGTAATGGTTAAGGCATCAGACTAGAAACTGGGAGACTGTGAGTTCCAGTCGCCCCTTAAGCACGAAGCCAGCTGGGTGACCTTGGGCCAGTCACTCTCTCTCAACCCTAGGAAGGAGGCAATGGTAAACCACTTCTGAAAAACCTTGCCGAGAAAACTGCAGGGACTAATCCAGGCAGTTGCCAGGAGTCAAAAACTGACTTAGGCACACACACACCATTTGCATAAATTGAGAAGGGAGAAATCTGGATAATGTGTAGGTCATTTTCGTAGCTGGAGAAAAAAATTCACAATTACCAATTGGCATCTGTTTCATTTTTCCCCAGTTGCTTTTAATCCAGAAACAGTGTAATACAAACTGAGAAGAGAACTTATCAGGGAGAAGCCAGATAACCCCAGCTTTCTCCAAGATGTCTTCCTCTGTTCTGTCCCGTAATAAATACGGATCATTTAAGCATATTAAAATGCATAATTAAGTAACTGACAATCTCTCCTTTTATTTCTGTCTCTAAACTTTCCACTAAAAATGTAACTGTTCTGCATCAGCACAGCAGGTTTTTTGGATTGTTTCATAAAGTTGACACTTAGCTACAACAGTCTCACCATCACATTATTATTCTGTAAAATCAGTTCTCCCATAATCAAGTCTATGTACCAAAACTTCAATATACAGTTTAATATTGTAGCCTCATGCCGTTTAGTCCATACATATGTTACCTGCATTTCTTTTAGCTTTTTTTCTTACCTGGCATCTGCTCCATTTAGATCCAGAAAGAATCGGTGTTCGTAGTCCAGGTAGATGGTGAAGGGTTTTGTTTTTGCTAAGGAGCCAGGAACTGTCACAAGCACTGGCAGCTCTTTTCTATCCTTAAGCAAGAACCCTGAATGTAAACAAAGCACTCCTTCTCGATGGATTTGGAGCTTATCTGTGTAAATCTACTTCAGTCTCAAAGTTTGTAAATGGAAACAAATACGCCACTTATCCTCCAAAGAGTGGATATATGACAATGGGAAAAAGAAATGTAAACGGGGGAGTCACTCTGCATTGAGCAGTTTAAATCGTCATTCTCTCTTTTTGAACAAAGTGCAAAAACATCTTGAAGAACCTGACTGACCAGATTAAGCCAGGTTGATGACTGCTTCTCAAGAAACTGTAAAAGAGGGAGGTGTGTGCCAAATCTTTCATTTTCCATCTGAATTATGATGTCAAGGTTGTATGCATAAAGTAAACTTTAAGTGAAACTCTCTATTTTAATGAAGGCAACTTACAACACTTGAGGCACACTAAAACAAGTAATAGCTATAGAATAAAACCAAAGCAAAGCCAAAACCAGAGCAAAGCCAACAGAATTAAAGAAACAAACTAAAACTAACACATTACAAAAAGCTTAAAAGCCTGAATACAGAGCTAGCACCATGGTGCCAAAGCCCTTCTCTTTAGTCATGATCCCTTTCACCTCACCTCAGTGAGCCATACAGGAGAGGGCCACTAAATAAGACCTTCATCTGGACAAAACTATGAAGGAGGCAGTCCTTTGAACAATCTGGTCCCAAGCCATGTTGGGCTTTAAAGATTAACACTTTATTGGGTCAAACTGTAGCCTGGAAACCAAAGCCAAATATTACTACCAGTTTTTGAAAAGTACCTTAGCAGACATTTGAGGCTACAGCCCATGTGCTGCACCATTTAAAGAACAACTTCCCCACTCCTGAAGAGTGAACTGGTGAATCAGACACTGCCCAGCCTGGGGGTGGTCATGGGCCACCATTATCTTTATTGGATCCATACCATAAAGACAGCATCTAATCCATCTGTCTTGCTAAGACTAAAGCACATAGTCTTAAAAGCACCATGTAGAATAACAGCAGAAGAAGCTGTTTTGGGGATGGCGGCAGAACAACAACAGTGGCAGCATGAGCAATGATGGTGATAGTGTAGAGAAGAGGTGACACCAAAGAAACAAAGTAGGGAGGGAAAAGAAGCAGACATAACACTTCTTGTTATGTGCCTGGCCTGTGACGTATCCTAAACCAGAGGAGGAACAAGACAAGGTGCTTTGTACTTCAGATACAACCCAGTTGTGACATGAAATCAGGTCCCAGTGCTCCTGACTCTGATATCCATGACCCTGACCCAGAGTTTTAGTTACTCACCCATGGAAATATTAAGTTTCTGAGTAAAAAGAGAAGGCAGCAAAATGGAGGTATGCACTGTTATCTGGGAAAGCATCAGAAAGAAGCTGGTCTATTCAAAAGCAGGATGGTGACTCACGTTGTCCGAGTCTTGGAATTAGGGCTGACTGGTACCAGCTCCACTGAAATAGAGGCTAGGAATTTCCTGTATTTACCGATCCACTTGAGTGCAATTAGAGCCTGCAAGATTCCTTATGACAGCCAACCTTGCATGTTCTGTGTTTTAACTGACCACGAACCCCCTGATTAGAAACTCTGACCCTTGCTTGTTACTGACTTGGTACATTTGTTCCGCAGACTAAACCTTGACTGCTGGTAAGAACTCTGGCATATGAACTCAGATAGTTTCAGACTACAGTATGACTTATATGTCATTGATTCCCTACTATTGCCTCACTTTATTTTGGTGGCTTATGACATTTCTGTGGCCTTTAGGGTTACTATTACTTGGTGGCCTATGACAATTCTGTGGCCTATTAGGGTTACTAGTAAACCTACAATGTTTTGGCTTGGCAACTAATTAGAGTACAAAAAGAACTGCCATGCCAACATTCATGGATGGTGTTCCTAAAAAACGCAAGGCATACCTAACAGATAAGGAACTGACCATCTAGGTCAGAGCTTTCCAAACTTTTCCTGTTGGTGACACACACCAATAGCAGCGGCGCACGTGGCAGTGCACGTGGTGGCGTGGGCATGCAGGTGTGTCGCTAGAAACCCGGAAGCGCTGATGGCGCTAACAGGTACAGCCTGCTTCCCTTCACAGGAGAAATCAGCTTCCCTTGAAGAAAAAAAATCAGAACTTTCTTGTCCTAGATTACACATACATATTTGAAAGTAGAGCACCTACTAATTTTCTTGTGTTGTTACTTTAACCCTTTTCTTAATAAACTTTGCTGATTAGAAATTAATCACTTCCAGCCCAGACTGCTATCAGGAGCCAGACATCAGGATACATTTAGGATTTTTTCTTTCTTTTCAGTCCCCAGCCTGATCCAGCCAATTTTAAACTCAATCTTGTGATTAAATTAACAATTAATTGGATGTTAGGGCTAATTCATACAGAGCTGAATACCAAGAAATGCTTTCCCCCCCCCACTCTGCCTGATTCACACTTGTCCAGCTGTGTATAGTATAATTAATGGGTAAAAATGTGCACAGTTGCCTCTGAAAAAGAGGAAAATACTCTCTATGTAAAGCAGCAGTGAAAGGAATTAAACAGTGCAGTTCAAGAGGATTTACTTTTGTTTGTTTTTTTGGGCTCATACTTTTGTTTTTCGTGCCAGAAGGTACTTCAGGTAGTATTTTAGCATGAGCCTAATAGTGGAGGAAGTTCTACATTAACCCTTCAACCCTGCTCATGTGCATATGCTCAGTTTAATGTATTCCTTGAACTACAACTAAACTGCCCTCTTACCCATCTGCAATTATTCTCCAGCAGGCTTTCATTTTGCATTTTCTGTTCAAGATAAGGATGACAGAAATGCTCCTTAATTAATATAGAGCTGCTTACTAAACATAGAGGCAGAACTGAAGGAAAACAGTGACAACAATGAGACCAACAAGCATTCTGGGGAAGTCAAGCCCTGCAAATATCCATAAAACACAGATGGAAAACACCTGTGTATGAAAATAAAATTTTAAAAAATGCTAACTTAGTTAACAGCCTAGAAACAATATTAAGTCTTCATGCCCATATCAAAAACTAAAGCAGAAATACATTCCCTGATGATGAGAAATAAAATTTAATTATCATTGTTTAGCTACATACTACTTACCATTTTATTAATGGATGAAAATATTATATTCTCTCTATATTTTTTTCTCAGAAACAACTATATTGGAATAAAAGGGACTACTCTGGAATAAGAATATCATTTCTATTTTATGGAGTATATTTAGAATGAAGCTGGCAATATTTTTTTAAATTTACTTGGTATAAAGAGTTCATCAGATTTATTTCTAGTGGACTTAATAGGACTCCGGGGTAAATATCTGGACCCTGAACCAAATTGCTTCATCTTTCTACATGGGGTGTCTGAAATTGTCTGTCCCAGCATCCTGGGGATAAGATTTGGTATTGTGTCAAAAGTACCATTTACAGCAAAAATTTCAGTCACAAAATTGATATATATATATATATATATATATATATATATATATATATACATACATACATATACATACACACACACACACATACACACACACACACACACACACATACATACACACACATACACACATACATACATACATACATACATACATACATTATACCATTCCAACATCTTATAAAGATCAATAATATCCTCAATGAGACAAAAACTACTTCACCTACCAATAGCTAGTACTACCCGTCTCAACAGCAGCCCATAAATCATTCTATTTAAGTCAGCAGTACAGATATGCAGTATTTGTACTTTTCCTGCATTTGAAACCAAGAGATTCTGAGCATGGAATGAGTGCCAGTGGTCTTTGTTCAGCAAAAAAGTGGGCTGAAATGTAAGGCAATTTTATCTGGCAGGATGGTGGGTAAAGATGTTTCCATGTGAATTGATTTTGGATGGGAATTTTAGATGCTAATAACTGAAAGAGTAGCAAGGCTGCTTGCCAAAAATAGGCAACCTGCACCCCCAGCACCACATGAAGACCCCAAATCCTCTTCTTGTGGCCTTCTACTGTTCAAAAGCTAATCACTAACTGGTCCTCCTGCCTCTAAAACATTAGATAAAAAACTTATGATAAGGCTAGTTCTGAAGCTATTTTTTGTCAAATGTTAGATCAACAGCTATTTGAGCAGCACTTTGTGACATCTGTTGGAACTGTTTTCCTTAAAATGTTTAATGATCTTTGGAATCAGTGCTATTTTGGAAACCTTCCTATTCCAGAAGTGATGTAATTGTTGCGGAGAAGAAAAATCCCTTCCAATCATGATGCCAAGGGCTGTCTTTAAATCTACAAAAACCCCTTTCTGCCTCTGTCTATGAAGGTTCTCAGTCATCCAGGTGGAATTGTCTGTAGCTTGAATCATGTCAACTGGATTTCTATTTTCTCAGTGGAAACGTTTCGCTCCTTGTCCAAGGAGCTTCTTCAGTCTGAGCAAAGTTAGTAAGGGAATCCTTAAATATGTTTCTAGGTGGCTGTGTGACCTTGCACCTGGGGCTAGGTCATGGTTATTTTAAGATGTTATTTCTAAGTCCCTTTATCATCTAAAGGAGGATCGTTGAGATTACCATGCTGCTGTTGAGCTTGCGAAATGGTCTTAATCTTCCTAGGCACAGAAGACAAAGCAGGAAGGAAAATAGGGGAAAGATTGTGCCTGAGGCCCCCACCTCTATTCAAGGAAGGATTTTCCAAGTTGGCATAAATGGATTCCTTGACCCCTCTCTCAAACCACCTATCTTCTCTGTCTAAAATGTGAACATTAATGTCCTCAAATGAGTGTCCTTTTTCCTTTAGATGAAGATAAACTGCTGACTCTGGTCCTGTGGTGTTACTTCTCCTGTGTTGGGCCATCCTCCTGTACAAAGGTTGTCTGGTTTCTCCAATGTAGAGTTCAGAGCACTCCTCACTGCACTGGATTGCATACACTACATTGCTTTTCTTGTGTTTTGGAGTTTGATCTTTGGGGTGTACAAGCCTCTGTCTCAGTGTGTTGGTGGGTTTGAAATATACAGGTATGTGGTGTTTGCCAAATATCCGTTTTATCTTTTCAGACACGCCAGCCATGTAGGGAATAACCAGGTTCTTTCGTTTACTCTGAGTCTCAGCCCTATCTGTCGCTGTTTTAGGTCTGGTAGATTTAGATTTAGTGAAGGCCCAATTTGGATATCCACAGGCCTTCAGAGCTGTTCTCAGGTGCTGATTTTCATTCTTTTTGGAATCCATGGAGGTGGGGATGGTTTCTTTTCCCTTTCTGCCTCTCCCTTCCTTTCTGAACTCATGCAGGATCAGACAGGGAGCATCAGGTTTTCTCTACTCAGGATTCTCTTTTTGAGCAGCAAAGAAAGGGAAAAAAATTCTCCAGTCAGTTGCCGATTTGGGAAAATCTCTCAGGAATGTTCCCCCCAGCATTCGGAAATTATTCCAGCAGTCAAAAAAGAGCCTTTATAAGCATGGATCTCCTTATATCCAGGCAATAAGTAACTGAAGGATAAGCCTTCACGTTTTCCCAATTAAGTGCTTAGAGAAGGACATTTTTTGAGTGATGTGGTGGGTGATCATTCTTCTTGGGGTGGGGTGGAGTCTTTGGAAGAATGGGAAGAGCCTCTGTGATGGACAACCTCAGAGGCCACATCTTGCCTGAGGGTCATACCTATACAATATAGATGTAGTAAGCCTCTTACCCTCAGGCTAGATATGGCCCACAGATATGACACAATGACGCAAAGGTATGGAGAGTTTCAGTAATTGGTACTGGTGTAAACTAGATTTAGCTAGATCTCCTTTCCTTTTCTCTTATATTCTGTCTTTAAATCCTTTTGCTTACTACTTGCTGCTTTTCTGCCCTTTGTGTAACATTAAGTAAAGGTAAAGGTTTTCCCCTGCACAGTCGTGTCTGACTCTAGGGGGCAGTGCTCATCTCCATTTCTTAGCCAAAGAGTAAGCGCTGTCCGAAGATGCTTCCGCAGTCATGTGGCCAGCATGACAAGCACGGAATGCTGTTACCATCCCACCGAAATGGTACCTATTTATCTACTTGCATTTGTATGCTTTCGAATTGCTAGGTTGGCAAGAGCTGGGGCGAGTGCGGGAGCTCACTCCATTACGTGGAGCTAGGGTCTTGAACCACCGAACTTGCGACCTTCCGATCGACAAGCCTGGCGTCTTAACCACTGAGCCATCGCGTGTAACATTAGTTACTCCAAAAATAGTCTGATGGGTATACATGCATGCATGTATTGTATTGTACTATTGCATACTGTATAATACTGTATTGTTGACAGTATTTTTAAAAGTATTCTTATTATTGTAACCTATCATATGGGCAAAATCAGAGGGCGTATTCAAATAAAACACCATCAAATGTTAGGCTAGAAGGAAAAAGGGAGTATTATTCTAAGAATCTTAATAATAGTCTGAAATAAATTCCTTAAACATTATAGTCAGGAAAAGTCTGATTTTTTAATGACTTCTGGAAATTGAGGATATGAAGGAAGAACTGGTCAAAGCCAATTAAGATAATTTGAATCATTTGTTCAGTTTATTTGTTCCTGCCCTGCAACTGCCATAATAACAAATCCCTCCAGAGTCCTTAATGCATTTATCTTCAAAATACTCCTATGCATCTGGATGGAAGAAAACAGCATTTGTGTTCTTTCAATAAAGCATTAAGCTGTAAGTAAATACAGAAAGTGGAGGTTTCTTTAGCAAAAAAGGTTTCTTAAGCAAAATGGGAATTGCCCCCAAGGTAACTGGTTAGCGGCTAAAATTATTTATCTGTATATACATATATAAGACAGCTAACATGGGTATTAATTAAAATAGAACACTTGGAAATATGTAAAGGTGGGTGTAGAATAGCACCTCACAATATGGTGTCCTCAGAATGAACCGTGACCTCAACTCTCAGAGCTGGATATTCAGACTGGGAATTCTTGGAATTCCATTTCTAAAATACTTGGAGTGTATCGGGGAACACAAAGCAATCCTGCAAATATACCAGGGTAAGTACTGTTTTGCCTATTGCCCTCTGCACATTGTAAACATTCTTAAGCTCTGCAACATATAAATGAAATGTATCTGCAAAAATTATGCATTGTGCAACAAAAACAAAAACAAAATGATATAGCTCTTTGCTATGAGAGTTATTGATATGGAGTAGGCCTACCCATATAGAAATAGTTCCCGGGGAGACAAGAGAAAAATGAATTGACCCTGAGACTGTTACAAAACAGTGTGAACGCTCCAAAGTGTAGCATGACATTTCCTTGTTTTGAAAACGTCATATCCCACCCTGTGTCTCTTGGGAAGACAAGAATTTAAATCGTATCCTTGCTGGCAGCTCAAGTTACCACTGCCGATTTGACTAGTTCTGTACTTGTCTTCTTGCCAGTTACAACATGGGTATTAGCAGAAAGAAATTTCCTTACCTTATTAGGCATTTTAAACAGGATAAAAACTAAGTACAACAGATTGCTGTTTAGATTATATACATTACATTAAATAAAACTATGGAGAAATGACAGGGCAGAGACATTTTAAGTTGGCATTATTTGGAAAAGAATAAATATCCACAATCAAGAAAATATGTCTTAAACTGACTTAACCAAAAGATGAAGTTTTGCTGTATTCCAGTGTTGAAACCATCATGCTTTAGCCACATTCTTTACAATCCTTGGGAGATGCAATCCATCTCATGCCAGCGGATCATCATCCAAGAGACCAAATTCCTCGTATTTATACTATCCTTGTAGCCTGTTGTTCACTTGTATTCTACTTTTTCCTTCCCAGTTGTCCTCTATGGCCCAGAAAGCTGGGTAACTCCACTCCTACCTAGAGCTTTGAAAGTGAGCTAACAATTATTTTCAGCTGTAGTATCTTCCTTCCTTCCTTCCTTCCTTCCTTCCTTCCTTCCTTCCTTCCTTCCTTCCTTCCTTCCTTCCTTCTTTCCTTCTTTCCTTCTTTCCTTTTCAGTTAACAAAACAAACACACTACAAGCACCCCAGTTCATGGATACAAAGTAATTTCCATCCATTTTCTCTTTTATTTCTTGTAGGTCCTATGTTATCACCTCTAGAGCAGTGCTTTCCAAACTGCCACTGTTGGCGACACACCAACGGCGGCATTGCTGACGACGCGGGGGGGGCACGCGGCGGCAGGGGTGTGTATGGCAGCGGTGGCAGCGGCGGTGGCCTCGTTAAAATGCAGAAGCGCTGACGTCGTCGCTGCCGCCACCACACACATCACCACCGCCACGCATGCCCCTGCGCCGCCGCTGCTTCGCGACACACTAAACTGTGTATTGCGACACACTAAAGTGTTGCAACACACAGTTTGGAAAGCTATGCTCTAGAGCAGAGCTTTCCAAACTGTGTGTTGCGACACAAAAGTGTGTCGCCACACACAGTCTGGTGTGTCGCCACACAACCCAGAAGCGCTGATCATCATCAGCACTTCTGGGTTTTCCCGCAGCAACACACAAATGGCGGCGCGCAAAAATCCGAAAGCGGCAGCAGCACTTCTGGGTTTTTGCACGCTGCCGCAATGGCGGCACTTCCGGGTTTTCCTGCGGCGACACACCAACCACCGTTGGTGTGTTGCCGCGGGAAAACTTTGGAAAGCCCTGCTCTAGAGGAATGTCCTTTACTCTCTGCTTGTGTTCACAAGTTAGTGAAATCTGAAGTGTCCACTTGAAGAGAACATTTGTCAGGAGCTTCCCTCTTGATCTCCTCTACTTAACCTGTTCTCCAATTCCTTTTAACTCACCCTTTGCAATATGATGTTAGACTAGCATAATGTAGTCCTTAATGCTATTCAGAACAGAATTTTGAATGACGCAGAAATGCAAATTTAATAGATATAGCCTGATTTTCAATGTGAAAAACCATGGCAGAGTGGATTATAACTTAAAAATACAATACACAGTCCAAACGTACAAATATTAAAAAATATTGTATGATCAGATACTAATGCATTCTTCATTAAATGAAAAACATTATTTAAGACACATACAACTAAATTTCTAGGCCTTGGAGCAAGGGGAAAAGGGGAAATGGCCATACATTTCTTAATTCTGTTCAAGTACTTGCAAATCCACTATTGCAAACATCTGATTTTGTCCCATCAGAGCTAACAGCATTTTCTGAGGATCAATTTTATCTGAGAAAATTGCACTTTGGAAAAAAAGGCAACACATACCCCAGCACTCAAGTCCCAATCCAGATTAACCCATTTTCTATAGCTGTAACAGTCTTTTCCAGCCTAGTGCCTTCCAGATGTTTTAGGCCAATCCCCACAATTCCCAGCAATTATGGCCTTTGGCTGTTGCTGTTAAGATTAATTGATGTTGTGAATTATGACAGTTGAAGGCAAACTCATCTAGGGAGCATCAGTTTGAGGACAGCTAATCTGTGAACTGTGCATTTTTACTGTAATCCAAAGATCTGTCTGAGAATTATGAGAGTTGGTCTAACACATCTGGAAAGCACCTGGTTGGGGAAGACTTTGCAGATTATTTTTAACAACAACTCCAGTAATTGCTGTATGTTTATACTAAAGGATGGCTTAGACATTTTAGAGCTCTACAACAAAACTCTAACAGTACCCTTTTTCGTGATAAATGATGTCAAGGATAAGACAGCTGGATTTGATTATAAAACCACTAGTGGTTAAGGCAACGGGCTAGAAACCAGGAGACTGAGAGTTCTAGTCCCGCCTGAGGCATGAAAGCCGGCTGGGTGACCTTGGGCCAGTCACTCTCTCTCAGCCCAACTCACCTCACAGGGTTGTTGTTGTGGGGAAAATAGGAGGAGGAAGGAATATTGGGTATGTTCGCTGCCTTGAGTTATTTATAAAAATAATAAAGGCAGGATAAAAATAAAATAAATAAAATAAATAAAAATACAATGCATGAAGGAAGTGGTTTCAAGCATAGTTCCTTTCAGTTAGTCTGTTTTTATTTTCCCATTACTTTCTCTCTCCCTCTCTCCTTCTCTGTTTTATTTTCTAAAGGATAATATCTCTGGGTTCTGAAGGATCATATACAAAAGCTGATGAAGGAAGCTCCCACCTTAATCAGGTGGATTAAGATAAGTGATTAGAATAAGCAAAACTGTACTGAATTTGCAAATGTGATCAGTACCAAAAGTCCAAACAAGACGATGGCTATGAACAAAAAGTTACCATATACATGCTTGAAGTGTTTTTAAAAGCAGGTTGCTTTGTGTCCATGCTCAGCACTAGCATCTCAGCAACTCTTAGCTCAAAACATGGCAAGCTCAAGCAACCAAGCTCAGAGAGCACTAAGAACTCCACATGGCAAGCTATCTCATGCTGCTCAGGTGAATCCACCATTTAAAACAATGTTATTATTTCCAAAGGACTGTTTTAAATAGTTGGAATATAAAACTTCCCGAATGTCAAATGAGAGTTTGATATAGAAATGTCTTACCTTCCCCCAAGTATAGATATTTATTATAGGCATACTGTAAAACACAAGCCACAGGCCACGGGCCACCTTCCAGAGGGTTTCTGGAATTTTGGGAGCAACAAAGAACCTCACACAGTCACTCCCATCCCATCCCGTCCCCTCCCTTATTATATCTGACACAAATAAAAACTGTGCAGCCCTATTGTAAATGGCAACAAACTTGTTTGTTAAATGCTATCTTGCTACAGTGTTAACTAAAGATTAGAAATCATTTGTCTATATATTTTATGAATCTGGACAGTTTCTAATCCCTAGGATACTGTACTTGTGTGCAGCACTGTACTACACATATTACTGTCTGCCATCTTTGCTTTATTTTATTTCTGTTAACAACTTAGGCAGCAGAAGAAATATGGTTACAAGGAGGATTCACATCATATACACAATAGACGTACTTCTAATTTATAACTAAATATCAGATTCAATTTACAAAGTAACAATATAAATAAGAATAGAACTTTCACTGCAATTTTCTCTTGTTGTAAAAATGCAGTCATAGCGAGGAATAGAATGCCATGATTCATTATTAAATTATTAGATGCCAGTTCTAAAACCTGTAATACCATTGTTGCATATGTCTGTAGACATATTTCAGATGCTCAGCTCTCAGTTTCCATTATCAGGGATATCAGATTCTTTATTTTTTTTTATTCTTGTTTGTTTGTTTGTTTGTTTGTTTATTTATTTAATTTCTATGACTGCCCATCTCCCCATCAAGGAGGGACTCTGGGCGGTTCACAGCTATAACAATAACAATAAAATACAGTAAAAACACAATAAAATACAAATACAATAAATATAAATTTAAATTAAAACCAAGTGGCAGGTGGTTCGTAGTGATGCTGAACATATTTAAAATATTTAGGGCGGCTCTAAAAGATCAGCCATCCCCAAGCTTGACCACTTTCCCTCTTGCCCCAGGCGAGATCACAAGATCTCAGATTTTTTTCTGAAGTCCAGGAGTGAAGGCGTCTGTCTTATCTCTGGGGGAAGGATGTTCCATAAGGCAGGTGCCGCTGCAGAGAAGGCTCGCCTCCTAGACCCCGCTAGATGGAGCTCTTTCATAGAGGGGGTCCGCAGCATGCCCTCTCTGCAAGATCGGGTAGGACGGGACGCTGTAATGGGGATGAGGCGGTCCCTCAGATAACCTGGGCCCATGCCATGTAGGGCTTTAAAGGTGATGACCAACACCTTGAATTGGTCCCGGAAGCAAACTGGCACCCAATGCAGCTCATGGAGCAGAGGTGTTATATGTGTCGATCTTGGAGCACTTAAAACTGCCCGCGTGGCCGCATTCTGTACCAGCTGTAGCTTCCAGATATTCTTTAAGGGTAGCCCCATGTAGAGTGCATTACAGTAATCTATATGGGAGACAACCAGGGCATGAGTGACCGTTTGAAGGGCCTCTCGGTCCAGGAAAGGACGTAACTGGCGCACAACACGAAGTTGAGCAAAGGCCCTCCTGACCACGACTGCCACCTGCTCTTCGAGCAGGAGTCGTGAGTCTAGGAGGACCCCCAAGTTACGCACCGGGTCTGTCTGGGGTAGTGCAACCCCATCCAGAACTAAAGATGACAAATCCCAGAGACCGAGGGGCCATTAATCCACAGCCACTCCGTCTTACCAGGGTTCAGCTGAAGCCTGTTTTTCCCCATCCAGACCCCGACAGCCCCCAGGCACTTGGACAGGGTGGTCACTGCATCACTTACTTTACCCGGGATGGAGATGTATAACTGGGTATCATCTGCATATTGATGATACTTCAGCCTGTGGTGATGGATGATCTCACCCAGCGGTTTCATGTAGATGTTGAAATGGAGCGGCGAGAGTACCGAGCCCTGTGGCACCCCACAAAGAAGGGCCCGTGGGTTGGATCTCTCGCTCCCTATTAACACCGACTGGGATCGGCCCTGGAGGAAGGAGGTGAACCAGCGCAAAACCACGCCGCCCACCCCCAACTCCCTGAGCTGTCTTAGAAGGATACCGTGGTTGACGGTATCGAACGCCGCTGAGAGGTCAAGAAGAGCGAGAATGGATGCACTGCCTCCATCTCGCTCCCGCCAAAGAACATCCATAAGCGTGACCAATGCAGTTTCTGTCCCATGACCCGGCCTGAAACCTGACTGAAAGGGGTCCAGATAATCCGTTTCATCCAGAATCCTCTGGAGCTGCAATGCCACCACCTTCTCAACCACCTTCCCCAAAAAGGGGAGGTGGGAGACTGGACAAAAATTATCCAGTATAGTGGGGTCCAGCGATGGCTTCTTGAGGAGGGGGTGCACCAGCGCTTCCTTAAAAGCTGCCGGAAACACCCCCTCTCTCAAGGATGTATTTACCATCGCTTGGACCCAACCACAAGTCACCTCCCAGGCTGCTTTCACCAGCCAGGAGGGACAAGGATCTAATTGGCAGGTGGTGGCATTCACAGTCCGGAGGACTCTGTCCACTTCCTCAGGACCAACAGGGTCAAACTGCTCCCAGATAATAAGGTGAGTACGTTCCCTGGGTGTCTCCCCAGACTCTGCCTCACGCTGAGAGTCCAACTTAGAGCGGATCCAAGCAATTTTATCCAGGAGATGCTTAGAAAATTCCTCGGCTCGACCCTGTAGGTGAACTTCTGACTCCCCTTTCCCTAAAAGGGATTGGGTAATCTTAAACAGGGTCGCTGGGCGGCTCTCCGCGGATGCAATAAGAGCAGAGAAATATTGACGTTTCGCCGCTCTTACCGCCACAAGGTAGGCCTTAACAGCGGCTCTAACCTGTGTTCGGTCGGATTCGGTCTTTGTCTTCCTCCAGCGGCACTCTAGGCGTCTCTTAATCCTCTTCAGAACCCTTAACTCTCCTGTGAACCACGGGGAGTATTGGGTTCGCTGGGATAAGAGAGGCCGCATAGGCGCGATCTTGTCCAAGGCCCCAGCCACCTCTCTATTCCAGGTAGCAGCCAGGGCCTCCGCTGGACCATTCAGCAAATCCTTGGGTATAACCCCCAGCTCCCTCTGAAACCCTTCTGGGTCCATCAGTCGCCGGGGGCGGACCAATTGAATAGGTCCTGCCTCCCTGCGGAGGGGGGTGGCATGAGAGAATCTCAAAGTCACCAGGGCATGATCTGACCATGACAAATGGGAGAGCTGTAATTCTCCCCTCAGATCACGTTGCCATTGCTCTGACAAGAAAACTAAATCTGGTGTGAGGCCACTATCTCGAGTCAGGCCCTGAATAATTTGGAACAGGCCTATGGTTGCCATGGTGACCATGAACTCCCGGGCCGCTTCCGAGGCCCGTCCCAGGGATGGCAGATTGAAGTCCCCCAGAACCATAAGTCTGGGGAACTCCACCGCCAACCCCGAGATGGCCTCCAGCAGCTCGGGCAGGGAGGATGCTACGCAACAGGGAGGCTGGTACAGCAGCAACACTCCCAACTGTTGACTGGAACCCAACTTAAAGAACATGGTCTCACATCCAGAAACTTGTGGAGCAAGGCCCCTGACGGCTACCAGGGATTCTCGGATGACAACAGCCACCCCACCTCCCCGGCCCCAAAGTCTTGGCTGGTGCCATACTCGAAACCCGGGTGGGCACATCTCTGAAAGAGGAACTCCCCCTTCATTGTCCAGCCAGGTTTCGGTAATGCACGCCAGGTCTGCCCTCTCTTCCGTGATTAAATCACTTATGAGGGGGGATTTGTTGTTAACTGACCTGGCGTTGCAGAGCAGCAGCCGGAAGTCAGGGTCACCACGAGTATGCTGTCCAGGCTCTGGGTTTGAACACAGAGGGCCGGAAGATGTTGCAGATAGTAAACATCGGGGACGCCTTCCTCTAAGATGACCTGCCCTCCGGCTCCCGCCATAATGTCCCCGGCCCATCACAACCTCGATCACCTGCCCCGCCCTATTTCCCCCAGACTCTCCAAGTTCAATAGCCTCCACTCCTGAACTCCTGAGATCTCTGGATGAAAGTAAGGATCCCTCCATCAATCCACACAGCATCATACACTCTCAATCACAAGGTGGGGGGGCTCTTCCAGTGCACCAGCTTACACTCTCGGCACTGTTGGAGCCCCAACTCCACTTACACACATCCACTCAATAACATTCACTGTGCTCCCCTCTCAGCCTCTCCCACTGGTCGATAGGAGGAGCACCTCATCCAAAACTCTTCCTCACCCCTTGTCTCTCACTCAAGGGGGTGAGTACTCCCTTACATTCTCATTCACACCCTACTCCCTTCCATGTCTCTCACACTAGCAAGGGAGTAGAACAATCACCTTGGGGGATCCTACTCGCCTCAATTAGGTTGATAAAATTTAGAGCAATTGGGAAAGATGGTCAGGTTCAGTCTTCAGTGGCCGTTATCTGGCTGCTCTGGGGTTTAATTCGACTCCAGTCTTCGTTCCGGTTCCAGTAAAGTCCACAGCTGTTAATAAGGGCTACTGGTGAAAGGCTACCGCCCAACTCCCAACAGCCCCTCGGAACGTCCAGGGGGTGGTCCCAGGCCCCCAAACCCCAAGTCAGTAAGGGCCATCGTCGCCGTTGTTGCCACCATCGCCGGTAATAATCGTTGGTAAAAGTTGCCGGCAAAGGCTGCTGGACGGGCCACCGTCACCAATATAGCTTGGTTATACGCAAGTTATCCCAGAAATAACATTTTAATATGTTCTGGATAATGTGTTGCATGTGTTGTGACTGCTTAAGGTGATTTTTAATTTAGATAATTTTATCTCTTATGAATTTGATATAAATTTAGGAGACAGCATTTTTATTAATTGGCCTTACTCTTAATTTGAATTCTATGTTATTAGAGTCAGACCAAGACACTTCTGTATGTTTTATCTGCGATAGACTACTTCTTTTCCCTTAGAGACACAGAATATGGTTTCTTCATCATGTTTTTCCTCCTTTTAAAATATACTGTGAAAATTCAGAAAACAAGTTCAGGTTCTCTGCCTAGAACAGAGCAGATTTTCAGTTCCCAAACTCTTGTGATTATACTGTGGTTTGCTGGAGAGAAACAATGATTTAGTCATGTCTAATTTTTCTTGATTGGGCCTGTAATATCCTATCCTACAGCCCAATTTAACAAACAAGCACTCAAACCCTGTAACCTCAGGATAGAAGTCCTCATCACAGGCCAGGTGTCTTTACAAATTTGCACCACCACCCCTTCCTTGGACCTGGTGAAGGACCCCAAACCCATGAGGGCAGAATTCTGACAGGAATTGTCACAGTTGCCCAATTAGGTTTCAGTAATACATTCCAGCCCACCCAGTCAACCTCTACTAGATCATGGGTGAGCATGGTCTAATTATCGATGGACCTGGCATTCACCATCAGCAACTTGACGGCAATGTAACCAGTGATTGTGTCGCCAGGATCCAAAATTGGGACTGTCAGACTGGAAGTGGAGATTGCCAGAAGGTTGCCAATCTCCCTTCCCCTGGAAGGGCCCGTACCTCTTCTGAGCATCCCAACTGCAATCATATGACTCTCCCTGCTAACATTATATATTTCCTCAACCGTATGCCACCAACCAAATATATTTCCTCTCTCACCAATTACAGTCACCTACCTCTTGAGGCCAGCAATCTGGCATTGCCACTCCCATTGGCTCGCACCCAGCCAACTACTTCTGCTGATACAGAAAAACCTCAAAATTCCCAAAGAGTTTCTACATCCCAGAGCATCCTCACGCCAGAATGGGAAGACAACCCCCCTCCCCGCTCCCACACACATTCTCATTTCAGGTGGAGTCATCTACTCAGCCACCACCTCACATCCAAGTGAGCCTCCCAGCCCCAAGCACAGAGCAGCCACTTCTTGAGAGACAAACCTTCATACCTTTTCACACTAATACTTTAATTTAATTTAATTAATTTCAGCAAATTACAATTCATTACTCTGTAGAAAGCCAGTTTGCAGTGGTTAAGATGCTGGCCTAGAAACCAGGAGGCTGTGAGTTCTAGTCCCACCTTAGGCATGAAAGCCGGCTGGGTGACCTTGGGCCAGTCACTCTCTCTCAGCCCAGCCCACCTCACAGGGTTGATGTTGTGGGGAAAATAGGAGGCAGGAGTATTAGATATCACCTTGAGTTATACATAAAAAGGATGGATAAAAGAAGAAAGCCTGGTTCATTGATGTTGCTATACCAGGTGATGCTAGGATTGAGGAAAAGCAATCTGAAAAAATTACAAAATACCGGGACTTGCAGACTGATGTTGAACGCTTATGGAAAAAGAAATCCACCGTTATAACAATCGTGATTGGAGCTCTTGGAGCAATACCTAAAGGACTCCCTCGATATTTGGAAATTTTGAATTTATCGGACCTGAACACCATAATTTTACAAAAATATACCCTGCTTGGAACTGCCTATATCCTCAGACATTCTTAGGTCCTTGGTTAGGACTTGAATTATTAAGTTTTCACCAGTCTTTGAGAATCTAATTGTAGATTACCCAAATAATAATAATAATAATAATAATAATAATAATAATAATAATAATAATAGAAGATGCTACCAGGCTCCTTCTAATGCCACCTTAGTAAGCGTGGCCAGAGTGTGGCATTGCCAGGCTTTCAAATGCCAGGCCTCTTGAGTTCTGCACCACAGACAAACAGTGCACTTTCCTTTGCACTGACTCCCAGTTAGTAGAAAACAGCACCCCCCACCGCAACTCTCTGCGCTAACCTGGTGGAGGGGCAATGTTGGTTATTTGCTCCTGTCTCCACCCCATCTGGCCCGGGGAGATATGGACTATCATTGCTGCCACGTTGCAAGCCTCTGTCTGCTCTGTTAGGATGAATTAGCAGAGAATTCATGCAGAGAAAAGGACGGCATTGCTGAGTGTTCCTGACCCTCTGATAGAAAGATTCCCTTCTAAACTGCTCCTTAATCTCCAGCTCGCCATTTATTCCCTGACTCATCTTTGTTTGGAAAAATGTGCACTATTCTTTAAACCCAAAGGTCAAGGGAGATCCCAAAACCACGCTAGCTGCTTTCCAAGGCTCATGGAAACTGTTTCTTTTGCACATACTCCAGTCAGACGTGGTGTGGGGGAGCCAGTGCGGAAAGCCCTCCCGGCAGGAGCTGGAATACTTTTTCCACAGTTACACCATCAGTCAGCAAATCACACAGAGGTGGTGGAAATGAGCCCAGAGGCTTTCAGAAGCAGAACTTTCCCCAATGGATGTGCTGCCTGTGGAACGGTCCAAACTCTTGGCCACCTCTCCCAAAGTGAAGAGAATTAGAAGGCGGACATGGGAATGGGTGAAGATAACCACCAGTCTAGTGCAGTGTTCCTCAACAGCTTGGAGATGTGTGGACTATGGTGGCTGGGGAATTCTGGGAGTTGAAGCCTGCACATCTTCAAGCTGCCAAGGTTGAGAAACACTGGTCTAGCAGAACCTTTTAAAAATATACAACTGTCATTTGTAGAAGGGAAATTCATTTATTTATTTAATTTTTATCCCGACTTTATTATTTTTATAAATAACTCAAGGCGGCAAACATACCTAATACTCCTTCCTCCTCCTATTTTCCCCACAACAGCAACCCTGTGAGGTGAGTTGGGCTGAGAGAGAGTGACTAGCCCAAGGTCACCCAGCCGGCTTTCATGCCTGAGGCAGGACTAGAACTCTCAGTCTCCTGGTTTGCTATTGGCTCCTTCCTAGGGCTGAGAGGGAGTGACTGGCCCAAGGTCTCCCAGCCGGCTTTCATGCTAAGGCGGGACTAGAACTCACAGTCTCCTGGTTTCCAGCCTGGAGCCTTAACCACTAGACCAAACTGGCTCTTGCTCCTACATCCAGTCTGAATTGGAGGCACCTCTTCCATTCCTCTCTGGCTCAGATCTGCTCTGCATCCCAGTCCTTGTCCGCTTGGGTGCCTCCCTCCCAGTCTCCTTACTCACCAATCTCTCCATCCTCTTCTTCTTCCTCCTCTTCCTCTTCTCCCACCTCCTCCGCGGCCAGCCTTAGAACCCTTTCCCGGTTCTCCACATTCATCTCGCCAGAACTCTCTCCTCGCTCCTTTTCTTTTCCCCGGACGAGAGAAGCAAAGTTGCGGCCCGCCAGTTAGCGGAGCAAATCGCCGAGGGTCGCGGCTAAGAAGCTACCAGCAGCCGCCAAAGCCCAAGTTTCGCAGCTCTTGGCAGACCCAACGAGGCTGGGGCGGGGCCGGACGGAGCGAGGCGCGGCGGCTTCGGCCGTGCCACGGAGCTTCGCGAAGAGCCTGCAAACCTCTCAGCCAGCGCCGCCGCCCCGAAGAAATGAGAGCCAGAGGGGAGTTTCCTCTGGTTGCCATAGAGACCTTCTGTGGTTTAGCTGGAAGCAGTGATGTTTTGCCTTTCAGGGCACGCTGCGGCCAACAACTTTTCCTGAGATTCAGCCGCGGTGTTAGTCAAAACAAAGCCGTGAGCGCCCTGCTTTCCGCGCAAAGGGGCCGGCTTTGAGCGTAACAACGTCTTTTGAGGGAGTAGAAGTTCATCTTCATTCTGCAGCATATCTCACCGATTAAAATACGGGAACATGCTTGTACCTGACTCCACTTCTTATGCCAAGAATTCCATTCAACTATTAAACTGCTATAGCAAAGCCTTGACAGACATGTTGAGATCGATTTCTTGGCAACAATACAGAGCTGGCTTCTTGTTCACTTTGAGATGTTCTTCAACTTCTGAGTTGAAGCCTACAGCCCAGGGATTTCCTGGTGATCTCCCATACAAGCCATGCCTGACCCTTCTTAGCTCATCAAGATCAGCCAAGTTCCACTTCAGGGATTTTCACTGGATGGCTGGGTGTCCGAATTAACATGGAAGCATCATGTTGTGCTCCTTGATACAAAATAGGAGCTCTTCCTCAGAATTACCATTTTGGTGAAGATATACTACGAACTGCACAAACACACGGGTCCTAAAATAAGATAAAAGTGGTTCAAAATACAATGCGGCTGGTGAAGTAGGCCATAGAGCCTGCTGTGCACTGCATGCTGCATGGAGTAAAATGCCCTGCAAGAGATAAATCTACTGCTCTAGCTAGCCTTCCTCCAACCTAGTGCTTCCAACTTCCTAATTCTCACCTATTCTGAAGAAAATGGGTGTCATAACCTACCACACTTCTCTTAAGTGTGTGAGCACATGATGATAAATGATAGGTGCTAATTAAAGAAGCTTTGATGATAGAATGACCTGTTTGATAAAAGAAGAGTTAAGAGATGTTTAAAGCGAAGGATGGATAACTACCTATCAAGAATGCCGTAAAAAAGATTTCTTCAAGTGGGAGTTGAGATCTTTGAGGTCTACAATTCTACTTATAAATAAAAATGTTAGAATTACTGTTATGATTGTTATTATATACCTTTCTTTCACAGAGTTTGGTATTACGCCATATAATTATCTTCACAATTATTTTGTAATGTAAGCTACGAGAAAGAGGGAAGGTATAATCCAAAGTCAACCAAGTTTCATGATTATGCATGGATTTGAACCTGCATTTCAACTATACAAGATATAAAATAGATTGAAAGTCCAAACAGCGATATCGTAAATCAGCACTTTTTATCATAATGGAATAAACACATGCAAAGAATGATCTTGCATAATTATGTGGTAATCAACATATTGCCTACATGCACCCTATGATTCATCATTCATCAGTGATGAACAAAAGCTGAACTCTTCTCCTTTCTTCACTCAAGCTATGAAATGGATATCCATATTACATAAGAACCATTACACTATAGGGATTTTACACTATAGGGATTTACATGGGGTTCAACAAAGAATGTCCCTAACTAATTTTCTCTTTAGGTCAGTATATGTTCCTTGCTTAGTTGAAAATCTGAAAAGGAAAGGAAATTATTCGTGATGCCTTAAGAAACATGAGCAATTCAAAGGAGCATGGCTCTGTAGTCATGATTCACAATGCTTGGGGCATGTTTGTTTTTAGGAAGTTATGCAAATCTATCTGGCATACAGTATATCCAGCTAGAAACACCCACCCATTGGATGTTGCCCAGTGTCATCCACTCCCCTCTGCAGTATTGGATGGTAAAGATAAAAAAGTACCATTGGCCGAAAGGCTTTGCCCCTGTGATTCTGGAGAGGTGGAAACCACAGAACATGTTCTTCTTCGTTGCCCCTTTTATGGAGACATTCAAACCAGATTCACCCTACCTCTGATTAGTAGACATCCTGGTCGCTCAGACTCAGCCTATGCCCAGATGCTGCTCATAGGTGAACTGCCTTCTGTTACAGCGCATGTGGGTAGGTTTTATGCAGCAGCGCAGAAGATCCACCAGACCCTGGTGGGCCAATTTTTCACTAGTCAAACACATCCTATGTAACTGTAATTTATTTAAATTTTAGATATTATCACTCCTTTGTAATTTTAGATGTTATTATACTTATATAATTTTAGTGTCTTTTTTATAATTTAAATATAGTCTGCACCCTGGACTTCACTTATAGATGGCAGTTAGGTTGTTTCATAAATGTATTTTAACTTTGTCTTAAATTTTATTTTGTTTATTATCTATTAATATATACATATACATATACATATACATATACATATACATATACATATACATATACATATACATATACATATACATACATACATACACACACACACACACACACACACACACACACACACATAGACACACACACTGAGCACTCTGCTTGTACTGGTCTACGACCATAATAAATTTAATTGAACTGAGTCTGGCATATGTCTATGAAGGTTCTCAGTCATCCAGGTGGAACAGTCTGTGGCTTGAATCATGTCAACTGGATTTCTATTTTCTTAGTGGAAACGTTTCACTCCTTATCCAAGGAGCTTCTTCAGTCTGAGTAAAGTTAGTAAGGGAATCCTTAAATATGTTTCTAGGCTGGCTGTGTGACCTTGCACCTGGGGCTAGGTCATGGTTATTTTTGAGATGTTTGTTTCTAAGTCCCTTTATCATCTAAAGGAGGATCGTTAAGATTACCCTGCTGCTGTTGAGCTTGTGAAATGGTCTTAATCTTCCTAGGCACAGAAGACAAAGCAGGAAGGAAGATAGGGGAAAGGTTATGCCTGAGGCCCCCACCTCTATTCAAGGAAGGATTTTCCAAGTTGGCATGAATGGATTCCTTGACCCCTCTCTCAAACCACCTATCTTCTCTGTCTAAAATGTGAACATTAATGTCCTCAAATGAGTGTCCTTTTTCCTTTAGATGAAGATAAACTGCTGACTCTGGTCCTGTGGTGTTACTTCTCCTGTGTTGGGCCATCCTCCTGTACAAAGGTTGTTTGGTTTCTCCAATGTAGAGTTCAGAGCACTCCTCACTGCACTGGATAAAAAGGCAATAGACAGTTTGAAACAATTGGAACATGATGGCTCCATCGATAGGATTACCTACCACCGTCTGTATCCTGGAGAAGCCATCCCCTGCATCTACGGACTTCCTAAGATCCACAAGGAAGGAACACCCCTCCGACCCATAGTCAGCAGCATCAATTCGGTAACATACAACATTGCCAAACACCTCTCTACCATACTAGCACCTCTAGTTGGACACTCTGAACACCACATCCATAATTCGGAAGAATTTGTTTCCAAAGCAAAGATCCTGAAACTGGATACAGATGAAACTATGGTCTCCTTTGATGTGTCCTCCCTTTTCACCAGCATCCCCACCACTCATGCTCTATCTGCTGTCAGGAAGAGACTAGAAGAGGACAGCACCCTGGAAAGGAGAAGCCATCTCAACCCAAACCAGATCTGCCATCTTCTGGACCTGTGTCTTAACACCACTTATTTCACATACAGAGGTGACTTTTACAGACAAAAACACGGCTGTGCCATGGGTTCTCCTGTGTCACCCATTGTGGCCAATTTATACATGGAAGAAGTGGAGAAGAAAGCACTCAACACATTCCAGGGAACGGTGCCCACCCACTGGTTTAGGTATGTGGATGACACCTGGGTCAAAATCAAGGCCCAGGAAGTACAGGCCTTCACGGACCATATAAACACTATAGATGCCAACATTAGCTTCACCAGAGAAGACACCAAGGACAACAGACTGGCATTCCTAGACTGTGAAGTCCTCATTGGGACCGGTGGCAAGCTAGAAATAGGGATCTACAGGAAACCCACACACACAGATCAATACCTGATGTTTGACTCCCACCATCCACTGCAGCACAAACTAGGAGTCATCAGGACATTGTCACACAGAGCAGAAACCATCCCCACCTCCATGGATTCCAAAAAGAATGAAAAGCAGCATCTGAGAACAGCTCTGCAGGCCTGTGGATATCCAAATTGGGCCTTCACCAAATCTAAGTCTACCAGACCTAAAACAGCGACAGATAGGGCTGAGACTCAGAGTAAACGGAAGAACCTGGTCATTCCTTACATGGCTGGCGTGTCTGAAAAGATCAAACGGATATTTGGCAAACACCACATACCTGTATATTTCAAACCCACCAACACACTGAGACAGAGGCTTGTACACCCCAAAGATCAAACTCCAAAACACAAGGAAAGCAATGTAGTGTATGCAATCCAGTGCAGTGAGGAGTGCTCTGAACTCTACATTGGAGAAACCAAACAACCTATGTACAGGAGGATGGCCCAACACAGGAGAAATAACACCACAGGACCAGAGTCAGCAGTTTATCTTCATCTAAAGGAAAAAGGACACTCATTTGAGGACATTAATGTTCACATTTTAGACAGAGAAGATAGGTGGTTTGAGAGAGGGGTCAAGGAATCCATTCATGCCAACTTGGAAAATCCTTCCTTGAATAGAGGTGGGGGCCTCAGGCATAACCTTTCCCCTATCTTCCTTCCTGCTTTGTCTTCTGTGCCTAGGAAGATTAAGACCATTTCACAAGCTCAACAGCAGCAGGGTAATCTTAACGATCCTCCTTTAGATGATAAAGGGACTTAGAAACAAACATCTCAAAAATAACCATGACCTAGCCCCAGGTGCAAGGTCACACAGCCAGCCTAGAAACATATTTAAGGATTCCCTTACTAACTTTACTCAGACTGAAGAAGCTCCTTGGATAAGGAGTGAAACGTTTCCACTAAGAAAATAGAAATCCAGTTGACATGATTCAAGCCACAGACTGAGTCTGGCATACATCTGCAGCAAATGCAAGCTTGCTGAAGTGCTTGAAGGAAAAATAAAAGGACTGGAGTATTAGTGACCACACTTCAGATCATAATAAAGGATAAGATTTATCATAACAAAGAAGGGGAAGCATTACAAGAAGAGCTGTCAGAGGGAAGCAACTGTTTAAAAGGAAGAGAATCAAGGGAGCAAGCCCATGAGAGACACCACAAGGAACAAGAGGCATCAAGAAGAAAATACTTGAGAAATAGCTTTCATGCTCTTGCAGTAGAAACAGCTCTGAGTTACCAGGAGAGGAACAAGAGACGGGGGTGAAAAGGAGATGCAAAGTTGGAGTCCTGAAGAGCAAAGAAGACAATGAGAGGAGCTGTAGTAAGTAGTTGGTGACTTCCTACTATGAAAAACAATGTTATTTTACACTGAAATGTTGAAACAATGTTGATTTTGCCAGACCAAAGAATAATAGAAACATCTACTGTACTTGGGTACAGTAAATCAGCAGTATTATTCCCGGTTCATGTCCTGTGCATTTCTATATATTGTGACCATTTAATCAATGTTATGCAACAGTTCCAAAGTAGTTATTTAGATAACCAAATCAAACAATATTCTGTCCAATAATTAAATATGTGTATCAATAATATAATACAGATTTCTGGCTAGTATTCAGCTAAGTAGGTTATTTTTTTTAAAAAAAGTCATTAATTCCATCTTGTTTATATAAAGCAAGGAATTAGCTGCATTAAATACATAACCCAGAAAAATCCAAATCAAAATAACAATTATTTAACTATATTAGCTAATTTTTTTTGCCATGGATAAAACAAATTTTAAATATGCAGATATAAAGAAAGCACATGACTGTGGCTGCATTTCCTAGTTTTAGCATTCACTATACAGGATTTGTGTTTTAGTGGTGGCAAGAAGTGGAACATTGAAAGAATTCCTATGTTTAAAAAATGTGTGAAGTGTTTAGCATTCAATTTAGTGTAATTTTGAGTTGTGTTCAATACTATGAAGATGTTTTCATTTTCATGCTTCCCTGCATCTTCTAATACAAGAAAATGTCTCTCTTGCCCTCTACTGTGGTAAGTTGGTAACAACAGTCAACAAACAAAATTGAATCAAAAACTGAGTTTAGACTGGTGCTGTTTATTCGTTCAGTCGCTTCCACTCTTCGTGACTTCATGGACCAGCCCACGCCAGAGCTTCCTGTTGGCCATCGCCACCCCCAGCTCCCCCACGGGTCCATCACCTCTAGAATAACATCCATCCATCTTGCCCTTCGTCAGCCCCTCTTCCTTTTGCCTTCCACTTTCCCTAGCATCAGCATCTTCTCCAGAGTATCCTGTCTTCTCATTATGTGGCCAGAGTACTTCAGTTTTGCCTTTAATATCATTCCCTCAAGTGAGCAGTCTGGCTTTATTTCCTGGAGTATGGACTGGTTTGATCTTCTTGCAGTCCAAGGCACTCTCAGAATTTTCCTCCAACACCACAGTTCAAAAGCATCTATCTTCCTTCGCTCAGCCTTCCTTATGGTCCAGCTCTCACAGCTATAGGTTACTACAGGGAATACCATTGCTTTAACTATGCGGACCTTTGTTGTCAGTGTGATGTCTCTGCTCTTAACTATTTTATCAAGATTTGCCATTGCTCTCCTCCCAAGAAGTAGACGTCTCCTGATTTCCTGGCTGCAGTCAGCGTCTGCAGTAATCTTTGCGCCAAGAAATACAAAGTCTGTCACTGCCTCTACTTTTTCTCCATCTATTTGCCAGTTATCAATCAAGCTGGTTGCCATAATCTTGGTTTTTTTGAGGTTTAACTGCAACCCAGCTTTTGCACTTTCTTCTTTCACCTTCGTCATAAGGCTCCTCAGCTCCACTTCGCTTTCAGCTATCAAAGTGGTATCATCTGCATATCTGAGATTGTTAATGTTTCTTCCAGCAATTTTAACCCCAGCCTTGGATTCATCAAGCCCAGCACGTCGCATGATGTGTTCTGCGTACAGGTTGAATAGGTACGGTGAGAGTATACAACCGTGCCGTACTCCTTTCCCAATCTTAAACCAGTCCGTTGTTCCGTGGTCTGTTCTTACCATTGCTACTTGGTCGTTATACAGATTCCTCAGGAGGCAGACAAGATGATTTGGTATCCCCATACCACCAAGAACTTGCCACAATTTGTTATGATCCACACAGTCAAAGGCTTTAGAATAGTCAATAAAACAGAAATAGATGTTTTTCTGAAACTCCCTGGCTTTTTCCATTATCCAGCGGATATTGGCAATTTGGTCTCTAGTTCCTCTGCCTTTTCTAAACGCAGCTTGTACATCTGGCAATTCTCGCTCCATGAATTGCTGGAGTCTACTTTGCAAGATCTTGAGCGTTACCTTACTGGCATGTTGAATAAGTGCCACTGTTCAATAGTTTGACCATTCTTTAGTGCTTTCCTTTTTTGGTATGGGGATATAAGTTGATTTTTTTCAATCTGATGGCCATTCTTGTGTTTTCCAAATTTGCTGGCACATGGCATGCATCACCTTGGCAGCATCATCTTGCAAGATTTTAAACAGTTCAGCTGGGATACCGTCGTCTCCTGTTGCAATGCTTCTTAAGGCCTATTCAACCTCACTCTTCAGGATGTCTGGCTCTAACTCACTGACCACACCGTCAAAGCTATCCCCAATATTATTATCCTTCCTATACAGATGTTCTGTATATTGTTGCCACCTTTCCTTGATCTCTTCTGCTTCTGTTAGGTCCTTGCCATCTTTGTTTTCGATCATACCCATTTTTGCCTGGAATTTACCTCCGATGTTTCTAATTTTCTGGAAGAGGTCTCTTGTCCTTCCTATTCTATTGTCTTCTTCCACTTCCGCGCATTGCTTGTTTAAAAATAATTCCTTATCTCTTCTGGCTAACCTCTGGAATTTTGCATTTAATTGGGCATATCTCCTCCTATCACTGTTGCCTTTTGCTTTCCTTCTTTCTTGGGCTACTTCCAGTGTCTCAGGAGACAGCCATCTTGCCTTCTTGGTTTTCTTTTTCTTTGGGATGTTTTTTGTTGCCGCCTCCTGAACAATGTTGCGAACTTCTGTCCATAGTTCTTCCGGGACCCTATCTACTAAATCTAGTCCCTTAAATCTATTCTTCACCTCCACTGCATATTCCTTAGGGATATTAGTGAGCTCATATCTAACTGATCTGTGGGTCTTCCCTATTCTCTTTAGTCTGATTCTAAATTTTGCAATAAGTTCATGATCTGAACTACAGTCAGCTCCAGGTCTTGTTTTTACCGACTGTATAGATGTCCGCCACCTTTGGCTGCAAAGGATGTAGTCAATCTGATTTCGGTGTCGACCATCTGGTGAAGTCCATGTATAAAGTCATCTTTTAGGTTGTTGGAAGAGAGTGTTTGTTATGCATAGTGAGTTGTCTTGGCAAAATTCTATCAGCCTATGTCCCGCTTCATTTTGTTCTCCCAGACCATGCTTGCCTGTAATTCCAGGTGTCGTTTGACTACCCACCTTAGCATTCCAGTCTCCTGTAATGAAAATAACATCTCTTTTTGGTGTATTATCCAGTAGGTGCTGCAGATCCTCATAGAACTGATCTACTTCTGCTTCTTCAGCATCTGTGGTTGGGGTGTATATTTGGATCACTGTGATGTTAAATGGCTTACCCTGAATTTGAATTGAGATCATTCTATCGTTTTTTGGATTGTATCCAAGCACTGCTTTAGCCACTTTATTATTAATTATGAAGGCTACTCCATTTCTTCTGTGGTCCTCTTGCCCACAGTAGTAGATCTGGTGGTCAACTGATGTGAAGTGGCCCATTCCAGTCCATTTCAGTTCACTAACACCTAAAATGTCTATATTTAATCTTGACATCTCACCAATAACCACATCCAATTTGCCCTGGCTCATAGATCTTACATTCCAGGTTCCTATGGTGTGTTGATCTTTAGAACATCGGATTCGTCGTTCACCACCAGCACCGTCGGCCACTAGCCGTCCTTTTGGCTTTGAGCTAGCTGAGTCATCACATCTGGGGCTAGTTGAACTTATCCTCTGTTCCTCCCCAGTAGCATTTTGACCATCTTCCGACCTGGGAGTCCCATCTTCCGATGGTATACCGACATATCTCTGGTTGTACTGATCCATTTAGTTTTCATGGCAAGAATACTGGGGTGGGTTGCCATTACCTTCCCCAGGGATCATATTTAGTCTGACCTCTCTGCCACGACCTTTCCGTCTTGGGTGTCCCTTCACGGTTTAGCTCATGGTGTCATTGAGGTGCTCAAGCTCCAGCACCACGACAAGGTAACGATCTCCTTTGCTGGAGTCAGACTGGTAGGTAGAGGTTTACATTTGTTAGGCCTGTTGGGGAAAAACGCTCCTACTGAATTATGAATGATGTAAGCATTCAGAAGAGTTGCTATGCAAAGTGTGTAAGTATGAGCCAAGTGTTCAGCTTGAGACGTAAAAGCAGCCACCTCCTTTGTAAGGCTGGAGTGATTGTTTTGAAGGATGTCCCCAATCATCTGCCCACATGTGTGCTTGCATAGTAGGTTTGCTTTATTGGTGTTCCAAGTGAAATGTTGGCTATAATGAATAGGCACAAGTACACAACCAGGGGCCAATCTTCTGAAGCAGCCAGGTGAGCCTTGCAGAAGATACAGCTGCTTAATGTTTCAAGGAGGGATGTTTCACTCACGTTAACACACTTTGGTAAGCATTCCTTTTGAAGCTTTGCAAGCTATTCCTGCTGTGAATAGCAGATTTGCTTTTGTTACCATACAACTCTTTGTTTGTAGACATCGTTCAACTTTAGTTTTAAAGGAGAAAACCCATTTTCCTGGGACAGAAACAAAACTTGGAAGTCAAAAGGGATACTAATTTCCCATTTTGAGTCTTGTAGTGATGTGGAAAAAGCTAGATATGAATCCAGTTGTCAGGGTTCAAAGTTGAATCCTGCCATTAATTTTGTAGTGTTAGTGTTAGTGTTAGCTTGTGGAATGTGAGGAGGGGGCGAGCTGTGCCAAGCACGGGGTTGTGGTTTCCATCAGAGACTGTGGAATGCGGCGCCAAGGTCTGCCACCTGCAGGAGTCGGAGAGAGGCCTGGGAATGGAGAGTGAAAGCAATGGACACTGACATCACAGGTGCGAAGAAATTGGCGTGCAGGGGGGAGAGTTAAGTTAGGGCTGTTTGGCGCGAATCCGGGATTCGGATCTGTGGGAGTGCTTTGATTTACATGTATCCTTAATAAAGCTTATTCTGCATTTCAATGAAGTGCATAGAGAAGTGTTTATTGGGGCATTGAAGTTGGAGTCATTACACCAGTATACCTGCCACCCTCTACTCAGCCTTGGGATTTATCGTATTGGTATTCTTTCTATCTCCCTACTCATTCATAGTTGAGGGAAAGCAACACATATTATGAAACATGCATAGCAAGAGGATTCAATCTTTCACCACACTAGTGAAAGATTCACCACCACGTTTCCATACTTCTATTTTTGAATTAATACAGCCAACTAAAATGCTTTTCTCATGTTGTACAGGGACAATTTTGGATTTGCCTCTAAGTATGATTCTGCAAAGAGCCACCACCAGTCTCATTTCTCTAATGTCACAGTGTTTGCACTTATACTTTAAATGTTAAGTGTACACTTATAAAATCATAGTGCACGTGAATGCACGCAGTTGGATCTAGGCATAATTAGCTGTACTTTATTTCTAATTATTAATTTGTACTGAAATTAAATTGATGAATAACTAATTTAATTCTTTAATTTTTATCCTGCTTTTATTTTTGATCAACTCAAGGGGGCATATATTCCTAATGCTCCTGCCTCCTATTTTCTCCAAAACAACAATCCTGCAAAGTGGGTTGGGCCGAGAGGGAGACACTGGCCCAAAGTCACCCAGTGGGCTTTCATGCCTAGGGATGGACTAGAACTCACGGTCTCCTGGTTTCTAGCCCAGCACCTTAACGCTTGCTGGTTCTCTTGTGTCCATGTTTCAGATTATTTTTAAAGACATCTAACTTAATCCAGCTTCAACTCATGGAGTAAGAAGTGACAGAAGAATACAAGAGCAGTGCACACATGCAATGGAAGACTGTGCCAGCTACTAAGCAGTATCATACATATAATACTAATGTAGCACTGAGAAGACGTTTTTCTGCAGTGCAGCAGAGATTCTGAATTAAATAAAAATTTATACTTACCTGAAAACATATGTTCTAAAGTGCCTTTTGCTGGGAGTGTTTTGTAGCATATTTAGAAAAGTTGTACTTTGTTAAGATCACCACTCATCTATAAACCCACCAACACACTGAGACAGAGGCTTGTACACCCCAAAGATCAAACTCCAAAACACAAGAAAAGCAATGTAGTTTATGCAATCCAGTGCAGTGAGGAGTGCTCTGAACTATACATTGGAGAAACCAAACAACTTTTGTACAGGAGGATGGCCCAACACAGGAGAAGTAACACCACAGGACCAGAGTCAGCAGTTTATCTTCATTTAAAGGAAAAAGGACACTCATTTGAGGACATTAATGTTCACATTTTAGACAGAGAAGATAGGTGGTTTGAGAGAGGGGTCAAGGAATCCATTTATGCCAACTTGGAAAATCCTTCCTTGAATAGAGGTGGGGGCCTCAGGCACAATCTATCTCCCATCTATCTCCCGGCTTTGTCTTCTGTGCCTAGGAAGATTAAGACCATTTCACAAGCTCAACAGCAGCATGGTGATCTTAACGATTCTCCTTTAGATGGTAAAAGGACTTAAAAATAACATCTCAATATAACCATGACCTAGCCCCAGGTGTAAGGTCACACAGCTACCTAGAAACATATTTAGGATTCCCTTACCAACTTTGCTCAGACTGAAGAAGCTCCTTGGATAAGGAGCGAAACGTTTCCACTAAGAAAATAGAAATCCAGTTGACATGATTCAAGCTACAGACAATTCCACCTGGATGACTGAGAACCTTCATAGACCTATTAACACAGAGCTTTCCAAACTGTGTGTCGGGACACGTTAGTGTGTAGGCTGCAGTGTCTGGGTGTGTCAAGGCTGCTGCTGCCTCCGAGCCCTGCCAGGATTCCATGCAGGTCCTAGTGCCTGCCTTGTGCCTGGCTGCCTCCAAACCTGCTGTGATTCCGCACAGGTCCTAGTGCCTGCCTTGTGCCTTGCTACCTCCAAACCTGCCCTGCCAGGATTCCGCGCAGGTCCTGGTGCCTGCCTTGTGCCTTGCTACCTCCAAACCTGCCTTGCCAGGATTCCATGCAGGTCCTAGTGCCTGCCTTGTGCCTTGCTGCCTCCAAACCTGCCCTACCAGGATTCCGCGCAGGTCCTAGTGCCTGCCTTGTGCCTTGCTGCCTCCAAACCTGCCCTGCCAGGATTCTGCGCAGGTCCTAGTGCCTGCCTTGTGCCTTGCTGCCTCCAAACCTGCCCTGCCAGGATTCCGCGCAGGTCCTAGTGCCTGCCTTGTGCCTTGCTGCCTCCAAACCTGCCCTGCCAGGATTCCATGCAGGTCCTAGTGCCTGCCTTGTGCCTTGCTGCCTCCAAACCTGCCCTACCAGGATTCCGCGCAGGTCCTAGTGCCTGCCTTGTGCCTTGCTGCCTCCAAACCTGCCCTACCAGGATTCCGCGCAGGTCCTGGTGCCTGCCTTGTGCCTTGCTGCCTCCAAACCTGCCCTGCCAGGATTCTGCGCAGGTCCTGGTGCCTGCCTTGTGCCTTGCTACCTCCAAACCTGCCCTGCCAGGATTCCGCGCAGGTCCTGGTGCCTGCCTTGTGCCTTGCTACCTCCAAACCTGCCTTGCCAGGATTCCATGCAGGTCCTAGTGCCTGCCTTGTGCCTTGCTGCCTCCAAACCTGCTGTGATTCCGCGCAGGTCCTAGTGCCTGCCTTGTGCCCTGCTGTAAGAGTGTGTCACGAAACGATGCATGTCTAAAAAGTGTGTCACCAACATGAAAAGTTTGGAAAGCTCTGTATTAACAGATAGATTTATCCAAAGTTTAAGCAGACCCTGCACCTGCAGGAAAATGCTAGGATGATGCTGAAGAAGAAGACGGTATTGCTTCCTGTACAAAATCTAAGGCTCTGTTCTACTTTTCTAGTCAACATTTCTTTTCCTATCATAGAAAAGCAAAAATGGATTTTAGTGTCACTTGTGGGAGCCTCTCATCCTCACCGTGTCCTGGGTAAGCTCTCTACAGTTTAGAAGCTATATTTTGGAAAGGTGGCATACTGTATAAACATTAGAAAAGTTTAAAACAAGTAAAGAAATCTGTCAGCATATAAAATCTGAATCTTTAATTGTTGAGAGGTTGCTGCAGAGTGTCCTTCCTTCCTTCCTTCCTTCCTTCCTTCCTTCCTTCCTTCCTTCCTTCCTTCCTCCCTCCCTCCCTCCCTCCCTCCCTCCCTCCCTCCCTCCCTCCCTCCCTCCCTCCCTCCCTCCCTCTTCTTTCTTTCTTTCTTTCTTTCTTTCTTTCTTTCTTTCTTTCTTTCTTTCTTTCTTTCTTTCTTTCTTTCTTCACCTGAGTGCAAATCTATTTTCCCTGCTTTGAATTTAACTCTGCTACAGTTTCTCCTTTTGGCCATCTGCCAGTGAATCACCTAGGTAACCCAAGGCCTGGTTGCCATGGGCACTTTGCTGAACATATGTTCCCTTTCTGATACAGCATATAGTGCTTTGCCTTAAACTCAGCACAGTTATCCTAATATCATTGAGTCCAAGGAACCTCACCCCTCTTCCTTACTCCTTCCTTCCTTAGTCTGATACAGGTAATAGAGCTGGTATCGGTCAGGTTTATGGAAACAAGTGTAATATTGCATCCCCTAGATGCACAGATGGGTTGTTTCAGGATTTTATTGAAGAAAGCTATGGAAACGTAAGAGGAAGGTGGCTTTGGAGGAAGATATCATGCATTTTTACCCATTGTGTTTGGATTGCAGAAATGTCGTGCAATGAAAGTTTCTTTCTTCTCTTAGTGTTAATACAGTGTCATTCCTCTTGTTCCTTTTGTTCTTGGGAACTTCATCCAGGGGCATCTTTCTTCCTAATCTAGTGTATCTGTTTTTTCAATACCTGTAAATCATGATTTGACCACATGAGGGCACATCTATATTATCTTTAACTAAATAAGTATTTTTCTAACCTTAAATGCTATGTTATGACTGCTGTTGTGTAAACACTCATTTATATGTGAACTTTGCTTTAAGGAGTATCCCCATGAACTTCAGAAAATATAGGTATTAGATTAATAGATACAAAAATGTGACTCGATACTTGTTGACACGATCTCTATCACAATATTTGCAGGCATTGTTCTAACAGTCCCAGTTTTTCAAATGATACAAGAGATCAAGTGAACAAAACCCATAAGTTGTATGTTTGTTTTATAGGAAAAAGACTAAGGGAAGGAAATAAATGGGATGGGAAAGTAGACTGAAGTATCTTTCCCTTGAATGATGTGCTTCATCTTAGTGGCATGCTTAGGATAATCTCTAGGGAGAAGAATAATGAGCTTTATGGTGATTTTCATGGTGAAGAAAATAGTTTCTGAATATAGGATTTCAGAATAATGAAAGAAAAGAGGTAAATTGGCACTGAAATTAGAGAGGCAGTTTAGCCTCTTAGGTATTATTGGGGCTTCTGGGTTTTAGATGGCAATGCCAAGCTTCCAGTAAGTAGAAGTATTAAACAATAATGGCTGGAAGAATATTCTCAATATACATATACACTTGGACCAAACAATATTTACATTAGAGGTACAGGTAGTTCCTGACTTATGACCATTCATTCAGCAACCATTCGAAGTCACGACGGTGCTGAACAAATGGTGGTTATGACCAGTCCCCGGAGTGGCTGTCCTAGCACCCCTGCAGTCATGTAATCATGATCTGGGTGCTTGGCAACTGGCTCGTACTTACAACCAGTTGCAGCGCCCCATGATCACCATTTGCAACCTCAATGGGGAAGCCAGCAGGGAAGGTGGCATGTTGCTGGGGTGAGTCTCCCCATCCATGCACCCTCTCTAGCCCCTCTGTGCTCGCGCTGCGCTGACCACTCATGTACACTCGTGCACCCCCCCCCCCAGCCTCACTGCGCCTCCCTCGCACCCTCCCCCACCCGGCAGCCGCCACTTACCTGCCTGCTGACCTGCTTGTGAGCCGCCTGGGACTTGCAACTTCCTGCTGGCTTCCCCACTGACTTGGTTGTGGGAAGTTGGCAGGAAGTTGCTTCGCCTAACGACCATGGGATTCAGTTAACGATGGTAACTGGGAATGCAAGTATTGCCGTTGCTAAGTGGTGCAGTCACTTAGTGATGGAAATTCCAGTCCCAATTACTGTCATAAGTTAAAGATTACTTGTAAGACAACTTGTCTTCCTTGCATATTAGATTGATTTATAATTTGCTTTGGCTGATTAAATAATAGCCAGATTTAAGTATGTTTCAGGTCCATCACAGCCAGAGAAGATGCAGTAAACCTAGTTTGGTGCATAAAACTTGTGTTGCCCAAGGCCCCAAGCATTTATGTGCCTGAAAGAGAGATGTCCTAATCTGTAGCTCAGACTCTTAGCCATTATGCTACATTGCCTGTGGATTATTTATTTATTTAATTTATTTTCTATCCTGCCTTTATTATTTTTATAAATAACTCAAGGCGGCGAACATACCTAATACTCCTTCCTCCTCCTATTTTCCCCACAACAACAACCCTGTGAGGTGAGTTGGGCTGAGAGTGAGTGACTGGCCCAAAGTCACGTCACCCAGCCGGCTTTCATTAATAATAATGTGGCCAACATGTTTGAATAATTAAAAATACGGTCTGCCATTCATTTATGATATAGATGCTAATAACCATGTAGCAAATGTAGCTGTTCAGTTGTAATAACTATACAGCTTCATTAACTGTTTTCCATTATCTTTTCCCCAGTGGTTTCTAAAATGTGCCAGTATCGTTGATAGTTACTTTATGAACTTCAGATAATTTCATTCACAGTCATCTCCTAGTGGCAGCTATGTCTTAGTTTGTAGTGTGGATAATAGTTGCCAGCATTTAGACTGATTTTTTTGACTGTCCTGATAGGAAATATGGAAAATCTATCACATCTTGGAGGGCTGCAAGTTCTAGGGGCAATTCTGCGATTCTAATGCAGATATCTATTCTTCCTAGGATGGAAGTTACTAGAAATGATGCAATACTCACAATTACTAGATATGATGTAATATTAGTACCAGTTAACGCAGTTAAAAGCAAAGACTGCAGGCATTTGATCAATGAGCATAAAATAAAGCTTATGCATTAGAAATTGCAACACTGCTACAGTTAAATGCATTATTATTAAATAAATTATTATTAATTTATTGTTTATTTAATTATTAATAATAATTACATTATTGCATTATTTCATGCTTTAATAGATTAATTTTGATGATGCTTTTATAAAATAGTTTTATTTTCACTCTTAACTAATAATGCAAAATACACCCATCTGTGTATGGGAGCTACCTAGCATAACTTAGCATACATAGCAGCACAAAGGAGAAAATACACATTAAATAAAGGAGCAAAGGAAGGAACATATTATGCAGAGTATTCTTACTATACAAGATAAAAAAACAATTTACCAGACTATTTTGGGATACAGCCTTAGAAACAAAAAATCAAAGCACATTTATTCATTCAGTTTTGTTTGCAATCACAGGTCAAACTTAAAATAAAAACCTTCTTCTTCTTTTTGGCGATCATTCGTAGCTGAGTAAGATTGTCTTCCAGGGGTAAAATCTTAACAGTGGATCCGTAAGTGGCTGTAAAGACTAATTCTGGATCCGCACAACCTCCCACAATGACTTCAAAGTCTGTAGCGCCTTTAATAAAGGCTGACCTCCAATTGAAACGCTCGAGTTAGGGCTTCCCAGTTCTCAATGCTGATATTAATTTTTTTTTTAAATTAGCTTTGAGAGTATCTTTGAATCTCTTTTGCTGTCCACCAATATTCCGTTTTCCATTCTTAAGTTGGGAGTAAACTTAAAATAAAAACCACATTTATAAGGGAAGGAAAAAAGGATAGTGATTTAAAATGGAAATGTAAATTCAAATAAATTGCATGAAATTAGATTTTTTGGAGATTGTCAATAAGTCATTTATTTATTTATTTAGATTTATATTACCACCCATCTCCTCGAATGGAGGACTCTGGGCAGTTCACAATAAAAACCGTAATAAAATACAATAATAATCAAAACATCAATAAATAAATATAAAATCCAAGAGCAAAGATGTTAATACTAAAAAGGGTTTCATGGGATCAACCAGCCCCAGGAGGAACTGTTAGCATTCCCCTCCCATGCAAGGCTGAGTCATCTTATATGGCTGCAAAATTTTGCAGCCTCCTTTGATATATGTGGAAACTGATCACCCAATAATACATTCACATATTCTATCTTTGACCTACCTGTATATGTAGCAAGTGTGGTTGTATCAAATCACTTCAAAGCCCTGTATAGAAATAGTGAAATACTACTTGGTGTCTCTATTTCCTTTAATCTAGATGGGCACATTTACTTTGCTTTGGGGATTTTTTTTTGATATGCATATTCTAGCTAGTGAAAAAACTCTCTGATGCCTATCACAATTGATATTTGTCAGTTTTCAGGGGTAAAACGCCTCTTATTTATTCCCCATCTAGGTGGGAAGAGGACAGAGCCCATGTTCTTTTGATGGTCGATATCCAACATGATGCCTGACTTCAGTCTTTGTTTTCCCTAGACTCAAGGCAATCAATGAATGGGATTAAAATTCAAAATGCTACATATCTTGGTCAAATTTCTTTCCCCCAGAAGCAAGCAAACCTACCTGGAGAACCAGAATTGATAGGGTTAGAGTTATAAGAAATAGTTTAAGCAAAAATTTGAATGAACAATCCTAACCCTTGCCTTTTATGAAGACATTCCAGATTCCAGTAAATTATGAAATAAAAACCATTATTTAAAAGCCGACTAATTTTTTATAGAGCACATCCAAGAAAGTGACTGAATACAGTTCAGTTGTTGCTGAATGGAAAAAGCATGTAAACTAATTTTTAGAGATCTTGCAAATAATGATTTATTTGCCACTTTTGCCATTTGGATTTTATTCTGATTTTATAATTATTAATAACTGTATTATATTTTATATATTGTATTTATATTTTATGCTTCTTGTTTTAATAAATTATCTTATTGTAAACCGCCCAGAGTCCCTCCTGAGGAGGGAGATGGGCTGTGATAGAAATTTAATAAATAAACTAAACTAAACTAAAATAATAAACTAATAAACTAAACTAAACTAAACAACTAAACTAAACTAAACTAAAATAAAATATAATATAAAATATAAAATATAAAATATAAAATATAAAATATAAAATATAAAATAATAAAATAAAATAAAATAAAATAAAATAAAATAAAATAAAATAAAATAATAAAATAATAAAATAATAAAATAAAATAAAATAAAATAAAATAAAATAAAATAAAATAAAATAAAAGATCCTAGTCAAAATCCATAAAGGATTATCATGGATTTTCCTGCTATACATTTTGAAATGCACATAGTGTACTTTATTTAAGCTAGCTAGCACATCAAGGCCAGCCATGCTTTCATTCCATTTGTATAAAAATGTCCTGCTCAAGTAGACATGATGGAAATTTTACAGGAAGACGGCTATAATTGGTTGTCATTGGTCTGTATGTGTGTGTGTATACACCCCGCCCCATATATGTAGTAAAGGTAAAGGTTCCCCCCGCACATTTGTGCAGTCGTGTCCGACTCTAGGGGCCGGTGCTCATCTCCGTTTGTTAGCCGAAGAGCCAGCGTTGTCCGAAGACGCTTCCACGGTCATGTGGCCGGCATGACGCACGCGGAACGCTGTTACCTTCCCACCGAAGTGGTACCTATTCATCTACTTGCATTTGCATGCTTTCGAATTGCTAGGTTGGCAAGAGCTGGGGCGAGTGCGGGAGCTCACTCCGCACGCAGGGCTAGGGATTCGAACCTCCGAACTTGCGATCTTCCGATCAACAAGCCTGGTGTCTTACCCGCTGAGCCACCACGACCCTTACTATATGTAGTAACCTAGTGCTTAAAAGTAAAATTATAATTACTGACAAGTAAAGGCAACTATGTGAATTTTTGGAAATTTAGAAGGTTTTCAAAATCCTCCAGGGGTGAGACTGATTTAGTGCTATCACTCTGTTATAATCTTTGTATATTATTAAGTGTAACAAATAGGCCATTCACACCATGCCCTAACTTTGCATTTGGTGACATTCTTGCTGCTGTGTTAATATAAGGTCTATTAAGCTGGACCTCATGGTCCATTACCCTTTCTTTAGGCTTGACCCTGTGAAGCTTAAGGGTCTTGAGCACAGTGTGAAAAAGCAACATGTTTCACTCTCACCCAAGGAGCTCATTAGGACTTTATAGAAAGACCAAAAAAAAAAAAAATACTCACACAGTACTAACATTTGCTCTGAGGAGTGCTCACCAGACAAACAGCCTGGTGTCAGGAGGCAGTCATTGTTCTCTTTCTTCAGCCTTGCACACCAATTTAGCAAGCTAGCTAAAAAGAAGGCCTCATTTGTAATCCACCATTTCATCCTTTGTCACGGAAATCCATTTACCAGCATCTCCAATGGACCCCAAGTTCTGATCCTTGAAATTCCTGCTTCATTCAGGAATGGATGGATTTAAGATACGGTTACACTCATGATACTTGCTAACCATTTTCTTTCCTTTCCTTTCTTAGAATATCTCATTATGATACGCTTCTAAAGTACAACTATGTGCGGAAAGTATTTAATTCCTGAACATTCAATGATTTATTCAGGAAGAAACTGTATGTAGGTTCATGGTTCCAGCAGAGTTGTTGATTGGGCAATAGAGAAAAGAAAATACTAATTCTCTGTTAAATAGATAATTTACAAATGCAGATGCAAATGATTCTATACTCAGATTGGAAACATATTATATGAATTAAAATGTATTTAATTTTAATCAATATACTTTTGGAGATGAATAATTTAGCAAAACCAAATGTACTAAAAAGCCCTATTTAAAGTAAATGGTGTACAAACATCATTCAACTTATTCCCATTTATCTCAGTGTCGCATAAACACATCTTATTTTAGTTTGCAGGTGATGCCCACAATCACACACAGATGTATGTAATACTATCAGAGTTTCCCTGAGTTCAATTAGATTATTTCAGAGTAAGTGAGTATAAGATCACAACCATTGCTTCCTATGATTTTAAGCATATCTAAGTTATGCTGCTGAGTTGCAAATGATTTGCTTAGTTGGGGAAAAAACTACTTTTACTTTTAGATAATTACAATAATAATTCAATCAGTCAAGTGCCATCATCACAATATGTTACTTATATACATAAGTGACTTCTGTTGATCTAAATTAGTTTCCCCCAACCTAGTATCTTCTAGGTGTGTTGAACTATAAATCCCTCAATCCCATCCATTAAGCAAAATCAATTTGACATGGAAAAGAAATTGTTTGGTTTGTAGGTTACCATTTACAGATAGAGAAAACACAATGCTTGAAATGCAGAACTATAAGGATCTCTATAGCAGGGATAAGCAAACTTACATCTCATTAGGTTTACTTTTCGAAGAGAATATTTGTAGCTCAGGGTTGAACTGGGGAGTCTTTGGTGCTCTCTGAGCCTTGTTGTTTTCATGCAGACGTTTCATTGCCAGGCTAGGCAACATCTTCAGTGCGAAAAGGGAGTGGAACTTGCTGTCTGTTTATATACCCTAGCTTGTCCTGCCTGTGTTGGTGGGGGTCTTGTACTCTCCTTGGTAGTTCCTTGATTGGGCTGTTGTGTGCTGTTTGGGTGATTGACTGAGTTAATAGTTCCTTGATTAAGGTCTATTGTGTTGTTTGATTGCTCCTCTGCTGCTAATCTTGCTGTTAATCTATGCATATCTTGTTGTTGATTGCTGGCCCAGGGGTGTTCTGGTCTTCTGGCTATTCTATTGTCTCTTATGAATGGTATGTAAATGTTGTTAACCTCTATGTGTCTGTTGATGGCTGCTTTGTCTGAGTGCCAAGCTTCCAGGAATTCTCTAGCATTTTTGGATTTGGCCTGGTCTAATATGCTCACAGTTTCCCAGTTGAAAGTATGGTTAAGTCTGTCCATGTGTTGTGAGATTAAGGAGTTTTCGACATGATGAAAACTCCTTAATCTCACAACACATGGACAGACTTAACCATACTTTCAACTGGGAAACTGTGAGCATATTAGACCAGGCCAAATCCAAAAATGCTAGAGAATTCCTGGAAGCTTGGCACTCAGACAAAGCAGCCATCAACAGACACATAGAGGTTAACAACATTTACATACCATTCATAAGAGACAATAGAATAGCCAGAAGACCAGAACACCCCTGGGCCAGCAATCAACAACAAGATATGCATAGATTAACAGCAAGAACCTGCAAAAAAGTAGGTTGTGGTTAAGAACCTGTCCTTCAGGGAAAAGCAAACCATTTGATAAACTGCAAAGCATGACTTCAAAATAAGTGCTGTGCTGCATGTTTTAGATGAAGAATTTGATACTGAAAGTGAAACAGGGATAGGTAACCTAGAAATACATATCATAAAAGGTGAAATGACAGCAGCAAAATGGCTCACACCAGAAGTGAATGGAAGAACCATATACATACAATTGGACACTGATTCTACTTTATCAGTTATATCAGAGCTTTCCAAACTGTGTGTCGGGACACGTTAGTGTGTCGGCTGCAGTGTCTGGGTGTGTCGCAGCTGCTGCTGCCTCTGAGCCCTGCCAGGATTCCGCGCAGGTCCTAGTGCCTGCCTTGTGCCTTGCTGCCTCCAAACCCACTGTGATTCCGCGCAGGTCCTAGTGCCTGCCTTGTGCCCTGCTGTAAGAGTGTGTCGCGAAATGATGCCCTGCTGTAAGAGTGTGTCGCGAAATGATGCATGTCTAAAAAGTGTGTCACCAACATGAAAAGTTTGGAAAGCTCTGAGTTATATTATAGTATGAATTTGAGCAGCATTTCAGAGATGCTAAGCCGAAACCATAAAAAGTACAATTAAAAACTTAAACCAGAGAAAAGATTATTCCTTCAGAGTGATACCTATAATGGTAAAAAACAACAGCGAGCAGTGTATGTTGGATTTATTGTATATGCTAGTGAAACAGGAGTACCAGCTGTCTGGGGGTGTGATCACCTGAGGAAGCTGACACTGGATTAAAGTTCCACCAGTAGCCTGTGCGCTACACTTCCTATCATGGAGACCACTAAAAGTAAGATAAAAAATACACTGGATACTGCTGTGTCTTTGTTGGTATATAGACTGGCACACTCAAGCTCATCAAAGATAAAGTAGCATTACAAAAAATGCCACATCCAAGTTTTACAAACCATGTTGTTGGGAGTCTGGTGCCATACAAGTTTAATAAATTATGTCCAGTTCCATTAAATGTATACAAAAGGGTGGATACTGAACTGGATTGGATGGGAGCGGAGGGAATTATTTGAAAAGAATGCATAGGCTACATCTGTGGTTTCAGTGGCTAAAAAGAACAAAAGTGTTAGGAACTGTGGTGATTTTGAAGTACACTAAGAAAAAGGCAATGGTAAGCAACTTCTGAAATCTTGCCAAGAAAAGTAGAGAGTAGTCTAGGCAGTCACCAGGAGTCCACACTGTCTCAAGGGCACACACACAATTATATGGAGGAATCAAATAGGAGCAATTGTGTAGTGTGTACCAGCACACTTCTTTTTCCAGGATCAAGTAGAATTCTTTACAATTCTATTTTAATATTACATGCAAATGCTTTCAGTAGATCTTAATTTTAGATGAAGTCAATGCATTGGATACAAGTAAAGAAATAATCTCCTTATTCATATTTAATTATCCAGTCCTCCGAGAATTGGATATGATTGAACGGATTAAAAAAAGATGTATGAGTTAGGTACTTACAATCATATCTATATTTAGGTTAATTACATCTCACCTTGAACATTTATTATCAATGCAGCAAATAAAAGAATTTGGTCGTGAAGCTTGATGATACAGAAATATATTGTATTCTTTCTGATTTTTATCTTTTTTGTGCTACAAAAGAAAGCTATTTTTTTTGCGTTTCTGTTTCAAAAGACCACTAAACTCTGATAGCTATGCATCTGTTAATCCTGTGGGAACCTTTGTTTTCAACATGTTTCTTTCACCTTTAAGAAAATCTGGCTCTGACTTCCAGGTCTTAATTGTCTCTCCACCTGATGTTCAAAGAAAGCTGGGTTTCTGTAAGGAGAAAGTCAGGAAACACTTTCTTTTAGCAACAACAAATTGAAACATTTATATAAGGAAGTGATGGGAAACTTCAAATTTGATTACAAGCAACCTTTGGCTTCCTATCTGCTGAACAATAGGCCATGTTGTTAAGGGCAATTTCCATGCACAGCATGTGGGTCCTATTTTTTCATCCTTAGACATGGTTGTTTACTGTTCAGAGCTGTTTATGCATTTTAATCAGCCTGATTCAGCAGTCCTTAATAAATCACTCCTAAATGAATGTTCCAAAACAAGGACTGTTCTACAGGATTTTTCTTGGTTTTTTCTCTCTCTCCCAATTTCAGTGTTTAAGTTCAGGGCCCGGTAGATATGAAAATAAAAATCAAAGACTGGTAAAGTCAATGAAATGATCATTAACTGTCTGACTTTAATGTCTTTCTTCCAGATTTTGCTCCAAGTTGCTTTTTTTAAGCTGCAGGAGTCCAACTTTAAATTCACAGCAGATAGACACAATTTCACTATTAGAACGTCTATCAGTTCCTGGTACAGCAGGTTTTTTAATGGCCTGAAGGTGACAGTCTAGATTTTGGCAGGTATTTACAAGGGAAACAATGTGCAAATAGTACAAGAGGCAGTCCAGTGGAACATAAGAACAGGGAAAAAAAACCCAGTATGGAAATAATACTTTTTTGCGGATAAATATTTGTTCACAATTGAGGAAAAGAACTTTGGACGAACATACAGGAAATTGACTAATACATTTTTTCAAAGCAAAAATAAAAGCTCTATTGTGCCAAACAGGTTAATGCATGAAAGCAAACTGTTAGTCAATCATTTTAAATTAATACTATACTGCTTGAATCTAATGTGGCCTTCTTTTTAGAAGAATGAAAATTATTATTATAAAACAATAAATATTATAGGAGAATTTCTTCGCTATCAAAGAGTGTCACTGGCCCAGCTCAAATTATGTGATGATAAGAACATTCCTTAGAGACCTTTCAAGCCCTGCTTCAGTAAAAAGATGTATTTAGGTTGCCACCTAATAGTAAACCCCAGAAAAGCTATTTGTAAATATTATGGACTTGGGGAGTTGTAGGCAGCTCATAGAAAATAATTAAATATAATAAGTAAATAGACATGGATAGGATTGTGCTGTAAGATTGCAAACCTATACTGACTGTTGTGATAGTAAAGCCCACTCAACTCACTGGATTATATTTCTCAGTAAACATGTACAGGTTTGCCCAACCAGGTATCCTCTTATATCAGCTTGTATCAGCTTTGAGTGCATGGGAGTCCATAAAAAAGGCTTATCTGTTCATATTAAATGCATTCTAACAAGCTACCTTGTAAGGGGCGTGGTGGCTCAGCGGGTAAGACGCCAGGCTTGTCGATTGGAAGATTGCAAGTTCGGAGGTTCAAATCCCTAGCCCTGTGTGCAGAGTGAGCTCCCGCACTAGCTCCAGCTCTTGCCAACCTAGCAATTTGAAAGCATGCAAATGCAAGTAGATGAATAGGTACCACTTTTGTGGGTAGGTAACAGCGTTCCGCGCGCATCATGCAGCCACATGACTGCGGAAGCCTCTTCGGACAACGCTGGCTCTTCGGCTAACAAACGGAGATGAGCACTGGCCCCTAGAGTCTGAAACGACTGCACAAATGTCCGGGGGGAACCTTTACCTTTTTTTTTTAATCAACAATAAAGGAACCAGCAGTCAAGAAATATACTGCAGACCAGCACTTGGTGGGGTAGCAATGAAGGATGTAGAAAAAATATCCAGATGCTGTAATGTGTATATACCTATAAAGATCAGAACTGGGCAGGCAACAGTTTTCCCATGATACTCCATGGAAGTGAAATTTGGATTTTAAAAAGTAGGAGAGAAAGAGTATTGATGTTTTTGAACCTTGGTGTTGGAGAAGATACTTGAGCATACCATGGATAGCCAAGAAAAAAAACTAGTGGATCATAGAACAAACCAATTGAAATGTCTCACTCATGACCAGGCTCAAATTATCATATTTTGGACAAATTATGTGAAAATCTATGTCTCCTGAGAAATCTGTAATACTGTGAAAGGTAGAAGGAAAAAGTAGAAGAGGACAATCTGCAGCAAGGTAGATGGAGTTGATTACAGCAGCAATGGATGCACCATTGGAAGACCTTATGGGCTAGGTTAGGGACACATCATCCTGGAGAAGATATACGTGGTTGCTAATAGTTGATTCTGTTTTGATGGTACATAATTCATCAATTAAATACTACGAGAACCAGTTGCTGTTATGAGGAAAAACTGATTTTATACTGTGCTTAGATATAAGCACATACCAGGTAAAAATACTACACTATACTAAAATAACTTCTAAGGTACCTTCCAATTCTATGATTCTCAACAGTTCATGTTATCCTTCAAAATACACCAGTTTTGTTTTTTTGTTTTTAATAAATGCATTGATGTTGGCAGGAAATAAGGAAGAGATGTAAAAAGCAACTTGGCTTAACTTCCAGAATTGGAGGAAGTGCTGACCTCAGTTTGAAAAGGAGCTTCTACCTTTTCCTAAATGATTTGAAAAACAGTATGAAGCAGAGGCTCCAGCAAAGGAGATTGTTACCTTGTCGTGGTGCTGGAGCTTGAGCACCTCAATGACACCATGAGCTAAACCGTGAAGGGACACCCAAGACGGGAAGGTCGTGGCAGAGAGGTCAGACTAAATACGATCCCTGGGGAAGGTAATGGCAACCCACCCCAGTATTCTTGCCATGAAAACTAAATGGATCAGTACAACCAAAGATATGTCGGTATACCATTGGAAGATGGGACTCCCAGGTCGGAAGATGGTCAAAATGCTACTGGGGAGGAACAGAGGATACATTCAACTAGCCCCAGATGTGATGACGCAGCTAGCTCAAAGCCGAAAGGACGGCTAGCGGCCGACGGTGCTGGTGGTGAACGACAAATCCGATGTTCTAAAGATCAACACACCATAGGAACCTGGAATGTAAGATCTATGAGCCAGGGCAAATTGGATGTGGTTATTGGTGAGATGTCAAGATTAAATATAGACATTTTAGGTGTCAGTGAACTGAAATGGACTGGGATGGGCCACTTCACATCAGATGACCACCAGATCTACTACTGTGGACAAGAGGACCACAGAAGAAATGGAGTAGCCTTCATAATTAATAATAAAGTGGCTAAAGCAGTGCTTGGATACAATCCAAAAAACGATAGAATGATCTCAATTCGAATTCAGGGTAAACCATTTAACATCACAGTGATCCAAATATACGCCCCAACCACAGATGCTGAAGAAGCAGAAGTAGATCAGTTCTATGAGGATCTGCAGCACCTACTAGATAATACACCAAAAAGAGATGTTATTTTCATTACAGGAGACTGGAATGCTAAGGTGGGTAGTCAAACGACACCTGGAATTACAGGCAAGCATGGTCTGGGAGAACAAAATGAAGCAGGACATAGGCTGATAGAATTTTGCCAAGACAACTCACTGTGCATAACAAACACTCTCTTCCAACAACCTAAAAGACGACTTTATACATGGACTTCACCAGATGGTCGACACCGAAATCAGATTGACTACATCCTTTGCAGCCAAAGGCGGCGGACATCTATACAGTCGGTAAAAACAAGACCTGGAGCTGACTGTAGTTCAGATCACGAACTTCTTATTGCAAAATTTAGAATCAGACTAAAGAGAATAGGGAAGACCCACAGATCAGTTAGATATGAGCTCACTAATATTCCTAAGGAATATGCAGTGGAGGTGAAGAATAGATTTAAGGGACTAGATTTAGTAGATAGGGTCCCAGAAGAACTATGGACAGAAGTTCGCAACATTGTTCAGGAGGCGGCAACAAAAAACGTCCCAAAGAAAAAGAAAACCAAGAAGGCAAGGTGGCTGTCTGCTGAGACACTGGAAGTAGCCCAAGAAAGAAGGAAAGCAAAAGGCAACAGAGATAGGGGGAGATATGCCCAATTAAATGCAAAATTCCAGAGGTTAGCCAGAAGAGATAAGGAATTATTTTTAAACAAGCAATGTGCGGAAGTGGAAGAAGACAATAGAATAGGAAGGACAAGAGACCTCTTCCAGAAAATTAGAAACATCGGAGGAAAATTCCAGGCAAAAATGGGTATGATCAAAAACAAAGATGGTAAGGACCTAACAGAAGCAGAAGAGATCAAGAAAAGGTGGCAAGAATATACGGAAGATCTGTATAGGAAGGATAATAATATTGGAGATAGCTTTGACGGTGTGGTCAGTGAGTTAGAGCCAGACATCCTGAAGAGTGAGGTTGAATGGGCCTTAAGAAGCATTGCTAATAACAAGGCAGCAGGAGACGACGGTATCCCAGCTGAACTGTTTAAAATCTTGCAAGATGATGCTGTCAAGGTGATGCATGCCATATGCCAGCAAATTTGGAAAACACAAGAATGGCCATCAGATTGGAAAAAATCAACTTATATCCCCATACCAAAAAAGGGAAGCACTAAAGAATGTTCAAACTATCGAACAGTGGCACTTATTTCACATGCCAGTAAGGTAATGCTCAAGATCTTGCAAGGTAGACTCCAGCAATTCATGGAGCGAGAATTGCCAGATGTACAAGCTGGGTTTAGAAAAGGCAGAGGAACTAGAGACCAAATTGCCAATATCCGCTGGATAATGGAGAAAGCCAGGGAATTTCAGAAAAACATCTATTTCTGTTTTATTGACTATTCTAAAGCCTTTGACTGTGTGGATCATAACAAATTGTGGCAAGTTCTTGGTGGTATGGGGATACCAAGTCATCTTGTCTGCCTCCTGAGGAATCTGTATAACGACCAAGTAGCAACGGTAAGAACAGAGCACGGAACAACGGACTGGTTTAAGATTGGGAAAGGAGTACGGCAGGGTTGTATACTCTCACCCTACCTATTCAACCTGTATGCAGAACACATCATGCGACATGCTGGGCTTGAGGAATCCAAGGCTGGAGTTAAAATCGCTGGAAGAAACATTAACAATCTCAGATATGCAGATGATACCACTTTGATGGCTGAAAGCGAGGAGGAGTTGAGGAGCCTTATGACGAAGGTGAAAGAAGAAAGTGCAAAAGCTGGGTTGCAGTTAAACCTCAAAAAAACCAAGATTATGGCAACGAGCTTGATTGATGACTGGCAAATAGAGGGAGAAAAAGTGGAGGCAGTGACAGACTTTGTATTTCTAGGCGCAAAGATTACTGCAGACGCTGACTGCAGCCAGGAAATCAGAAGACGTCTACTTCTTGGGAGGAGAGCAATGGCAAATCTTGATAAAATAGTTAAGAGCAGAGACATCACACTGACAACAAAGGTCCGCGTAGTTAAAGCAATGGTATTCCCTGTAGTAACCTATGGCTGTGAGAGCTGGACCATAAGGAAGGCTGAGCGAAGGAAGATAGATGCTTTTGAACTGTGGTGTTGGAGGAAAATTCTGAGAGTGCCTTGGACTGCAAGAAGATCAAACCAGTCCATACTCCAGGAAATCAAGCCAGACTGCTCACTTGAGGGAATGATATTAAAGGCAAAACTGAAGTACTTTGGCCACATAATGAGAAGACAGGATACCCTGGAGAAGAAGCTGATGCTAGGAAAAGTGGAAGGCAAAAGGAAGAGGGGCCGACCAAGGGCAAGATGGATGGATGATATTCTGGAGGTGACAGACTCAACCATTGGGGAGCTGGGGATGGTGACGGCCGACAGAAAGCTCTGGCGTGGACTGGTCCATGAAGTCACGAAGAGTCGGAAACGACTGAACGAATAAACAACAACAAATATAGTTTTGACCTAGAAATGCAGTTATGTGAGTGGAAAAAAAATTAGTTGAGGGCACACTTCTGCAATGCAACGTGCATGAATAATCTTATGGGGCCTTCCTTTAGATGTCCATGAACATCACCTCACTTGCAGAACATGCAATTAACAATGATCCTTTCCAATCCCGCCCACCTTCATTTCATGCTTTAAACTTGCATCTGAATTGCTGATAAAATACAACAGGGAAACTAACCACCATCTGGATGTGTTCCATTTTTTACTTTCAGCTGAAATCACAGCTCCCTCCCAACTGCCAGAATAATGTGGATGTTGTTTGAATGAATGAATGTTTGTTTATTCGGTCAATGACCAGCAACTTAAAATTAATAAAAATAACTATTAAAATCACACTAATCAATTAAATACAATTATACATAGGTTGTTGTTGTATGGAATAAAGCTATAAATTTAGACAATTTTAATCTATAAAACCCTATTACAATAAAACCCTATTACAATAATGACATGTTTATTTATCTAAACATTAATAGATCTATCATTTTAATAGTATGTTATAAAATATATATCCTAAAAAATTTATTTAAAAATGGCTAAACAAAGCATTAATAAAAATAGAAAAATATACACAATTCCCTACTTCTTTAACCGTTTTTGCCTTAATGGATGTTGTTTCAATTGCCCTGATATGTAGCTCATCTACTTGCAAAGAAACACTACTTTGTTGTATGTGAGGATAATATATTTCAAAAGTAAACAAAAATAATTAAATGAACATCTATAATCATACATGTGCCCAGCTGACCTGACTGAAAACTCTTTTAAAGAAACAAGATGAAAGGAAATACGTTCTTTGGCCTTATATTTGTTTATTTGACTTATCTCCTGCTATTCATTCAGGAGTTCAAGGTGGGGTAAATAGTATTCCATCCTCATAGTTGTCCCTGCAACAAGTCAGGCTGAAAGAGGACATCTTGTCCAAAAACGCTCAGTGAGCTTCTGTGGCTCAGTGTAGGCCAGAATCTGGATCTCCCTCCTCTTAGCCTAGCACTCTGCACAGTCACCCATTGGCCCACACTTAGTCCATTATACCAGGGTTTCTCAACCTTGGCAACTTTAAGATGGGTGGACCTGAACTCCCAGAATTCCCCAGCCAGAAACACAGCATTGGACTCCACCTGCTCATCTGCTGGTGCAGGTTCTATATACCGGTTACTGCACCCACCAGTGCTGTGCTCAGGTGCTTTTTTAGAGTCCCCCAGAATTGCACTTTATCTTCAGCTAAGGGCCAGCATTTCTGTTGTATATATTTTTTATGTCTGTAGAATATGTGGCTGAGTTTTTAAAAGGCCAGGCCTCAAAACTTTTTTTTGTTTGGGCTCAGGAGCACATGTTCACCCCCCACTCAGGAATGTTATTGCCCCCAGGTGCCGGCCAGTCTGAGAGTTTCTGACCAATCAGAATTAGCTGTTAGAGCTTTGCCCATATTGGGAATCTGTTGCCTAGGTGTTTTGGTCACATGGTGGATCCTGTCCACTCAGAGGCTGGTCAGGTAAAGGTTTAAAAATGTAAATGCCTTTTGTCCTTTTGTTCTCTGCATTCTGCTCTCTGCTATCTAAATGGCTATGTTAATCAACCATGCCATGCTTTGGCTAAAGAAGAAGATTCAAGGTTTGTTCCTATGTTTTTGTTTTAAATAAAGCAACGTTTTTACTACAAACTTATCTCTTGGTTTTTCCATAACTCTGATCACAAATTTTATAAAAATACAAAAGGTTCTGTGCCCAGCAATTGCTTCTGGATCAGAGACAAAAATTATGGAAATAAGAGAGAAGAAAGCTGACCTGTTTTAGTCTGCATTTGGAGAGGCTTCCTTTGTTTTTTGAAACTTGCCGGCAGTTACAGGAAGTTTCCATTGGAGGCGGAGTTTTGCCTCGTGTTAGCAAGCCTCGTGGTGTTTTTTGGATTACTACAACAGGGGAGAGAAGGAGCCATGGCTGCTGCTGCTACAGCTTCAAATTTTCAAGGTATGCTCCTGGAAAGACTTTCTAATTCTAATTATTTGAACTGGTCTTTGAAAATGGAAAGTTTCTTGAGGAGAGAAAATTTATGGTCTGCAATTTCTGAACAAATTCCTCAGAATCCAGATCAAGCCTGGTTGAGGAAAGATGAGAAATGCAAAGCCTCCATTATTTTGGCTGTTCAGAATGATCAGCTTATTCACGTGAGAGGCAAAGAAACTTCCAAAGACTTATGGGACTATTTGCGTGATTTATATGTGAAAACTAGTCCAGGCAGCAAGGTTATTTTAACAAAAAAAACTGTACAAGGCTCACTTGCCTGAGAATGGAAATTTGCCAGATCATCTCCACAAGCTTCAGAATTATTTTGTGGAACTTCAGGAACGTGGGATGGAATTTACCCCCCTGATGAAAGCCTACATTATGCTTTCTTCATTGAATGAGTCCTGGGACACTTTAATTTGCTCCATGGAGGGAATCCCAGAAGCTGATTTAAATCCATCGTTTGTGTCTACCCGGCTGCTTGCTGAGTGGGAGAAGCGACAAGAAAAAGCTGCCTCCATTTCTACAATAAAGTCTTCTCGTGGCCAGCAGAGGGAGCGGAAGAGCTCTGAATTCCAAGTTTCTGCATTATCCAGCAGGCGATGCTTTACCTGTGGATCCACTGCTCATCTCCAAAAGGACTGTGTTCAAAAGAAGAAGACTTCAAAGAAGAAAGAAGAGACTTCTAGAAAGAAGATTCTTCATGCAAAAGTTGTTGAGAACTCTGATAATAAAGATTTGTGGGTTCTTGACAGTGGGGCCAATTCTCATATATGTCACAATAAAGATTCCTTTCTGTCTTTGTCTAAAACTAACAAACAAAAAGTTTCCTTAGCAGATGGATCTGTATCCAAGATCGTGGGTGAAGGTGAGATCAATCTTCCATGTTTGGGGGAAACTGTTAAAAATGTTTTGTTTGTGCCTAATTTTCAAAGCAATCTCTTGTCTGTGGGGCAGCTAGTAGCCTCAGGTTATGTTATAACTTTTAAGAAAGAGGGTTGTGATATTAGAAAGAATGGCAAAATGGTTGCAAAGTGTTTGCAGAAAGATTCTCTGTACATTGTACAAAATGCTGAAAAGCAGCAAATTGCTAAAGCTAAGGCTGTTTTTGAAAATAAGCCCTTGCACGACCAGTGCATCCATTTAATGCATAGGAGATTTGCTCATGCTAATTTTAAGTACATTTCTCAAATGCCTAGTTATTCTGCTGATTTAAAATTGAAGTCTTGTGATAAGTATCTGGATTGTGCAGTTTGCAAGGAGAATAAGACTACTAGAGCTCCTGTGAAAAAGTTTTCTGATAGGTCCACCTCTAGGCCTCTAGAGATAATTCACTCTGATGTTATAGGTCCATTTTCTCCTAGTCTTGGGGGAGCAAGGTACATTTTGACCTTCATAGATGATTTTTCCAGGTACACATTCATTTATTTGCTGAAACACAAAGATGAGGTCTTTGATAAATTTAAGGCTTTTGTGGCTTGGGCGAATGGAAAATTCCCAAGGCCAGTGTCTGCTTTGCAATCAGATCGAGGTGGAGAGTATCTATCCTCAAAGTTTAAAAGCTTTTTGTTACAAAAAGGGATAGAACACATTTTGGCTAACCCTTACACTCCTGAACAGAATTCTGTTGCAGAGAGAAAAGGCAGAACGCTGCAGGAAGCAATGATGTGTTTGCTGAAGGATGCTAGTTTGCCTTTTAGGTATTGGGGAGAAGCTGTTACTACAGCGTGTTATGTGCAGAACAGGCTGTTTAGCAGTGCAATTCAGGATGTCCCTTTTCATTTGTTCTATGGTGTGAAGCCTAAAGTAAGCCACCTCAGGGTGTTTGGAAGCACAGCTTGGGTCCACATTCCCAAACAGCTGAGGCGCAAGGGGGCTTCCAGAACAAAGAAAGCAATCTTTGTAGGGTATGAACAGAGTCAGAGAAGCTACAGGTTCATACTGGATAATCAACTGATAATTAGTAAAAGTGCTTCTTTTGCTGAGCAGAATTGGGATAAAATAAACTCTAGTTCTTCAGTTGATTTATCCATGGGGGAGCAGCAAAGTCTTGCTGATGGTGATTTGCAGGAATCACCCAGTGAAGTCAATGATCAGGAAGCTGACTTGTCTGGAAAGTCAGAGGTTTCTGAGGACAATGGTGGGAAACAGAGTGTAAGTCCTGTCCTACCTCGCAGGTCTGAAAGGATTAATAAGGGAGTTCCTCCTGATCGTTATCAAGTAGATGTTGTGAAGGCTTTTCACATTCACACAGAGCCTGAGTCTCTGGAAGAAATTAAAGAAATGCCAGCTGAAATAGCTAAGTGTTGGCATGAAGCCATGCAGCAAGAGTTGGATTCCTTGAAGGAAAATAAAACTTGGAAACTAGTAAGTTTGCCTCCTAATCAGAAGGTTTTAGGTTGTAGGTGGGTGTTCAAACTGAAAAAAGATTCTGATGGCAAAATTCAGAAGTACAAAGCAAGGTTGGTAGCAAAAGGTTTTGCTCAAAGAAAAAATGTGGATTATGACAAAACTTTTGCTCCAGTGACAAAAGCTGAATCTATCAGGTTGCTTTTAAAGGTTGCTGCCATGAAGAAACTGTCTGTTTATCACTATTCAAACTGCTTTTCTGTATGGTGACTTGGAGGAAAAATTGTTTATGCAACAACCTCCTGGTTATGAAAAAGAAAAACATCTTGTGTGTGAGTTGCAGAAATCCATCTATGGATTGAAGCAAGCCGCGCGTTGTTGGAATATTAAAATGGATAATATTTTGCAAAAATTTGGATTTCAGAAGGGAATTGCTGATCCTTGTGTTTATGTAAAAAATGATGAGCAAGGTGTAATGTACTTGTGCTTGTATGTGGATGACTTGTTGCTGCTCACTTCATCTGATGAACAGAAGCATTCCTTTGAGGTTTGTATGAAAAACAATTTCACATTGAAATGTCTTGGAGCAGTCAACAATTACCTAGGATTAGAAATTCAGAGGGAAAAAGATGGCAGTTTTCTCATAAGCCAGAGCAGCAAAATTAAGAAGCTGCTGGAGGATTTTAAAATGCAGGACTGCAAGTCTGTCTCCTCCCCCATGCTTCCCGAGTTTCTAAAAGAGGAGGGGGAGAAGGGGGATGGTGAGTCATCTGAAGGAGATAGTTTCAGATCAGCCATTGGCAGTCTTCTTTACATTGCAAATAACAGCCGTCCGGACATTTCTAACAGTGTGTCCATTTTGAGCAGGTTTGTGGAAAATCCCACATCTGCTGCAAAGTCTGGGTTAAAAAGGCTGTTTCGTTATTTGCAAGGCACCAAAGATTTTTGCTTAAGGTTGTCTGCTACAGACACAGAAGAAAAGTTAGAATGCTGGTGTGATTCAGATTGGGCTGGAGATCTCAGTGATAGGAAGTCTACTTCTGGAAGTGTAATTCAATTTGCAAAGTCCACTATTGCTTGGTTTTCCAGAAAGCAGACTGTAGTAGCCATCAGCACAGCTGAAGCTGAATTTTATGCTTTAGCACAACTGTGCAATGAAGTAATTTGGTTTACTCAATTGTTGGAAGACATTGGAATCATTTTAAGCCAGCCTGTAACAATTCATGAAGACAATCAAGCCTGTATCCATTTGGCTTTATCTGAAAGTTCCAGAAACCGCACAAAGCACATTGATGTGCGTTTTCATCTTGTTAAAGATTTTCTAGCCAAGAAAAAGGTTGTTTTGAAATACTGTGATACTAAATTAATGTTGGCTGATATCTTAACCAAGCCTCTAGTTGCCAGTAGGCACAGTGAGTTAATTACCAAGCTGGGTTTGTTTCCATATTCTTTCTAGTCATAAAAAAAGGGGAGTGTTGTATATATTTTTTATGTCTGTAGAATATGTGGCTGAGTTTTTAAAAAGCCAGGCCTCAAAACTTTTTTTTGTTTGGGCTCAGGAGCACATGTTCACCCCCCACTCAGGAATGTTATTGCCCCCAGGTGCCGGCCAGTCTGAGAGTTTCTGACCAATCAGAATTAGCTGTTAGAGCTTTGCCCATATTGGGAATCTGTTGCCTAGGTGTTTTGGTCACATGGTGGATCCTGTCCACTCAGAGGCTGGTCAGGTAAAGGTTTAAAAATGTAAATGCCTTTTGTCCTTTTGTTCTCTGCATTCTGCTCTCTGCTATCTAAATGGCTATGTTAATCAACCATGCCATGCTTTGGCTAAAGAAGAAGATTCAAGGTTTGTTCCTATGTTTTTGTTTTAAATAAAGCAAAACTTATCTCTTGGTTTTTCCATAACTCTGATCACAAATTTTATAAAAATACAAAAATTTCTAGGTCAATGAAGTAACGCTGTGGGTCAGTGGAAGACAGCTTCCTATCTTTCTGGGGATCGTTCTGAAAGCAGAATGTTATGGGGTCCAGGTGTCATCTTCCCTTTGTTATTCTTTCAGATCATCCTTCATTAGTTTTTCTATCTGTTAAGGAAAACAAGATTGAGATGCTTTGCCCAGTGGCCAATATCTGGATTCCCGCATTGTTCTAAGCCAGAGTTTATGCAGCCATAACTTAATCACCATTGAGGCACAAGGGGCACTACCCTGTAAATTATCACCCACAAACCTCCATGGCTGGGTTTACAGAAGGTGCTGAGCCAAAACTCTCTGGAATCCAGAGAGAGAGAGAATGAGAAAGATTGCCGAAGGGGTGATCCCTTTATCAGAACTCTATTCAAAAATTAATTTATAAGTTGAATTATTTATTTATCAGTGTTCATAAGATGCCCCATTTCATATATGCTCCGTTGCAAAGTAAATTAAGGGCCATTTGAGAGTCTCCAGGCCGAAAGGAAGCTCCAGCCAGAAAGGCTGGTGCTGAAATTCGGGCAGTGCGCAGGTCCTTTAGACATAGTTTCCTTCATTTTCTTCTCTTTAAAGGCGGCCCGATGGGCCTCAACCCCCAAAGCGCCTCACTTTTCACCAGAAGAAAAGTTGGTGCGTCTTGAGGGAGAAACAGCCTCGCGGACACAAGGAATGCGAGGCTGGGGGTTTGGGTGCGCCCGAACTTCGGCTCTTTATTCCGCCGGTCCTGCAGCGCATCAGCGGAGAAGCAGCTGGGAGCTCGGGAGCCACTTCAGAGCCACTTCAGCCCGACTAGGGGACTGGGATCCAATGGTGTTTAGGAGGACCAATGCCCATCCAATGACGGATGGCGCCCCCGCCCCGCTCCTCAGCACCCTCAGCAGCGCCTTTCATTGTCGCCCACGTCGATCCTGCCTTAAGGACCGCTGACAGAAATTAATGAGGTCGGACACACCTTCCAGCCCATAAGAAACCCTTGCGGAATCTCCGGAGAAGGTGTCGGGCAGTCCGCGGAGAACCACCCGGCAAATTCCCGAGGCTCCCGGCTCATGATCGCCTCCGGAGGGCCGCGGTGGGAGGGGGCGGCAGCCAGACGAGGCGAACCCCCGCTCCGCGCCAGGGCAGCCCAGCGCTTCGGAGCCAGGGCAGCGCGTCCTGCTCCCTTCTCTCGGCCATGCTTCCGAGCGCCCTCGCTTGGCACTGCGGAAGCTCCGCCGCTCTGCTCAGCTTGCCCGGGGCTCCGGGTTTTGGCAATCTGGGCAAAAGTTTCCTGATTGAGAACCTGCTGAGGGCCGGCGAAGGCCCACCACGCCTCCCCCAGCGCCTGCCCGCTACCCCGATCCCGCTCAAGTTGCGGGAACCAATGCGCGTCGCCGGAGAAGGCGCCTTCCCCGGCCGCGCCTGGCCTTTCCAAGCGCTGAATGCTTCGGCAGCGGACGGCGGGGCTCCGGCGGACAGAGGAGGCGCGTTCCCAGCAGCAGCCCCAGGTGAGCGACTACCTCCCGCCAGCCGCCCTGGATCTGAGGCTTCTTCCCCGGCCAGTTTCAGGGGCTGGGGTCTCTCTTTCAAGCGTGCGCAAACGCTGCGCAATCCTAGCAAGAACTTTCTACCCAAACAGTAACGGGGTTCACACATCGACGTCAGTCATCCCGGGTTTGTTGGTTCTGTCTTAGCAGGTCCTGTGAACGCCGCTGCTGTGGTTTGAGAACCATTTCTTTTGCTTTAGTGTGGGAGTCCAGCCATGTGGTTTGCAAGCCAGAGATTATGGCTTAGTGGGTAGTGTAAACACACCCCGGTGTGGCTTGTTTAGTGAACAAACCAACCATGGCTTAGTGCAGTATGTGAACCCAAGGTTACCAAGCAACTCTAGAGATGACATTTCTGAAATAAATCCCAGTGATTTCCATAGACTTAGTTCTAGGTGGGTGAGTGTTGGCTTAGCAGTGCTTTGCCACAGTTTAGTCGGGTGGGAACCCAATGGGATAGTCTGTGTCAAGTAGAGAGGGGCATAGTACCCTCCTTGGGTAATCAGAAGCTCAGCTTCCTCCATTACTACAGGCTCTGTATGGATCTCTCACTTTAACAGCTCTGATCATAAGCACCACAACGGGATGGTGTAAATGCTCAGTGTATGATGAAGAATTAACATGGGACAGAACCAGACTCCCAATCGGAATAGTTTGGTAAATAGGTAAATATTTCTGCTTCATTAGTCATAGAAGATTCTACCCCATATTAGCAAGCATCATATTTTCAGATTAACGGAAATGGCACAGCGTGCCATTATTTTCTTTGTTTGTAATGTCCTACAACTTGTGAGAACCAACACCAGCAACCTCTCATTTCCACAGCTTTCCTTTAGGTTTTATCAGTGGAAGGCTACCATCAGCTTTCTTGTGCCTCACATTCGAAACACGCCTCATTGACCCCAATATGAACATATTCAGAAGGGCCTGCAGGAGGTAACTAATTACCTAACCTTTTCCCAACCAAGGTTCATCAAACAATGACCCTTTCGTCTTCAGCAACCTAGTAGTGGCATTTTGTGCTAGTTGCAACCTCCAGGCCAGTTCCAAGGGGAGTACCATACCCAGTGTGTTGCCTCAGAACGGTCACAATTGCAAATGGAATGATTGATAGCAGTGCTTCAGATTTATACAGCACTTCAAAGCACTCTGATATTTTTGTAAGCATTGCCTTTGCATTAATTGAGGAATAATAGTTAATAAAATTAACAATTAAAGCAAGGCATGCCTGGTAATTAATTAAAGTTTAAAGGCTCAAGATTTGGTGCAATATTTGCCAGATAGCATTTGTCTAATCATAAAACATTTAGCAGATTAAGCAGGTAACACATACTGAATAATTTTAGCCTTGGACTATTTGTCCTTCTGTTCAGGTTGGTAAAGCACAAAATACACATTAATAACTGACTTAAAAAAACTTTTAAACAACATTATCCTGGGGAAAATAAGAGTTTTACTGATAATATTCTCAGTAAAGCCTATGAACACTGGTTGAGTTGGATGTCCTTATAAATCTTATTTATAAAAAAATAAATAAAAATAAAAAATAAAAAATAATACAGATCTAGGGCTTTATTGCAGCAGATACTCAGAATTTTAAATTGTTCTGAACTGAATATATGCAAATGTGCCTTTCATCAGCAGTGTTCTACATACAGTTGAGACTTCATTTAATTTGCTGCAAAAGTTCCAATTCCTGCCAAATATAAAGTTACAGCACTGTTTAAAAGGTAGTTTGCCTAAATGCATGACAGTTTCTCTCTATGAATACATAATTTTGCATCCTAGTCAATTCCTTCATTGTTTAAAAGGTCAGGATAGAAATTGTGGTTTGTTTTGTTTCCAAATATCACAGCACTGAATTCCAAAATTATATTTTAAAAGTCTACTCACTAATGAAGTACAGTACATGTGTAGAAGATGTGTTCTGTGGAAATGCAGAGGTGAGAATCTGTACATTACACTGGAATAAAATAAATGGGTCATTAGAAGCAAATGGATTTTAAAAGAGAACTAGTGATCACACTGATTACAATAACAGGATTCTGAATTTAGCATTTCCCTTTAAGTAAATGTGTGTTATTGTTTCAAGGTTGGCCTGAAACATTTTATTATAATAAATTAAATAGCATTAGTTATCCTTTCAGGTAACCCACCCAGGTGTCTGGGGCAGCTGCTGATATCTGCAGTGTGGGGGCACTTTTGTGTTCAGATGCAACCTTAAGAGATAGATAACAGGAAGAAATCAACAGATGAAACTTGGTGGCATAAATCAGACTGGTATAGGTATACTGTTGGTTTTGATTTGTCATTCAGATGTTAGAAACCTGGAACCTCTGTTCATTGAAGAACAAATGTAGTTTTAAACAAAGTATAATGTTGTAATGGACTGATGCCTTAGCAGTTTCATTTTGATTCAATCCCTCTTACTTCTATGGGATTGTATAATCTGGATTTCTACTTCAGTATTATGAGATAAGATAATATCTAGGGCAATTTTCATAGATTGAATACAAAAATCAAGGCAGCCACTAGATGATAGCAAGGATATGATAGCTTAATCTCTAAATAATACAGTGCACCTAAATAGCTATCCTTCAGTTTAATAAGTCTGCCCGATTTGTACTGAATTTTTGATCCAAAGAGCATTTGCTCCATAAGGTTATTACACTTCTGTCACATTTCCTGAATTAACTCTCTGAGTTCACCAGAAAGCAGCAAACTTTTCAGGCAATGGTCACACAAGGCAATCTATGTAGCAATTTAGAATTTAAAAATCAGAAAAAAATGTGAAAAAAAGAATTTTGTGGATTTAAACTGACAGTCCAATTAGCTTCAGTCTCCAAAGTGTACTCAGTGTGATTGTGACATGCATTCATTCTAAAAATAAAATGTGCTTTGTACATAAGAAGTTTCTTGAGATTTCTTACAGTATTTTTCAATCAATTCTACAGAATTTTTCCCAGAAGCAAATCCCAGTCAATGTACCTAAAAGTTGATTATCAGTGATAGGGGTTTGCAATCATGTAACTCCAAATCTTGCACATATTTATTAAGAACAAGTACGTATTAGCTTGTGATCAGTGCCACTTCACATTGTAAAAATATATGAAACATTTATAGATAATATTCTTCTTACTCTTGGCATGTTTATGACATAGTATAAAGACAGATGAAACATGAGAAGAGCAAGCTGATCTTGTATGTTTTCTTTTAAAAATATTTGTATTAAGCAATATTAGGGGCATACATTTTAGATCTCTGCCCCAATCTCTTTTTCTGGAGTTGGGATTTTCTGACCTTTTCTGGCCTTGGAGCCTGATGGATCAATGGGAGGAGGAATTAGAGATTATGGAGGTCTACCTCCAACTTAATTGGAAGGAGAATACAACTTACAGTATCCACGGCTCTCAGAATACTGCTTGAGAGCCTCTCAGATTTATCAATTAAAAACTCTTTGATTTATTGAAATATTGCCTTATCAGTTAAGAAAGGGGGAGAGGGGGCTAAATGGCTCAAATCTGGACTAAATTATCTCAACATAATCCACATTGAAATTCACTGGTCAGGTCATAACTAAATAGTCTGTAACTGATTTCACTTAGAGTGCTTCCAATCCATTGTTTTAGATTAATCATTTACAAAAGCTTCAAAGGGCAGGCAAAATCTTAGAAAAGTCATTCAAGCTCCTCTCTGACCCTTGGTAGGATTTTGTCTATTAAGATGAATTGCAGAACTACCAACATATTTCATACAAATTTAAATGATCAACTAAAAGTCTTATGATTAATCAAGAAGTGCATATGTATTTGGGAAGAACTGGAACTGTGATTTCTTCAGTCTCCAGCATCCTATTTATTTCTATTGGATAAGCTGGCTGAGAACAAGTGGATATAGTTGAAATCAATAATATCATAACTCAGTCTCTTGTAACATGATGCCCTTCAGATTGGGACAGTTCTGGGCAAGATACCTTGAAGAATCCCCTGCTACACATTTTTTGCTCCTCACCCCATTTGCCTACGTCTCCATTTGTTTACTTGTGTGCTCACACCACTGTCACTTCAGCAACCAGTATGTTGCACATTTTAACAAGCAACAATATTGGAAATAGAAGCAACAAGCAATATAGATAAGTTCATGCTGCCCTTTGGAATGCAGACAACGAAAACAGCAGAGCAACAAGTAGATCGGCTTCCATTTGGCCCAGAGCTCTTAGTGGTTGTACATTCACAAACACAAGCTCTGTCTGCCCCATAATATCTCTACATTTGTTTTTTAATGGCAACCTGCTGCTCTACCCTTAACCAGCTAGCAGAGTAGCAAGCTATCCTCACCAGTCTCAGAGGCTGAACTCTACTGACTAGGGGCGGTATTTCATGCCTCTCTGAAGAGACCCATTTTACCAGGGCTGCAACTAGGGGGGGGGCACCAAAATGACAACACCTCCCTTACCAACCCATGGGGGAGAGGCGCAGAATCCATGTTTGCCCCGGGTGACACAGACCCTAGTTGCGGTCCTGCATTTTACATCTTGAAAACTGTGGGACAAACAGAGGAAAGTTCTTAGGACCAAAATATGGTTGGGGGTAGTTACAAAATAGCTTCTACGGAACTTGCATGTAATAGCTTCTATTGGAACTTGCAAAATAGCTTCTATTGGAACTTGCCAAAAAATGAAAAGAAAAACAAACCATCCAAGTCTCTAAACTTATGATCCAAGGGTCTGTTGCAAGATTTAGAGGCTCTTAATGATATTAGTGTTGCATTCTTGGAATTTTTCAAAGGATGCTCTTTCAGAATGATAACTTTCAAACTGAGCAAACCCTCAAGGGGAGAAAAGATCACAAGCATGGCAAAAGTATATTTGCAAAATTCAGGCCAAACTTCAGGATTAGTCACTTGAAGGGTGGTCCAAGGCCAGGGCGAGGTGGTGGGGAGAACAAAGTCAAATGGTGGTGGCAAAGAGACCATTGAAGCCCTGCCCCTTTTTAATGTGCATCAGATGCATTTCATACATGTAAAAAGGAGCCAATCTTCAATTTCCCAGTTGTGCCCATCATTTTGACGTCATTGACTCCACCAGTGATGTGGGGGGTGGGGAATGTGAAATGGCTTAGGCATGGTTGCTGTATACTGTATATCATGGGACTTAGTGCTGATCTTAAATGTTGTTTCTGATGTCTTTAGGTACACAGCCCTGCAAACAATTGAGTTCAAAAGACACCCTACTGCTGATTACAGGATACTAGATTATTTGTAGGTGTGATGATGAAGGGGCAGGATTGTTCCTTTGCAAAAACACCAGAATGCCCATGCATTGAGGGATCTCTGGCTAGTCACAAAGCAGCTGAGCCAAAGCCATTGGCTTGAATCCAGTTTTTTCATAAATGGAAGCTTATCTTATGCAACTCTCCTTTTACTCATGGGATGGAATTGGATTCTTTCCAAAATATATGGAAGTGGTGGGGGAGTTTTGTGTCTGTCTTGAAACAGAATGACAGCTTAGGTCTGGGCTCTGCAACATTTTTGTCTGAGAACTTCAGTTGTTCTTGGAATGGTGCACTGGGGAGCAGGGCTGTTCCCCAAAGTCAGATATTTGGAGTGCTGCAGGAGCATGGTTTGTGGCTTTCAGGGACCATGGGGCATGGCTTGTGGTTGGGCACTCTTGGCTTACTTGATTAGCAAGGGTTGTGTTTTTTTTTTGCCTATATTCTGAGTGGATGTTTAAAAAGGATGTTGCTTTTTTACCTAATTTTGATTTATCCTTTGGGATGGAAGGATTATACAAAGGTCATAATACTGTTTGGTAAGTTGTTCTCAACAGCAGGATATTATGGGATACCAGATTACAGAGTAACTGGTAAGTGCCCAGAGGATTTCCTTAGACTTGCCTTTCAGGAATGTGGGCCCTATGAGCTGGGAAAGAAAGTCCTTCGGGCCTTGCCATGATCACACACCCAGAATCCCGAGGCTTGAGGTGCAGTGATTCAGGAAGACATTCCTCAACATGTAAAGGTCTGGTCAGATGAGGCAGAAGCAAGCTTGCTATTTCCAGAACAGAGCAGGGCCAAGATACCAGTTAAGTAGGATGCTAAGAGGAAGTGGTAAGGTGTCTTAATCCATGCTCACTTGGCAACAGCTGATAACTGGCTTAGGGGAACTTGTGTTAATTATCCAATAATTCTACTTATTTATTCCATCTGTGGCCAAGTCAGGCTGCTTCTGTCAAAATTAAGCTTAACTAAATTATTTTGTTTTCTCTGAATTTATTCCTACAAGCTAAATAATAATTTCAGATAAGAATTTATACAAGCCTCTGTTTGTGTAATCCTTTATAAGCTTATTCAGTTCACATAATACAAGCTAAAAGTAATTTGTCATTTTGCTTAACATTTCTTTTCTACATCGTAAGTTTGAACTTTCTCCTGCAGTGTGTTATTCCAGAACACAGGTAACATAGTCCATTTCTCAATAATGTATTTTCTCATTCCCTTTGTCTAATGATAGACTAGGGGTTTCACTGCAGATTCTGCTATTTTTTGACTCTTTCACAGTTGTGTTTCCAAAGTACCTTCCAAGCACACATCTTTGAAAGGCAGCCATGTAGCAGGGAATGGCAGCATTTGAGGGAAAAAAATTAAGGGAGTGCTGTTTTGTATATATAATTTAAAATAATTGGTGCCCTGATCCTAAACAGGCATTTTTTAAAAAAAAAAAAACACAAACCAGATTAATTTAGCTCAATGAGATTTCTGGATTGGTGCCCAGGAATCAGCTGGGAAACCTACTTAAATCTATTTTCAGCAAGCCATATGCATGCAAGAGATCATTGTGCAAATAAGGCAATTCTCCAAAAAAGCTTGCTATACCATGGAAAATGGAAAACCACCTAGAGTCCCCCTTTTCGGGGAGATGGGCATTGATAGAAATCAGAAATAAATAAATAAATAAATAAATAAATAAATAAATAAATAAATAATCTTCTGATCAATGTGGCAAGTCACAGAACACCAATAACATGTGTGAGGCATTCTCTTTGTTTCAATGAACCTTGTTTTTAGACATCTATCTTTAGGATGAATGCACAGGAAATTTTCCTGCAAATTATTAGATTTCAAATGTACCTGATGGATCCTGAAAGAACCAAATGGTTGAGTCTAAAAGAAGTCTTCACTGTATCAGGTAAGTTAAGAGCAAAAATTAAGATGGAGTAGTTAGGGTTAAATCTGTGTATATCGACTTCAATGCTCCATCATGTGACTATTCTGTGAAACCATTTCAGATCAGCACTAAAATAATGCCATCTCCCAAAAGCACTTGTTAGGAAATATTAATGGTTCACAAAACAGCAAAGTAAAAGCCATGAAAAAATGTATTGTGAGAAGTTTACTCAGATTCTAATTTTAGACACCTGAGATGAAAGAGATCTTGTTAAAATTTCTGAAAAAGGACTTGGCACATATTTTTTCCATGTCCGTATTTAGCCAGAGAAAAATGCTGGACCATTACTAGATATTTGGGATAGAATTCACTGTTATGGAGAAAGCAAAGCCAAAATACAAATTGACTTTAATAGATCAGCATGTAGCATAACAGGTATTGTTGCAGATATCAGCTCTTCATTCAATGGATTCAACTCTGTCTTTGCAGCTCTCCCGAAGCACTTTTTCTTAAGCGCCTCCCCAGTCTACTTGGCATGCTGCGGTGGGTCCTGTCAACACCCTGCATCCCCCATGGCTTTTCCAAGTAAGTTTTTATGCTTAATCAGTAATGCTTGAGTTATTCTGTAAACCAAAGCAGCAGGGTTTAATGTGTTCTGGGAAAAGAAAAAAAACCTAATTGGGGATGCAGTGGCCAAGAGCTAATGCCTCTGTGGAAATCACAGCAACCCATTCAGGACATTTCCAAAGATTTATCAGACTTCAGTACCCTGAGTGATTGTGGGAGATTTCAAACACCATTGAAGGGAAGGAGTGAAGCTTCTGTTTTGGGCTGACTGCAAAATGTGCTACAGTTTGTTTTAAAGGTTTTTAAGTCAATAGGGATTTGCAAAGGGGAACTTCAAAAGCAAAACAAAATGTTAGTCATTTTTTTAAGAAACCCTTCAACTACTGAGATCTCATAGGATTTAGGGAAAACATTACGATTTTGCTTTTGAAATGATGCATTGCCTACTTTTGGTGTTGTCAAAAATAGTGTCAAAATTTAGAATTGTTTTTACTATGGAAATGCAGGATGGAGGTTCTATAGAATAAACAAACATGTAAATAATTACAATTTCTTTTCATTGGAAGCATTCTACATATACATACATTTCACGTGTTTGTGGGATGGGCGACTATATAAATATGCTAAATAAAAATAAATGAATAATAAAATTTCCCAGTTAATAATATGTGTTTAAATGCTTAAATTTTGCTAATTTGTGCCTTTTATTTCTTTATATATGAACATCCAGAGATCTAAAAATCAGACTCATAGATAAAACTGAATAATGAAAACTATGATATATGAAATTAAAATTGACAGTTACAATTTTTCTTAGACTATTATGACACCTTAAAAAAACAAAAAAATGAACAAATACATGTAGTGCAACCGCAATTAAAATTAATAGGCTGATATATATTTCCTTAATATCATATGTTCCCCACTATGTGTGATGAATACAATTCGATCAAAATGTAAACTTCCCTGTTTTCATATTTTGTTAAGGATGTCCTTTGTTTTGGATGGTTTTAAGGTACAATTCTTACCTGGATTTGGGACTCAATTCCACTAAGCTGAGGGAAGGTTTGCTGAATAGTTAGGTATCGGAGTGTACTGCCCAAGCAACACTTAGTTGTATGTAAACGCGTTACAGTCTCTTATTTCCATGTTCCACTATAGAGCTATCACTGATCTCATTCTGCGGTTAATTACACTTTAATCTGGGATAGCATGACCAGTCCATGCTGAACTCAAAATATGTAGGATTAGGCAGAAGCAATGATGCAGAGAAGGTGAGTTTTCTTTTCCCAGCCTCTGCCATGCCTGCTGATATGTTTTTTCCTCCAGCATTTCTCCAGCTAGAAATACTTGAGAATATGTTTCTTGTGACAAAAAGCCTTATCTGTCCCTCCTGGATTGATGTGCAGATAGGAACATAACTCTCCTCCCATTTTGTATTTCTCTAAATTTACAATCTCTCTCTCTTCTTCTTTTTAACGCAATCCTATCCTCCCACCCAGGAAATGGATAAAACATGTCTTTCTAGAATGCGTTTAAAATGCAGAATTGGACATAAATTCCAACTAGCTTATCTTTGGTGAGGAATCATATTCAATTGTGGATTTTTTAAAAAAAAAAAACTCAGACTAATAGGAATAAACATAGCTGGTGTAATAACCCCCCGGGGGAAAATTGGGAAAAATCTAGACCCTGCCAATCTATGTACTGTAGCCCTGCCTAATTTGCAGTGTAGTTCTACCCATTGTAAGCTAGTCCTCCAACAAATGCTAAGTGCCTTCCCTAGTGAAAATAGATTTATGAAGACAGTGATATTTCAAGACTTACACATGGTCTGCTGTTGTAGCACATCTGGTGGAAATCTAAGCTCTGCTGTTACCATGAGAACTTCTTTATCAGCAGCATCAGAAGGATGGCATTTTTCTTTTCCTCACAGCCCCTCACATATTTTCAATTTTTTCCTCTAGAAGTTGGAGACAAACCAGATGCAAAGTCTGACACTGCATTCAGCCAACAGATTGTCTTAAGCATCTCCAAATGTTCTCCATAATATTTAATGGTTTTTCATTCTCCCTTAAATGCATTTGTGCTACTGGTTTGGCATTATGTCACCTGATTTTCACCAAAGAAAGTGTGTTCATTTGAAAATAATTCAAAGTCATTCTTGCAGAAATTAATTGATAAAACAGTGTCTTTCAAATCTTTTCTCCAGGGCAGTTTTTCCCCATTATTTTAAGATGGAGCACATTCGCGTCTGAAGAGGGTGCAGTTAAAAAAAGTCAAGATGGTGGCTACGATAGCGTAATTGAAACTCTGACCATTTTTTATGCATGTTACGTGCACCACACATAAAAAAAATGGATGAAGCTTCAATTGTATCAGGTCCATGTTACACAGTGATGAGCAAAATATAATGGAACAGATAGGTTTACTGTATGTGGATTAGTCCTATATCAAAGAATTTAAACATTTAACTGCACACATCTTCTCTGATGCAAGTTGGTCTCATTTCCATGCAGACACATAATATTTATTTATTTATTTATTTATTTGATTTATTTATTTGATTTATCACCGCCCAACTCCCCCAAGGGGGACTCTTTAACCCTAAACTCAATACTTTAATTTGAAAGTAAGGGTGTAAATCCTCAGTGTATTTTCTTAGCCTTAAGTTGGTAAGGCTTATTTTGGTATGTGTCCTTTTCATAGTATAGGTTTAAGATTAAGTTATTAGAAAAACAGAGGTTATTGTGTTGATGGAAATGAAAAATAGGACAATCCAGAAGAAGATGAATCAGAATAACAATAATTAAATTAAATTAAAAATTAAATTAATTAAATTAAATGTTCTCTGTAAAAAAAATTAATTATCTAAATTCTGGATAAAGCATTATTGCTGCACTCATAGTCAGAATCTATGTGTCTTTAGGGAAGTGGAGTAAGTTTTTCTAGAAATGTTTCAGAATGCGAGTTGCTAAGTGGAATAATTCTTGACAAGTGAGGCAGCAAATGCTGGCAGTTTAATGAGCTGCAAGTTTTGTAGCCTCTCTTGAGGGGGCTGACACTTTCCCACAGAGCATTTCGTATAGGCCCAGCCACCTCACAATGGGCAACGGCACCGTGACCAATCACCACTTTCACTTGACTCATCTACACGCGACCTCACCACCATTTTTCACTGTGCCGATGAACTTTAGAAACCATCCCGAGTTGAAAAGGCCTGGCTGAGGGTCAGTTGCCTTTTTGTGTGGCCATAAAGGGGTGCTCTGTGTGCTGATCTTTTCTCCTGTCTCACATTCCACAAGGATTTCTTGATGCCATTTAAAGCACTTGACTGAAAAATAAAGCAGTGAATGAAAGTGACTTTTATAGACTCGTTCTAGCTCATCTTCCCATATAACCCTGTCTACCTGAAAAGGGATTTAGTGAGCTGAGCTGAGTGCATACAGGGACTTTCTGAATGCACTGGGCCCATTATCAACTGCAGCAATTGTTTATTAACCAGGACTGATACACTACTATTTTGGAAGTGACCTATTAATTGTCCATTTAACTAGAGTGTATTGAATTGCAATGGAAAAATGGAAACCATGACGAAAGTCTTTCCTCGCTCCTTCAAGGTGGTCTTGGCCACAAAAGCAAATGAAGATTGTTCCACAGATTAAGAAGACATTTATCACCATTCTCTAATACGAAGAAAAAGCTTTTTCCGAAAGTATTTGCCACCATATTAGTGTCTGTGTTAACAAGGTATTATACCCTTCCAGTGTGGAGTTCAGCAGGATGGGGCTGCAAGTTGCTGCACCTCATTTGTCCTGATGTAGCTTCTTCCTACTACAATGGGTCATATTTGCTAGACAGTTATTTACCAGACAGGCAGAATGAAACATCTGTTTTCAGACTTGCAGTGTAGTGCTCATTGGTCTATCTCTATTACTGCTTTCCTGTTATAATTTATAAAGCATTTATTGAATTTGAACTGATAAAAATACATAAAAAGCTTTTATAAAAATACATCAAGCTACACCCAGTGCTCTAGAAGGTCACTGATATTTTATTAGGTTGCTAGTTTGAACCGTGATCCTAATTTGTAATACAGGCTATATGTGAGATGATTTAATTTGTAAGTTTCCTCCCTACCTCAGACTGGGAAGGTTATATAAAACTGATCATCATGCTTAAGGGTTTGTGGATAGAGGGTCTGGATCATATGTACAGGGTTTATATAGGGTCCTTGGGACTGTGAACAGGGCCACCTGTTTATTAGATCTATGCCCTTCCTGGCTGGTGAAGACCACCCGAGAGGTGACAAGCAGTTGGGTCCATGTGGTAGCATTGGCTTCTTTGAGGTACGTGGTGGTTTCATCCACATTAAAAAAGACCCCTTTATGGTATGCCCCCTCCTCAAGAAGCTATCATTGAACCCAATAGTCCTGGACAATTTTCATCCAGTCTTCAACATTTCCTTCTTAGGGAAAGTTGTTGAGAAGGTAGTTGGGCTGCAACTTCAGAGGTCTCCAGGGTAAATGGAAGACTGAGGGCAAAAGGAGAAGGGGACGGCAGAGGATGAGATGGTTAGATAGCATCACCGATGTAATGAACATGAATTTGAGTAAACTCCGAGAGACAGTGGAGGACAGGAAGGCCTGGCGTGCTATGGTCCATGAGGTCACGAAGAGTCGGACACGACTGAACGACTGAACAACAAAAGCCCCCTTTCACTCAGGTTTCAGGCTGGGACATAACACTAAGACAGCATTGACTGTGCTTACTGATGACCTCTGGTGGAGTTGGGACAGGGGTGCGGCAACCATCCTAGATCTCCTAGCTGCTATCAATACCATCCATTGTGGTATGCATCCATCATGCAGACTAGGAGTGGGGGGGGGCATGGTCTAGCAGTGGTTCTTTTACTGTAGTCAGTTCCCGTCAATGTTGGCTGGGGAGGGGGGAGAGATTGAGTAGAAGCCTTTCACATGTGGAGTGCCACAGGGCTTGCCATTCTCACTCCTCCTGTTTAACAACTACATGAAGCCAGTGGGTGAGGTAATCCATTAGTTTGGGGTCAGGTATCATCAATATGCTAATGATACCAGTTGTATATGTCAACATGATCAAGTAATGCTGTCAAGATTTTGTCCCAGTCCCTGGAGGGCGTTGAGGTCTGGAATGGGAGGAAAAGGCTCAGGCTTAACCCTAGCAAGATTGAGTGGCTACCTGAATCCAGGGATTCTCCATCTTTAGTCCTAAATGGTGCTATGCTGCCTCTTTGAGATTGGTATGTAACTTGGGGGTCCTCCTGGACTCACAGCTCCTGCTGATGAAGCAGGTGGCATCTGTGGCCAGGAGGGTCTTTTGCTGGCCACGTGGACCTATTCCTGGACTGGGAGGCCCTCCTCACTGTCATTCACACTTTGATCACCTCGCTTGTGGACTGTTGCAATGCACTCTACATGGGCATACCCTTGACCACTTGAAAGCTGCAGCTAGACCAAAATACAGTGGCATAGGCAGTTATGGGCATACAATATTATAACAATGTTAATACTGCTGCTTCCTGAGCTGCACTGGTTACTAGAAGTGTTCTGGGTTCAGTTCAAGGTTCTGGTTATTACCTATAAAGGCCTTCATAGCATAGGACCTGGTTATTTGAGGGACCATTTGTCTCTGCCAAATTTTTTCTTTGCCTCCTATGCAATCAAATATTTGGAATACTTCAGACCCAACAATTAAACAGCATCACCCGATGGGACACAGGAAGTGAGCCTTCTCTAGTACCTAGGCCTTTATAGGTAATAACCAGAACCTTGAATTGCACCCAGGAAGCAGTAGTATTACATTGTCATAACATTGTGTGTCCATAACTGCCTATGCCACTGCATTCTGGTCTAGCTGCAGCTTTCAGGTAGTCAAGGGCATGCATATGTAGAGTCATTATGTAATCAAGCGGCTTTAGAAACATGATAAATAAATTAATACAAGTGGAGGAAACACCCCTCCACACACAGTTCTGGGTTTGCTTTTGCCCTCCTGGTGCTCTTCAGTTACACTGAGGCTGGAATCCTCAGAATCTGCAGGCTACCATGGGAAACTTTCTTTTTTAAAGGATAATATATACATTATATTAATAACTGATAATAATATCATATACAGTATACACACACACACACACACACACACACAGAGTACATACACACACACACACATACTTTCAGACAATTTGCCTAATGTAGTATCAAATGATATGGAAAGCACTAGATTTGGGAAATGCTATTGTATACATATTCCTCAGAGTAAGTTCAATGGAATTCAGTAGTGGTTACAAGATTAAACAACAACAACAACAGTTGATTAATTGGGTAAAAATAATAACACCGAGGAATCCTGTTACACTATTTCTCATGTTTTAGGACAGGAAAGTGCTCTGCCTCCTCTAACCCATGACCCTAGATCCCGGAGAGGAATCTTAAGAAGGGCTGTCTTTTCAGAAGAGCAACGAAAATCTTTGGAGAAAATGTTTCAGAAACAGAAATATATCAGCAAAACAGACAGAAAGAAACTGGCCCTCAATCTGGGTCTGAAGGAATCACAGGTAAAGAAAGATTTGATACAGTGACTTTCCCCCAGATGGTGCTCCTCAGAGGTGTAGACTTCAACTCCCCAAGTGGCTATGGGGAGTTGGAGAATGTTGAGATTGGAATTCCACACAGTTGGAGGGATGCCCAAGTTGGGAAGGGTTGTGGGGAAAATATTTAAACTTTCATTTCTTTAACAAGAAAATGAGAAAGACAAAAAAGCACAAAAATGTATAAAATAATCGGGGCAGATCACCTTCAGCTACATTCTGAGAACTTAGCTGTCAAATATGGGAATGGACTTCTGTACACTGTACCAGAAAAGGAAAAGCCATATTATGTTGAAATTTGCTTGCAACAAAATATAATATATATAGAGGATGCAGGGAATTCATAGAAGAACATGGAGCGTCTTAATGATTTAACCTAAATCTCCACTGTAGCTGAGAGGCAACATATAAATTGGTAGCTTGTGCTAGAGAGAATGTTCAGATCAGTGTTTCTCAACCTTGGCAACTTTCAGATGTGTGGACCAACTCCCAGAATTCCCCAGCCAGCCTTCTGGGAGTTGAAGTCCACATATCTGAATGTTGCCAAGGTTGAGAAACACTGGTTCAGATGATCCAATTGAGTAAGTAAGGAAGTTCTCACTCATAGTTCAGAAGAGGAAGTAGGATCTTTAATTAATAGGAAGGTATTTCAAGTTCTGAAGCTGGTCACATCTGAAAGAAAGGGTGGGGCTCCTCACAGCCCTCAATCCAGGACACATAATTTGCAGCCTGAGAACTACGTGCACCTCCTCAGAAACATGATAGCAATCCAAAGAAGCCTTCCAAAGGTTGCCAACACATTGTAATTTCTGAAGTTTGGGGAAGGTAAAATTATATTTTGGGGAGCATTACATTACATATATCAATATAATTTTAATTATATTTGAAGTTATATTAATCATACTTTTTGCCCTGCCCTGCCCATTTTTGTGGGGAATATAACCCCTATATGCTACCCAAACACCAACCTTTGATCCCCCCAAAAAAGTTTAAGACTCCTACCTTAAATATGATTTTATCTGTGTTTCACATTAAAAATTCTCATAGAGTGACTTCTAAAATTTTTAGCATTAACCTAATTTCCAACTGGCATAAGGTCTGCTTGGGGCTACAGGTCTATCCATTTCTATCCTTGGTGTCACCATTTTTCTCTGCCAAATTCCTTCCTTATTTGAGCCTCCATATTGCATAATTTTGTTAACCTGTTAAACTAGATGAATGCTGGGGTATTTTATGCTAGGCAATTTTGGCTAGGGTAATGAAAGATGTTTTAATTTAATAATCTTAAAAAGTTTATTTTAGGCAGAATTACCTAAAGTATCTAACAAGAATTGTCCCTACCCCACAGGTCAAGATCTGGTTTCAAAATCGAAGGATGAAATGGAGAAACTCCAAAGAAAAAGAAGTACTCTCAAATCGGTGTCTTCCAGAGGAAGGTCTTCAAGAGACGTATGTTTCCAGGTGTTTAAATTTTTCCTCCTCACCATGTCCTGTCTGGGAAATGTCTCAGCAACAATCAAGTTCAAGATGGCAGAATTTTCCAGAATGTGCTGGGCGACTGAGTAACAGAATTAGTCTGCGGCCACCCATAAAACCAAATTTGTCTTCCGACACATCGTATTTGTATCGAGAACGAAGCACCACAGAGAAGGCAACTCCATCATAAGAAGGAAAAGTGACAGAGTAAAAATGATGGCAGACCGCTATTTGAGATGAACTCAGACTAACTTTATTTTATGGGAGAACTGAATTAGATTATATATTCCATCACTGGTTAAAATAAAATGTAACACATCTATATTGACAGAATTAATAGTTTAAGAAATATTCAGTAATTAATTTTCCCTCATGTTCCTTCCAGCTGAAACAATATCTTTAAGTCCAGTGAGAAGGAACTGATGGTAAGTAAATTAAAGCATGAAACAATACAAATAGATTTGGTTTTTGCAGTCATTCAGATTAAAGTAGCATTTCGTTACATATTCTCTAATAGAAATTATGGAAATGAGAAAATCTGGTAATGTATGACATTAGGTCTGTATCGTTTCTGTTTTTCAAAAAGATGGATAGGGGCTTGTGATATAGTAGACTTTAATTTTTTAAAAAATAGAGAAATAAACAGTGGAGTATGATGGTCTATCTATACAACTGCCTGATACAGATTTCTGTATCTGGGGTTTCTTACCCTGGTTTGATGAAGGTGTCAGAACTTCTCTATAAGAGCAGGAGTATGCAGTATGTGACCCTGAGAGGACTCCCATTCATTCTTGCTAGCATCATTGTGATCGAGAAGGGTAGCTAGGGATCAAGAGCATCTGGAGGTATATGTATTGCATTTACATCATGGGCATCTGCAGGGCAAGAGGGGAAATAACTTTATGAGAGTAATCATGCAAATTAGGCAAATTAGGCAATTCACGTCACTTGTGTGATGATGTCATGATGCTCATAATGTCACCATGTTTGGTTTGTATCTGATGGCTATGACTCCCATAATTAAGGCAGGGGGTTCCATGGGTTGAAAAAAAGAGAGTTGCCAGATTTAGATTCTGGTTTTATACCCATGTATCTAGATTAGACCATGTTGAGTGACATAGAGTTTACTTATAAATAAATATGCTATGGATTAGCTTTCTTTCTGCTTTGAATTGACCCAGATAGGACGTAACAAACAATCCAAGAAAAGGAGAACAAGGTTAAAAAAAATAAAGGACTCTGAGTCATTCTGGATAGTGATGATTGGTGTTAGAATATAGTAAAAAAACTATGAACTTTAGCAATCCAGCTCCAGATCAACTCCATATATTAGGCTAATGTTATATCTAGTCCCAAAATCATACTTCTCTTCGATTGCACCTCATGAGGAAACTGGAAGATTTAAAAATATACTTTTTCATATGTGTTAACTGATTATGTGCTAATATCATTATAAACCCCAACATTAATTCATTATTACCTAATCCATTTCCTCTTCTTCTGTACTTCAGATATGAGTTACTTACTTACTCAGTATCAGACAAAATGCTTGGAAATTATTTGTCACTGTGCATTGCCTACAGCAGGGTTTTTCAACCAGGGTTCCGTGGAACCCTAGGGTTCCCTGAGAGATCACAAGTTATTTTAAAAAGTATTTCAAATTCGGGCAACTTCACATTAAAGAGGTAAGTTTCATTCTTTATTTTTAGTTTAAGAATGCTGTTAATGCATATACAGTCCTACACATGAAACAAATTTAATAATTGTGTAACTTCTGGCCTATATTTGAGTCTGAATGTGCAGGGGTTCCCCAAGGCCTGAAAAATATTTCAAGGGTTCCTCCAGGGTCAAAAGGTTGAGAAACACTGGCCTACAGACTTATGCCTATATTATTCCTATATTGAAGAAGGCTCAGTTACTGTTCATTTGACACAGTAAGCAGCATATAGGAATTCTATGGCACTTTAAAGATTTGAATTTGAATTTCTGTAGCTACAACACTCTAAGACTAAACTGAAGTAAATTATTCTAATTAGACATGACCTAAAGAAAATATAGGTGCATATAAATTTTACCGAATCAGTGGAATGTATATGCTGAACCGTGATCTTAAATTCTGCTAATTTCTGTACACACTGTTCCTTTTGTTAATCTGTTAAATACTAAGAAAAATATGTGTTGTATCAAAATAGTCATACAGGTCAGCTTGGAGAGCAGTAAAATGGTGGGAGGTGGATATAAAAAATAAACCGCTATAAAGAAAGTTTGAGAATTGGGACGGCTTGGCAAGAGAAGAAAAAAATGGGAGTAGGGCTGGTTTGTTGTTTATTCGTTCAGTCGTTTCCGACTCTTCGTGACTTCATGGACCAGCCCACGCCAGAGCTTTCTGTCAGCCGTCACCATCCCCAGCTCCCCAATGGTTGAGTCCGTCGCCTCCAGAATACCATCCATCCATCTTGCCCTTGGTCGGCCCCTCTTCCTTTTGCCTTCCACTTTTCCTAGCATCAGCTTCTTCTCCAAGGTATCATGTCTTCTCATTATGTGGCCAAAGTACTTCAGTTTTGCCTTTAATATCATTCCCTCAAGTGAGCAGTCTGGCTTGATTTCCTGGAGTATGGACTGGTTTGATCTTCTTGCAGTCCAAGGCACTCTCAGAATTTTCCTCCAACACCACAGTTCAAAAGCATCTATCTTCCTTCGCTCAGCCTTCCTTATGGTCCAGCTCTCGCAGCCATAGGTTACTACGGGGAATACCATTGCTTTAACTATGCGGACCTTTGTTGTCAGTGTGATATCTCTGCTCTTAACTATTTTATCAAGATTTGCCATTGCTCTCCTCCCAAGAAGTAGACGTCTTCTGATTTCCTGGCTGCAGTCAGCATCTGCAGTAATCTTTGCGCCTAGAAATACAAAGTCTGTCACTGCTTCCACTTTTTCTCCCTCTATTTGCCAGTCATCAATCAAGCTCGTTGCCATAATCTTGGTTTTTTTGAGGTTTAACTGCAACCCAGCTTTTGCACTTTCTTCTTTCACCTTCGTCATAAGGCTCCTCAACTCCTCCTCGCTTTCAGCCATCAAAGTGGTATCATCTGCATATCTGAGATTGTTAATGTTTCTTCCAGCGATTTTAACTCCAGCCTTGGATTCCTCAAGCCCAGCATGTCGCATGATGTGTTCTGCGTACAGGTTGAATAGGTAGGGTGAGAGTATACAACCCTGCCGTACTCCTTTCCCAATCTTAAACCAGTCCGTTGTTCCGTGCTCTGTTCTTACCGTTGCTACTTGGTCGTTATACAGATTCCTTAGGAGGCAGACAAGATGACTTGGTATCCCCATACCACCAAGAACTTGCCACAATTTGTTATGATCCACACAGTCAAAGGCTTTAGAATAGTCAGGGCTGGTGAGAGTCTTCAAATATTGATTGACTTCCTTGTAAAAGAAAAGTCAAAGATCTGTTATTGCTCTCTAATCACAAAAGCATGAATAGATCCAATTGGCTTAACTTCATTTAAACATTGACAATGCCTTCATACTCTTGGGGGGGGCAAAGGTGGTTGGCTTCAGGCTGGTGTTTTTTATGGAAATGTGGCCACCAGCCTCGAAAAAAGAAAAAGGTAAGCTGAGGTGATAGAGGCCAAACCCTCCAAGGCAGTCATTTTGTGAGAACATCAATTACATGACTACTAGCCCAAAAAGATTGTTACACCTGTGTTAAAACATATTTAGCCTTTAAAGTAAAACCAAGCAGCTAGTCTCACTGAAATCCAGTGAAAGTTTAATTTCTTTTGATTTTAAAAATCAGGAACAATTTTCTATTTTTTAAATTGAACTACAGTTTATTAAAAAAAAAGCATGCATGATCACAAAACTGCAATTCATCTGCTGCATGAAGTCTGCAATATTCAAAAACTGTCATACGTAATTCTTCAGCTCATTACAATGGAAAATAATAATGTTTGAGTCCAGATTCTCAGTTAATTATTTACTGAGATGACAAGTATACTAAAGATTTACATAAATTGTTTTGCTCATTTGCCATAGACAATACACAATTGTAGTCTTGAAAAATGGTTTGTCCCAGCTGATTCAAATTCAACAGTTATTTCCTGACACACTCCTACATTTGAGAACATTCATGCAACGTTGGACTTTATTGGAGCTTTTCCTCAAGCACTGAATAAATTCATAACCACTCATAAAATGTGTTCCATTAGTAATAGATAAGCCAGCTGCTTCTGATGATCCTACACAATTCAGCAAATTGCTGATGATCCCCATTGACTGCATCTATATGAAAAACAGAAGAATAAGAAACACTTAGTAGAACACAGGCAAATCCAAGCATAAGTATTCCTACATTTAGACATGATGTTAGAGCCAAAGTTAAAACTATCATATTCAAACTTTCTAGATTTTTTTTAAAAAGGGGCTCCATCAGCAGTATCAGTAGTTATTAATAGCATTATCCTAAAGAAAAAAATAGACACAAGAAGATGTCTAGTCTACTTTTGGCATTTCCCACCTCATTCTTGTATCTACTTTTATCTACTCTTTGAGGAAGAAAGTTGTTGGCAAGAGAAGTTAGGAATTTTCCTGGAAGGATTGTGCTAGCAAAGTTTGTCTTTCAATAGATGTCAGGTTTATTAAAGTCCCCCTCACTACTACTCATGACTCTTTGAAAGATCTGTGTTTTATTTTGGGGGAAAAATCAATAATCAACATCTTCTGCTTGATTTGGCAGCAATAGTAGACACCAATAATGATTCCTTTCTTCACTTACTTTAACCCAGATACTTTCTTGAGTATCACAAAGTTCATTTACATGGATTTCTGAGCAGGAATGGATACTTTTAAAATGTAGTGCAATTCCTCCTCCTTTCTACTGTTGCAACTGAAATTTTTCAATTTATTATATTCCAGTCATTGAAGTCATCACACTAAGACTCCATTTTACCTATTGCAGCATTTTTGCGGTTTTGTACTAGGAGTTTAAGCTCATCTTGTTTAATTTCTATACCATAGGCATTAGCATATAGACAAGGAAAGGCATGAACTTTATGAGCCAATATTCTTTCTGATTTTTCACTGAGTGTTTTTTTAATCGGCCCCACTAGAGAAAGATTCCCTCCCCCCAAGATGGCACTGAGATAATAGCTTGCATATAGAATAGGACTGTTTTATCTATATTTATTTTACTTTGGAAGCCTTTTTTTAATTTCTGTTTTTATGCCTACAGTAAACATTATTCACTGGATATTTGGAGGTCTAAGCTATGTCAACCAATAGTTTCTAAGGAGAAAGGGAGGGTGACTTAATTGGCAATGAAAGATTCAATTGGCTAACTCACCTTTTTATAAGAAATGGAATTGTAGAGAGGGATGTGCTGGGAATTTATACTTTTTGAAATGGATTACAGTCTTGTAATCTGTCAAGAGATTTTTTTAAAAAAGTTGATCATTTCATAAGCTTAGATTTAATAGATGGTTTTAAGGTGGGTCTATATCCAAAGAATTATTGATTCTCTTAAATTTAAAGGAACTCACAAATAGGCAAAAGCTGGGTATAGAAAGGGAGACGGCTCTTTTAAGAGGATTGTCCTATCAGTGGATGTGTTAAAACGGACAAGATAATGAGGAATGTTTTCAAGAATTACCTATCCTGGAGACTGGGTCACAGGAAGTCTTGAACATCTATGGTAATTTAATAGAGGATATGCAAAGCAAGTTAGTATCAAAACAAGCGATACAATAAAAACCAGTAGTGTAATTTCTAAATCCTGGTTGTGCTGGGTATATGTTGAAGTTAAAAATTTCCTAATTGAAAATTATCAATGATATTGGGAAATAACTTTTCCACGTACCAAGAATCCTGATTGATTTTTTAAAAAGGCAGAGTAAAACCTATTGAAAATAAAAAGCACAAGGCACAGAAATAACTCTGGAATAGCCTTGTACAGGCTTCCAATTTAAATGACCAAATTACTTTCTGGCATATAGTTATGGACCAAATGAAAAAAAATGGATTCACCTACTAGGCACTTATTCCTGAAGATTGCTTGGGTAAATATTTTGTGAATTGATTTTTAGGGATAATCCATCCCCCTAGGAAACTGCAGCATCAAGAGCTTTTCTCTTGGGAACCAGTCACTCTTTTGGAAAAAGCTAAGTTAATTACACTTTTTAAAAAGGGAAATACTCATGCCACATTTGTTAAAATCAAACATGGATTGGTGGAACTTAGTGCTGGAAGCATTTTTCTCATATGTGAAAGGTCACTCTATGCCCCCAAAGATTGGAAACTATCTATTACCAAAGTACAAAAAGAATGATAGAGTTGACCCTACTATCATCCCATTAGCCTGCTAAATATCATCATCAAGCTGTATGTCAGACGTCCCCTGTGGAAATAACAGGAATGGATGAAGCAGAAGAAAAAGATTCACTGATGAGCAGGCTGGTATTAGAGTGAGAAGGTTCACCATAGACTGAGAAATACGCAGCTACACCTAAAGGGATATTATATGTTGCTTTTATAGATTTAAAATAAACCTTTGATATCCCTTACTGTGATAAGCTGCTCCTCTTGATTAAGCAGCTATATGTGAATACTTATGTTCAGATTAGATGTAACCAGGGAAATCTTTCTTCCCCAATTCTAGGGCAGAAAAGGATTAAGCAAGGCTGTATTCCAGCACCCAATTTGTTTTAATTTTTATTTAAATAGTATGGGACAGGCCCTTGCCCAAAAGAGCAGCCCCTAGTTTCCTTGGGTTGATTAATGGACATTCCGTGTGCACAGGTGCTGCTGCAATCTTTTTATTGACACCTGTGAGGATGAAAAGGACATCACAAGCTTTGGTTGCTTGTTTCAAGAGGAATCTCTATTAATAAAAGACCAAACACATGAAGATAATTGGGCTTTTAAAGAAAATCAGTTACCCATAACATTGGCAACTTATTAGGCACAAAATTCAACAAGTAAGTGCCTTTAACTATTTAGGAATTCTATTTAATGCAATGACTTCTTGGAAAACACAAGTACCTTTGTTAAAGAACAGTACCTCAGGAAGCTCAGCGACCATACTCAAATATTTTAGAAAAGTGTATGTGTGCATGTATTTTATACCAGCTGCTGTGCATGTTTTGAGGCTATGGTTATAGTTCAAATGCTTTATAGCAGGGGTTGGCAACCTTTTTTCCATCAGGGACCACCCCCGTCGGAAATTTTTTTTCAAGGACCGGGGGGCGGGGTTTGCGGGTGGCAGCCAATCGGACGGACAGGGCGGGGTTTGCAGGCCTGCTGCTCCAGGAACCAAGGGCATTTTTGGGGTCCCCAGAGCCTGCTCCTTCGAAGGGGCAAGCTCTGGGGACCCCGAAAATGCCCTCGGTTCCAACAGGGAGGCAAAAGCCTCACCGCGCACGCGCATGCTTCAGGGCCGCTTCCCTGCGGTGTGGAGATTTTCCACCCTGCCCCCTCCCATGCCGGTCAGCTGTGCAGTGGGGAAGCAGCCGGTAGCCTGCGTGTGGCGAGGCTTTTGCCTCCCTGCCAGGACTGAGGGCATTTTCTGGGTCCCTGGAGCTTGCCCCAAAAATGCCCTCAGTTCTGGCAGGGAGGCGAAAAGGCACGTGCGCACGCTGCTGCCGCTGCAAGGGGAGGCCCATCTCCGCCCTTCTTTGCCACGTGCTGATAGGTGGAGGTGTTTCCCCTTCTGGGCCTCCACCAATCAGCTGCTCCGGCTCACCCTGCGGCCCACTTCCTAATGGCCCACGGGCCACCGGTGGGCCGCGGACCACAGGTTGCTGACCCCTGCTTTATAGGAATCGAGTTTGATACTGACTTTGGTTAATTGGCGACAATGCAAAGTCAATTTTTAAGGGATGCTTTCAAACACAGTTCTTTGCCTAGAATCTAGTATGCTTTTAATTAAGGGCATGGGTCTTATATTACATTTTGTGTTTTCTTCCTACTCCTTAGCATCCATAACCTGATTGTTGCCTTTCACTCTCAGTGGGGAAAAAATGTTAAAACAAGATGTTTGTGCTACTTCATCTCAATCTGTAATTTCCCTGGAGATAGAGAGCAGAAAAGAGGTCCTAAACAAGAGAGTAATGGAAACAAAGCTTCAGAAAGGTTTGAGTCATGTGCCATTATTTTCACCACTTTTTGGCACAATGAAAGCTTATATCCCAGCTTGATATCTATATATTTTAATCTCAAAGGGCTGTAGAAGTGTATTTACCTTGGCCCATTGTAACATTCTTCCCTTGACCTTATTAGTGGGCAGATTCTGCCATATCCCAGTTAAAAGCCATTTCTGCCTAGATGGCATAGGGGAAATCCTGTCTATGGGACACATACTCCTTATACGCAGCACGTACTTCATACAGAGATTTAGAGGAAAAATATACCTCTTTAGAAGAAAAGAGCTATTGATGGAGGAACAAAAATAAATCAATTTTTACTATTATATCAGAAGAATTAAAGATAATCCAGCAAGAATTTGCTTAACAGTGTTATGAATTTTTATTCCTATATCATTTACTCTGTTACATTTTGTTGCATTTTGCTATTATAGCTTTAAGAAGAAAAGCCTCCTCTTATTTCCCCTTGATTTATTCATGGCCATCTTGGGTTTTAGAAATTTTCTTACTACTTGTTCCTTTACCTTTGAATTTCCCTCCCTGCTTTTCCATTGTTATTTCAATGAATGCTCAGCATTACTGGAGCTTTTCTCCAATACTGAAGAAATTAAGTCTTTCCAAATGAACTCAACTAAAATTGACCTTTCGCTGAACATAAGGATAGATTTTAAGAAATTCTTCCTGTTTACATTCCTTAAGCCTATTGTTAAATACTAATATCTCGATTAGTACTGCGAATCATTGTATCATGATTCATTGTATCAGCCCTGTCCCTGACTGCTGTTAATAGCTCAACTTCTTGACTGCTAAATCTCATTTGGATGGTCATTGTTTCTATTTTTTCCTTTTGTTTATATTGTCCTATTGATTTAAAGTTTGTACAACTTCTATGTACATGAAATGTATACAAATATATACCAATATTCTTTGGGGAGGAGGGTACAGCAAGATAAAGAGAAAGCGATGCCTGTGCTATACTTCTCCCAATTCTGGAATTTTTAAAAAAGTATTATTGCCTTTTCCTCCTCCTGCAAGTGCTGCAAATTTCCTTAACACCAGCAACAAAAGAATTACAGTCTTTTGTACAGGGATGGTAAAAGGGGAATAGAGTGATTTTTAGTTCTAATTTTTATCATGTTTATATTCTTAATAGTGTACTAATGTTTTTACTTGATTTGCATTTTTAAGTTGGGCTCTGACTGTAATAAATAAAAACTAACCAGCAATATGCTCACATCTTTCTACACCATTGTAGTCTTTATCTGATGTCCTTATTTCAGGGTTTTCATCTTCAACCTTGCACAGATTCAGTTTAAAGCCCCCCAATAATGTTTATCATACTTCCGCCAATCACATTTTTACTACTCCTGTGGGATGCAATTCATCTTATGCCAGCAATCCATCATCCAGGTAATTTAGTTCAGAGGCTCAGAAACTATGCCTCACCTTTCAGTACTATTTGCACAGCTAAGCCTTCTTCTGCAATATCTTTCTATCCATTTGTGATCATCTTCCACAGACTGGACAGATGGATGAGAACACTCCCTGAGCCCTCTGGTTGTAGAGCTTCCTCCCTAAATTTCCTTGTTGTTTTCCAAATGCCATTTGTCTACACCGGAATAGCTAATTGCCAATAATCTAGATAAATCCTGGAAATTGTTCTGTCACATCCCTGATCATTGCTTCTGTCGGGCCGCATGCATACTTCAGAAGCCTGAATAGATCAGTTGTCCTCCTTCTACCCTACACGAAGCCACTGTCTATTATCTGTTCTGCTGGGTCTCTCACTCAGAATTTATTTCCTCTATGAGGGCCTGAGAACTGTTTCTGAGTTCCAAAGGTCCATCATATCTTTTATACCTCTTGCTTTTGGAAGTAATCCACTGGACTTTATTGCTTGCTTATGGTTCTCCTCCTTCTGGAAGGTTGCTTCTTCTCAATTTCTCTTGTAGTCCCCCCCTACAATTTTCATTCCCTCTGATCACCAGCTGAAGGTGAATCATTTACTGCTCAAATGCTCTCACCTCTATAACCCTTCTAGCTTATTCACAGGCAGGAACACAAACATACTACGAGCATTGCAGGTGACGTCTGCAGATTCCTGCCAATTTATTTTCACCCTTGCTTCTCAAGGGTCCACAGTATAAAGCTTTTGTTTCTTTGTGTTGCATTTTCAGTTTCTTGTTAGCCAAGTACATATGGTTCACTTAGATGAAAAATTTCTCAGGGACTCCCATCTTAACACCCTTAATAGATAATCTGCTGCTTTTCTCATTCACTTACTCATTCTACTTGGTTACCAGAGGTAAGTTTGCTCTTCCTTTCCTTTCCTTTCCTTTCCTTTCCTTTCCTTTCCTTTCCTTTCCTTTCCTTTCCTTTCCTTTCCTTTCCTTTCCTTTCCTTTCCTTTCCTTCCCTTCCCTTCCCTTCCCTTCCCTTCCCTTCCCTTCCCTTCCCTTCCCATTCCCATTCCCATTCCCATTCCCATTCCCATTCCCATTCCCATTCCCATTCCCTTCCATTTTCTCCTCTCCTCTCCTCTCCTCTCCTACAATTGACCTCATGCTTACAGTGACAAAGATATTTGACCTTCTTAGAAATCAGTTTAGAAATCTGAATAAGGGAGCAGATTTCTACTTCCTTTTTTGTGTGATGCCCATGACAGTTGCCAGAAGCAGATTTCTTTTAATATATGGCAAGTCAGTTCATGAATTTCCCATTTCTGTGTGAAAAATGCACTGAAATAGCATGACACATGAATTTGTGTCTATTTCCACCCATTTTATTTACTACTGAGGAATAATCTTCCAGTGGCAGAACTGAATTGCATTATTTGTAGTGGATTCTAGTATTATGCCCTGGAGACTTTTTAGTTTGGTTAAGTTAAATACTTTTTAGATGATCATAGAGAAATAAACACTTGTGCAGTAGTAGTAGCCTAAAATAGTGAATAATTGCAGACAGCTTTGGCTGATCTATACCGTACAGTATATCCTAGTGATATTCAGATTATCTATTTATTATCAATTAAATTGGCCACGGCCCCAGATTATCTAAAATGAAGTGTAGGGGAGCAGATTTTAGGCCAGGCCATCCATAGACTTTGGTAATTTTACTGAAATTTGGTGCATTAGTATCTACTTAAGTTGAGGGACAGTGATGATCCATAAGGTAGTGAATACGAATGAATGAGAAATTAAGGCCTATAGGGGTCAATCACAACCTTGTAAAGCAGTGCTTTCCAAACTGCTGCCGTTGGCGACACACCAACGGCGGCAGCAGCGTGGGGGGGGGGGCGTGTGGCGGTAGCGGCGTGCACAGCGGCGGCGGCGGCAGCAGCGGCAGCAGCCTCCTGTTTTCTGCTAAAATGCAAAAGCGCTGATGGCGCACCGCTGCCGTCATCGCTGCTGCCGCTGCCATGCACACCACCACCACACGCGCCCCCGCGCCGCCGCCATGTACGTCCACTTCCGGGTTGTCACGACACACTAAACGGTGTGTTGTGGCACACTAAAGTGTCACGACACACAGTTTGGAAAGCTATGTTGTAAAGCATCAAATGGGGTATAAAATTTGTACACTCTAGAGCAGTTCCTGGCTACTGATTTCTGGATCCTTGTTTCGTTCCCAGCAGTTAGAGAGGAGTTTCATACATGTCTTCCCTGTAGGTTGTTGTTATTGCTTGCCATCCAGTGAATCGAATCTTTGGTTTTACCTTGCTAACAAGCTTAGTTTGAAGAAAAACTGTAAGCATAATTCAGGAACTTGGTATCTTGTAACTCATGTTTCTTATAAATGGATGTGGCTTCTAGTTAAAGAAAGGAGTTAGTTTTCTGTTCATTGGGTCTTAGCTATTTCATATAGATGGCATGCATTTCACACGATCCCAAACTCTACACATTGTAACCCATAGATAGTATTGTGGGGGGCTGTCCTGGACAGATAGCATCTGGCTTTTTCCATCCTAAATGCCTTCCCTACAATTTTGCAATGAGGACTATTATATAACTGACCTTCTGAAAGGCATAATGTAATAGTTTAATTCTTATTGTCCCCTCTGTTTGATTGAATAGCTTGCTTTTCCTTTGTTGCTACACAATACTCTTTTTGTTTTATGTTTCTGCTGTAGTTATTGAGTTATTTCTTCCATTATAGAGTTTATGGAATAAAAAGCTTAGAGGAAATAAATTTGTCTGCATGGCCAAATAAAGACTTTCTGTATTTTCCACTGCATTTCTCAAGAATAGGTTGTTTGTGTTCTTACAACATTTACTTCCAAGATGAAAACAAAACACAAATGATAACTGGCTTGGATGACTGCTATTAAATTTTACCTCAGATCTAGAGACAGATAAACCGAAAGAAATAGACATGACCTTATGAACAGTATAAAAGAGCTAACCACAATTAGAAAAAAGAATTCTCAAAGCAGGCCCTATTTTTCTACCATGTTATTCCCAACCCTCCCAATACTATTAGCCTTAATTATTTGTTTAACTGGAGTATCTATCCCAGACTTGTAACAAAGGAGGTCACTCAACACCATATCAGAACAGCAAAGGAATCTTTGTCTTAAGGGTGTGCTCTGCAAGCAAATGGTATCTGGTTGGCCATTCTGAAGAACAAAATGTTGGACCTACGATGGGCGTTGGCCTGATCCAATAGGGCTGTTCTTAAGTTCTTAATTTTTGCCAACTTCTCATTAGGGAAAAAGAGAGGAGAAAATTAATAGAGGGGAGAAATGCTGCATCATTAAGAAGGCCTTCTTATAGGTGCCCCTGATGTCAAAGGCTTATTTTTGTGGCATTTAGGAGAGGGACTCTTTCTGTGTTATTCCCACACTGTGGAATACACATATCAAGAGTTGTATTTAATCTCCAACTCTCTTGGTAATTAGTAAATCTGTAAATATACAGTATATTTCTTTTGTTGCATGTATAACTAATACATAATTTTAGCACATTTTTATTGTTCATTTATATCTGTGTTTTTAAACTTTTATATTCTCTTTTTATTGTAAATTTTATTAGCTGCCTTGAGTGCTCATTAGAGCAGAAAGGCAGGATATGAATCAAATCAAATCAAATCAAATCAGATCAATAGTGATATTAATGCAAAAGTTCATGGATTTAAGAGGCCTATTAATAAACCAAATATATTTACCCAGAAGTCAAACTTTTAATCCTACTTAGTATTAGATTATATCCTTGCAGAACCATCCTATGCATATTTACTCAGAAACAAATCTCTTTTCAATAATGCATAGACCTTCTGCCTTATTTATTTATTTAAAATAACTTTGGCACTTTTTCAAACGTCTCCTATTGTAGAAATAATGTTGCCTGAAACCAAAATTATATTGGCATTTTCCCCCATGGACAGATGTATGACTCATGATTCAACTCATAAAAATTCTATCATAAATTAGGTGTCAGGAACAACAGGACATTAGGAGACATGTTTGCAATGACTTGTTGATTACTTGATGAATGTTTAATATGTAGGAAGCAGAGCTGTATGCATCAAATTGTTCAATATGAAATTACAATGACCTTTCATATTCTTCAAAAAAGTAGGTAGGGGCAAGCAGAGAGGGTCACAACAAGTACTGTACATAACTTTATATTGCTCTGCAAAGTGGTTGCTACCTTGACCTAAAACCTTTTCAAGAAGAATTGGCCTTATTTTCAGATCCTTCTTCCTTTCTCCTGGTATAACTGGCACAAAAGGTTTGGAATGCAATAAAAGCAATAAATCACTTTAAGACTATAATTCCATTGCCATTCAGCAATTAATTATTTCCCTGCCTGCCAAGTAAAGCTTCTTCTAAAGTTAGTGTGTCTAAGTTATTATTATATGTGTAGTTATACTAAATTCCCCTTAGTATCAATCAAGGACTTCAGATAAAATTTAGCTGGCAACCTTTCATGACTAGCAGAATATTGGGTTTAGAACCTCTTGTCCCTCTGGCATTCTGCACAATGAAATCTGGTCCTTTGAAGCTTGGACCTTCTCTATCTTCAGTGATCTTTCTGCACCCAGAACCTTTTTCAGTGATCTTCCACTGATCCTAGAACCAGCTTTCTTCAGCAGCTAAAACTGTCTAAACTCAGTGGTTTGCCAGCTATCTTCTTCTCTTCTCCACAGATGCTTTCTTGATACCTACATAGTCCATGTCACTTTCATCTCTCCCCAGCATGATGAACTCTGTGCATATGGAAATATCTTATATGTCATCTCCCAGCTCTTTCCTGGCCTCATATTATCAGCTACAAGTACAGCTTGTATTTCTGGAAGATCATGTGACAGGATGGCAGGCAGGGTTTGCCTGCTCCATTCTGTCTCAGCCTGCATAGAATTTACACTTTCATTTTCATATCTCCATGCACTTTCTACCAGTTCTGGTGGGAGGATTTGAAAGGCTGATGTGATGGAATGTGTCTGTGAATTGGGGTGTGTGTGATGTGATGGACTACAGCAACGCAGTTGGTTCTCAGGAAGCAGGGAGCACATTCCAAGGAGGGGGCAGGACAAGAGACAACACAGCTCAGAGATAGAGCGTGGGAAGACAAAGAGATTCAGAATAGCCCCGCCCTAGAGCCTCCCAGGTTATTTCCCTTTAGGTTAGAGTAGAGGAGGTTTAGTCTGGCAAGATTCTGTCTATAAGGTGTAGTCAAATAAAGAACTGAAGTTTGGATGGACTGATTCCTCATTGTTCTTGGATTAGGCCTGACAGCTGCCCAATCAATCAATCAATTTGGAAGGCCTGCATATGTCTGTGAAGTCTCAGACTATCCACTCCTGTTTTTTTTAATCCATTCAATTGTGTCCAATTCTCAGAGACTGCCTGGACAAGTCCCTGCAGTTTTCTTGGCAAGGTTTTTCAGAAGTGGTGTGCCATTGCCTCCTTCCTAGGGCTGAGAGAGAGTGACTGGCCCAAGGTCACCCAGCTGGCTTCGGGCCTAAGGCAGGACTAGAACTCATGGTCTCTTGGTTTTTAGCCTGGTGTCTTAACCAGTACACCAGACTAGTGCTTTCTCCTGTTGTATAGAATAATATAATTCAACTGGATGGCTATCCAATTCCAATTGGAATTATTAAAAATAAGCAGAGAATTGAACAGAAAATTAAGTCAAGACAATCTTATGGATGCCCCATGAAGAATGGTCTACCTAGTATATAAAATCTGTAAACTATCTAATATATACGATTTATATCATGTAATCCTTCTGAGTTTATTTTACCCTAATGTTCAAGCCAGAACAATGTGGGTCTTAGCTGGTGGCAACACCTAGTTGACGTTGTTTGAATTCAGACACTAAACAGTGTCAACCTTGGTTATACTTGGATGGGAGACCTCCAGGGAATACTAGGACTGAAGAACATCCCTGAAAAAGGCATTGGGAAACAGTTTCTACACCACTGCCAAGGAAACGAAATGGACGTGTCCATGATGTCATCAGGAACTGAGCTTGAATTGAAGGAGATGTTTGAAGATCAGCATAAGGGGATCAGAAAAGAATTGGAGAACAGAATGCAAGATAAGAGAAACATGGGTAAAATTTATAGCACCTGTTCCATTTTTTGAAGTGACCTTAAGAAAAGCTGGTTCCTCCAAATAAATAATAAGAGCAGGTTAAACATTTCTTTCAACCATGTTGCTATGTATAAGATATGCAGAGGGGAATCAAACTATTTTTCAGTTACTGAACTAACTTATGACTGAATCCTGTAATATGTCCCTAGCAATATGTCCCTAGGCCTGTGCAAACCATTAGGAGAGATATTTAATGAACTGCATATCTTAACTGCCTGCTTGGTCTGTCAGAAAAACTCTTAAAGTTTTGATGCTGTTGCCTTGGAACCCTTTCCAGTCTTCTGAGGATGCATATACTTATTTATTTTTCAAATTTTGCCACCGCCCATCTCCCCCAAAAGAGGGACTCTGGGCAGTTACTTGTGCAAAATATATTTTTGCTGGGATCTGCAAAAGATATTTTTGCAGAATCTGATCATGAGTCCATCTAGTTCAGCTTCTTGATTCAAATATTCACCATCTAGATGTCCCTACAAAGTCCACAAGCACAACTATTCGTGCAATATGTGTAATTTGGGTTCTCAATCAATTTACTTTGAGGGGTTCACACAATACATTGAAACCTAAGCTAATTAAACAGTTGGATATAGTAAGCAAGAAAAAAACTAACCAATTTTTAAAGCTAACCAAATGTTGTATGCTGTGTAACTGTATCAATAGGTTTTAACAAACCTGATTAAATTTGTGTTTACCAACATGAAGTAACCACACTGAACTACTGATTGTCTTTTTCCACTCCTGCCAAAAACTGTGTGCTCAATTATTATCTTCCATAAGTTATCAGAGTTAATGGTCTACTAACTGTGTATGAGTTTTTGAAATTCCCTCTTAAAGCTATCTAGGTGCATACCATATTTTGTAGCAGTGAATCCCATAAATTATTTGTGTAGAAGAAGTTCACTGCTACTCCCCTGAGCACAGTGAATATGCTCATATGAACATGTTTAGTTACAAATAGAACATGCTTAGTCACAGCTGAACCTAGAATAAAACTAAGCCACAATAATGGTTTAATTCCAGATTCTGCTGAAACCTTTATTTCTGTATTTTCCGCACTTAGGTAAAGACTATTCTCCTACTAGATTATGTGAAATTGCATTCCTTTAGATTTACACTGCATCCAGACTACATATTTTGTTATGGATGTTCTTATAGCAGAAGTAAAATTTCATCGTAAAATGTTAACCACATTTTCAACATGCAAGTCAGAGTTCTTCCCTTTTCTAATAAATTATTCATGATACTTAACCCCCCTCCAAGAAAACCCTGAAAGGATCAGCACTGATAACCTCAGTGTTTTAAGTGTTTTAAGCCTGTTCCCTTAAAAATCTTAGATTAAGTGATTGTTCCTAATGGATTACATGAAGCCAGTAGTTTATTTATGGAGAGGTTAGGGGAGAAACAAATGTTATGCATTACATTTAAACTGAAAGCATTGGGAAGCTGTGACCACAAGATTGGGAACAAGTTGAAAGAGGTGCTAAGATATAATTTTAAAGTCTGGCCTTGGTACTGAAAAGATAAATAAAAGTGGGAATACCGGTATGGAGTAAGAATAATTGATGAGAATGCTAATATATGCTAAATAGCAAGATAGCCTTCCCTTCCCTTCCCTTCCCTTCCCTTCCCTTCCCTTCCCGGAGCTAGATGCATTTAGCCTTTCTCATGATGTTTATTACAGATGGGTAAATAGAATATTCTTGTTTTTAAATAAGAGGATTCCAAAAGGCAAAACCATGCTGAACTGAGTGTGATGTTGATGGGTGAGACATATACTGTACCTATGGAGTCTCACTCGCTGGATCGTCACCTTGTTGTGGTGAGTGGGCTTGTGTGTTCCCAATGAACCCTGTGAGCGAAGCTGTTGGGAGTCATGTACTCCTGGTAGGGTCACCCATGGCGGTAAGGTCCAGGGGGAGGAACCAGACAAAGAACGATTCAAGAAAGTCCTCAACGGCAGAACAGGCGGAAGATAACAAGGTGTATTGTTACAACGGCTGCGAAGGCGGATGAAGGCTGCAGCAGACAAAAGGTCACCAATCGTCATGGTATCCATGCCATTGGATTAGAGCCTTTTTCTGTGAAGGTTGTGTGCTGATCGTTGTGCACCGATCTCCACACATAAAACAAATTCACGCACAGGCGTCTTCCAACCACACCAAACCCAAAACAACCAAAAGTCCCATGGCGATTGACGAATGGCAACGGGGGCAGGACTGTGAAATCCAGAAGCTCCTAGTCATGGATCAGCACATGGGCGGTGGATACGGATTCAGTCGCCCTGACTCAACGATCGAGGCAGTTGAGTAGTTCGGCAGCTGTATCCACGACTGAGCAGCCCTATTTAGGATCCACTCTGCTCACCCCATATGGGGAGGGGGCTAGAAAAGGTGCCCTAAACATGGTCTGCCTCATTTTCTCCCTGACTGGATTACCGCAACCAGTGGGGTCACCATCTAGCGGTCGTAAAAAACACATGAATTTTGGAACATGGAATATACGGACACTGCAAGACAATATGGATAGTGAACGACCTGAACGTAGGACTGCCATTATTGCAAGGGAGCTGAGACGTTTTAATATTGATATAGCAGCACTCCAAGAAACTCGAAGAGCAGGAGAAGGACAGTTGAAGGAAGAAAAAGGAGGTTATACCTTCTTTTGGAAAGGACTGCCTGAACAAGAACGACGAATACATGGGGTAGGCTTTGCTATCAAAAACGACCTTATGAAGCTCTTGTCAGAAGTTCCCACTGGGATTAACGAACGACTCTCAACTCTCCGAATAAAACTCGCCAAAAACCAACAGGCAACTATCCTAAGTGCTTACGCACCAACACTAGATGCAGATGAGGATATCAAGGAAAAATTTTATACCCAGCTGGACACCATCTTATCAGAGATACCAAAGGAGGATAAAATTATCCTCCTGGGCGATTTCAATGCAAGAGTTGGGCGTGATTTTGATTTGTGGCCAGGGATCATTGGGAAAGAAGGAGTTGACAACAGCAACACGAATGGAATCTTACTTCTGACTAAATGTGCAGAGCATAACCTTGTCATTACTAGCACACTCTTTCGCCAGAAAAATAAATTTAAAACATCATGGAAGCACCCATGGTCGAAGCACTGGCATCTTTTAGATTATGTAATTGTCCGTGCTAGAGATCGCCGTGATGTACTTCTCACCAGAGCCATGATGAGCGCCGATGACTGCTGGACAGACCATCGATTAATTTGATCCATGATGGCCATAAAGATTGTCCCTTGTCGTAGGCTCCAAGGAAGAAAACCAAGGCGTAAAATGAATACACTGGCCCTTCAAGATCCTATTAAACGAGCTTGCTTTCAATCAACTCTCAAGGAACATCTGCCTATGGAACTTCCTGAAAATGTTGAGGAACACTGGATTAAATTGAAGACTTCTATTATTTCAGCATGTGAACAAACTATCGGATACCAGACTAAGAGACATCAGGACTGGTTTGATGAGAACAATAGTGAGATTGAACATATTATTGACAAGAAAAGGAAAGCCTTCCAGATATGGCAAAAAGATATTAACTGTGCCGTTAAGAAAAAAATCTACGCCAGTGAAAAGGCAGAAGTCCAAAGAAGAACTAGAGAACTTAAGAACATATGGTGGATAAAAAAAGCCCAAGAAACCCAACATTTTGCAGATGCTCATGATGCACGGGGCTTTTTTAATGCCATAAAGGCCATCTATGGACCAACAAACCATGGTACAATTCCCTTACGCTCAGTAGATGGTGCTAAACTTCTAAAGGACAAAGATTCTATTGCACTGCGCTGGAAAGAGCATTACTACAATCTCCTTAATCGTCACTCTACTGTGGCTGATGAAGTCTTCTTGCAAATCCCGCAAAAACAAATAAGAAATGAGCTTGCAGTACCCCCTAGTTTGGAGGAAGTCAGTAAAGCCACTAAACAAATGAAAAATAACAAAGCTAGTGGACCTGATGGGATTCCTGCTGAAGTCTTTAAAGAAGGCGGGCCTGAACTTACACAACAACTTCATAAGCTCATCGAAAAAATCTGGATGAGGGAGGAGATTCCAGCAGACTTTAGGGATGCCATAATTATCACTCTCTTTAAAAAGGGTGATAGAACAGACTGTGGAAACTATCGAGGCATCTCCCTTCTAGCCACAGCAGGCAAAATCCTGGCAAAGATAATTGCAAACCGTCTCCTATCAGTATCAGAAGACATCCTCCTTGAAACGCAAAGTGGCTTCCGCCCTTCCAGGGGAACAGTGGATATGATCTTCACCGCACGACAGCTTCAAGAAAAATGCAAGGAGCAAAGCCGCCCTCTGTACATGGCGTTTATTGATCTGACTAAAGCTTTTGATACTGTAAATCGTACTGCTCTCTGGACCATCCTTCTGAAAATCGGATGCCCTGATAAATTTTTGAACATCTTGCGGTTACTCCATGACGACATGATGGCAACAATCCTGAATAACAATGGCTCTCAAAGCGATCCATTTAAAGTGGAATCCGGCGTTAAACAGGGATGTGTTATTGCTCCAACCTTATTCGCTATCTTCATCGCTATGATTATACACCTTGTTGAAGAGAAACTTCCTACTGGTGTAGAAATTATATATCGAACAGATGGAAAGCTTTTTAATCTTAGTAGGCTGAAAGCAAAAAATAAGGTAATTGCAACTTCTGTTATAGAACTTCAATATGCTGATGATAACGTAGTCTGTGCACACTCCGAGGAAGATCTTCAAACTATCCTAAACATCTTTGCAGAAGCATATGAAAAGCTCGGCCTCTCGATTAACATTAAAAAAACCAAAGTGCTTTACCAGCAAGTTCGAACCAATCCCTCTGCAGCGCCATCAATCCAGCTTAAAGGTGTGTCACTAGAAAATGTCGATCACTTTTCTTATCTCGGCAGCCATCTATCTACAAAAGCCGACATCGACGCTGAAATTCAGCATCGCCTGAGCTCTGCGAGTGTAGCTTTCTCCCGAATGAAGCGTAGAGTGTTTGAGGATCGGGACATTCGCAGGGAGACCAAAATGCTTGTTTACAAAGCCATTGTACTACCAACCCTTCTGTACGCCTGTGAAACATGGACCCTCTACAAACGCCACCTCCAACTTCTTGAAAGATTCCATCAACGCTGCCTCCGAAAAATTCTGCAAATTACTTGGGAAGATAGGCGGACTAATGTTAGCATATTAGAAGAAGCGAAAACCACCAGCATTGAAACAATGATCATCGAACATCAACTTCGCTGGACCGGTCACGTTGTTCAAATGCCTGACCATCGTCTTCCAAAGCAGCTACTTTACTCCCAACTTAAGAATGGAAAACGGAATATTGGTAGACAGCAAAAGAGATTCAAAGATACTCTCAAAGCTAATTTAAAAAAATGTAATATCAGCATTGAGAACTGGGAAGCCCTAACTCATGAGCGTTTCAATTGGAGGTCATCCTTTATTAATGGCGCTATGGACTTTGAAGAAGCACGAGTACAGGGCGAAAAGGAGAAAAGAGCTAAAAGGAAGGCACGTCAGGCAAACCCTCATCATGACCGTCTCCCACCCAGAATCCTATGCCCTCATTGTGGGAGGTTGTGCGGATCCAGAATTGGTCTTTATAGCCACTAACGGATCCACCGTTAAAATTTTACCTTTGGAAGACAATCTTACTCGGCTACGAGTGATCGCTAATCGCATGCCTATGGAGAGACTAATTCTCTCCATTTGTTACTCTTGTACATATGACAAGGAACAACTCTCCTTCCAAAAGTGTCCCCTTGTAGACTATACATGTAGTCATCAGATGGGATCTTGCTGAAAGGGTTGTCCCTTTCTGATGTCGTGACAATTCATTCTGGGACAAGGTGGTGCTCTCTTCAGGGAGATTTTTTCCAAGAACAATTTAATGTTTAGCAAATTGGTGAAACTTGGAGGGGGGCGGTATTTTGTTTCCTAGGCTGTATCGTGATACCTGTTGGAAATGAGCTGATGCTACTTACATTCTCAAAGAATATTTCCCAAATCATAAAGACAAATTTTAGATGGATAGCTCTTTATTTGGGGTGTGTTTGGGGACTAATGATGGAAATTTCAAGGATTTTGCCACACTTTGAGACACAATTCCTAATAGAACAGATTCCCTTGGGTTACAGTGGCATCTACTTCACTGGAGATGTTTACATAGAACCTGGATGCCCATTTGACATAAATGCTGTATTTAAAAGATTCTTGCTCTGACAAAAGTTGAAACCACAGCGTACATGATAAATGCAGCCAAAGAGCCTCTTTTTGTACTTTTTTCCTTTATCAATTGATCTCTGGAAAAAATAAGCTGAATTTGAACATTGCTGTCCCAAAGCAACCTAGGTGGGGAGGGGACATGCAAGATGAAACATAGGATCTCAATAACTTCAATATGTAGTCCCTGTCTGAAGCAGACCTTTCTTTTCAGTCATGATTGTTTCACAAATAGGTTATGAAAAAATGCTACGTCTTTCTGCTTTATCTCTAAAACGACTGTTCGTGAAGAGTAGGGAAGTGCCTCCAAGGAAAGGTAGCACTGACCTTTTATCTTTGACCAAACTGTTTCCCCCACCCCTGCAATGATTTTATTCTAGTTACTCTGGAACACTTCTGCTTTAAAAGCTTCCAAAATGTCAACAAGGAGCAGAGCAGCCTGATCTCAGCTGGGAAGCTGTTCCACAGCACTGGAGCTGCCTCAGAAGAGCAGCACCTCTGCACTTCAGCTCCCTGGACCTCCCAAAAATATGGGATCAGTAACAGTTTTTTTTCACTAACAGTTTGATCTAATTGGTTGATGGTTCTAGTTGGACTAGGTGGTCCTGCTGACACACCCTAAAGGGCTTTATGGATTAAGACCAGCACTTCAAATTGTACCGGGAAACCAACTGTCAACCTATGCAAGATCCACAAAACTGGTGTTATATGCTCCCAGTGGCAGGACCCAGAAAGTATGTGGGCCACTACATTTTGGACCAATTGTAGTTTCTGAGTTATTTTTAAGAGGAGCCCCAAGTAGAGTAAGTTACAGTAGTCTAGCTGGATGGTGACAATTTATTTATTTATTTATTTATTTATTTATTTATTTATTTATTGTTTGATTTATATCACCGCCCATCTCCCCCCACAAGGGGACTCTGGGCGGTTTACAACAAAATTGATTAATTAAAAACATATAAAATACAATACATTATTCCAATTTAATTAGATATAAATATATAAAATCCAAGAGGTTATGTTATTGTTTAAGGAACTCTATGGTGCCAGCCACCTCCAAGAGGAGCTATTACCCCCCCCCCCATCCCAGGCGAGGTGGCAGAGCCAGGTCTTCAATTGCTTTCGGAAGGTCAGGAGTGTGGGGGCCTGCCTCACCTCCAGGGGGAGAATGTTCCAAACGGCGGGTGCCACTGCCGAGAAGGCTCGCCTCCTGGACCCCGTCAGATGGAATTCTTTTATAGACGGGATCCGTAGCAAGCCCTCTCTGGATGACCGGGTGGGGTGGGTCGACGTTCTGGGGGTGAGGCGGTTCCTTAGGTAACCTGGTCCCATGCCATGTAGGGCTTTAAAGGTAACAACCAACACCTTGAATTGCACCCGGAAGCAAACTGGTAACCAGTGCAGCTCACGCAGCAGAGGTGTCATATGTGCCGATCTTGAGGCACCCATAACTGCACGCGCAGCTGCATTCTGGACCAGCTAAAGCTTCCGGATACTCTTCAAGGGTAGCCCCATGTAGAGCGCATTGCAATAGTCTATGTGAGAGATGACCAGGGCATGAGTGACTGTATGGAGGGCATCTCGGTCCAGGAAAGGGCGTAGCTGGCGTACAACTTGAAGTTGCATAAACGCCCTTCTGGCCACGGCTGCCACCTGCTCATCGAGCAGGAGCCGTGAGTCCAGAAGGACCCCCAGGTTCCGCACCAAGTCCGAACGGGGTAGTGCCACCCCATCCAGATCTAAAGATAACAACTCTCTGGATCCCGAGGTGCCATCAATCCACAGCCACTCTGTATTACCAGGGTTCAGCTGAAGCCTGTTGTTCCCCATCCATACCCCCACAGCCTTCAGACACTGAGAAAGGGCAGCCACTGCATCACTTAACTCACCCAGGATGGAGATATACAATTGAGTATCATCAGCATATTGATGATACCTCATCCCATGTTGGCGGATGATCTCACCCAGTGGTTTCATGTAGATATTAAACAGGAGAGGGGAGAGAACCGAGCCCTGCGGCACCCCACAAAGTAGGGGCCGAGGGTCGGACCTCTCATCTCCTATTACCACCGATTGGGACCGATCCCGGAGGAAGGAGGCGAACCAGCGCAAGACTACGCCGCCCACCCCCAACTCTCCGAGCCGCCCCAAAAGGATACCATTGTCAATGGTATCGAAAGCCGCTGAGAGGTCAAGAAGAGCCAGGATGGACGCACTGCCTCCATCCCGCTCCCGCCAGAGATCATCTGTAAGTGCGACCAATGCAGTTTCCACCCCATATCCCGGCCTGAACCCTGACTGGAAGGGGTCTAGATAATCCGTATCATCCAGAATTCTCTGGAGCTGTAATGCCACCACTTTCTCAACCACCTTCCCCAAAAAGGGGAGGTGGGAGACAGGACGAAAATTGTCCAACACTGTAGGGTCCAGCGATGGCTTCTTGAGGAGGGGGTGCACCAGCGCCTCCTTAAAAGCAGCCGGAAACACTCCCTCTCCCAAGGACGTAACAACCATTGCATGGACCCAGCCACATGTCACCTCCCTGGCTGCTTTCACAAGCCAGGAGGGACATGGGTCAAGATGGCATGTGGTGGCTCTTACAGTCCGGAGTATCCTGTCCACTTCCTCAGGCCCAACAGGATCAAACCGTTCCCAGATAACCGGGCAAAGACATTCCCTCGGCATCTCCCCAGACCATGCATCACGCCTGGAGTCCAGCTTAGAGCGAATCTGGAAATAGTAATGACAATGACAATGACAATGGCATGAGTAGCTAGGTTCTCCTGCTCCAGGTAGTGTTGCAACTGATGCACCATCTGAACCTGGGTGTAGAACCCTCTGGTCACAGCTTCCACCTTCTGTTCTAGCTGGAGCTGTGAATCCATAAAGACCCCCAACTTGCAAACCATCTGCCTGATGGGTAGTACTTGCCCATTCAGAATTCTCAAACTCCTGAATGGCCAGGCCATGATAAAGAATTTAGAGCTGGACTTGAGGAAGTGAGAGAGCCATTAAGGAGGGAAGGAAGCAACAGTCCAGAAACAGAAAGAAATGTAAGAAAGAAACTCAAAATAATCTACCTTGGTTTTGTTGAGACAGAAACTTGGTCAGGCTTTCCAGATTCCATTATTATACCCTACAACAAAAAGGTAGCATTCCTGGAATCCCTGCAGTGTCTGTTTCCTGACCTGGTCTACATCTAAGGCTGACAGCCATAAAGGTTCATCCTTACCACACCTTAATCTTTTTTTTCATACTAATAACATGTAATCAGAGAGCCAGTTTTGTGTAGTGGTTAAGGCACTAGTCTAGGAACCAGAGACTCTGAATTCTAGTCCTGCCTTAAGTGTGAAGCCAGCTGGGTGGCTTTGGGCCAGTCTTTTTCTTTCTCACTCCTAGGTAGAAGTCAATGGCAAACCACTTCTGAAAATGCTGGTAAGAAAACTGTGTGGACTTCTCCAGGCAGGTGTCAAAACCAACTCAAAGGCACAATACACACTCTCTCTGGGTTCAGAAACTTCTGATGGTACTTGGATAAGAGACTAGATTGCAAAATGGAAAAACATCCAGGAAGAAGGCATTGCTTCCAAGAACATTAAGCCCATGAAGTCACCAGAAGTCTAACTTGAAAGAGACATTGATTTTATATTCAGACATATGTATATAAATATAGAATGATTTTGGTCTAATGCAGAGCTTTCCAAACTGTGTGTGGTGACACAAAAGTGTGTCGCCACACACAGCGTGGTGTGTCGCCACACCACCCGGAAGTGGCGGCGCACGCGTGCACGGTGGCCGCAGCCGCGGTGCAGCTTCCGCGTTTTAGCGGAGGCTGCCGCCGCTGCCGCCACCGCCGTGCACGCGCGCGCTGCCGCACGCCCCCCCACGCCACCGCCATGCACGTGCGGCTCCCCCCCGCCGCCGCCATGCACGTGCGCCCCCCCGCGCCGCCGCCGCTGGTGTGTCGCCAGTGGCGGCACTTTGGAAAGCCCTGATGTAGTGGTTAAGGTGCTGTGCTAGAAACCAGGAGACTGAGAGTTCTAGTCCCGCCTTAGGCATGAAAGCCGGCTGGGTGACCTTGGGCCAGTCCCTGTCTCTCAGCTCTAGGAAGGAGCCAATGGGAAACCAGGAGACTGTGAGTTCTAGTCCCGCCTTAGGTATGAAAGCTGGCTGGGTGACCTTGGGCCAGTCACTCTCTCTCAGCCCAACTCACCTCACAGGGTTGTTGTTGTGGGGAAAATAGGAGGAGGAAGGAGTGGTGCAAGGTCACACAGCCACCCTAGAAACATATTTAAGGATTCCCTTACTAACTTTACTCAGACTGAAGAAGCTCCTTGGATAAGGAGTGAAACGTTTCTACTGAGAAAATAGAAATCCAGTTGACATGATTCAAGCCACAGACTGTTCCACCTGGATGACTGAGAACCTTCATCGAGTATTAGGTATGTTCGCCGCCTTGAGTTATTTGTAAAAATAATAAAGGCGGGATAAATAAATAAACAAACAAACAAACAAACAAATAAAAATAAATAAATAAACTCCAGGTTATGTACTCCCAAACAGAACTGGTACATGCTGCAAATTCCAGGACAGAACGCAATCTACTTAGATATAGGTTCATACAATATATTTTCCAACAAGTCAGGATGATCTTAATGTATTGGAATGTTTTGCAATGCTTCTGAGATTTAGCTGCAAACAATTCCACGTCTTTCTGCCTTTTACATCCAGTTTTATTTTTAATACATCTGTTCAGGAAAGTTGTGTTATGCTCAGCTGCAATTTTAATATAAATTTTTCCCCACAAGATGGCACTATAACTCTTTAGATAGTAATTTTAAAAGTGTCTCATTCTTTGTCTTGAAATGCATTATTTCATATATGATAGAAGACAAACAGATGTTTAAAGAAAGATATTTACTGTGCAGATAATTTTGGGGTGTGTGTGTATGTGTGTGTTTGTATGAATGTTCCTTTTAGTTGACTTTGTAAACATTATATACTTATACTCAGGAGCAACACCAGAAAAATCTAATTTTGATAACGGTTAGGAAAGGACAGACTCTGCTGTATGCATTAAATACAAATATTCTGTGTCTGGGGGAGCAAATGGGAAGGAGGAGTGCAACCATCACTTACTATCTTCTGGGATTCCCTGCAAATGCATCAATACCAGCTTCTAAACACTAGAAGGGACATCATTTTTAACCCCTAAGTAATTAGGGGTGCCTACAGTGTGTGTGTGTGTTTGTGTGTGTGTGTGTGTGTGGGTGGGTGGGTGGGTGGTCAAAAAAGACAAGATGGCAGCTGCGATTACATGATCAAAGCCCATGCTGAATCAGGCTATCGGGAACTGTGTCCCAAAGGATTTGAAGATGCCATTGAGGAAACCTGAACTTTATGCTGTCATATACACTAACAACAAGGAAAATTCTCTGAATAAATATACTGGAACAGAAATACACATTGCTGGCTCCCAAAGCTATGGATATGTTTCTCAGAGCCCATCCAAAAGTTGCTGCCAAATTATAGTGTTTAATGTGACAGAAATTCATGTGGAATAATCATATTAACTGTTTAGAACAGTAAAATGGGCAATATCTGACTGAAAATCTTTAGTTTTGATGTCACATATTCAAAGAAACTCACACGTGCCAACACATGCAGTGGCCTCCAGCTATTGATTACAACCTGTATTATCCCCTGCCAGCTAACCAATGGCCATTATAGGAATTGTCATTCCAATTCAGCTAGAGGGAACCAGCGTGAGGAAAGCTGGAATAAACCGAGAATGCTTCATTCAGGTTCTAACAAAGTTGTACCTATACAGGATCAGCACATGCATCTTGAACTCCAACATTAAGACTAGTAGCTTATGCTACAACTATACAGTCTATTTCAATATTTACAGATGCAACATTGACTGTTGTTTCATATCCAGTTGTGCTAAAGGTGGCCTGTCAAGTAAGCAGCCAGGATGTACCTGTCCTCAAATTCAGGGATAGACAACATTCTTCAAATTTTGCAAGCGTGTGATAGGTACCCTCTGAAAACCGCCCAGAGTCCCCTATTTGGGGAGATGGGCAGGGATAAATAAAATAATAATAATAATAAAATGTCAGCCCTGCTGGATATGCCCATTACAAAACCTCTTCTTATCAAAAAGCAAACAACTCTCCCTAGGATACGCTATATCTTTTAATAGTACAAATAACTATGACGATAAAGGCAGGCGCTTTGCTTTATGGCATGCCAGCTTCCACTTTAATTTTTTTTAATTAAAACAATCTTTTAAAAATGTAAGAAAGGGCACAGGTAGCAAAGAAAGTTACTCCCCCACCTCCCTGGTGTGATTTCTTACCCTGCCTTGCTATTTGGTTTTGGGGCTTGCAAAATAGCTTGCTGATATCATACATGACAAGCTAGCAGCGCTAAAGTCATTCCATGCAGGTAAGGGCCTGCCTTTTCTGAGCATTCTCTCTCAAATTAATCCCCAGGATAAATGACCTACTTGCTCAATAGGTGAGACAGCTTTGAGCTGTCACTCTTAAATGGCCCTTTTTCATGAGCTTATTTGCATTTGCTGGTAGAGTGAACTGGTTTCTCAACAGACTCAGAAGTAACCTCAAGCTGATTAGTCAGTTCTAGGAATTCAGCACAAGGCATTTGATGAAAGGGTACATTAACTACATTTTAGGCAATCACATAAAAGTGTTACAGAATATATCTTAAACCAGTGTTTCTCAACCTTAGCAACTTTAAGATGTGTGGACTTCAACTCCCAGAATTCATTGCTGGCTGGGGAATTCTGGGAGTTGAAGTCCACACATCTTAAAGTTGCTAAGGTTGAGAAACACTATATTAAACTATTAAGTCTTTCTTTAAAAACATACATTTAGACAATCAAATAAAGGTGTTATGGAACTATTCAGCCTTTCTTTAAAAACATATATTTAGACAATCACATAAAAGTGCACTGAATATATACAGTATTAAACTATTCAGCCTTTCTTTAAAAACATATATTTAGACAATCAAATAAAAGTGCACGGAATATATATTAAACTATTCTCCCTTTCTTTAAAAACACATATTCCTTAAGGACTATGACTTACCAAGTGAATAGCTTCCTCCCCTCCCACCTCACAAATAATACTTTTTTCCCTTCCACTAACCATGAATGATTGATGAAAAATGTGTGATGTGCGTATCAGGAAAATGCACCCTGACATATTTACACAGGAAATGTATTGCATGTTGACAGTTTTTTGTTAGAAAAATGACAGTTTTGGTACGTGCTGCTTCCTGCTATGACTATAAGGAACAGGCAAAAAAGAAGAGTCGAAGTTATACTATGCACCCTTAAAATGGCCCTGTCAGAATTCAAGGTGGCTTAGTTGCACTAGAGACTAAACCTTTTGTCTTTTGTAAAGCCGTTTTTGCAGATTTTAGTTCTAAATAAAGAGAAAGTACAAATGCAAATACAAAGAGCATTGTGCTGGCCACACTTATGCATTGTTTGTAGAGTAATAAAATTATAGGGGCGTGGTGGCTCAGCGGGTAAGACGCCAGGCTTGTCGATCAGAAGATCGCAAGTTCGGAGGTTCGAATCCCTAGCCCCGCGTGACAGAGTGAGCTCCCACACTAGCCCCAGCTCTTGCCAACCTAGCAATTTGAAACATGCAAATGCAAATAGATGAATAGGTACCACTTCGGTGGGTAGGTAACAGCGTCCCACGTGCGTCATGCCGGCCACATGACCGTGGAAGCGTCTTCAGACAACGCTGGCTCTTCGGCTAAGAAACAGAGATGAGCACCAGGCCCTAGAGTCAGACACGACTGCACAAATGTGCGGGGAGAACCTTTACCTTTACCTTAATAAAATTATAGAGATGGAAAGAGTTCAAGTTCAAGATGATGATAGTCATTGATCAATGTTTTTTACACATCTAAAATTACAAAATATCAAGAAAATTAAGAACCAAAGGAAAAGGTAAAATAGTGCTCTAAATGAAGTGCAGTCCTTAAGATAATAAAATAACATTACAAGTAAAGAAGACAGAGTTGGAAAAAGCCATCCAGGCCATTAAACCCAGCCTCTGCTCAGTGCAAGAATCTCAACTAAGTAATCCCTGATAGATGGCTGTCCAACTTCTTTTTGGATACATCCAGTGAAGTGAGCTAACTACCTCCTTGGGTAATTGGTTCCATTATGGAACTGTTTCATGTTTTTTTCTAACATTCATCCAAAATAGAATCTTCCTGCCCAGATAGGGTATTGAGAGAAGACCTGTTGAGATCCCAGTCCTCAAGAGTTTCATGGGACAAAGATTCATGGTACATACTGTAGATTAGATAGCAGGACTTCTCAGTGGTAGCCCTCACCCTTTGCCCCCAGAAGCTTTCACAGCCTCTGCCCTGTTTGTATTGAAGGAAAGGAGTAAAATCAACTCTGTTCCAACAGGCCTTTGATCTTGGTTGATTATGGATGACTGTCAGATGTATTATAGTTTACATAGTTTGTCTCTCCCCTGCTTTTATATAGTTATTTTTATTACGTTTTTAGTTATGTTTTATGTTTTCTTCTGTTAGCCTCCCAGAGTCCTCATCGATTAGGGCTTAGTTTATAGGACTCAGTTTATACAGTAGTTCTTTGATCATCTTTGTTATCCTCTGAATCCATTCCAATTGGCACAAATTGTATCTACTGTATTTCCTATTGCAAAATCATATTTCATCTGCTTTCTATGCAGTGTCACCTGATCAATTAAAAGGGCTGGGATGGGCCAAATCTGGCCATTAGATCTCCAACACCTAAAGGACCTCAAGTTAAGCTTTTCCCCTTCCTGGAAAAAAGCTCTCCCTTCACCCTGTCACTGCTTCAAGGTTCAGGGAGTGCTTTGGAACATCACTTCTCTAGAGCTTTGCTCACTACTCAAGGCAGGGATGATGTCTTTCAAAGTGCTTGGGAGACCTTTAAGGTGGGGGTCAGGCAAAATTGGTCCCTGACTGCTGCCACTTTGAAGTGCCGGGAATAATTGGAAACAGTATGTCCTACAGCTTCACCTGATACAGTAGGAAAGACAAATGGCAGATGAAACCAGATTAATAGGAGTCACTATCTTAAAGGATCAGCTTCTACAGAGTAACTTGAAATTGGTGATTAGGGCTTTGGGGAAAGAAAGGAACCCACCTTCCTGCTTACTTAACTCCATTCAGCTTTCATACAGCTCCTCTTTTCTACTCTTGCTCTGGAACAAGGACCTTCTCTTTCAGAAAGAGATTATGTTTTACACCCATTAAATAAATCCTGGTTACTTTCTAAGAGGTAAATGCTGCTTTTCTTCCCTCACCATTCAGTTTTCACATGGGTGATTCTTTTCTTTCATATTCTAATGGGTTACGGTTAGGGTTACCTAACCCTAACTCATGATTGGTTGTGTTGTGAATTGTAATCTACATAGTAGTATAAGCATCTCTCTTCAGTAATCTGATGCATGATAGTGGGTCTGTTGTCTGCTAGAAATATTCATTATACTTATCTCCATTTATAGTATACTATTATATTTGCAAATAAATTAAAAATTACAAAAATGATGTTTTGTACAATTGCAAATACTAAATAATAAGTCATCAGTGAATTATCTTCCAAGCCCTGTGCATGATGCCCATAGAATCTCTTATTTGTCAGGGAAGTAAGTAGTATACATATATCCATAGCTCTTTGTGATCAAAACGAATATGTGGTTATTCAGCATCCTTTTATTAATCCTGTTGTGTCTTGCGTGCTTCTTGCAAAATATTGTTTATATATTCTGAGTATTTACAGCTTTCTTCTTTGGAACTATCAAGGCTATCTTCTCATGGGAGAGGAATACACTGTTTCTTTCAATCTAATAGTGCATTAGCTTTCCCTGCTGCCAGTTGTTCTCTGTACCACCGTTATCAGGAAGCACAATTTTAACAATGAGAATTGGAAGACCACACTTCACCTGGCAGAATGAAGGCATTAATGGGGAGAATATGCCCATATTTAAGTATATCTCGGTTTGGCTTATGGTCGACATATTTACAGCTCTGTCAGCTATAAATTTATACCATGTTTCCATATAATGCCTGACATGTCTATGAAATATTTAGAAACACCCACTAGGAACTGGCATAGAAGAACCCACTTTTTTTCTTGGGTGGGCAGAACATGCAGAACAAGCAGTGGGCTATAGTTTCATGCATCTTCCGCATTAATGAGCACAATGCAACCACGCTGCTTCATTTTTGATGAAAAAATCCTAAAAATCCAACTGATACAGGATGTTCCATCATGATACAAAAAGAGGCATTTGTATGATGGGTGACAAATGTAGATTTACATCATGCCTGCTGCACAAAACATGGTACATTTTAGGCACCCCATAATGCATTGGGTTAACAAGCCAGGTTGATTAGCATTAAAAAGGTAAAGGTTCCCCCCGCACATTTGTGCAGTCATGTCCGACTCTAGGGGCCGGTGCTCATCTCCATTTGTTAGCCGAAGAGCCAGCATTGTCTGAAGACGCTTCCACGGTCATGTTGCTGGCATGATGCATGTGGAATGCTGTTACCTACCCACCGAAGTGGTACCTATTCATCGACTTGCATTTGCATGCTTTCGAATTGCTAGGTTGGCAAGAGCTGGGGCTAGTGCGGGAGCTCACTCCGTCACGCGGGGCTAGGGATTCGAACCTCCGAACTTGCGATCTTCCAGTCGACAAGCCTGGCATCTTACCTGCTGAGCCATTAGCTGCAGGTAATGAAAAAAGAAAACTCCATCAGCAGCATCTTAGGCTGGGATAAGCAAAGCAGATCACGGTGGCTTTAATCTTCCCGTATTAGTGTCCTACAAGACTGTCTCAGCTATTTCCTATGTTCTATCAGAAAGAAAGAGCTTTGGCTGGTATGTGTTTTTGTCATCAGGAAGGCGGGTTCGATGTACACCAGCAGCAGTCAGAGTGACTCATCATCTTCCATGATTGGGGAACATAGGAAAAACTTCAGGTGATCTACTTTCCCTTATGTTTCATCTTCCCTCTCCAAAGGAAAAGGAAGAGGCATTGGACAAACAAATATGGTGCTGTAAGTCTAGGAGATTGAAACTGGGGCACAGAAAAGAGATTCCCATCACTGGTACTGTAGAAAGGATATAGAAGACTCCGTTATTTCTGTATGTTATTCATAACAATTTAGAAGCAGAAGGTGTTTGCTTGTGTAATCATTCCTCAGTGAGATCTAGCTGTCAGTAGTTTAATAAAATAACAGGGATGTTTGCCCATCTACTATAAGCTAAAAGCAAAACAGAACACCTGCTATACCATTTTAAATGACAGGTAGCTCTAATTTTAAATCTCTGTCATTTGTTAAATTGTTACAATATATCTTACAATTATTTTTATCATCCTGAAAGTCTTCTTTCCCCAAGGGAATGGAAGAAAGATTATACAGTACATCTCTGCAAACTGACAACAACATTCATCCTATATCTCCCCCAATTCTGAACATTTGTTTTCAAGATAGTAATACTATTTTTAGCAAATTGGATGTGTGCTGGATGGGAGGTGGGTCTATTAATTTTAGATGAGAGTGCTTTTTGTGAAATATTCCTTGCTCCATAAAGACTTGAGTCAAAACCACAGTGTATTCAAATTGAATTCAGCATGGTTTTCTGCATGTGCCCCCCCCAAGCCTTTTATTAACAATGCCCCCCACTGTGGCTGTTATTAAATATGCAATAGCCAGATCTTAATATTGAGGGATACTAAAACAACAACAACTCCACACCATTATTTAAGTTTACTTTCTGATTTCTACCATGGAAATATCAGGATCTGAAATCTATACCAAACAGCTGTGATAGATTTTTATCTGATATGGAGGTGGTTTAAAAATGCAAATGGCAGCAGCCTTAGAATTAAATGGAGAAGATCAGGCAGGAAGGGGGCAATTAATTTCTTGCAGTCCTGAGGAAAACCTCTCTTCTGAAGATAGCTTTGGGTGGAAAACACCAGCTGGCACCAGTTCTGTATTGGTTCTCCTCCCTTTTCAGTCAGTATTTTAATCTCCCTTGAGGTCCTCATCAATTGCTACAAGAAGTGTAGGTAGGGTTTTGCCTGTATGTGTAGGAATTAAAGAAAGCCATCAGGACATGTTGAGGAGTTTGAAGGGCTTTGGACTGCCTTTCTTTCCATTTTGGTTGTGTAGATGTGAATACTAGTAGCAACAACATTTTTGTAGTTCTTTCTTCCGGAATTCTGCAAATGTGAGAAACCCCATCATTCTCACTCCCCCCTTTTTTTCTGCTGATTAGCTCTGCCTTCTCAGCCACAGCAAGCACCATTGAAAATCCAAGTATTTTGGGATGGTTTTGGCAATAAATATTCAACTTAAAAAATAAATGTAAAGAAGTTTGGGAGGAATTTGCAGAGGCCAAGTACAGTACTGCAATTCTTGCTGGATTTCAGTTAGGACACAGGTAGAGTTGCTTCTCCCAAAAACCTCACCTCTCTAGAAATCTAGTACACAAAAATATGATTTCAACTCTACCAATATCCTAAAATGCTAGGGTTGTTATGAGTACAGGATTTTACTATGGGAAGTTTCCAAACACTGGATATTTTTAAATGGCTAAATGGATTTTTACAATGATATAATATTGGGATTAAAATTCTAATTAATTCCAGTGTTGGACTCATGTCATCTTTTTCTAAAGAACACGGCATATTGTAGATCCTTTAGCAGAGCTGCCCTTCCCAGCCTGATGTCTTCCTGATCACAAAATCCATAAGCCTTGGTTATTAGTCATGATTTGTAGATAAAATTATCCAAAGGGTACCAGGTTGGAGGATGATACAATTTAGGATTTTATTTTATTTTTTGCCTGATGAATAGTTCTGGGGAACTTGAACGTCTGTGTACCATTTTGTGTCATTTTGATTGCCATAAAAGTGACTATGGCAATCCATACTTAACTATGGATTTTGGATATTTTTTCTCTATGGATCAGCACAGCTGTAATTGCTTCTCATTTAGATAATGTTTTTGTCCCACAGTCTCTTTAAAACAAGTTAAGAGAAGTTGTCTCTAATAGAAATGATATCCCTTCCTTTGGCACATTGATCATGAATGCCAATGCTTTGAACTGACTCATTGCTTTGAGCTGACAATGTGAGTCACTGAGAATAAATAAATCTCATGTTATAAATTCTTGATAGTTCTGATGACTGTGTAGGCAGTACATATACTCAGCCAAATGTTAGCAATTTCTCTCTATCTATCTAATGCTTCAGCTATTTAAGATACCTTCAGCTTAAAACAAAATATGATTCAATTTTTTAAAAACAGAGTATTAATCATATATTTTAAAAAGAATAATTACATTTGAATCTGTACCAAAAGCAGCATTCACAGCAAGGTCTGTGAATAGTCTTTCCAGACATTGCATCTCCAAGTATTATGCTGGCTGGAAATCAGGAATTTCAGCTCCAATATCCTAGAGGGTATCAAGGTGGGTAAGGATGCTGTATACAAAGTCATGCGACAAGAAGTGATGATGTTATATTCATTACATTTGGGTTCTGCAGTACCTGACAGAAGGGAAAAAAATATTGCAACATTTCCCTAACCAAGAGGAAAGATGGAATTGGGGATGGTGGTGGGAGGTTTAGCAGAATTAGACACACCATATGGTTAAGAATGATGAACAGATTTCTGCATGACTGTAGTCTCCATGTATATGGTCAACAGAATAAATTTGTTATCTAGTATCTCTTTCCTATTTCCTTTATAAAACCTGAGTAAAGTAGCACATAATCCCAACTTTCTCAAGTGAAAGTTCTGGCAAGAAATTTTTCTGAAACTTTAAATAATTACTATTAGATAGATCAGCTTTTTACAATCTGGTTTCCTCCAGATGTGTTGGACTTCAACTTGTAATTAACAGGCAAATGGCTTTGGGACATACTGGCTGCAAGATTTGAATACTAAAGTTCAACATACCTAGAGGGCACCACATTGAGAAAACTAAAATAAACAATACAGGGTTAGATGGATGAATGGTTTGGCTCTTTAGAAAACAATTTAGCAAATTCAAGTTCAGTCCTAGAAAATTGAGAATGCATTGCACATTGTGCAATTATTACACCATTGGGTGAGAATTAGTCCTATCTGAAGCAAACCCATGGCAATCAATGGGTTTTAAATCAGGGGAAATAGTCATTACCAGTTGATTTCAATGGGTCTGCTCTAAACATGGCTAAATCTGAATCCTAGAATTTTCTCTTACTATGTTTACTGTCTATTCAATCAAAACTGATTTCCCTATTGGCTCAGCACTTTAATTTATGAAACTCTAGCTAGTCTGAATACTGCTCCTTTGATGAAGACAAATATAAACTATCTCTACAGAGCAAAACCTGTTCAGCATGCTGGTGGCAGAATTGACCTTGGACTCCACATTTATTTTTGAAGGAGCTTAAGAATTTGTCTCAAATTGTTGTAACGATAGCTGCAATCTCCATTTTCTTCCAAGAGCATTGCATTCAGTAACCATCTGTTTTCTCAGCCACCTCTGCTATTAAATGATTGTAGAAGATGAATAGCTGTGACATTCCTCAGTGTTACATGTTATACTGCTCTATATAAATGATTTGTGCTGTCTTCATTTATGATAACCTTGTAAACAGTGAAGAGAACACATTTGCATGGTGTTTACTTCCATTAGTGTGGTTCCAGTAGGACTGGAGCTGAGTGACAACGGTAAGAGCCCTACAGTCTAGGGTAGTGTTCTTCAACCTTGGCAACTTCAAAATGTGTGGACTTCAACTCCCAGAATTCCCCTGCAAACTCCCCAGAATTCTGGCAGTTGAAGTCCACACATCTTGAAGTTGCCAAGGTTGAAAAACACTGGTCTAGTGACTCTACTAATACCATCTAGAAAGACTGAAATTAAAGGGCAGCAACAAATAAGAATCACTGAGAAGGCTAGTGCTCACTGCTGCATTTCTCCTCGTCCTCCCCTCTCCTCTTTTAGAAAACGAGCTAGGGGTTACTCATTTCACTAGGTTCCATTTTTGAAATATGGTATTCTTTCCTATAAAAGGGGCGTGGTGGCTCAGTGGGTAAGATGCCAGGCTTGTCGATCGGAAGATTGCAAGTTCGGAGGTTCGAATCCCTAGCCCTGCGTGCAGAGTGAGCTCCCGCACTAGCTCCAGCTCTTGCCAACCTAGCAATTCGAAAGCATGCAAATGCAAGTAGATGAATAGATACCACTTCGGTGGGTAGGTAACAGCGTTCCGCGCGTGTCATGCGGCCACATGACCGTGGAAGCGTCTTTGGACAATGCTGGCTCTTTGGCTAACAAACGGAGATGAGCACCGGCCCCTAGAGTCGGACACGACTGCACAAATGTGCGGGGGGAACCTTTACCTTTTTTTATTCTTTCCTATAACAAAATGCTACATATTCCCAAGAAAATATGCTTAGCATACAAGAACCAAACCAAACTTCATTCAGTAGCTGTGATTTAAGTGATTTTAAAAAACAAATCTGCACATGCTCAGTGTACTGATTACCCCCCCCCTTTTTTTTTTTTGAAAAAAATCAGAGATGGCATAAAGAGTGGTGCTGCATTTTTGGTTTTGTTCTCATAAATCAGGAATAATGGAAAAGAGAGAAAAGAAATGTTACATCACATGGGTGTTTTTCAATTGAACGTACATAGCCATGAAAGGTGTAGGAGAGGCTGGATGGGAGGCATCAGACTTTTAAGTCCACGGTCTATTTTTTTTTTAACTATAGCACTGGTGTCAACTTGTAAAAATGTTCTGCAATATCTAAATTTCAATGGCAAATCCATTAAAGGTGCTGGTTGCCACCTTTAAAGCCCTTCGTGGCTTAGGGCCAGGTTATTTGAGGACCATCTCTCCCCAGCGGTTTCTACCCATCCAATCCGGTCCAGTGGGATGGGCATGCTTCAGGTCCCATCGGCCAAAGAATGCCAGCTGGTGGGGCCTAGAAGACGTGCCTTTTCTGCCCACCTTATGGAACACTCTCCCTCCGGAAATCAGGGTGGCCCCGACCCTGCTGACCTTCCTTAAGGCCCTAAAGACCTGGCTCGGTGCCCGGGCCTGGGGCCCCAAGTGTGTGCTTCTTGGCTGTGTTAGCAATTTGGGTTGCTGTTTCTCAGCTGCTTGTATTTTAATTTTTATAATGTTTGTTACTGTTTTTATTTTACTTTAATTCTGTTCACCGCCCAGGGTCACTCACTAAGATGGGTGTCCATATAAATTGGATAAATAAATAAATAAATCCAAAGAAGGGCAGCTTTGAAAGAAATTGTAGTAAAAAAAAGATGCTTTTTCTTATCGATTTATTTTCTCTTTTAAGTAGAAGATAGTATGAAAAAAGAAGCTAATACTGCTGAAATTTTCTCCTCTTCATCTCTTCAGTATGTTGAAGTCTGCTGTACCATAGAAAATATTGTCCTCCTGTCTATATAAGAAACTTCAGGGTTAGAATTAATTACATTAGTCTTTGCTCACTTGAAATGAAAGGGTAACAGTACCTATCTTCAAAGCAGTCAGTGAATATGCAATAATATAATATGGCCTTACTTAAAACAAGCCATATCCTATGATATTTCAACAGACAATGAATAATCATTTTATAGCATATTTATAGTTCTATAGTGCTAAGTTATTCAATATTGACTCTTTGTCTTTCATCTGCCAATTTGCTGGCCCATTTTATCTTCTTTTTTCTTACCAAATGGTATAGTTGACAACCTTAAAAGAGCAGAAATTCCAAACAATTTAGAAAAGTTGTAGATCACAGTCAACATTTGGGAAAGAAATGAGTTACAGTTTCCCTATTACCACCACCACCACAACTTGAATGTACAGTATGTCATTCTGTAGATGTTTTCAATCTGTTCATTCCTATCCAACCACTGAATGCCCTGAGAATTAAGGTCATATTGTCTGGATTATATTAAAAAAAACCCTGAATGTCAGTAGGAAACCTACAGAAAGAAATAACTAGAATATAGGGGAAATATGCAAAATCACTCAAGAAATAATCAGCCTTTGCAGACTGGCCATATTGATGACTTTTACAAATGACTTAGAAGTCATTAGATATCTACAGAACTTTAAAAGCTACCCATACCAAGCTTCTCTCTAACATATAGTGCAGGAAACAAGTCCAAGTTCAGGCATTCTATTGCCCAGATATCATTTGGGGTAATTTTACAGTTATCATGTTTTAGCATGTCTATTAAAACTCTCTATTATCAAATATTTCTGGGGATCCCCATTAACATATCTGAAACTACCACCATCTAAGACATAGACTGAATTAGGGGCAGTGAAGTGGATAGGACCCAGGAACACCTCCTCCCCTCAGTTAGATTCCTATGCATTCAATATTTACTACATGAAGGAATATTATCTGAGAAGTGAGATGGAACTTCATTGGGTCACACACTCACTTCACTTTCCTGCCTGCCCACAGGGACTTATTAATCCTATGTTGCGGCACTTGGTGTACAACTTGCGGATAACACAGGGCCAGGTTCTTATTCAGCTTCTCTTTCAATGATTATGGAGGAACAAAATATAACAAAGTACATATTTTTTAATTAAATGTGCAGATTGTGACTTGTAACACGATCACTTTTTAAATTTAGATATCCTTTATTTTTTAAAAAAGTTCTGCATTGTTTCATTTTGTTAATGACTGTGCCTTGAAACTTGTAATGTGACTAAATAAAATCCTACAGTAATTAACTTATATCTCTCATTTGCTCTTGCTTATCTTTGAAATCTGCTTAGTCTATTGTTCAGAATTTGTCTATTCAGTTTGCCATTCTCTTGCCAGTTTTCCTTTGGTTGCACGGGGTGTATTTAAAACCCTCCACGGGTTTGTCTAATTTAAACATCTTTGGTTGTCAGCAGTTTTGCCTTCTTATTATATGCTGCCTCTTGTTAGTGATTAATTAATATATATGGTGAAGGTGTGAAAAAAAGGATCCTAACAATGATCCTCTGTTACAGATGCATATTATCTTACACTTTTCATTGCTCCTGTTATTTCCTTGTTCTTTGGGTACACCAGACCCTTGTTATGGTAGCAAAGTTTCCATTATGCTTCATGTGCAGGTTTTAATGAAAGCCCTTAGTCTCTCTGTAGAGATACGGGCCTGGATTTCTTTCAGGTCAGAATTTCCTAACCTCGCGGTGCTATTCTAAGAAGCTGGAAAGCCTCAAATGATCCATTTTCTCCACTGATAATAATATCCATTTATCTGCATTGACTTGCAATTTATTCACACTGATTTTCTTTTGTCTACTATACTAGCGTACTGTGGGTGTTATACAGCTCTGTATCCTTCTATTCCTTCAAGTATTTTTCCAGTTCCTAAATGAGGGCTTTCTGGTCTTTTAGCTTCTCCCGTTCACCTTAAAGAGATATTTTAACAAATTGCCAGAAAGCTTGTCACCTGCTCATTATCGAGGAGAATTGTGATTCAAATGATAAATTGCAATTCTTCTGCACCCTGTAATGGCTGGCATGACACTGGGTTTCATTGTTAGCCAAAGTTTATGGCTTTGTGAGCTACTGTACTTATGGCATAGCATAGCAGTACTGTACAGTATACTTAAGAGACTCCTCCAAATAACTTTGATCTGACTTTATGAATGATTTCAGCAATTCTCTCCAGGATAGAGCTAAAACCTTTAATGTTACTGAGCCAGTAGATTACTTATTTGACTCAATTTCATTTTGCATACAATGTCTATTCAATGTAAGGTCTCCCAAGATGTTTCATTGCCAGAGCAAAAGACATGATGCCTTTTTCCTGTACAGAACCCAACTGTGGACCATATTGTCTACTTTATATGGAGACTGTAAGGTGGCTTAGACAGGGTGGAGCAGGTCATTTCTTGTACTCCAGCTCTTTGCCCCTGTACTCATTGCATAATGTGGCTCTTTCACTCTGCCAAATGATAGAATATTCCCTGAACTGAAGCCAGTACCATGTACTCAGATAGGTTTCTTCTTATTTCTCGTGCTTTAGCATGAGGTGCACACACACACACACACACACACACACACACACACACACGAAAAGTCATAGATATATATATGAAAAGTCATAGATATATAAGAAAAGTCATTGTCCTTTAGGTTTTTTACATTCACACCATAAAATATTTCAGAAAATTTAGGCACTACTTGACTGCTCAGAATAATGGGACAAAAGAAGAATGCACACTTGAGAAGGTAGGAGTTCTATCCTGCTACCTTAATCTTGCTTAAAAAATGTTTACCCTGACTGAACCATGATGGGTGTGGTAGCTTATCTTCATGCTGATTCCACAAGGAGCCTCCAAGCCCTCTTCCCACCACCTTGCTGTGTTCTTCTCTGTGTGTGCCTGGTTTTCCAGAGAAAGCCCTCTCTATCAGGGAGGAGGCAAGAGGCAGCTCCATTCCTTCAGCAGCTGACCTCTCCCAGAAAGAACGTTAGCTGATTAAGAATTTAAATCTCTATTAATATAACAAGGTCAGAGACCTAGAAGAAAGAGGAAAGGAAAGGAAAGGAAAGGAAAGGAAAGGAAAGGAAAGGAAAGGAAAGGAAAGGAAAGGAAAGGAAAGGAAAGGAAAGGAAAGGGAGAGGGAGAGGGGAAGGGGAAGGGGAAGGGGAAGGGGAAGGGGAGGGGAGGGGAGGGAAGGGAAGGGAAGGGAAGGGAAGGGAAGGGAAGGGAAGGGAAGGAAAAGAAAGGAAGAAAGGAAAGGAAAGGAAAGGAAAGGAAAGGAAAGGAAAGGAAAGGAAAGGAAAGGAAAGGAAAGGAAAGGAAAGGAAAGGAAAGGAAAGGAAAGGAAAGGATGTCAATTACTATCAGCATCAACTCAGGGACTAGCTGCTCTCTCAGCCTGTATAGAAGTATTTGTATGTCTCTAAAAGGAAAAAAAATTGATATGGGCTTCCAGGGGAGGTATAGCGAATTGAAGATGGCTTTGCAAAAGCAGAGCTGATGACCGCAGCAAAGACCAAGGAACTGGTGCGTAGATCAATTCCTTGGAAACTCTCCGTATAAGAAAAGGATGGGAGATCACCCACATTTGCTACGGACGGCTGCTCCCCATGAGGAGACCATAGGACAGTGGTTTTCTGTGGATTTGAGTGCCAGAAGACAACAGGATTACCCATCTTGCTCACAACCATGACAGAGACTTTTAAAGGACACTAAGTTTGCAAACCTCACTTTCTAATCGCTTTCAGAAATTGTTCATTAACTACTTCTAAGCTGTTAGAGACCTTTGGAATGACATGTTTGAAAATGCTGGGTGAGTCTGCCTTTAATCCTGAACAAAAGAAAATTTTAACTGTAACCTTAACAATTTAAAGAATCTGAAATAAACAGCAAAAAGCTACGTATATAAGATCTTGATCTTAGAAAGTTATAATCAGACTAAGGGTCTGGATAAAATTGGAATATTGAAACTTTTACAATACGTTTTTGGAATTAATTATAAAATACAAACATTCTCGTGGGAAGTAGATCCTATTTTGGTTTGTACAAGACATAACATAGATAAATAATTTCATGATTTCAAAAACTGGACACTAGAGGAACTAAAGATTTTAGGTAGAGGAAAGATATATAGGCCTGCAAGATGATGCAAAATGTTATGGCAATAGAAATAGTGAAGGAGACTGTTGAAGAATGGAATCAGAAAATAGTAGCCACAATATCAACAATGTTAGTAATGATGTCTGCATCTATAGATAGACTATGTCCAAAAGAAGAAATGTCAGATGTAGAACAAATTTTATCTGACAAGATAGAGATGGTATTGAAAGTGGATTTACAACTGACCGGCCAAGAGAATGATTTAGAAAAGGATGTTTCACTGGATCTAAAAAAGAAACTAGCTGAGGTTTTAAAACTTAATAAGGAAATACAAATGATAAACCAAGAGAGCAACCTGGATAATTTTTTCCTACTGGATTTACAAAAGAGACTTGTTAAACCCTTGAAGAACTCTATGTGATGGGACAAAGAAGAAATGAAGAGAAATCAAATCCTATGACAATATTTGAATGAACTAAAGATTAAGACTGTTAGAGGTAAAAGGAATATAAAGTTGGTTTATTTGATCAAGGTTAAAGTAAGATATGTTGTTACTTCTGGCTATCCTTTTTGGACTTTCTGCTGAAACCAGGACTGAAAAGGTGATGTTTTATGGCAGGGCTTTCCAAAATTTTCCCGTGGTGACACACCAACCGCCGTTGGTGTGTCGCCGCGGGAAAACTTGGAAGTGCCACCGTTGCGGCAGCGCGCAAAAACCTGGAAGCGCTGCTGCCGCTTTCGGGTTTTTGCGTGCCGCGGTTGGTGTGTCACCGTGGGAAAACCCAGAAGTGCTGATGATGATCAGCGCTTCCGGGTTGTGTGGCAACACACCAGACTGTGTGTGGTGACACACTTTTGTGTCGTGACACACAGTTTGGAAAGCTCTGTTTTATGGATTTGTTTATAGATGGGATATGGGATGAAGAGATAAATGTTTGTAACTTTAGAGAGGGTGAAGAGTTACTACATTTGTTTATACTTGTGATGAAGGTTGGAAGTCACTTTTCATATATTCCTTTTTTATTATATTCTTACTTTTCTATTTCTTCTTTCTTTTTCGTTTTTCTTTCTTTTTCTTGCACTTTTTTTAATCCTCTCTATTCTCTTTTCTTTCTTTAAGTTTAGTTTGTATTAGGTAAAAGGTAAAGGTTCCCCCCGCACATTTGTGCAGTCATGTCCGACTCTAGGGGCCGGTGCTCATCTCCGTTTGTTAGCCGAAGAGCCAGCGTTGTCCGAAGACGCTTCCACGGTCATGTGGCCAGCATGACGCACGCGGAACGCTGTTACCTACCCACCGAAGTGGTACCTATTCATCTACTTGCATTTGCATGCTTTCGAATTGCTAGGTTGGCAAGAGCTGGGGCTAGTGCGGGAGCTCACTCCGCACGCAGGGCTAGGGATTCGAACCTCCGAACTTGCGATCGACAAGCCTGGCGTCTCACCCGCTGAGCCACCACGCCCCTAGTTTGTATTAGATTTTACTATTATAATCAAAATTATATATGAAAAAAATGATACAACTGGCATTTATAATTATGTTAACACACACAGAGACACATTTATATGAAGTCTTCTCTATATTTAAGATTGTCATCTGCTGTTTATGAGAAGTAGACCACAGGATAGAAGTTTGTTAAATCTCTATTTTGCAGTTCTTTCTTTTCAAAAATCTTATTCCCTAGCTGTCCTGATCTGAAGTAATACTGAACCGCTCTTTTAAAGTACAGTAATTCATGAATAAGAGTACATGAGAAACAGGATTATAAGGAAGCAAATCTAACTGAACTCAGTGGATCAATTTAATTATTCAAGAGTTACTCTTTAGGTTAGAAAATGACTAGGGAATGTATATTTATTTATTTTAAAGTTAGCATCAAATATATTTGATATCATGGGAGTTCAAAGAATCAAAGGTGCCGCAAAAGACTGAGGAGAGATGCTTAATTCAGTGGTAATCATGTTAAGGATCCATCAGCCAACATTTCAAGGCACTTCCACACCAACATACTTTCTCTGGGGATTTGCTCCTTTGGAAGTGTGACATTAGACAGAGGTGAAAATGGGCTTGGAGGCTTCAGACGGAATTTGCGTCAACCACAGAAGTATTACACAATTTTCACGTGTGATCATTTCCTACCAGGGGAGCAGGGGGAGGTGTAAGCTGAAGGGAGGCTACAGAAGGCCAGAACTGCAAGTTTCCATTGCCCCTGGATGTTCCTTGCTCTGACCCTAAAGATCATTCCATAATAAAACATCAGATTGATACAAACGCTAAAAATCTGTTTTTTGATGTCAATGGAGCATATCCATGACTTAGTTTTATTTACTTTATTTATTAGCAATATTTATAGACTGTCTGAATCTGCATGCACCAGTGTAACCATATACCGCAGAGTTTTATTAGAAAGGTACGCTTTGCAAACTGTACAATAAGCTCTAAAATCAGAGGAAAACAATATCTTGTTTTGTAAGTAGGTCAAAGATGTAGATTACTTAAATTTACTTGGCACATCCAGGTTCAGGGTAAGCAACACATGTCTAAAACCACAGCAAATAAAATATTAATGTTTTTCTTTAAAAATAAATAAACTTGAGGAAAAAAGGAAGAAATGGATGCAGTTCTTACCTAATGCAATGGATCTCATCATTTTAAAGAGTACTTTAAATTTACTATTAAGGAAACCGGTTAGTTTGAAGTCTTGCGAACTGCCATTTTATTAATATAAATTAATACAATTAAAATCCAAACCGGATAATCCACATTTGGAAACAACATGCTTTGCATCAAGATTTATTATTCAAAGCAATGGATATGGCTCTTGTCTCATTTAAGGTCATGACAACTCTACACAGTGTGAGAGCTAAGAAGCCCATCTTGATTCTGTAAATATTACAATACAATTAAAGTTCAGTTTTGAAGGAAAAATTGTAGGGAGATTCAGATAATAGGAAGTACTTCTGTAGTGTGTGTTCTTTTACCAGAGTTCAGTGTATAACGACTGTCTGTTATAGGCAGACTATTTCTGTCTTCCCACATTTTTCTCCTTTCTCTTTCTCTTTAATAAATGTTTTCCTACAAAACGTGGATTGTGCTATGCCTTGCTGCAGATAGACATGACACTTCGTCAGAAGCCAGAGCTTCTACTCCTCTGCTGAAAATTTAATATTGGTTCCGTGACAGTGAATTTCCTTAGCATCCCCACGCCCCTCGCTCCATGTTACAGGGAAATTTATCTCAGAACAGGAATCGTAGGGAACAGAATTTTTGTTTGTATTTGACTGTAATTGGAACAGAAGACACTTCTAAGAAACACCAAGTTGCTATTTTGCCACATTGTCTGGGGGGAGTAAGCCATTTATCATACTTTTGGTTTCTTGGACACCGCAGCGCAGAAGATATTGAAGAAATTCTTCTGAAGTTTAGGACATATTGCATTCCCTGTCAGAATGTTATGTTTGAATGTTGTTGTTTTTGAAATTATTCAGACTTGTGGAGATAGTACTGAGAATTTTGTTAGACAGCTTAAAGTAAAAGCCAGTATCTGTGAGTTTGGCTCTATGCTCAATGACATGGTGAGAGGGAAAACTGTATATACTGTATAAGATGAACAATTATGTAAAGGAAAGACTTTTAAGAGAGCCTGACCTCACGTTGAAATAAACTATTGATATTTGTTGTGCAGCAGGACTAACTAAAATACAACTACAGTCAATGGTTGTTATATCAGCTTCTACTAATGCAGGGCTTTCCAAAGTTTTCCCGCGGTGACACACCAACCGTCGTTGGTGGGTCGCCACGGGAAAACCCGGAAGTGCTGCTGTTGCGGCAGCGCGCAAAAACCCTGAAGTGCTGCTGCCGCTTTCGTTTTTTGCGCGCCGCCATTGGTGTGTCACCGCGGGAAAACCCGGAAGTGCCGCCATTGCGGCAGCGTGCAAAAACCCGGAAGCGCTGCTGCCGCTTTTGGTTTCTGCACGCCGCCGTTGGTGTGTCGCCGCGGGAAAACCCGGAAGCACCGCCATTGCGGCAGCGCGCAAAAACCCGGAAGCGCTGCTGCTGCTTTCGGTTTTTGCGCGCCGCCGTGGCTGCGGCGCTTTCGGATTTTCGCGCGCCGCCGTTGGTGTGTCGCCATGGGAAAACCCGGAAGCGCTGATGGCGCACCATCAGCGCTTCCGGGTTTTGACACGACACATCTGGGCCCCGCAGGCGACACACTTTTGTGTCGCGACACACAGTTTGGAAAGCTCTGTACTAATGACTTGTATACTGTATATGCTACAAAAGAGGGATGTGATAATTGAGAATGACCACATTGAAAATGTGAGAATTGAAGATCTAAAAATATTGAGAATTGAAGAATATAAATTGAGAATTGAAGAACTGAAGAATATAAATTGAGAATTTGAAGTTGAAAATTTAAGATCTAAATACAAACTTTAACCATGCCCTTTATGTAGAATAGTACATCAGCTTCAGTGCTGTCCTGCATTTGGAAAATTTTATTATAAATATGGCATGAAACATCATAATGTTAGAGTGTGTAAAAATGAGTTTTCAGTCATGAGTCCTGGGCAAAAGAGACATCAGTTTCACGAATTAGATACAAATAGTTTGTTACTTGGGGAATTGGAGCAACATAACCAAATACAGCTAGGCTTTAGAACAGTGTTTCTCAACCCATGCTGGCTGGGGAATTCTGGGAGTTGAAGTCCACACATCTTAAAGTTGCTGAGGTTGAGAAACACTGCTTTAGAATTTGCATCGGATGAGGCAACAGCCACAAATTTGGATGGCTTTAAAAGGGGAATGGAAACATTCACAGAGGATCAATCATTAATGGCTCCTTGTCAGACTTTTGGTTTCTGCCCCAAACAGAAACTGATTATTTTCCAAACAAAATACTCACAGAGTCCCTTCAGCAAGAGAAGAAGGGATTGGGGTTACAAGAACCCCAGGAAATGAACTATTTCCCATTTAAAATCAATATACTGTATCTCCAAAGGGCATTAAGGCAGAACCTTCTTTGTTTTCTTTCTAACTGCTGTTCTATGAGCTGGTAATTTGGGGGTCTTTTATGCAGGTAGGTCTCGATTAGTGCAGTTAATGAATCCCACAAAATGCTTGCATTATTCAAATTCACACTATTCAAAGTGACATTTCTATGGAAAATATGGTGGTATGTTCCAGCTTGAGAGAAATAGGCAATGAAAAAAATATTAACCATATTTTAAGTATATATATTAATGAAATAGTATGGTAAAGGATAAAAAGAATATACTTATAATTTAAATGGATTGTTAACAAAGTCACAGAGCTGTTATAGAAAGCAAAATAAAAACAAAAACTTCTAAAAATCATTCCTAAAGGTAAGCTTACACTGACGAAAACATCTTTATTGTCTTTCAGTAAATGCCTGTCCTCTGGAATGAGGTCCCCCATGAGATCTGGATGTCCCCCACCCTGCTGGTATTTCAAAGGCCCTTCAAGACCTGACTTTGGTGAGGATGAATGAAACCCCCTTTGGATTGTGTGGGTTCATTTCTCTTTCATTCCTGTCCAGTTTTTGTCAACCGTGGCATCTTTTATTCTTTTATTTCTGCCTATTACTGCCTATTTTCTTTGTTTTTAATGTTTTTACTTATGAACCACCTAGAGTCATTGGGAGTTGGACAGCATATAAATATAACAACAACAACAACAAAGGCTAGTATGGAAAGAGAAGCAAATCTTTTTCAGTGTGGGATTATTTGTCGTCTGGAAAATTTTCCCAGATGGTATCACCAGGTCTTTCATACCAGTGCTGTCTGATGTTTAGAGAGATGGTGAAAATGTCCTTGCTATGTAAAGCTTCTTATCCTTGTTTCTCATCTGGTCATTTTTTACTGCAATTTTAAATTAGATTAGGTTGTATAGTGTTTTATACTGCCTTGGAGACCATTTCCATGTTTAAATGCTCTGTATGAATGTATAAATATATTATGTAATATCAGTTGGAAGATTTTTGTCCCTAACGTCATTGAAAACATCTCATGACTGACCATGCCCATATGAGAGTTGCCTTAGCATAGCAGCATGCCTAGTGCTATTGAAAGGCAACAGAGATAGGCTAGGAATATACCTTCCTTTATTAAAAAAAAAAGGGGGGGGAGCACATTTGTTTCTGAATATAATTCACATAGATCTTGATTGATCTATCTAAGACAGAAAGGTCCACTAAATCAGACTTGTCAATTTAAATATTTGCCTCTACCAATCAAAGAAGCTGCTGTCTTTGGCAAAATGGAGCATATTAACAGCCTGTTTTGATTAATCTTGTCAGTGCCCATTACAGTATTTCATGAATGTGGTTCCTGAGACTCTGATCTGCAGGCCCCAGGTTCCAAATGGTTTTCCATCCCTGGCATTCATCACAATCAATCTTCCTGCCAGAGAGTGATACTTTTCAGTGGTGGTATCCCATATGTTGAAGACTTGCTTGATGTCAGATTTAATATCTTTTCATTGGCTAGTTAAGGCCTTTGGTTCTTTAAAATTACCCTGGTCTTCCCATGCATGGGATTTAAGCTGACTTAAATACTGGTGCTGGATTTACTCACTCACTCTGAGGTTTTAATTGCTCTTGTATTTTTCCTATTTTTTCCCATTTTGGTTTTCTCACCTGATTATATATTGCCCTAACAGTTTTGCTATATACTGAAAAGGAGCAGGGAAATGGTTTTAAGTAAATAAACAAACATATTTATTTCAGCGATGTCTGTATTTTAATTTATTTTTGTAACATTGTGTCCTGTTACTGAGAAGCGCAAATCAGCACCAATCTAACATGCAATCTTATCCGTGCCATTCCTGCGCTTTGTTGAAAGGTTATACAGATTCTGTAGAAAAGATATTGTCTTAAATTAGCTCCTTGTTGATGCTCATACTTTTCACTCAGCCAACCCCCTGGCATCTGGAGGTCAAAGGAAGGGGTTGAGGAAGCTGGAAAATATCCAGCTGCTCACTGTATTTTCTGCACTGGGTTCTACTCTCTCTGCTTTTTAATAGCAGAAAGGCCTGCAGTGCTGGCGGGGGTGGATGGAAAGCAAAGGTACAGAGCATTCAGCTTGGCAATGAAAGTAGATTCAGGCAACAACAGGAACAGCAGAAATCAAAGCATAGTTCAGCTGCAGGTCTCCGTCTCTGCTTTTTGACAATGAAAAGAAAAGAAGAAGGAGAAAAGGACAGTGGTGCTACCCCAAAGTGAAAATACAGTTGCTATATTGTTTGTCAGGGTTTTATTTTGTGGAAGTCATGTCGAGAAGTCCTTCAATCCCATATCCTACAAGCATTGCACACAGATCACTGCAATCTACCCTATATATAGCCGAGGTTAATGTTTTAGTATTAGAGCAGAGCTTTCCAAACTGTGTGTCGTGACACTTTAGTGTGTTGCAACAAAACCTGGAAGTGGACGTGCACGGTGGCGGCGCGGTGGCGCGTGTGGTGGCGGCGTGCATGGCGGCGGCAGCGTGCATGGTGGCGGCGGCAGTGGCAGCAGCGACGGCAGTGGCGCACCATCAGCGCTTCCGGGTTTTAGTGGAAAACACAAGGCCGCCGCCGCTGCCGCCGTGCACACCACCGCCGCGCGCCCCCCTGCGCCACCCCTGCGCTGCTGCTGCCGCCGCCATTGGTGTGTCACCAACGGCAGCAGTTTGGAAAGCACTGTATTAGAGAGTCAGTTTGGTGTAGTGGTTAAGGTGCTGGCCTAGAAACCAGGAGACTGAGAGTTCTAGTCCCGCCTTAGGTATGAAAGCCAGCTGTGTGACTTTGGGCCAGTCATTCTCTCTCAGCCCAACCCACCTAACAGGGTGTTGTTGTGGGGAAAATAGGAGGAGGAAGGAGTATTAGGTATGTTCGCTGCATTGAGTCCCCCCCCTCTCTCTCGGATAAAAGTTTAATAATAAAAAACTAGAATCTGAGCTGTCACTGGGACCAATCTGTAATTATTTTTTCTTGGTTCCATAACGTTTGGTATTACACTGTAATCTCCCAACCTCTTTTCTTGCTTTTTCCACATTCCCTCCCTCCCTCCCTCCCTCCCTCCCTCCCTTCCTTCCGGCTGTCCATCTCACTACTGCATTCTTCACTGTGGTTTTTGTGCAATGCTGAGTTATATCTAGCCACTGGGGGAGATCTTCTTCAAGGTGCACCTGGACTGCTCTTCTATGTCTGCAGAACCCCACACAAATTTAGGTAAAAGGTAATGGTTCCCCCCGCACATTTGTGCAGTCGTGTCCGACTCTAGGGGCCGGTGCTCATCTCCGTTTGTTAGCCAAAGAGCCAGCGTTGTCCGAAGACGCTTCCACGGTCATGTGGCCGCATGACGCGCGCGGAACGCTGTTACCTACCCACTGAAGTGGTACCTATTCATCTACTTGCATTTGCATGCTTTCGAATTGCTAGGTTGGCAAGAGCTGGGACGAGTGCGGGAGCTCACTCCGCACGCAGGGCTAGGGATTCTAACCTCCGAACTTGCGATCTTCCGATCAACAAGCCTGGCATCTTACCCACTGAGCCACCACGCCCTTTACTTTAATTTACTTTAATTTTATTATTACATTTAATTTAATTTACTGCACTTTAAAAAAGGGAATATGAAATTCCTAGCATGATCTTTCACTTTTGTGACTGCGCTTTTTTATTTATGGCTTATGTTCCTGCAGTAAACACAAATGATATATTACACAAATGAAGGCTTCTTTTGCAATTATAATCCTGTCCATTGAACCTGATATACAAAGGACACTGTGCTATGTGGCAATTGCCCCTAGAAGAAATACCAGGAAAGCACCAGTAAAAGGGGCCCATTGTAGAATATATGCTGGCTTATTGTGCAGACAACTCACTCGGACAGCACTTGTGAGCACTAAACACGCACCCCTGTGACAAAACCTACATCAAAACATAGCATTTTATTTTTAAAAAATAGGAAATGGGGACCTTAGCAATCCTTAAGGTACAGTATCTGACTATCCATAGTGAGTATTGTTGAAAAAAATATTCAACTGAGAGATCAATAAAATAAAAATGTTCATAATTTTTCATGGTAGTTCTGTTATTTTTTCTCCACAATTCGAATGGATTATTTAGCTGTTGTTTCCAGTAAATCTGTAAAAATAGTAAAAAAAAGTATCATTATCTTGAATTATAATTAAAATTATACTGGAATTTGGGATTATCTTCTGGTAGAAATCTAACCACCAATTTTAATATATATAAAATTATTATTGCATCTGTAGCTAACTTTTCCCTCCCAAAACCAGATGGTATAGAATTATTTCTTCTGTTATTTTTATGACCTTTTTAATAACTCAACAAGATTTTAACCAAGCCCATAGCAAACTTCATATTCTGATGGTAATTTTCTCTTAATTAAAAATAATTATTGCACCAATTCACAGCAGGTGGACTAAGTATGATTAAATAAAACATTCAGTACTACCTAATAGTTGCTAATCTTTTATTTCATTTTTAAAAATATTGATTTGCAATGGGAGAAAATTACAGACATACATATTTGCTTTTAGAAATGTTAGATGCCGCAATGGGAGAAAATTACAGATGTACATATTTGCTTTTAGAAATGTTAGATGCCAGCTTTTCTCAGATAAGACTGAGAATTCTTCCATGATGTATGAGTTTCCTCAAGTGGTTAATAGCAATTTGATCTGATTGAAAAAAGTACCTCAGTCATGCATTAGGTACAAATTAGACCTCACAACAAGCATGATATGGGCCCTTGCATGCTTAATTGTCATTCATTCTGTGTGTATGTGTGTGCCACAGAAAAGAAAATCTCCATCTCCATTATGATGAAAGGAATAGACTTGACACAGCCTGTCTTTTGTCATTATTGCCCTGGGAGAGAAAAATGCCATTAGCATCCTACAAACAACACATAGGCATTTAATACTACTGTTTAATAGCGAAGCAATGCACGGCTTGCTTCTTTTACCTGTTTTACTGATGCTAGTATTAAAAAAAACACACACCCTACCTATCCCAGGGTTTAATTCAGTTTCACTCTGACTCATACTGTATCTAGATAATTCTCCTTGTCCAAGATATAACCTGGATCAAGCTTCTCTAGCTTTTCCTAACACTTATCCGGATGAATTCAGGTTGAGATGTGGATTGAAAAAATAGAAAAAGTGCTTCTGAGTGTAGGCAGAAGGCCTTTCTCTACAAACAGTTACACATCAAGTATCCTAGAGAGATATACAGAGAGTCAGATAGCTAAAAAGATAGATGACAGACAGACAGACAGAGAGGAGCCTTCAATATGGTCTTCTCAGTTTGGCAAATGTCCCCTCTGTTTTCCTGCTTTTTTGTGGAAGCATCTTTTCTTTTGAAATAATCTTTTAAATAAATGCTCCTTCAAATAGATTAATGATGACTCCTTGTAGCTTTCTTAGCAACAATATGGACGTGGTTCACTACGGCTGCCTTCTAGGATATATTCCTTTTTTTAAAGTTCTCAGTTTAGCCACAGCCCTGATTGTTTCTCCAGGGGAATCAAACAAGTCAAGCTGGCAGGCATGGCCATGCATCGGAAGCCCCACCCCATTTTCAATGTGTTTCACAGAAATGTAAAAACGGGTTCCATCATGCAATCACACCTGCCATCTTGACTTGTTTGACCACCTGCCCCATGGATGGCCCTGGTTTCTGGGTACAATTTCCAGTACTGGTTACCATCTTTAAAGTTCTTCATGTCTTGGGTCCTGGCTTCCTTTGGGAATCTGCTGCAGAGCACGTCCTCGCCTCCTGAAGTGTGGGGGCCGGGAGGAGAGACTTCCCTTGGCAGTGGGTGCCCCACTATTATGGAATAACCTGCCCCCCAATGTAAAGATGGCCCCCTCCCTGTTAACTTTTAAGAGAAAAGTAAAAAAAAATCATCCTCTTTCTCTGAGCTCTTGGATTATAATTTTTGGCAGGGGGAGCAGGTTGTTGCAGCTGCTTTACTTATTATCTTTGATTCATTAAAAATGGTGTGGGGGTTTTATGGTTGTAAGCTTGCTTTGCTTAAGTAAACACCCAGATTGGGGTGACATACAAATTCAATAAAATAAAATAAAATAAAATAAAATAAAATAAAATAAAATAAAATAAAATAAAATAAAATAAAATAAAATAAAATGAAATGAAATGAAATGAAATGAAATGAAATGAAATGAAATGAAATGTACCAACTGGGCCAGCTGTTAAGGAAAGGAGATTCCCTTTGTTTTTCAAAAAGGGCTTTCCTTTAACAGGCGTGGCCAAGCGGGCAGGTTATCTGTGCCCCGCCTCCCCCAGGCGGCATCCTCCCCCAGCCAGGGAGGCCGAAGGAAGGCTCTGCTCTTCCGCACACCGGTCGCTCTCCTGTCCTCGGGAAGGTGGTGCCTTTATCGCCTGCTCAATGCCCGGGGAAGAGAACTTGGTGTTGGTTTTTTCGGAGGCGTTTTGCAGTGACTGGGTTTTCCTCTTGCCACCACCGCCCATAATTCCGCCCCCCCTCCACCTCCGCGGATCTTTGCCACTCAGGAGTTCCTACGAATGAAGGCAGAGGTCGTCGCGCATAAATGAACTTTGCCAGTCGGAATGCGGCTACAGTATGGGGGACAGGGAGCACCCGAACGCTTGACAACGTGTCTCGCTGTTGCGTCCTTGGCCCCAGGAGGGTCGGTGTCTGGCTCACTTCCGATCCACATGGGCTTAGGACCAGAGGGGTTGCGGATTCTTCTCCGATCCGCAGGCAGGAATGCCAGCGCCACAGGCTTTGCTGTACAGTATCCCGGTGTAACTGTTGCTTTAGCTCAAGTGTTAGGGCAGTACCCCAATCACTGATGGGTTGATTTATTCGCCTGCTTGTGATTGTAACAATAAGTAGTCCAGTCTGTGGATCACACTCCTTGATGGTGCATTTTTCCTACTCTCAGGTTTGTTGGCTTGTACTGGATGTACCCTTCCCAAGGAGCTCTACCAGTGGGATAGTGGGAACAAAGAACAAAGGAAGAGGGGAGAATGTCTCAAGGGCCAATAAAACATATTTTATTTGTATGAAAGGTGACACATTTCAGATGTCAAGAGTACTATAAAGCAAAAGCCATGCAATTTTTGTACAATTTTATAGAATATATTTTTATTAATTGTTCAGTGTGTAAGGTAAAGACAGTTGTTTAACCCTCTCTATTGTGTGGTTCATCATGTAAGTCACTGGGTGCATATTACAATCCATACACACATACACCCTGCTTCCCCATGCCTTGAAAAGGCATAAGTGGTTTTGTGAATAACAACTACTGCAGGTGTATGCGTGATGGATTCCACTGGTATTTTGGGATTACTCTGTTTGTGTGTATGTGTGTGTAAATGAGAGAGAGCGCGAGATGGCAAAGCAGTGTTCATGCCTACAAGGCATCCGTTTATGTTGCAGATCAAGAGGCAATGTGTGTGCATTTATTTCATTCATAGATCCAGAAGGGCCACAGGATCCTTTCAAGGATTCACCTGCATGTTTGAATCTGACTTGGCAGTGGGAGGAGAGTCTTTTTCCTCACTTGCAATTGACCCCAGCACCCATCCGGCATGGCAACCTCATTCCTCCCTCTTATTTGCATTAGGTTGCCCTTGAGTCCTCAGCCCAGGAGGGAAACAGACTGAAACCATCCCCCACCCCTACTTATAGCGTCAGACACCCACTTATCCCTGAGCTGATCCAACAAAAAGGAGAACTGCCTTTATGTCAGCTCACCAGTGGCTGGCTGATGCTGTAAACCACTGCTGTGTATATTTTGGAATAAAAGCAGTGTTTCCCCCTTTAAGCCATTTCAAGCTTAAAAAAACGGTAATTTTATTAGAGGATTTATTTATTTATTTATTTATTTATTTATTTATTTATTTATTGTATTGATATTTATACAAATATATAAATCAATATAAATTATATATTCATCATATTTATATAGCTGCCCATCTGACAAACGTGACTCTGGGCGGCATACATTAAAAACAAGCCATACAAAAGAACCACATTAGAAAAAAATCCCGTAATTTAAAAACATCAATATTATTAAGAGATTTTTTTTTATTTCATTAGATTTTTATTATAGATATTAGATATTTTTAGTTTATTAGAGGTGAAGCCTGCTGACTTCTTGTGGATGCAAGCAAAGGTGTGTTGAGAGTGCTGGGAGGTGCTGGTGCATCCTTCTCCTGGTCACTGGCCAGTCTCTCTCTTTCTTGGCCATTGCCCTGGCCATTAGCACCATGGCTCCTGAATCCTTTCACACACACACCCAGCTCCCTATTTTTGGAACTAGATTCTCAACAAACTACTGAGGGGAAGAGAAGAGGTTTGTTGTTTTATTTGGGGAAGAAATGGAGGTGCATTCACACAATTCCATTTTAACAGAACCTCTGAAATGGGGTCAACGGGGACCTTAACTGTAAATGCCACAGCCCTGCCTTTCTTCACTGCATCGTCCAGAGATAGGGCTACTGAACTTGGCTTTTGCTGCTTATTTGCCATATTTGCCTGCATCTGGCAGCTTCAAGCACTGCCCCCCTGAACTGATTTCAGTTAGCTTAGTTGCTAATTGGTAGCTGGCCTTGCTCTTATCTGGGGATATTTTTATTCCGCACATTTCTTTAGTTCAAACAATTTTAAGTTGGCTGATGCCCAGACGGGATGCGAGAGGAGAGTCAGCCAGCCTGCCTGGAAAACCGAATTGAACATAGTGTCGACAATATGGGTCGCAAAATTTTGAGGCAATCCCACCCCTTATGTACGCGAGGGCGATGTGCTGTGTTTTCTCATTGAGGCACCAACTGGTTAGGAGCGGACATTTAAGCAGGCAGAATCCTGAAGTGAGACCCATTGGTTTGTGCTACAGAGCTCAGCTAGAGGGCAGCAAAGCCAGAGGAACAAATACTGGGGGAAAGCCCTAAGAATTGCAATAATTCAGTGGTAAACCACATGCAGAAGGTCTGAGGTCCAAGTCCTGGTAGAACTGGGAAAGACCTGCACAATCTGGAGGAGCCACTGCCAGCCAGTGTGGATTAGTCATCTCCAACTCATGCCATGTACAGAAGTTGGGCTAGACTAGAGCAGTGTTTCTCAACCTCGGCAGCTTTCAGATGTGTGGACTTCAACTCCCAAATTCCCCAGCCAGCTAGCTGGGGAGACTCTGGGAATTGAAGTCCACACATCTAAAAGCTCCCAAGATTGAGAAACACGGGGCTAGAGATTTCATAATCTTCATGTGAAACTCAACATATGGGGGATATAAAATAAAACTGAGCTTAGATAGACCTTAGTTATCCAGGGAGTGGAAGCAGTTTCTTCTGAATTTTTTTTTCCTACTTGTATCATTTCTTCACAGTTTCCAGGTCACATGAGAATTTTGGGACATGCCCGAATGTGTTACTTTAGTCGCCGTAAATGAATGAATGGAGATGTGCACCGAGGCTTTGCAGGGTAAGGGGATGTAGACGGGCCATTCTCCAACAGCAGGTGTCTTTGAGACGGTTCCAACTCTCACTGTAGGAATTTCCAGCCTTTAGACCAAGAGGGGGTTGCGGGGACGAAGGCGGATGGCTTCGCATCGCTTTTGCAGAAAAGGGAACCCGGGGACGAAGCCCGCGAGGCGGCCCAACAGGAGAAGGAATTCCCCGTTCCCGGCGCCTTCCCGGCCGGAGACAGCTGCGGAGTGCGGAAGGGGACCGAGGCGCGCGCCGAGGGGCGCGGGAGGTGTCGGAGGGCGCCTCCCCCTCGCCGCCCACCCGCCTGTCATCTCCGGCCCCAGCCCGCCTCCTCCTCTTCCAACCTGTCGCCTTCTCGGCCCCTTTTGATGCTGCCTGCGAGGAGGAGCCTGCCTGAAGGCTCGCCGGCGCCGGTGGCCAGAGCAGCGGCGGCAACAGCAGCAGCGGCGGCGGCGGCTCCTGCTGCTGCTATTGGTAACGGCGACGAGGCTTGGCGAGGGAGCCCGAAGGGAGAGAGCGAGATAGACACGCCTCTGGGTGCCTCTTCCCCGCGCCCGCCCGCCTCGCTTCCCCCCGAGGAGCTCCCGGCATTGCCCCGCGTGCGACACTCTCTCCGGCGCTCTTTAGGGACAGGGCGGCTTCGCGCTTCGCGGCGCCGAGCGGCCGCTGCTCTTGGCTTGAGACGCCCGGAAGGATGCTGCGAGCTTTGGTGCTGGCTCCGATCTCGCTGACCTTCGCCTGCTGGAGCCTCACTTTCTCCTGAGGGAAAAGGGCGAGCGAGAGAGAAAGCTCGGGAGGCTCCGGGCAGCGCCTTTTTCGCCGGGATCCGCTTCCCCAGGAGGACTATGGACTGATCGCCGCCGCTCCCTCTCCTGCCCTATGGAGTCCCCGCCGGTCTTCGCGAGCACTTTGTGCCTGCTCTTCTCCCTGAGCTCCGGTAAGGGCAAGGGGGGAGGGTGTTTCCCACCCGTCACCCGCGCGGCGCCCTTGATCCAGCCGGGTCTTTGTTTCTCAGGGGGAGAATCGGGTCCGTCTCCGCCAGGGGAGAGGACGGGAGGAGAGGGGGCCTCGGGCACCCGACCCCCAGAACTTTGCCAGTGGACCGCGCGGAAGTAGGTCCCGCAGCTAGGACTGGCCGGTGCGACTGATCAAAGGGGATCCCCGGGTCGTGGGCCGTTAGAGAGAAGGTATCGGGGGCCGCGGGAAGAAAACGGCGGAGAGAGGAAAGTTGCCCACGTTCCGTGGTAACCCTCTTTTATTTTTCTGGATCCAGTTTTCGGCCTTGGCGTGGACCCTTCAGTGCAGATTGACGTGCTGAGCGAGTTGCAGCTGGGGGACTCCGTGGCTGGAGTGCGGCAAGTTCAGGGGCTGCACAACGGCAGCAAAGCTTTCTTCTTCCAAGGTAGGGGACGCCCACCCGGTTCCGGTTTGCAGCGACGGCCCGGGGCTGATTCTCCGGGGCGGGTCGGCGAGTCCACCTGAACAATTGCAGCCCTTGCGCGCACACGCATTTGATCGAACTTTTTGCGTTAGTTTTGAAGGCAGGCACTATTCCGCCGGGGTCACGATGCAAGATTTGCTCCGCAAGGGTTCTCCTAGTGCTTTCAAGCATCGCTGAATTCTTACCGCCCTCCCCCCCCCCCGCCCCGCGCCATCCCCCTTCACTTTTCTAGCTCTTCTTTGACGGACAGGCCTTTCATTAAGGGTCAGCAGGAAATCTGGTGGCAGATGGCTTATTTTGCTAGCCATAGAAAACCCTGCATAATAAATCAAGGCTGGTTTGGACAGGCTGAAATTGGTTTATTTGATAGGACAAGCTAGGTAAGCTCTTGGTTCGGTTGTTGCTTAGAGGAGAACATTAGCAATAAGTACATAACACTCTGTATCTGGCATTACAAATGTTGCATGAATAGTGACAGTCACTCAAAAAAAATTGCTTTTTCCTTTGATTAAAACTCCCCAAAAGAACAAAACAGAAGAAACCCCATTATTTGTGTATACAATAACTTTAGCAATTTTTAATGAAGCTAACTGTTTCTTTTCCCCTTCCAGTGTTAGTCTGCAAACAGCAACAACTTCTATAGGATTGATACTTAATGAATGATTCTATAAAGATAAAAGCATTTTCTGTTCAAAGGTCATTTGTTTGTTTCCATTCAGATTTTTTTGCCAAATTATATAAATATAAATATGTTGTTAAACTAAGCTGTAGGGCTGAATGTCTTTTAAAAAACTAGTTAATACATTATTTCTTAAAAAGAGGCCTGGATCTCAAATACATAGGAATTTGGAAGAAGGGTTTATAACATTTTAAGGTTGATAATTATTATTTTAATGTGGTTAAATTGTAAAATTTAGAGAGTGGAATGGTAAGGATATTTTGTTAGACATTCCAGTAGTGACATTATTTTTTTATTTTTTCCCTAGAGTCAAATGTAAGACAAGTGTAACTTTATAAAGCAAATGCAGGAGTGTTTTTACTTGCCAATAAAAATTACAGCCTTTTCCATACTAGTGTAAAACCCAAAAACTCAACAAATTTCAGATTTTGATAATGGACAAAACAAACATATTTGGAGGTCACCAGGCTGGGAAAGGCATCCAGAGCTGCCCACATAATTACTGGAGGGCTTTGTAGAAGCTGTTCTTCTGTAGCTCAACCAGAGTGTGTCACTATAACCATTATCATAGAAAAAATTCTGGGCATTTAAATAGAGAGATTGATACACACTATTTTTATATAGAGGAAGCCTTATTGCCACAAGATCTACATGAACAACAGAATGAAAATCTAAAAAGTCAGTTTTGGGGCTGGTAACATGAACACTTTAGAATGGTACTCATTGCTGTAAGGGATATTGTTCATTCTTTTCTTTAAAAAGAATATTTTTAAAAAATGGAAAATTTTTGAATTTTTAAAAGTTTTAACATTTGTTTGTTTGTTTGTTTATCTTCTCTTTCTCATTTCTTTTTCTTTCCCCCAAAATCAAGTCATTCAGTATAAACATTGATTTTTACTTACCTATCTGTTTGCAGATATGTATATTCATCTTCTCTAATCTGTGATGCATCTTATGAATAGGCTGACCATACATCCTGTTTTGAACGGGACAGTCCCGTTATTTAAACAATTCCCGACCCTCCCATCGTTTTAAGAAAAATATCCATTTTATCCCATTTTTGAAAGTTCCTGCGGCGAAGCACGCGCATGCCCACCCGCCCACCCACCTGTGTGCCCGCATGCACGCACGTGTGCCCGCCCGCCCGCCCGCCCACTTTGTCCAGCAAGCCGTGGGTAGGGTCCCATTTTTCTCTCAAGGAAATATGGTCAGCCTACTTATGAAGTGATATAAATTTTTCACCTTGGATGAAAAATAAATGAATAGAGAGAGGCATCTGCTCTGCCTTATTTTGATCCCTATTGCTGCCACTTTCCCATTCTTAGAGTTCTCTGAAAATCTGTGTAACTTCTTGCCCAAATGATGAAAATATATTGCGGTGTCCTGTGGCAAATAATTAGAGGTATGTAGGTAATCAAGAATATTCCTTATGTACAGCAAGGTATTTTGCTTAACATATATTAGTTCTTTATAGCTAGTTCTAAACTGATTCTGAAATCAGGGTAGGTGCCTGGAGATCTATGTAGAGTAACACTGAGAACTGTAGAAATGTTACTGCATCATACAGAGAGAAGAGTGATTGCTCCACGAGTCAGTAAATAAATGCTACATAAAACTACCTGCTATTGAGAAAATAACCCTTTCTCTGTTGCCCCATCCCATCTCAAAAGAGAGTAATCTGGTATAGAAGACAAAACAGGAATTGGATTACCTTTAACTAGTCAAGATTGTCATCTCGTTTCTATTGCTGAACAATATTGTATGTTACAGAAATCAAATTCACATGGATAAAAGGGATTGGGGAAATATCAAGCCAATAATATTGGGACAATATACAGTACAATTATTTTGCCATACAAATCTGCTTTGTCCTGCTGTTCCTGGAGTAATGTCATTAAGGAATCAATCAGATGTTTCCTTGTGATGCAGTCTCATGAAACTGATCAGCTATATGATGATTGAGCCGTGTAGCCCTGACCATATAGATAGGATTTCAGATTTCATTGGCTCTATTGGGATTATTTTTTCCACTAATTACTCCACTCCTGTGTTATGATTTCTATTTGTGTATCTCTGTTTACAAGAAAGATAGAGAGTGAGAGAGAAAAGGTGACTATCTCTGTTTTCACTGGGAATCTGTCAGGCTTCCCTTTGCTGGCAAGGCAGCAAAAACAAACAAACAAACAAACAAACAAACAAACCCTTTGAAGAATAGATTCCCAAGGCACCAAAGTTTCAGATAAATAGGTTTAGTGTACAAAAGCAATAAAGCATTTGCAAATGAATTCCAGTGACTTCTCTATCAAATATAAGCTCTATTTATAGTGAAATCTAGGTTTAAATTCTTTCATCTTTCTCCTGCTTGTGTGATGTGGCATTGGTCTTTAGTAACAAACAGAACACATCTGGTATCAGACTGTTTACTTTTGTCCATGTGAGCTCTCACATCACCTCCCACTTCAAGAGCAATTCTTCCCCATCCATTGTAGGTAGAGAAGACTGGTGCTTCTCTCCTCCCTCTTCCCACCTAGCCAACTCAGCAAGGAGCTGTGATTTTTCTGCAGATTCTCTGCATCTGTTGAGGTTGAACAGCTCTCCTCCATCTCTCTCCCCCTCCAGGGGAACCTGGATGAAAAGGAATTTCTATTCCTTCTCCCCACCCAAAGTGTCATTGGGCAAAGGGAGGGGAGAGGGAAATAAATCTTTATATCCTCCAGAGAGATAACTACAGGTGGGCAGTTTCTGATACTACAACTGCTTGATCAGATGCAATCCCCAGATCAAAACTCATCTCCCCAAAGGTATGGTAGAGTTGGGTGGGAAACAGGAAAGTGCCTACTGTTATTTGAGGATCAGAGGCAGGCAAGGAAAGAATATTCATTTCAGAAATATATTCACTTATTACTCCCCCCCCCCCCCATCAAGAAGTTTGTCCTGCAGAAGGCTGGGATGGATCAGGTTTCTGGTTGGCAGTCAACATACCACCTACAAGACCACGTGCCCTCCTCCTCAGAGTCTGAATTGCTGGTAGTGTTGTAGGAAGATTGTAGGGCCAGTTAGGAGGCTTGGATTTATGTGGGTATTGTGAATGGAACTGACAAAGAAGACAGGATCCATGGACGTTTTCTGTTGCTTCCTACAATCTATATTCATTTCTGCTGAATCAGATATTCTAATTTGCCCTTTTTTCATTGGGAATCTAAAAGATATTCCACCTTGAATTCCTTCACCCCAGCTGGAGTATAAGGGGTATGGAGGACATTCAAGTACCAAAACAGAACCCTGGAAAAGTGGGTGTATTTTCATTGTAGTTGGAAGTTGCAGATAAAAGGCAACTGGATTAATCTAATCGAAGGGACCAATAAATTCAGCATCCTGGATTTGCTAGTTCCTAGGATGTGTGGAGAGTAGTGAGCAATGTGCAATCCCCAACAGAAAGGCCTTCCTGGTGATGATAGTCAGCAGTATGTTTGTAGGAAACCTTGGCAAAATCAAGCTGTTCCTTGAGAAGTGTAAGGTGCTCCTCTCCGATGCCCTAAAGTCCCTTTCTCTAGAGTAAACCGCAGACGTGAGGTTTCTTAGAAGTAAAAGGATTTATTATGGTGCATGAAGACTAACACAAACAAAGACTGGAATGAGCAGGCATAGCATGGCATAGTACATTTAAACATTCTCCCCCCATTGTTCTTAGGTGATGACACGTGTAACACCCAGGCTTCAGGGTGCTCAGACAGTCGTTCCCGGGGTTGTAGAATTCAGCTTGGCAGCTCGTTGTGAGTCGTTCCCCTTTCAGCATTGTAGCTTGTCTCGCGTCACTTTCAAGCTACCCTTAATACACATAGTTGTCTAGCTTAATGGCAGAGGTCTGCCAGAACTCTGACAAGAAGCTGGTATGCTACCCAAAATTGCTGTAGAAAATGTGGGGCCCCAGAGTGGGCCAGAGATAAGCAGTTGGTATTGGGAAAGATATAAGTTACTTGAAAATATGGCATGCATGTAGAAGTATGAAGCTGTTATATGAGAATTCAGCCGTAGGCAGTAGTTCAGGCCAGTTGTCTTGCTGGTAGATCACAGTGAAGGTATTGTTCCAGGGTTAGATTGGTCCTGTATGTATCACCATCAGCTTGTGGGTGATGTACCCAAGAAAAATAGAGCTTAACATCTAAATGTTGAAAAAAAAAGACACCTCCAAAATAAAGCCATGAGTTGAATTCCTCTATTTGAGATAAGATGACTGGGGACACCTTAGTACCAGAAAACACAGTAGATGAGCAAATAATCATCCTCTAGTGCACAGGGGAGGCTGTTACAGAGAACAAAATGAGCCATCTTTGTGGAAAGGTTAACTATAACCGGTATAGCAGCTAAACTCTTGAAAGGTGGCAGATCAGTAATGAAATCCAAAATCCCAGGGACAAGGGAGGGTGCTACAGGCTGGTTGATTTCATGGTTAAAGGTTTGGCATAATAGAAGGTATGATAAGAAGACACATAGGTCTTGACATTTGCTTGGATATGAGGTCACCAAAATCTCCAGGTTAAAGATGGATAGTCTTCAATATTCCAAAGTGTCTGGCTAGTCTGCTGTCATAGCAAAGCTTTACTACCTCCATGTATTAAAATGTATATTTGGAAAACATAATCAATTTTATGCAATTCTCCCTGTTTCCAAGAAAAGAGGGAGGATGGACTCTGTGTTCCCAAGAAAAGGGGAAAGATGAAGGTTACCTATCTGAGCTTTTACATAAGTGTCTTGCTGCTGCATGCAAATTCACTCAGTGAAGCTAGGAGTGTGCCTCTCAGCTTCTAGAGTCTCTCCAATCAAGGCCAGTATTGGAGGCGAGATGGGATGGGGTGTTCAAGTTTTCAGGTCACCAGATAAAGATGAAATGCAAACAAAAGAACAAAATATTCAGGTCCTTCAGGCCAAGGGAGGGATGTTGGTGGCTCTGATTGTTAGAAGAATCCTACCAGTGGTCAGGGATGCTGATCATAACATAATTGGGTGTGAGTGCCTTTATGTTAGATTCGGTTATAGAGACAAGCTTGGGATCCTCCTGGTGTACTGACTACCATGCTTCCCCAAGCTGGTGAAGCTGGTTTCCTGGTTGGTGATGGAAAATCTCCCCTTTATGGTGGTTGGGGACTTCAAGCTGCCCACTATCAGGCCAGCTTCATTAAGGCCTTGTCCTCCATGGGGCTTCCGGTGAGAAGATGGCCGAATGAACACCTTGCTCGCAAGATCAGCGGGCAGACCCAACAGCATGGATTCTTTTTGGAGGCACAGGCAGGTTTTTCCTGTTGCCCTAGAGCAGGGCTTTCCAAAGTGCTGCCGCTGGCGACACACCAGCGGCAGCGGTGGCGCGCGTGCACGGTGACAGCGCGGGGGGGCGTGCAGCGGTGTGCGTGCGCACGGTGGCGGCGCGGGGGGGCGTGCAGCGGCACGGGGGGCATGCGGTGGCGCGCGCATGCATGGCGGCTGCCGTGCACGCACGTGCCGCCGCTTCCGGGTGGTGTGGCGACACACCACGCTGTGTGTGGTGACACACTTTTGTGTCGCGACACACAGTTTGGAAAGCTCTGCCCTAGAGTGTTTTCATGGACAGAAAACACTCGGAATCACCCCATTTGTACTTCATAATGTCACCTTGTAGCCTGAAGATCGTCAACAGTGTTGGCACTATTCCGGTAAGAGGAGACAGGAGTCGGGGATGCCACCATTTCCAGACCACGCTGCAGCCCCTTTGGGACACTAGGTCGAGCCTTTCTCATTTCTAAATCACCTAATTTGTATATTTTTACGTTCTTGGACCCCAAGAGAGGTTTTTAACAACAAGAAGATACGAATCTCTTGTTGTATAATGTTGTTTCTGGAGGAGGTTTAAAAAAATTTTTTTCTAGCTGCTAGCTTGCTTTCCATTCTAATTTAAGGAAGACTGAGAATAAATAATCATCTCTCCGTTATTATTTATCTAGTTTAAAGGACTTAATATTTTCCATTATTTTAAGATCTGGCTACAGTGATTCACACCTTCATCACCACCTGGCTTGATGACTGCAATGCACTTTACATGGGGTTACCTTTAAAAGCCATTTGGAAACTGCAATTGATCCAGAATGTGAAGGCCCACATACTTAATAGTTTCCAGTGTTGGGGCTATATAATACTGATTCTGCAGGCCCTGCAATGGTTGCCTGTTAGTTTCTGGGTGAAGTTTAAGGTGCCTTTAAAGCCCTCATGGCATGCACCTGGTTTCTGCAGGACCACCTTCCCCAACCAGAATCGGCCTGACCTATTAGATTTTGTAGGGAAGGGCTGCTGGTGGTCCCATACTTCTGGGAGGTGAGGAGGACTGAGATGAGATGGTGCTGCTTCTCTGTAGTGGTTCTGCTACTCTAGAATGGTTTCCCCTTAGAGATCAGGCCTGCTCTGTCCCAGCTGGCTTTAAGGAAGTTGCTAAAACTGAACTACTCTGAGGGGGCATTTTCTTGATTTAATGCTTTATGCCATTTTCATTAGTTTATTTGCTTTTAGTTTTATTCTCATTTCTATTGCTATTTTACCATGGATGTTTATTTATGTGTGGTATACTTGTAAGCTACCAAGAGTTAGTTGAATGCAGAAGTGCATAAGTCAAAGCAACAAATAATTCAGCTTGTGTGGAACAGCACTGCTTGTTTGTTTTGTGAACCAGGGACAAAGGTGACATGAAAGTTAAAATGGGAGAAAAAATGTACTCCTCCAATTTGATGTTGTGTTAGCTTCTGCAAAGTCTGTAGATGTATCAGGTTTTCTGTTCAGACTTTGACAGAGTAAGGCTACTTCCAAGAAGTGGTGGCATTGTTTTAAAGTAAGAATTTCTTGCTAAAACCATCATTGTTTAGTTTAGCAGGTAGCAGCTATCTAAAATAAAAGGCACAAAACAAATGTTTTCATCCACCCAGCTGCCTGGAAAAGGCTCAGTCCCAAAGGAAAACAAGAAGTACCTATTTGAACAACAAAGAGGCAAGAGAGTCTGGTTGGCAGATGAGAGGCTGGGAGGCAAAAGCTTGTTTTAATGATAAATAGGCCTGTTGTGCATTTAAATCCTATTTAAATGTCCCCCACCTTAGTAAGCTGAGTTAAAATTCTTGTGCAAGCTGCAAAATGAAGTATGAATTGCTGAATTGTTGATGAAAGTTACAAAATCCCCCAAAGTTCTGTATTTCCTTAACGTTTCTTGGACAGGGCAAGGACAGTATGATAGGATCCATTTGGATTTCCTAAGAAGAGATGTAGTAATACCCTAAATAACTCAAGACAGGCAGATTGAATGACATTTCTTAAGCTGAGCATACAAATTGTGTTGGTGAAACCATTCAAGTATGGTCCAGGGTTCACTGTGAGTAGTTGGGTCTTCAGAATTAAATAAATAAGTCAATTAAATATAGAATCAAACAAAATTCAAAAATCATGAAAAAATTCATTCATAAAACTCAAAATTTCCATAACACACATCAAATAGTTAAGCATTTGTGTCTCTTCTTTATGCAAATCAGGTTCTAAGCCTTCCAAGATCCAACTTGGTAAAAACACATGCTTTGTGCAGCTGTTCCTCATATTTAGAAATGAAAAGGAGGAGGTAATAATGGTTTCAAACTCTGAAATCAAGGGCCAATGTCAAGAAAACATCTTTGTCTTTGACAAAGAATGTCAATGCACTGAATGTAGATATAGAATTTTGGATAAACCCTTTCTGCAAGTTGTCATCAGTAAATTCCTTTGAGCAGATCAGTTCTGCTAATGACATGTTATGGGTGTTTAGTAAAGATCTGAGCTCCTGGAATCAAGTTTATAATGAAGTCACAGAGTTTATGGAGGGCAAAGTTAATGGCTCTTCTTTCTCAAAATCATTGTATAATAATCAGGAAGGATATAGCAAGAACAATACTTGGCTAAAGGGAATCAATGACCAAATAATATCAGTTAGACTTCATGGAAAACCCTATAATATAATGATTATCCAGGTTTATGCTTCAACCACTGATGCAAAAGAAAAGGAGGTTGATTAATCTTATGGTCATGTTCAATTGACCATGCATTGACAGAACATGCAAGTACTGCTTGTGGTTGGAGACTAAAATGCCAAAGTTAAAAATGTTAAGGAGGAAAATGTGGTTGGACAGTATGGCCTAGGAAACTGAAATGAAGCAGGAGAATGATTTATCCATTTCTGCCAATCTAATGATTGCTTCATTGATGACAGAGTCTTCCAACAACCAAAACAATATATACATGGACATCACCAGATGGAGTCCACAAAAATCATATTGATTATATTATCATTGGTACAAGGAAGTGAAGGAGCATAGTTATAACAATAAAGACGTGGCCAAGGACTGAACTTTCTTGGGAATGTTGAAGAGATCATGAACTGCCCATGTGCAAGTTCCACGTTAAGCTAAAGTGGAATATAAAACCAATCAGTTTCCACAACATGATGACAATGTACTTGACCATGTACCTGTCATTTTCAAAGGGAACATCAGGAATGGCTTGAACCTAGGGAACCAGAGGAACTGTGGATTGAAATCAAATAAGTTGTTAAGGATTAATGTGAAAAGGGACTGCCAAAGACCAAGAAACAGAAGATAGAAATGGATGTCAGAATTTTGGTGGAAATTGCCAAAAAGAGAAGAAAAGCCAAAGCCAAGAAAGACAGAGATCTCAGGAACGAACTTAACAAAGAATTTCAGAGAGCTGTTAGAAGAGACAAGAAGCAGTATTATCATAACATCTTTAAAGACACTGAAGATGGAAACAGACATGGAAAAACAAGAAATGTATTCTAAATAATCTCCCAACTCAGAAGGATGTTCCAACCTCAAGTTCTGTACAGTGGAGATGTCAACATCCAAGATACCTTAGATGATATTTCCTACTTGAAAGAACCTCAAATACTAGAAGACAAAGTTAGATCAGACTCTTGCCATTTCCAAGTTGGAAGGCTAACAAACTATGGCAGAAAATCAAATGACACAATGGCTAACATTGGTTAGAAGATATCAGTCTACATACAAATACTAAAGAGACTTAACTGAGTGTGCAAATTATCGTATAATATCCTTAATCCCACATGCTAACAAAATAAAGTGTTAATCCAATTTATTTTGGTAGGATCATCCAACACATATTAGAACCTTACATGGAAGGGGTTATGCCAGATGTTCAAACTGGCTTTTGAAAAGGCCAAGGAGCAAGAGATATTACTGCTGATGAATGCAGGATAATTGAGAAAGCCAAAGAATATTAAAAATATGTCAGTATGTGCTTCATGGATTATAGAAAGTTCTTAAATTGTGTCAGTCATGTCAAGTTGTACAATGTGGTTAGAAAAATGGGAATCCCAGAATATCTCATTGTCTGTCATGGGCCACGATTCAGAATCTGACTCTGACAACGTTGCTCCAGCTGACCCTGTGGATAGTCAGCCTCAGGAATCATCAAGCCATCTGAGGCTGATCAACCACAGGCATCTCCTGATCAGCTGGAGCAGTCGGATGACGAGGCACGCCCCCCAAGCCCCAGGTCTTGACACACGCAGTGGCGAGTAGAGCAAAGCTACCCAATGAGGCTCCTCTCTAGGCAAAGGGCGAGGCCTGAGTAATTGCAGCCAGCTGCCTGCAGATAGATTTATGTAGCTGCTTTGCCTTCAGCCTTTGTTGGAATCAAGTGTTTGGAATTCCAACTTGTGACTCTTGTTCCTCTGTTTCCTCACTCAAATCCTTGACTATTGGACTAGCTGACTCAGCTCTCTGACTCCTGGAATGAATTTGGACCATTGTCTTGCTACTTGAACCACAAACAGAATTATTTAGGCAAGCACACTTTGCAAAGACCCTAATTTATGATCTTGTCTACTGTTATCTGCCTGGCTGTAGTAAATAACTTAACCCCTAGCAACTGTGTCTTCATGTGTGTGTCTGCAACTTGAGTCAGAACATTGTCCTCATGCAAAACTTATACACAGGTCAGGAAGTCATAGTCCAGATGGAAAAACAGACTGGCTCCAGATTGACAAAGGAGTGAGATATGGCTGTATAGTCTTCCCTTATTTTATTCTATTTATATGCTGAATATATATTGAGGGTAGCTGGATCAGAAGAAGCTGAGTGTGGTTTTAAAATTGGAGAAAGAAACCTGTGCTATGCTGATGCCACTACTCTGATACTTGAAAATGCAAAGGATTTGCAAGCTCTAGTAATGAAAGACAAGGAGCACAGTGAAAAAATAAAACTAAAATTAAATATAAAGAAGACAAAGAGCCAGTTTGGTGTAGTGGTCAAGGCATCAGGCTAGAAACCAGGAAACAGTGAGTTCTAGTCCTGCCTTAGGCACAAAGCCAGCTGGGTGACCTTGGGCCAGTCACTTTCTCTCAGCCCTAAGAAAGAGGCCATGGCAAACCACTTCTGAAAAAACTTGCAGGGACTTGTTCAGGCAGTCTCCAAGAATTAGACACTATTGAATGAATTAAAAAAAAAACTAATGACAGCAGGTACAACCACCAACCTCAGTGACAATGAAGATATTGAAATGATGGATAGTTTCTGCCTTTTAAGATTGAATATCAACAATAAAGAAGAAAGTAGTCAAGAAATATCTGTAGCTTGAATCCTCCTTTAGATGATAAAAGGACTTAAAAATTACATCTCAATATAACCATGACCTAGCCCCAGGTGTAAGGTCACACAGCTACCTAGGAACATATTTAGGATTCCCTTACCAACTTTGCTCAGACTGAAGAAGCTCCTTGGATAAGGAGCGAAACGTTTCCACTAAGAAAATAGAAATCCAGTTGACATGATTCAAGCTACAGACAATTCCACCTGGATGACTGAGAACCTTCATAGACATAGTCAAGAAATATGCTCCAGATTAGCACTTGGTAAAGTAGCAATGTGGCTCTTGGAAAAGATACTCAGATGTCATGATATATCTATACCTATAAAGATCAGAATCATGCAGGCAATGGTTTTCTCTGCGACACTTTATAGAAGTACAAGTTGGACTTTGAAGAAGCAGGATAGAAAGAATATTGATGTGTTTGAACTTTAGTGATGGAGAATACTCTGAGAATACCATTGAATACAAATGGATCATCCAACAAATCAATGCAGTTGTCTCACTCAAGGCACAAATGACCAGACTGAAATTATCATACTTTGCACACATTATGCAAAGATCTAGCTCTCTGGAGAATACTCTAATGGAAAAGGTGGAAGGGAAGAAAAGAAGAGGACACCTAGCAGCAAGATGGATGGACTCAGTTACAGTGGTGATGGGTACACTGTTGGAAGACCTGAAAGACTAGGTAGGGACAGATTGTCATGGAGGAAATCTATGTGGTCGCTAAGACTCAACACCAACTTGATGGCACATAATCAATCAAAACAAGGCACCATTCTGCTGTCTTAGGAGAAAAGGAGGGGGCAACTCGTCAGTCCAGCATTTCTGAGGGTAAATATAATATTTTCTCAATCCTGGTAAATATATGTGAGCTGTGAATCTGAAGCCAATCCATCCCAAATACAATGAGAATATATAAAGGAGAAGTTAAATAGAGTTGTAAGGTTTCTTGATTATAAAAAATGGTGTGTGTTGGGTGTTTGTGCAAAGAGGGCCTGTGTGTTCAGAAACTGGCCAGAGTGCAAGGGCTTACCATTAATGTCTATTTGAGTAGACAAAATGTATTTGTGTATGTCCTATGCAGGATCTATAAAATTGGCCAGTGGCTCCAGAATCTATCAGTGCATGGAAGTTTAGCACAGAGCCAGTTTCAGTGTAAAGAGTAACATATAGGATCAAGGTGTATGTCTGAGACCACTTAATTGTTGGATACCTCCTTCTCTGGCCTTGTGGGATAGGGAGGCTTTGTGTAATTGTCTGACAAGGTAGGCTTGCTGTATCTAGGGCAGTTGTTTTGCTAGTGCCCCCTTATTCCACATGTATGGCACTTCATGGCTGATTTAGAGTAGGAACGTTTAGCAGAGCAATTTATGGCAAAATATTGCAAAACGATACAACATGAAGACTTTGCATGCATCAGCATTGCTTTCTGCAGCTGTTACCTGCTGGTTCCCAGTTGCATGGGCCTTATATCTGAAGACTCTTATGAGTAGACTTAGGGGGGAAAAGGGCATAAAGAGAATAGTAATATGTCTTTCCTATCTTTAGTGTGTTGCAGTTTTTGAGTCTTTTGTCTGTAGTCATACTGTGCTGGATTAACACTTCAAGGTGCCTGGATAGGGTGACCATACGTCCCGTTTTGAACGGGACAGTCCCGTTATTTTAGCATTTTTCAACCGTCCCGTCGTTTTGATCAAAATCTCAATTTTGTCCCTTTTTTAAACCCGGCAGGAAGGAGGACAGGAAGACAGGAAGGAGGACTGGAGCCGGACTTGCCATTGGAGGCAGCCCGGAAGAGGCCCTATCAGCGCGGCAACTGGAAGCCCAGTTGCCACGTGCAATCCCATCAGCAGAAGCAGCACCACAGTCCAGGTTCCTGCATCCTTACCTCATCCTGAGATTGTCTGCCCAGCAGTGGTGAGGTCAGGGAAAGCAGGGACGGGAAGGTTGTGGAAAGAGGGTGCGTGTGTGTGTGCGCGCAGATTACTTGCTCAGCGTAATCGTGCGTACACACACACACGCACCCCACACCCTCTTTCTCCAGCCTCCCTGCAACAGGTCCGGGTGCATTTGGCCATGGGGAGGCTGGAGAAAGAGGGAATGGGGTGCATGTGTGTGTGTGTGTGCGCATCTCATCGGGCTTGGGCCGAGGGAAGAGAGTTGTCGGGCCGCTGAGCAGGAGAAGCCGGCTGTGCTCGGCTGCTTCAGCCGCACCACTCCGCCCCTTGCTGCCCGCTGAAGCTCCCCAGGGTGGCCGCTCCTGCTTCTCACACACACACACACTCACAGGACAGACTGCCCTGGCAGGAGCTGACCATGCTGGGGGGCTTCAGCGGGTGGCGAGGGGCGGAGTGGTGTGGCTGAAGCCCCTCAGCGCAGCCGGCTCCTCCCGAGGGCAGCCTGTCCTGTGAGTGTGTGCGTGTGTGTGTGTGCATCTGATCGGGGTTGGCCGAGGGAGGAGAGTTGCTGCCGCTGCCGCTGCCGAGCAGGAGAAGCAGGAGCCGGCTACACTGGGGGGCTTCAGCCACACCACTCCACCCCTTGCCGCCCACTGAAGCCCCCCAGCGCGGCCGGCTCCTGCTTTTCTTGCTCGGCGGCGGCAGCGGCAGCAACTCTCCTCCCTCGGCCAACCCTGATCAGATGCACACACACACACACACAGGACAGACTGCCCTCGGCAGGAGCCGGCCGCGCTGAGGGGCTTCAGCCACACCACTCCGCCCCTCGCCACCCGCTGAAGCCCCCCAGCATGGTCAGCTCCTGCCAGGGCAGTCTGTTCTGTGAGTGTGTGTGAGAAGCAGGAACGGCCACCCTGGGGAGCTTCAGCGGGCAGCAAGGGGCGGAGTGGTGTGGATGCACACACACACGCACACACTCACAGGACAGACTGCCCTGGCAGGAGCTGGCCTTGCTGGGGGGCTTCAGCGGGTGGCGAGGGGCGGAGTGGTGTGGCTGAAGCCTCCCAGCACGGCCGGCTCCTGCCGAGGGCAGTCTGTCCTGTGAGTGTGTGTGTGCATCTTTTTTTTTTTTTAATATAAAATTTTAATTTTATTTACATTCAACATAAAACATATAACACATAACAATAACTACATTTATGTATATGTATTTACATTTGATTTATAATATTCATTATCTAATATATTTCATATAACATATCTTTATTCTAAATTATTTTCCCTGTTTCCCTCTTCCCTTCTTCTTCTTCCTCTAACCCTTTCTAACTACTTTATTTATATATATCTATTTCTAACCTTATCACTATTTTCTTTTTCTTCTCTTATGTTATATTACTGATTTATTAGGTATTTATTTCAAATTCAATTTTTGACTTATACATCTTTACCATACAATACATATGTACATTTCATTAAAATACCTCCAGTTTTCTTAACAAAAAATTGTGTAAATACTTGATTTACATTTTTCTTCTTTCTTCTATATATATTCAAAAAGAATATAATATTAAGTAGAGATTAATAAACTATAAAAATACAAATACAAACATGGGGGGGCGGGGGGGGGAAAAAGAGATATAAGAAGAAAAATGTGTGTATGTGCATCTGATCGGGCTTGGCCGAGGGAGGAGAGTTGTCGGGCTGCCGAGCAGGAGAAGCAGGAGCCGGCCACCCTGGGGAGCTTCAGCGGGCAGCAAGGGGCGGAGTGGTGTGGTTGAAGCAGCCGAGCGCAGCCGGCTCCTCCTGCTTCTCCTGCTCTGCGGCGGTGGCAGCAGCAGCGACTCTCTTCCCTCCCTCGGCCAAGCCCGAGGGGGATGGGGCAGTGGTGGGCCTCCATCCCCACCCCTTGTTCCCCGGCCGATGACGGTGCTGTGTGCACAGTGTGTGTACTCCGGCCTCCCCCAAACACACCAGCTCTGACGCACCATTTACTGCTAGAAGAAAAAAAACCCTTTAAAAATTAAAAAAAAATTAAAATCTGAGCCAATCACGCTGATGGGGGTGGGGTTTGCAGATGGGAGCCAATCGTGTGGGACGGGGGCGGGGTTTGCAGGTGGGAGCCAATTGCATAGACTGGGGGGCGGGGTTTGGAGGCCGGTATGGTGGCATAAGACCCTGTCCCGTTTTGCCATCCCAAATGTCCCGTTTTTGTCTGAAGGAAATATGGTCAGCCTATGCCTGGAGTTCCTGTCAAATTAGCTTATCCCTTAGTTTATCAGATAGTCCCTTTTTAAACTGTTCAATCAATGCCACTTTATTCCAGCCAAAATCCTGAGTATAAAGTTAGAAGTCAGCTATATATAAGCATATTTTGTGCTTACCTTAACAAAATTGTTGAATCTCATGGGTGGCTGTTGCATGTCTAGTCAGATCATTGAAAACAGCTTTCAGTCTGCCCATTAAATAAGTATATTCCTTAGAAAAATAAGGTGTTATTTTCCAGAAAATAAATCACCAATTTTGCAGCTTCCCTGATTAAAAGCCCATGTAAAAATTCCACCCTGGAACAATCTGTGGGAAAATTCTCCAGTCACAAGGAGATTTAAAATCCACTTGGAAGCCCTTAATATTTTGGGAGACCCATCAAGGAACCATAGAATAAAGAAACATAGTTACCATGAAGCTTTGCAAAAATGTTAATATGGTTGAACTTGTTTGTTTATTTATTTTTATTTTATTTATTAAATTTATACTGAAATACCTCACTATAAAAACTTGTTCTCTATGAAAAACATAAAACAAAAAGAAATAGTCTTTTAACTTGATGTATTTCTTCATAATGCATACTCATAAGCATTAATCTATGTAAAACATACATGACTGAAATGACCTAAATGAAAAGATGAAGGAGTTTTTTCACTTAGTAATTTTGTAGTGTGAGATTGTTTGGTCATCTTATTAAAGAACCAAAAAGCTAAAGAATAAGGGATAAATAAATATTCTAAATAATATTCTTGTATTACATCAGATATGTCTAACCATACTGGCTTGAGAAATGTGTCAGTGCAAGTAAAAGAGGCAAGTAAGATCCAAACCTTAGTCCTAGATTTGAAATATCTGTATTTATTTAATTAGAAGCTTAAATTCTGCATTATGTATACATGATTTTATTCAGTAGTTATAAATATAACAATAAATATAACTATACGGTTATAAATATAACTATAAATGTAACTATAGGTAAAGGTAAAGGTAAAGGTTCCCCCCGCACAGTTGTGCAGTCGTGTCCGACTCTAGGGGCCGGTGCTCATCTCCGTTTGTTAGCCGAAGAGCCAGCGTTGTCCGAAGACACTTCCACGGTCATGTGGCCGCATGATTTGCGCGGAACGCTGTTACCTTCCCACCGAAGTGGTACCTATTAATCTACTTGCATTTGCATGCTTTCGAATTGCTAGGTTGGCAAGAGCTGGGGCTAGTGCGGGAGCTCACTCCGCACGCAGGGCTAGGGATTCGAACCTCCGAACTTGCGATCTTCCAATCGACAAGCCTGGCGTCTTACACGCTGAGCCACCACGCCCCTTATAAATGTAACTATACAGTAGTTATATTTATAACAGTAGTTACAAATATAACTACTGAATAAATCATGTGTAATGTATAGTCGAAGGCTTTCACGGCCGGAATCCGATGGTGGTTGTGGGTTTTCCGGGCTGTGTGGCCGTGTTCTAGCAGTTTTTGTTCCTAACGTTTCGGCAGTAGCTGTGGCTGGCATCTTCAGAAGACAGGAGCACAGCTAGAAGATTCTCTCTGTGCCCAAGTGGAGGATGTGTGTTCCTGCTGGTGTTTATAGCTGCTGAGAGGTCATTTACAAGAGATTGGGAGAGGGAGAGAGAGAACAACTCACACAATAGATGTGCTAATCCCACACACGACAGCACCATACCCTCTAATCACCACAAAAAACCCTCTACCATAAAATAAAGCAGAAATAGACTCTTGAACAGCATGTCAGCACTGTGTTGCTGAATAACTCTCTTCAGTGACTGTTACAGATAGTGATACATTTTGCATGCTGATTTTTTATTTGTCCCCACGTTTTCTTTTAGAACAAATTGTGATATTGGAATGAATCAATTGTAAATTTATTCACAGTATTAAACAAATGAAGTATCAAACAGGTGGATGTGTCAATGGAGAGTACCGTGTTTAGGAATACAGAAGTACAAAGTGTTGAAAAAAAAATCAGCAGTGCAGCTAGGTTAGACTTCATCAAAACCCAAATAAGCAACATGCACATATTTAAAAAACTCAACAAAGATGAACAATTCCTGTTGGTCTTCAAGGGTCGTGGAATGTTGACGATCACTAGGAAAACAAAATACAGTATAAATGGGAGAGGGGTGGTAAGAAATGGATTTGGTCTTTTAGAATCCCTTACAATCCATAGCATCTTGACAGAGAGCATGCCAGTTGGGACCCAGAACAGAACCAGATATCAGGTGTCCATAGGCAAAGGCCCTGGAGCTGCATGAAGCCCATAAAAGGTTTGGATATAGGCCTTTGAAACCCTTCCAAGTTGCCACCATATTCAATTTGTACTGTAAACTGAATCGTATTAAAATGCCCATACAATTAAATCAGATTTAGTTTTTGTTCTGGCCTTATCATACCTCTCAAAGGCCATATGCTTGGTCCTGAAAGACATCCATAAAGAGCAGAAAATACATTTTATTGCAAGGCTCACTTGAGGTAATGAAAACTTGAGTAAATGTTGAATCTTTCCTCAACTTCAATCCCAGTTCTTTTCTGGGTCCCGATTCAAGCTGAAATAAAATAGAAAATAAGGTTAGGGATAAAACCGAACTAAAACTCCTAACAGCCCAAGTCAGCATGGCAAATGGCAAAGTATGCTGGGAACTGTAGTTAACAACATCCTGCATTTTGTAATAGCTTAGACTGCAATCATATAAACACTTCCCTAAAGTATAAGGTAAATTCATCAAAACATAATGAGACTGATTCTTAAGCAAACTTATTGATGATTGGGCTGTGAATCCTTATAATCTTTTGTTAATTTATAGTTTTGTCATATCAGGACAGATGACACATTAGGAGTTAAATATTTTGGGCCACAGTTATAATTTGGAATGATAAAGGCATAGAATATAAATGCAATTTTACATGCTATAATTTATTCAAATATTAACCCTAACCCTAAATAATTTAGCCATTCCCTTTATTAACATCTCATATATTTGTGTATAACACAAATTATATAATGTAATATATATAAATTTATATAAATATAAATATATTTTCTCTCTTCTATTTTCTTCCATAGATTATCACAGGGAATACTCTTTTCTGCAGTATTCTGATCTTTGTAGGTATAGACTCTTCAATAGGTATAGACTCATCATGACATCTGAATATCTTTTCCAAGGCCTTCATGGCTATTCTACCAAGTGCCAGACTGCAGCGTATTTCTTGATTGTCTGTTCCTTTACTGTTGATGGTTGATCCTAAAAGTCAGAAGCTGTCTATAACTTCAATATCTTCATTGCCAATTCTAGGACTGGTTCTTGTACCTGTTGTCATTAATTTAGTCTTCTTCATATTTAATTTTAGTCCCATTGTGCTCCTTGATTTTTATTACCAGAGCTTGCAGATCCTTTGTATTTTAGGTTACTATCATAACATGTTTCTTCCTCCAGTTTTAAAACCATGCTCATCTTTTTCCCATCCAGCTTCCCTCAATATATATTCAGCATATAGGTTGAATAAATAAGGGGAGATTATACAGCCTTGTCTCACTCCTTTGTCAAACTGGAGCCAGTCTCTTTCACTACGTTCTGTCCATACTGTGGCTTCCCAACCTGTATATACATTTTTCATTAGGACAATGAGATTTTCTGGGTTTCCCATTTTTCTCTGCACATTCCACAGTTTGACATAATCAACACAATTGGAGACTTTTCTATAATCAGTGAAGTACACTTCTTTTTGGTATTCTTTGGGTTTCTCAGTTATCCTGCATGTATCATCAATAATGCCTCTTGTTGCTCAGCCTTTTCTAAAGCCAGTTTAAAGTTCTGGCATCTGTTTTGCCATGTAGGGCTTTAAGCTATGTTGGATGATCCTAAGTATTATTTTGGTAGCATGTGAAATTAAGGATATTGTACAATAGTTTGCATATTCTGTTAAGTCTCCTTTTTTGGTATTGGGATATAAATTGACCACTTCCAATCTATTTATTTAACTTATATTGGTCATATAAGTTAAATAAATAAATAAATAAATAAATAAATAAATAAATATTGCGTCATTCTCCAGATTTGCTAGAATAGCTTGGTTAGAACCTTTTGTTGATTCTTCTTCTGTTGCTTGCCATATACTGTATCTGTGGGTATTCCATCAGTTTCTGCAGCCTTCTTACTGGTAATAATTGCAGTACTGATCTAATTTCAACTTCTAGTACTAGAAGTTTTTGTAAGTAGGGAATATCTTCTTGTATGTTGCCATCAAGTTGCATGAATATCTTGCATGTTGCTATCTCTACCGCACAGTATTTCAGCATACTCCTTCCATCTTTATTTGATCTTCTTTGAATCAGTTACTGTCTGTCTATTGGTGTCTGTTAGCATACCAATTCAAGGTTTGAATTTCCTTGATTTTCCATGTCTGTTTCGATCTTCAATGCCTTTACAGATTTTGTTGTAATACTGCTGCTTGTCTCTTCTAACAGCTCTTTGAAAGTCTGTCTTAAGCTCCCTCCTGAGATTTTTCTCTCTTGGCTTTGACTTCTCTTCTTTTCTTGCAATTTCCATGGTTTGTTCTGACATCCAGTTTGCTTTCTTCTGTTTCTTCATCTTTGGCAGTCTCTTTTCCCATTCATCCTTAACAACTTCTTTAAGTTAATTCCATAGTTCCTATGGTTTTCTCTCAATGAGTTTCAATATTTCAAAGCTTTAATAAATCAATCATAATTGATGCACATTTTTTCCTTTTTTGAAGATGAGACAGCTGCCAGCTTGATATACTGTAATAACTTTCAGAATTACAAATGAAATCTACAGAAAAAGTAGATTTATAAAGCTTTACATTAATGAATAGAGATAAAATAAACTGAAGCTCAGTCTATTTATAAGCATAAATATGAGCTCAGAATGAGTGCAGCATAATACATGTGTTTATGGAGGAAAGTAGACCTTTGCTTAAATTTAGAATAAAGAGGATTGTCAAAGCATGAGTTATTGTATGAGCTATTGTATGAGTTATTGTAAAGGGCACAAACATTTCTGCAGATAGTTAATCAGCCACAGACAGGTACAGACAGTAGTTCTTGAAGTGCTCCCTGGACAAAATAAAATAGAGGCATGAATGCAAATTGTATAAAACATTACTTAATGCAACATTACATTTGTTTTACAAACAACTCAGCAGTTTCAGTTCAGCTCAAGTTGATAACAACAATGTCTGAAAAGATAATCTTATGCTCATTTACTGAAAAATAAGATGCATTTGGACCTTTTTGTACATGTGGCATGCAATGGGGACAATTGTCCTAGGCATCACACTTGGCCCTATTGAAGTATAATTCAGTATTTGAAATGATCAAACAATCAATACTTTTCATTCAAAGTGGTAAAGGAAATTAAAGTAGAGTTGCAGGACTTATATGTACCCATTGAGGAAATTTGAATTGTTTCAATCAAGTATATCCGCAGAAGCTTTGAACCACAACTGCAATAAAGAAAGTGAATCAATCTTCCATGAAATGTATTATGATTTATAAAAATATTCCCCCCCAAAAAAGTCCTCACTCATTTAGTCCTATCTGAGCAGCAAAAATCTAGACAACCAGTAGCAAAGAGAAACAAAACCCTTAACTCCTTGCTACTATATAGTGTTTGTCTGGATTAAAGTGTCATTGCTGTATGATAGCTCTTTTTTATTACAAAATGCATAGGTTGTCATATAATAGTGCTGAAGGGTAACAAGAATGATGCTTCTCCTCCAGTTTTCTACAGCTATTAAGATAAAGATGTCCTGCTTTCTGTTTCACTTAGTTATGTTAAAGGAGACTTAGTTTTCTGATGCATTTATGAACTTGTTTTCACTGTTTCTGTGCCTTGCCAGAATAGCAACATGCTGTCCTGACTCTTGATGTTCTCTTGGCTAGCTAAACAAAATGTATTGTCCTCATTGGTGGTTGAGGAAAGGGGAGACTATTTTGAGGATGCTGATATAGCCAATAGCATGTATTTCCCACCAACCAGCTAAGGCAGGGCTTTCCAAAGTTTTCCCGCGGCGACACACCAACCACCGTTGGTGTGTCGCCGCGGGAAAACCCGGAAGTGCCGCCGTTGCGGCAGCACGCAAAAACCCGGAAGCGCTGCTGCCGCTTTCAGTTTTTGCGCGCCGCCGTTGGTGTGTCGCCACGGGAAAACCCGGAAGCGCTGATGATGATCAGCGCTTCCGGGTTGTGTGGCGACACTCCAGACTGTGTGTGGCGACACACTTTTGTGTCGCGACACACAGTTTGGAAAGCTCTGACCTAAGGGCATATCTGTGCTTAGTGTATAATCTGTTCCTGTCTTGTGTTCATACCAGCTTGACTCTAAGATGGTTTAAGAAAATCTTATTCAGACTGAGACACTTGAGCAAAGGGTTGCAAGGTGTTCAGTCCAGAATGCAGGTTCCACATCTTCCCATTGGACAATTCTCCTGATACTGTGCTCTACCACCTTGCTGTTTCAGGAAAGCTATTGCTATTTGATTTTCTTCCTGTATCAATCCCATCAATCAGTATGTTTACTGTTTTGACCATTGGTCATAACAAATAAGATAAAATCTACATAAAGTGGCAACACATTAATAAAATACATTAAACCATTGTTATTACAGCAGATAAAATAATGGAGAAACATTAGGAACATTTGATAAAATCCTCTCTCTTTTTAGCATCAGGCCGCACAGAGCTTGCTAATCTCCATGTCTCCTTGTCTAAATTCATTAAATATTCAATTTTATGTGAATGAGGCCAAAATGATTTCCCTAACAAGAGGGGCTCCAAAAATTTTCCGTGTGCTGAATGGAAAATAGGCAGTACAATAAGTGATGTGAAAAATCTATTTCTTCCTGTATATTTATAACACACACACATATATGTTCTTAAGTATAAATAAATACAACACAGTGCTGTACTCTATTTACACTAAAACAAAATCTAAAAATTAAAATTAGTTAAGAAAGGAAAAATTCAATTGTAAATGAAATCCAAGACTAATACTGAGTCTATAATGTAATACATTAGCAAATTAGAAATAAACTGTACTGTAAAACTTAATACTCTAAAATATTAACGATAAATTGCAATTAATATTTCATTCACACATGACCAAGGACTGATGGAACAAATATAAAGATATTACTCATGTAGTCCATAAGTCAGTGGCTTGTGCACTTTCACAGCTGCTATACAAAACTTTGCTACATTATGTGTAATAAGTCTACCCTTACCTGTTAGGAGGGCATTAACATACAATTTCTTAGACTGGGCTGGAGCATATAAAAACAAAGGAAAAATCAGTCTTCTTTGTGCATCATTATAGAAAGAGCAGTGTAACAGCATATGAAAGATAGATTCAATTAAACCATCATCACCAGGCAGGTTCATCTAGCTGCAGGAACTTTATTAAATCACATGTATAATAGTGATAAAGGCAAACTATTGTATTTGGCTTTGTTGAAATAGGAAATCAGTTTGAAATATTGTTCAAACTTTGTTGAAATGTGAAATCAGTGAGTTGATGTAATTAGTTAGTTTCATCTAGGGTGGTTAAACCAACTTTGATAGATTTTGAAAAGAGGTTTCTCTTATTCTGGTATCCAATATCTAAGAGCCTTTCTCTGATAATTCTCTTAGCCTGAGTGAATTTGAGAGATGTACAATAGGAGATCAAGGGAGATGCTGTATGATGAACATTTTCTAAAAATTGCTTGTGTCCAAGAGGCCCGGAATTTGTTGAATAAAAGAAATGGGATCAATGCAACTGTGAAAGAGATAAGGGTTGAACTCTTCTACCTCTGGTAACTGGAGAAATTGCTGAAAGGCTGCACTGCTGGACTTTTTTTAAAGCACAGAGAAAACTAGGAAGCTCAAGGAGAGAAAAATAGTAATTAAAAATCTGCTTGGTTTCAAACAACAACTATTCTATTTACAGGAGAAGTGTTATAACCATTCTGCATAAGCATTCACAGGAAAGAAACTTTCAAAGGTATCTGAGGCCATAGTAATCACTGACTTTGTTGAAGGGGCATTTCTGCCTCTGGGACGTAGCCAGTGAACTGCTGGAGTTCGCCCGCACCAAACTGTACCACTCAGTCCCAAACAGACAGGAACATGAGGTGACATAGTCTGTGGCTTGAATCATGTCAACTGGATTTCTATTTTCTCAGTAGAAACGTTTCACTCCTTATCCAAGGAGCTTCTTCAGATATAAGGATCTTCAGATATAAGGATCTATTCTTCAGATATATGGATAAGGAGTGAAACGTTTCTACTGAGAAAATAGAAATCCAGTTGACATGATTCAAGCCACAGACTGTTCCACCTGGATGACTGAGAACCTTCATCGACATGAGGTGACATAACATGGGAAATTATACTTTAGAAGTAGTGCAGAATAACACACTGTGAGAGCAGTGTGAGAGGTGGTGTCATCAGTTTCTGCCTTCCAGAAATGTCGCTATTCTAGTGACAGGGCAGCTGGGCAGTACGGATAAAGCCTACTGTATAGGCACTTTCCCAATGCATCTATCAGTGAAGTTTAAGATGGGTTGGACTTTTTGCAAAAGGAGGAATGTGTGGTGAGGAAGCAGAATAAGTTTACATGTTTTGGCTCTGGAATGGATTACACAGGAAAAAGGGGTTATTTGCTGCTGTAGGATTAACATAAGATTGTTTAAAATATAGGCAGGGTATAAGATGAAGCCAGGTTTATGTGATCAAGGTAGAACTTTTGGGGTTGCCAGAGCATTGTAAACCACCCAGTGTCCCCCTTGTGGGGGAGATGGGCGGTGATAGAAATTGGAAAAATAAATAAATAATTTAAACTGCAAGTGGGGAAAATTCCTATATTTCTTTTTTTCCTGTCTGATGTCCTTTGTACTGATGTGAATTAAAATCTATACTTAAAATAGAACTGGCTTTGTGCAAAAGAGAAACATAAGAGCACCACACAAGATGCTTGTAAGAGAAATGCTTCATTAGGGGTCTATTTTTGGTCCTCATCACAGTCATTGTCAGAGAAGAGGCACACTGGAGAGAATACATACATTTCTAAATTCTGATTGGCTTTCTCTCGTACTTCATTTACTGATAATTAATTAAGGCTGGGAAAGTCACATTGATGATAATGAAAGAGGTCTTTTTCAGACATGTATTCTTGTTTTCAGAGGTTGTAAGGAATTTTACAGTCAGTGATTGCAACAGTGCAGTGCGGGATCATTCATTCACTGCCAGTATGCCATTATCCATGCACAGCTGGTACTTCTTCCTCATAATCTCTAGTTTTTGGAGACTACCAGTTTCAAATTTATCCTCTAATCTGGATATGGTGCTATCTGTTTCTTAAAGTTGTTTGTTTATAAAACTGAATTTTTCATGGACTTGAAGCATCTTAATAGCTAATTAGACTATATAGGTTTTAGGGATTGATTGATTCATTTCTGATATTTACCTCTCCCAGTAGTATAGTGGATATTTAGGGGTACACAGAAGGAGCCTCCCCGAAGATTGTCGAACAATTGGGCGTACCCTGGAAATGGTGAATTGCACTGGCTAATCCTTCTAATACCAGACCAAACCACAGCTAAGCGGACTGGACACGAGGAGAGAAGAGAAGAGTGGATATTTAGACAGCATAGTCCTAGAAAGTTTTTCAGAGAAGGATCCATGGCATTATCTATTGGGATGTCAGAGTAACTAAGGTTCAAATGAGATTTTCAGTGTTGATTATCATGTGTCCCAGAGTAGCCTAAGAAAAATTCGAGGAGTGTAATCAAGAGCAGGAAACATCTTTTGTTTTTTTTATGGGATTCCTAATTCACAGTAGTTTAAATATAAACATTTTGTTGCAATATAGTTTGAATGTTTAATTAAAAGCTAAAAGTTGCATTTTAATTGACTAAAGATCTTAGACCCCAGTGAATTAAGCACATGAGGTTTAACCTCAAGTAACTATGCACAGGATATGAAATTAATAAATAGGGAAATATCTTATAATATGTGCTGTTGAACTGTGAGGCTCTCTGTATATAATGAGCATACACTTTTGATAACCTGCTGCACTTCAGAATTTACTACTTAATATTACTTTTCCATTTAGTAAGTCATGACCAACATTTAGAAGTCAATTCCTCCTATATTTCCATGTTTCATTTTTAATAGGTATGTGCAGCTTCATTATGGGGGCTGTTGTGTTATAAATGTATTACTATATTTGCATTTAACTTTAGGCTTTATACACGTAGTAGGGAATGGAAGGGATTATCTTAATAAATAACTGCACAAGCCTGAGACTTTCAACCTCTACTAGAATTCGGGGTGTTGGCATTCTTCCAGGTGGGAGAATGTCAGCCCTACAAGGTAGTCCAGAAGGAAACCAAAACCACGAGTACTAATACTACCTTTAGCACTTCTTCCCTTCCCTGCCTTTACTTTCCAGAGAACTAGGGAGGGCCCATTCTGAGACGCTTACTCCTTCCCCATTCATCCTTTGGGTTCAGATCTCGTTTATCAGACCATTGTTTATGCTGCATCATTTCCTCCTGTCTCCCAAGGTTATTCTCACAGCCCATTACAAAATTCCAGCTATTCTTGAATAGATTCTGAAATCTGGATCGTGGAGAACAGGAAATTACTCTTCCCTAGGAATGAACTTTTAAATAAATGCCTCCACTTTCCCTCTTTTAACCAGAATTTCTAAGCCTAAGCATCGGATAACACCCAAGATCAAAGTAAGAAAGAGTAAAGGAATTTTATTTGAAGAAAGGCCATGAAGGCAAACTTCAGAAAATGGGTTAGCTGTTTCAGGTTACATAAGGCTCAGACTTGTATACCAAAGCTAGCAATCATTAATCTGAGTAAACAAAGCAGTAGAGGGACAGAGAATGGGAGCACACTTTAAGGTTATACCAGGGAGCACAAGCAGCAGTGAAAAGAAATAAAAAGTCCATCATGCACCTGTCTCTATTTTCCCTGCCAATTTTACCTTGCTAGTTCTGACTCTCTCAGGACTCTTTGGGCCTGGAATTGAGCTACCAATCAGAAATATTTTCTCAGGGCGACTGAGGCTCAGCATTTCTAATTTTAAATGTGAAAACCATTGCCAAAGGGAATAAAAGTAACAGTGCCATGAATGTGTGACAGGTTTCCATTTTCTCACATGCCAGTAATATTGATCCAGCAACACAGAAAAAAGACTTAGTAGTCTAGGAAGGTCCTTACGCTACAAATCTTACCATGTAGAGAAGAGAGGAAGCAGGGAGAAAAATAAACCAATTGCTTGTCCACTGCTCTTGCTGTATTATTATATTTTTACACCACAGTGAGTCATATACAGTAGCTGTAGTGATTTATATATTGAATAAATATAGTGAATCTGAACATGCAGTCTTTACCCTGCTTGCTAGTTCTGTCACATAGCTAAGTTGTTTTTACATAATGAGTAAATCTATAGGCTAACTATGTAAATATAACAAAGCACAGGTAGTCCTCAGTTAACAATGGTAATTGGGATCGCTAAGTGACACAGTCGTAAAACACAGTCGGGTAACAGCTTGCAAGTTTTTTAGTTCTTCAGGACTAGCAGCATCTCTAGGGGATGATTGCAACCTCTAGGGGATGATTGCAACCGTGCCGACTTACAACAGCAGTTCCAGTTGCCATCGTTAGGCAAATCCCATGTGGTTGCTGATGGGATATATGCTGGCTTAAAGGGGAAAAACCCGAGGCTTGAGAATAAACAGACAAGAATGCAGCTTGTTAGGGCCAACAGTGTTTACTGATAGCATAAGGCAATAATGCAGATACAATCACATTATCACAAAAATGAAAAAGATGAATATACAGGATACATCATTGTAAAAGGAAAAACAAAACAAACTTATAAGCAGAGTTCCGTGTATTGATCCCAGGGCCAGAGTTCCTGCCATGGCCTATACCCAAAGCCAGGCATAGCTCACTCTGCCCAGTCCACGGGAATTATTCCTTTGTACAGGAATAATTCGCCAGGGCAACACAAGAACTCTAACAGTTGCAGCGTCCCACGGTCACGTGATCACCATTTGCGACCTCCTGCCAGCTTCCTGACTGGCTTTGCTTGTTGGAAGCTGGCAGTGAAGGTCGCAAATGGTGATCACGTGACCGTGGGATGCTGCAACATTGTAATTGCGAGTCGGTTGCCAAATTGCAATCATGTGACCACGGGAATGCTGCAACGGCTGCAACTATGAGAGACAGTTGTAAGTCCCCTCATTCAGTGCTGTCGTAACTTGGAACAGTCCCTGAACTAGTGGTCGCTGAACGAGGACTACCTACTGTATATGTTTTCTTTGGATTCTTTTCCCCCATCTTTTGTATTTACTTTCCATCTTTGGTTTCCTTACCACTTTAGCTGAGCACCTCTAGACAGCAGCATGTATTTGTGTTTGTGTGCATGCACATGACAAAACAGGCAAGATGGAGGATATACAGTAGCAATCAGTTCTCATGTGTACACACAAAGGGACAGGACTTCCATCGCAATGCCAATTGCCACCTTTCCTGTTTTGATCCTCCCCTAGAGATGCTGCTAGTCCTGGAAAACTAAAAAACTTGCAAGCTGTTACCCAACCGTGGATTTTCTCATGAGTCATCATGGCTGTTTTAATCTTTTTATAGAGACAAAAGGACAATCTAAAGTCTCTTTGCAGCTATGCTACATAAAAAGGATACACAGGCAATTAGGGATTTCCCTGTGTGCTCAGAGTAATAAGGAGAATAATTCAAACATGATTTTCTAAAAAAAGTTACTTTGCAATTTTAAAATATATATTTCTACATCCTAATTTTTATCTCTGAGGACATTACGTTTTGCTTAGAATTGTGAATTTTATCATGTAAAAGCCGTTGTTTTGTAAACAGCTGCAGTGTGTTTTGGCCTTTGGGTGAAATACATGTTTCCCTGGGTATTTTTCCTTTATTTCTTGCTAACTTTGGTTAACATATTGTTTATATTTTCAGAAGACTTTGGTGTACATCTTACAGAATACAAATGTTTAATACTTTATTACTTTAGTATGTGATTGCTAAACACTGACATTATGTAGTGAAAAAAGAATCATTGAACCAAAGTACCAAAGAAATTAAAAGTAATTCAAAAATTAATACAATATTGTTACAAAAATGAAAAGTTTAAAGATCCTAAACTGAATTAAATCCCTTCTTGGTGAAAATTTCTAGAAAGATTTGGTTTTAATAAATGCAATCACTTTTGTGCTCAAAACTTAAAACAGCATGCTTCTTTGTAAAAAAAAAACCTTTAAGTGTATTAAACATAATTTTATATAAAATATAGCATTTCAATGGTGAGGATGAATACTTGACTTTGATTCCACACTGAAATATATAATGAAATAGGTCTGAAAGTTTTTTGCAGTTGACTAATCAATTATTTTTGACTGTAACCAACTGTAAATATATGTTTCTATGCCTAATTTAATTTTTTTACTGGAATAATACTGTTTGTTTGTTTTGCTTTATTTCAGGTACTGCAAGAAATATAAAAGCATCTCCAGAGAAAGCTGAACTTTTTTTCCAGAAACTAAGAAATAAACATGAATTTACAATGTTGGTATCACTCAAACAAACTCTCTTAAATTCAGGTGTTATTTTTTCTGTTCATCATTTAGATCACAGGTAGGCATAAAAATATACATTTCTTGAAGTTTATTTATTTATGGTACACTCAAATTGACTGATCTAAAAAAACAAAGCAGGATGAAACCTACTTCATGCTTAGATGGGAGACCACTAGAAAAGAGAAGCAGGTTTAAGTAAATTAGGCACTGAAAAAATACTTTTGGAATAAAGCAAAGGCAAACAATTTCTGTACTGTTGCCAAGAAAAAATGCTTGCCTACGATAACATCTAGTTGAGCTCAATTCAAAAAAGTCTTGTCTTCACAACTGAGAACATGCCTAAAATAAATCTGAAAGAGATGATGGAGACTAACGTAGGCAGTGATCCTACGCATGTCTGTACAGAGGCAAATTCTATTGAAGCAGGTTAGATTTATTTCTAATATAGTTTATTTATTGAAGACAGTAAGATTACTTAAAACATGGCATGCAACTTTGAGAGAGTGAACATTCCCCAAGGTTATAGAAATCTATCTACAATAATAAGTAATAGACTAAACTAGAAGACCTGAGGCCATTTGAGAAAGATTTCTTTATGATATGGTAAGATAATTCTTATCACAGGTAAAAGAGTTGTTACCAAGGTTGTTAAGCATCTGTTACATCAGATGAATCAGTCAATATATGGCCCTAGCAAAGAATTGTCACCATGATCCTTAAAAATACAGAATGTGGAATGACTCCTCGAATCTAATGGAGTTTGTGGCTATAAATCAGCATAGGACTGACAATGTACCATGGCATACTGAAACAATATTTTTTCTTTGTTGTCTGAAATAGGCCATAGTAATCTTTTCTTCCCTCCTTCCCTCTGTCCCTTCCTTCCTTGAAAGGTATGTTTGTTCCTGTGTTGGCTGTAAAACATCTACCATTGGACTTTGTTTGGGATATGATTGTTCAGATGCTAGTTTTAAAATGAACATGCATTAACATCCCTGGAGCTCATTAAACTGCTTCTTGAAAATCTGAGGCCAACAGGAATTTTTTAAAAAGAGAAAAGTGTTTAGGCCTTTAAAAAGCAACTTACAGGATATATAATGGGTTTTAACCTGTAGGCTAGTATAAAACTTTCTGTGTTTATAATCACATGCATGTGTCATATTTAGTTACTCTTTTAGAACTTTCAGATATTATTGTAAGCGGCGGCACTTTGGAAAGCCCTGTTGTAGAGTGAAGTAGAGTGAAACATATAATGTCTAGCATAGTGAGATATGAATCAAATACTATTGATGATGAAGAAGAAAAAACCATGGGGATTTTGGCATGGGATATTCCTGATTCTGTGAAGTAGATCTCACTGAGTTACACTCAGGGATGGATGTACTATAGATTGTAGCATAACAGCCAATACACAGTAGTTATTGAGGTTTCTTTCTGGAAATTATTGCCAAAATAGTTTTTAGATGTTTTTTTTGTTCTTATTTTGACTATTAAACATGGGAAAAGGAATAGTTATCTGAAAAGTATCAATTTCTAGTTAATGAAATTTACTGAATTTATTGTAGGTGATGTACAGTCTGATTTTATTGGAATCTTACAAGTAAATAAGGCAGATATGACTAAAATGATAAATAAATGCAATATTTAGGTTAATGATTGCCACTAGTAGCTATCACTCAACAGTGAATGTGAACTTATCCCTCTCATATGATTTCTTAATTAATGTCTAATCTTGCTGTTGATAAGTGGTTTCTAATTTTAGTAAGTGTTAAAGCTAGTTTTCTAAACCCTTACTGTTTAAATAATCAGAATAAATGTGTGAACAATTTTCTTTTTGATGGACACACCTGTAGTTCTAAACTTTCAAGCATAACATTAACATCTTTTGAGCTGAAATTATCTTTGATTAATGTCATCAAATGCACTTATTTCAGTAGACTGCCACTGCATAGGAATATATTTTGAAGACAATGCTGTTGTCATATACAGTTTACTTCTCATAGATTTTCTCTCCAGGTATTGCATCTTTTAACAAACTGTAGTAAATTAAAGGGTATCTTGAATGCCTCATTCTTGTTTTTCAATAGATAATCTTCTGTGATTAAAGTTCATGATTCATGTTGTGCTTGGTGTCAGACTTAATGCAGAATAACAGTGTACTATTTAAGCTATAATGTTGCTTAATGTTGCTTTGTTCTTCTTGAGGGGTCTTAGCAACAGTATACAGTATGCTCAGATGCAATAATCTGCATAATAATAATTCACATTGTTTTGAAACTCAAGTTCAAAATGGCAAGTTCTCCATGCAGTGGCTTCCACAGAGAGGGGGAAGGTGTCTGTGTGTGTATGTAGAGGGAATGACAAAAGCAGCATCATGCTGCTGTGATGTAAGTCCTGCCCCTTTGTGCATGTCTTGTGATTTCGCATTGACATATGAAAGGGGCAGAGCTTGTGGTATGATGGCATGAAGCTGCTTTCATCATTTTGGCAAATGTGTTTATAAATGTTATGCAGGAACTATAGGCACCTGGAAGGGAGGTACAAGCTTTTAGCTAGATAATTATGTGTAGCTTGGACAAATGAGTAACTGTCCAATGTGTGATGGGTAGAAAAACATATTGTGTAAATGTACTTATGTTAGTTATGTTGGTCTCGTGCTGCAAACACAACAAAATATCTGTGGCAGCTTAAAGTTTAACCATTTCATGCTAGAATCTTTGCTTTAGTGCATATCATGATATTTACTGTCTATATCTAAACTTTACAACAAGATAAAGATGTACAATTTAAAACAGAGGTTGGCAAATTTAACAGGTGCTAGACATTCCCAAAATTAATAATCAGCAGAATCCCTTGAGAATTCAGTGACCCTACTCTCAAGGTCTTGCCCAATCTCACAAGTGAACACTCAAATCATTTGCAAGCACAAAGTCACATGAGGTTTGCTGATATTTAAAAATTATTTAATTTTGGCCATAGATACCATGTAAAGTGGTGTGGGCAGAATGTTATGTACCTGATCTTAAGGGTTTACAATAGCATTTCTTAAACAACCATAATTAAGTAAAATTACACGACTAAACAACTGAACAACAAAACCTGTGATATGAATCTACATACTGCATTTTCATTTACCTTACTTAATTTATCAATGACAGGATATTTGTGATGTTATTAATGTTTTGTGTATAATGTTATGTTATACATAGATAGAACTTTGAATTTTTGGTTTCTACTTCTTTCTTTCATTTTCCTCTAATTATACCAAGAATTTCTCCCTCCCTGTTTGAACAACAAGGTGGTTATATACCAGTCATTTTAGGATAACTTCCAGTGCATTTAATGGGCTAGATTCTAGTATCTGAAAGCTTTTTCCGTAGTAAGTGGATTAGTCTTTAACATGTCACAATCATCTGTTATTTCTGAAGTGTAAGCAGACATAATATAATGATTGTAGTAAGTATGATTAATTTATCTGAGTACCTAAAAATGTGTAAAACTAGGAATCATTAATATTTTTGTTTGTTGTATAGAATGTTTTTTGCCAGAAATGTATGCACAAGACTGTCTTGCAGATTTGTATAAAAGGGAAATTAAAGCATTCCAGTAGCTTCATTTGCTTCTGACCTCTGCAGCTTAATGCTTCTGTCATCCATACTTCTTTCAACTTCTCTTCCCTCCACCTATACCCTGTCACTCCACTGTTTCATAGCTAGTTGTCTCTTTTCTGCTTCTCTTCCTGACCTCCCTCTTTAATTCACTCGAAGAGTTCAATCACAGCTTCCAACAGTTATACCATAGCACTTTAGCCTATTATTGGTTCCTATACATGCTATAAGAAGAGATCACAAAGATAGCCAGGCACTCCTATGGCTACACATTATTCTAACATCTTCCAGGCTGACTTTTCTAGCTTTTGTTCTAGAAAGTTTCTTCTCTAGCTCAGCTTCACTGCTGACATCATTATTATCTGGACTATCTGGACTCTATGGATTATGTTCCTTAACCTCAACGTAATCTACATTCTGGATACATTTCTTTTATGTTCAAAGTTCCTAGCTCCAGTCACTCAAATTACATTCCATCCAAGACACTTTCCTTGCAAAGATCTCGAATGCTCTAGTCTTGCTTTCAGATAGCTTTCCAGCCTAATATAGAATAGAATAGAATAAAACTTTATTGTCATTCCACTATACACAAAGTGCAGATTGAAATTTCGTTGCAGTTCGCTCAACCAATAAAATAAGAGTACCGTAATTACCATATATGTGATATATGTTCATTGCCCATTCCCCCCTCTAATCTTTTTCCCTAATAAATATCAGTCCTGCACACAGCATATACTGTATATATGAAGAAAGAGGGGATTATTAGAAGTTCAAGAGTAATAGCCCAGGGGACAAAACTATTGCCTAATCTGGCTGTTCTGTTCTAGGTTGTGCTAGGTTGGACATGTAGACCACAATCCAGTGACACAGAATGAGGAACTAAGTCTTACAATAGATGTGGATGCAAATTGCACACATTTTCTCTGGCAACATTATTTTAGGTCCTAATAATGTCACTCATAAGATTAGAGATTTATACTTCTACTGTATAATTTTTCATCTAATCTATGGCATCACGTTTCTGTAATGTGCCACTGCATTTTATGTAGGACAAATCAGTCAAGATCTATACTTCCAACTCCCAAGAATGCCCCCTGACTAACCTCAAGTTAGCCATCCTTTTGCAAAAAGATGATAAGAATCAGTTTCATCACAAAATGGCTCAACTAGACAGTCAATTATATTTTCTGTGGAATAAACAGAGTTAAATGGTTTTTCTTACATGTATTAAGAACTCAGCAATGTTTGGGCCTTTATTCACTACTAAGTACTGTCAATTCATCCTTGAATTGGCAGAAAACAATACAGGTATGAAATTTGCTGTTCCCAATGCCAATTCCTCTCCAGGAAATGAATGCTTAACAGATTTTACCACTAGTCGGTGTTGGAATATTACTTTGATATAATACAGCTAACAATGACATAAACCTATCGACTCATGAGTTGGAAATGAGTTGAAGGCATCCCAGAGGAAAAGGGGAAAAAAAATGACTGCAAAGCAAAGTTGTGATGTGTTTAAGTACAAATGAGGGCATAGCCTAACAATCTGTGTTGTGAATGGCTATCACTAGGAAGACACTTTGCATGCTTAATTGTTCTATTTTTTATTTTTCCTTATTGCTCCAGCCCCAAATGATTGATTATCTATCTATCTATCTATCTATCTATCTATCTATCTATCTACCTACCTACCTACCTACCTACCTACCTACCTACCTACCATCTGCTATATGATCTATCATCTTAAAAGAATCCTTCATATCTGATGAAATAGATAATACCCCATGAAAGTTTATGCTAAATGTTATTAAACTTTAAGTTGCCATAACATTATTTGTTGCTTTTGCTTCAACAATGTGTTTTATTCTGATAACTTTCTTGTGACACTATAAGCCTAAATGATATTTATTCACCTAGCAAAATATTTAAAATTATTCAAATGTTTAATCACTCCGGGCACCAAGAATAGGAAATGTTTGAAAAAATTAAAAGTTAAAGCATGCTTTCTGTTTAACCATTTGTTAAGCTTAACTAACTTCTTGCATTTGGTATTAAACTGACTTGGTGTCTCACCATATTTGTATACTTTCTTTTTGAGACTAAGCTTAACTTAATTTAAATTTATTGACAATATTGACATATGTCTGCTATGTATCTCATCTCATGTGATTATTAAATATGTAGGCTAAAGATTTAATATAACTGATATTCAACACTTCTAGGAACACAAAATTGGGAAAAGCTACTATTAATAAATCAGATATTGTTATTATTTTATACTGCTTATTTTCTATCCCTGCTTTATTTTCTTTTAAGTAAACAGCAATAATATTATCCAATTTCCTTTATACATCAATACATACAAAAATAGCAACAAATTCTCAGTGCTAATTATGTACTAATTAATTGTAACCATCAAATTACAGCATGATCAACTATGAAGCCATATTCTCTTATATCAGAAATGTAATACAGGTAGTCCTCGCTTAATGACCACAATTGGGACTGGAATTTCGGTCACTAAGCAATGCAGTTGTTAAGCAAGGCATGTGACTGGACCTGATTTTATGACCATTTTTAATGGGGTCATTAAGTGAATCATGTAGTCATTAAGCTACTCAATAGTTCCCTATTGATTTGGCTTGTCGGAAGCCGGCTGGGAAAGTTGCAATTCGCAATCACGTGACTGCAGGATGCTGCAAACCAGTCATAAATGTGAGCCAGTTGCCAAGCACCCAAATTGTGATCATGTGACCGCAGGGATGGTGTGACAGTCGTAACTTCGAGAACAGGTCGTAAGTAATTTTTCTTAGCCCCGTCGTATCTCCAAACTGTTGTTAAACAAATGGTTGTTAAGCAAGGACTACCTGTAATGACATATTGTTTAGACTGAACTTTTTTTTAATAGAATACAGTCAAATATCTGTAACCAGGAGTAAGCTTAGTGACTCAATAAAACATGCTTCTGGGTCTTTATCTATAGAAATGTATTTATAGCATGTAATCTTTTATACAAGGCTTCTGTAGATGGCTTACTACTAGATTATATGGATACAACCACTACTATACATTTTATATGTGTTTCCAGGAAAGTAAATATTGGATTTAACTAGAATATTCTGCAATGACATATCTCTGTTCCTAGGAATAGGAATAATTCAATTTTATTTAGTTCAAGTATAAAGACTGTTTATTTCATGGAAATGTACATTTATACTGTTTTGGGTCATTTATGACAAAGCCAAATGAGTTATATGCTTAACTTTTGATGTGATTTGTTAAATTCTGAATTATTCTATGCCACACTGAAACCAATTTAGGAGAAAATCTAACTATGTAGCATTTGATTTTTATGAATAAGTGTTCATTTTTAGTTTGTATGTAAAGAAGCATGGTTTCTGTTCCTTTAGTGTTAAATTGCTTCATAACTTTCTGGTCCATTTCTGGTGCAGGTACTTGGAACTAGAAAGCAGCGGCCATAGAAATGAAATTAGATTACACTATCGTTCAGGAAGCCATCGCTCACACACAGAAGTATTTCCTTACATTTTGGCAGATGACAAGTGGCACAGGCTGTCCTTAGCAATCAGTGCATCACATTTGATTTTGCATGTAGACTGCAATAAGTAAGTTAAAAGTTATATTTTGTACCAGTAACTTGTAGCTGCAGTATTCAAGATCATCTATGAATTGAAAGAACATGCCTCATTTTAAAAAGAATTTTACTCCCACATTCTTTTTCTAAAATAGAATATATGAGAGAGTGGTGGAAAAGCCCTATATGGATTTACCAGTTGGCACTACATTTTGGTTGGGACAGAGGAATAGTGCTCATGGCTTTTTTAAGGTATGTATTTTCCATTGAAACAATTTTCTCAACTTTAGGTAGACATGATCTTTTAGCTGAAGCAATGCATATATAGTAAAAAACATTTAAGCGCACATAAATTTGAGAATAATGTTGACTTTGAAGGTGAGACTTGTATGATATATACTTTCCTTGGACCGTTAGGTCAGTTGCAACTGTCTTATGATTTTAGCTTCTCAGCACAATAGTTGGACACTCTGGGATTTTTTGCTATTAGGCTTTTTATGTGTTTTTGTTACATGTTTTTTAAAGTCGAAAGTGATATGAAGTCCTTTTCCTCTTGTGCTGAATCTGGCTGTTGAATACCCATAGTTGGTATTTTTCAAGACTATAAACAGGAAAAAGAAGAAGATTCCATTACTGTAGAGTAAATTTCCTCCAAAATTAAATAATCCTACCAATCGGTCATTGGTTGACTTTTTTACCTAACAGAAAGAGATTAAATTATTTCTGACTTTGTTAATATAAAGATTACCTAGTTGATTTTTATTTTATCAACTGAGGATGGGTGTATTTTATATACGTTAAGAAAAAAATCTACGCCAGTGCAAAGGCAGAAGTCCAAAGAAGAACTAGAGAACTTAAGAACATATGGTGGATAAAAAAAGCCCAAGAAACCCAACATTTTGCAGATGCTCATGATGCACGGGGCTTTTTTAATGCCATAAAGGCCATCTATGGACCAACAAACCATGGTACAAATCCCTTACGCTCAGTAGATGGTGCTAAACTTCTAAAGGACAAAGAGTCTATTGCACTGCGCTGGAAAGAGCATTACTACAATCTCCTTAATCGTCACTCTACTGTGGCTGATGAAGTCTTCTTGCAAATCCTGCAAAAACAAATAAGAAATGAGCTTGCAGTACCCCCTAGTTTGGAGGAAGTCAGCAAAGCCACTAAACAAATGAAAAATAACAAAGCTAGTGGACCTGATGGGATTCCTGCTGAAGTCTTTAAAGAAGGCGGGCCTGAACTTACACAACAACTTCATAAGCTCATCGAAAAAATCTGGATGAGGGAGGAGATTCCAGCAGACTTTAGGGATGCCATAATTATCACTCTCTTTAAAAAGGGTGATAGAACAGACTGTGGAAACTATCGAGGCATCTCCCTTCTAGCCACAGCAGGCAAAATCCTGGCAAATATCATCGCAAACCGTCTCCAATCTGTATCAGAAGACATCCTCCTTGAAACGCAAAATGGCTTCCGCCCTTCCAGGGGAACAGTAGATATGATCTTCACTGCACGACAGCTTCAAGAAAAATGCAAGGAGCAAAACCGCCCTCTGTACATGGCATTTATTGATCTGACTAAAGCTTTTGATACTGTAAATCGTACTGCTCTCTGGACCATCCTTCTGAAAATCGGATGCCCTGATAAATTTGTGAACATCTTGCGGTTACTCCATGACGACATGATGGCAACAATCCTGAATAACAATGGCTCTCAAAGCGATCCATTTAAAGTGGAATCCGGCGTTAAACAGGGATGTGTTATTGCTCCAACCTTATTCGCTATCTTCATCGCTATGATTATGCACCTTGTTGAAGAGAAACTTCCTACTGATGTAGAAATTATATATCGAACAGATGGAAAGTTTTTAATCTTAGTAGGCTGAAAGCAAAAAATAAGGTAATTGCAACTTCTGTTATAGAACTTCAATATGCTGATGATAACGTAGTCTGTGCACACTCCGAGGAAGATCTTCAAACTATCCTAAACATCTTTGCAGAAGCATATGAAAAACTCGGCCTCTCGATTAACATTAAAAAAACCAAAGTGCTTTACCAGCAAATTCGAACCAATCCCTCTGCAGCGCCATCAATCCAGCTTCAAGGTGTGTCACTAGAAAATGTTGATCACTTTTCTTATCTCGGCAGCCATCTATCTACAAAAGCCGACATCGACGCTGAAATTCAGCATCGCCTGAGCTCTGTGAGTGTAGCTTTCTCCCGAATGAAGCGTAGAGTGTTTGAGGATCGGGACATTCGCAGGGAGACCAAAATGCTTGTTTACAAAGCCATTGTACTACCAACCCTTCTGTACGCCTGTGAAACATGGACCCTCTACAAACGCCACCTCCAACTTCTTGAAAGATTCCATCAACGCTGCCTCCGAAAAATTCTGCAAATTACTTGGGAAGATAGGCGGACTAATGTTAGCATATTAGAAGAAGCGAAAACCACCAGCATTGAAACAATGATCATCCAACATCAACTTCGCTGGACCGGTCACGTTGTTCGAATGCCTGACCATCGTCTTCCAAAGCAGCTACTTTACTCCCAACTTAAGAATGGAAAACGGAATATTGGTAGACAGCAAAAGAGATTCAAAGATACTCTCAAAGCTAATTTAAAAAAATGTAATATCAGCATTGAGAACTGGGAAGCCCTAACTCATGAGCGTTTCAATTGGAGGTCATCCTTTATTAATGGCGCTATGGACTTTGAAGAAGCACGAGTACAGGGCGAAAAGGAGAAAAGAGCTAAAAGGAAGGCACGTCAGGCAAACCCTCATCATGACCGTCTCCCACCCGGAAACCTATGCCCTCATTGTGGGAGGTTGTGCGGATCCAGAATTGGCCTTTATAGCCACTTACGGATCCACCGTTAAAATTTTACCTTTGGAAGACAATCTTACTCGGCTACGAGTGATCGCCAGTGATGATGAATGATGATTTTATATACGAGAGAGTTTGATTTTAACACATGAAATTTATATATATATATAGATATATATATATCTCATGAATTTGAGTAAACTCCGAGAGACAGTGGAGGACAGGAAGGCCTGGCGTGCTATGGTCCATGAGGTCACGAAGATATATCTGTCCAGTGAAACCTGCCCACAGGAAGAAAAGCAATTGTCAGTAGCTTTCCTGAAAAATAAAATGGGGAAGGTAAATCAGCAGGAAAATTGTCCAATGGGAGGACATGGTGGCCTGAAAACCTGGCAACCTATAGTCTCCGGACAATTTTATCTTAAACTGGCTTAGAGTCAAACTGACAGGACAGGAGCAGACTGGATATGCTCTATGACAACAGTCAGGAGAATATTTTAGCAGTTCTACTGCTATAGCTATGATCTTTTCTATGGGACTGTGATTTTATACTGATCAGTGCCTTTGTGAACTCTAGAACCCACTATAACAGGGCTTTCCAAAGTTTCCCCGCGGCAACACACCAACCGCCGTTGGTGTGTCGCCGCGGGAAAACCCGGAAGTGCTGCCGTTGCAGCAGTACACAAAACCCCGGAAGCGCTGCTGCCGCTTTCAGGTTTTTGCGTGCCGCGGTTGGTGTGTTGCCGCGGGAAAACCCAGAAGCGCTGATGATGATCAGCGCTTCCGGGTTGTGTGGCGACACACCAGACTGTGTGTGGTGACACACTTTTGTGTCGCGACACACAGTTTGGAAAGCTCTGCACTATAAGAACATGGTTTATGCAACATTGACTTTGCAGATAATTCATAATGTTCAATGGTACAGATCATGGCACCTTGCTTCCCAATAGGCCGAAAGATGGAATATGCATTAGATGTAAACATTCTATGGTAATAATTCATTTTTGATTAGTATGGAGATCCAATATGAGATGTTGTCTCCTAGTTAACCTGGAATGTTTATATTTGACTCTCCTTTCTATAGGAGTCCTAATTATTTTTAACCAAAAGAATGTAAATGAAATTCTGCTTCTAAGTAATCTATACTTTCGAAATTTTGGCAATTAAATGATGACTTCCATTTGGCATATTTGCATCTCTTAGTAATATTTCCGCAGCATAAAACTCTGGAAATATTCCCTACATCATTAGTTGTTCTCTTTGAGTTGGGCATGCTACATTAAGATTCATAACAGATTTTTGAATTGTTTACCCACATAGGTATTCCACCCTCTTCCTATAAGCAATTCAAGGTTTGTAGGATGATATAAATGATAAGGAAGAAATTAGCATTCATTTTCTTCTATCATATTCATATTTTTAATGTCAGATTTTCTAAATCTGAGTCCCTCTGGAATGTTTCAGATTGCAACTCCTTTCAGCCACAGATAGCATGGAGAATGTACAGGAATCATGTTGTCTGAATATCTAGAAGAACCAAGTTGGCTAAGGTTGAGTTAAGATTTTGAACAGTGATTTTTTTAGGCTGGCTTTTAGCCTTTCCTTTCCTTTCCTTTCCTTTCCTTTCCTTTCCTTTCCTTTCCTTTCCTTTCCTTTCCTTTCCTTTCCTTTCCTTTCCTTTCCTTTCCTTTCCTTTCCTTTCACCTGTTTTCAATTTTATAGCACACTCTAGTGGCTAGAAATAAAAGATAAAGATGAGCAACATTAACCAGAAAGAGAGAGTGAGAAGGGGAATGAAGATAGAAAATTCCCTGCTTCTTTCATAGGACTGTGTTTAAAGATTGGGAATTGATGTAGTAATAGTACAACTGAGAAACATTTAGATACATGGGCTATTGAGGAGATGGACTTTATTTGTAAAAAAAATCTTCTATTCAGTTCATAGATAACTTTTGATATCTTGATAGAACTAATGCTTGCATATCTGTTCAAACCAATACTCTTACCACATTTTATTCCACTTTTGTACTTCACTATAATGGCTTTTCCAGGTCTGTATGCTTCATTTACATAACCCTTAAGACTTAGAGTTTTATTTATTTATTCTTAGTTGAATTTCACAGATAAACCAAAAACATTTGGAATTAATGTGGTTGCTAAAAAGGAGATTAGTGCTTGATTTGAAATCAGGAGTAATCAGGCTCTGAGATTATGAATATGATCATGTCTTTCTGGTACAAATGTGTTTAATAATTGTATGCTATATATTGCTTCATGTATTTTTATGGATGAAATGTCCCTTTGAAACCTATGCTAGATTCTGTAAAAAGAAATTGATAAATACAATTGTCTGGGTGTATATGCCAATGGTTGTATATTCCAACCGTTAAAACCAGGTAACTTGTGATCCTTTAGATGTTGTCTAATTACCATTCCTACTGTCTCTCACCATGCCATACTGGCTAGATGTAAGAGTTGAAGTTCAGCAAAAAGTGGAGTTTTTTTTTTTTAAATGAAGCCAAACTTTCAATGAATTTACTCCCCCTCCCCCCTAGTCCTACAAAACTTCCTCTCATCTGTGTAGAAATAATCCCAGATCAGGAATGCAACCACTTGTTTGGTTGCACTTGTTTCTGCACGATTATTCTTAACAGGTTTATGAAGTATAAGTGTTGAAGATCTTTGTGATTTGGAATACAATCCACCATGCATTCTCCTTCCTAAACCCTTCTTAAATAAATGAATTTGTTGCAACTCACTATTGCAGCTGTGGCTTATATTCTCATATTTTATTTTAATTAGTGTCTCAAAACTCAGTTAAACTGCAAATTATGTTCAAATTGCTTTTAAAGGTCACTTGAAACCTTTCCTTTGGCAACTAAATAAAATTGACAGTGAATTCACAGCAAGCAGTCTCTTCCTGATTAATTACACCTTGACATTTAATCTTAAATCTCTGAAAATGGTTGAATGCATAGATGTATTGGTATGTACATGCATAGCTATCCCCTCTAATGCTACTGTAAATAAAATAGAGAGATAATGATCTCATAGAAATTGTTTTTTATACAGGAGGGTGCAGAAAAGTATACCTATTCTGTGACAAATAGTTTTATGTAAAAATATTTTGGTATATTATACTGCCAGGAATATAAACTTTCTCGTATCACTTTGCTACAGGGCATAATGCAAGATGTGCAATTACTTATCATGCCTCAAGCATTTATTTCTCAGTGCCCAGATCTTAATCGCAGTAAGTCCACTAGTTTTTATGCCATAATATACAATATGATGGATCTTGTTTAATTTTTTGTATGCTAAGATTTTTTCTTAAAATGTATTGCTCTTCAACGAAAGCTTGATAGATTGAAAGGACAATCGTATGAATGTCTATAGAGATGCCATTTGTATTAAGTTCAGTAAGCTTTACCCTTTGGTAAAGATATATAAGATTGCAATTTTCGCTTAAATGAAGTGCAGTGCGATCAATGCAATGTTTGTAATTTCAGCATGCCCAACGTGTAATGACTTCCATGGTCTTGTGCAGAAAATAATGGAGTTGCAGGATATTTTAGCCAAAACGTCTGCAAAGGTAATAAGCTTCTCAAAAGCTCTTCAGTGAACTGAATAACACTAACTTATTTCACTTGAACAACAAAAATTGATTTGCAGTGTAATTTTTTACTCCTAATCTAGGTTTATTGCAAATCTAAGTAAAACGTATTTACCTACAAGTACTTAGTACTTCTTAGTACGTTAAGTAAAGCTTCTTTACTTAGAAGTAAATTCCACTGAATTTAAGGGGATCACTTCCAAATTGTTAAACAAATATTTTTGCTCCAGGAATGTAACCAATTTTTATTTTTATGTATATACATATACATATGCTTATTGTTGTATTCTTTTCATTTGGAGTTTCAGGTGATTTACTCACTTATTGTAACATTGTTGCTGTTAGTTTAAATTGGTGAAAGAAATTACATTTTCAATATCAAATGTTCTGGAAGATTATCTTAATTTGTAATATGATTGATTCAACAAATGAATATATGATTTGTTTTTAGCATTATTATATGAAGAATTCACACACACACATTTGTTCAAGCTATTCCTAATAGTTTGGTCTTCTTGGCTTAATAGTATATAATTAAGTAATTATATTATTACTGTTACTGTGGTTATTATATATATGAACTACCTGGAATGACAATTACATAGAATAAATTATATACCAGAAATTTGCTAAGTGCGTGAAATTTAATTGTGGGTAAAATTGCTGTTAAAAGCAAAAAAATTAAGAGAACAAGTTAATAAAAGTTATCTCTGTAAACTGTATTAATTGGTCAGAGATCTGTTTATTATTATATAAACAAGAAAGAAAGAATATTCTAATTAACACAATTTTATTTTCAATATTTACAGAAAATATTGTATGAAATATGGAAAACATCTAGTACATACGAAAAGTAACAAAATACATAGGCACACAATTGTACAATTTGCTATTTGATTCTTAAAATATTAACATAAGGTTTAGAGCAATTTCCATTTCCTCCTAACAGTCAATCAGACATGCTGCAAAATTTAAACTGTTGAATGTAGAATTATTTGTAAGGTACTTGTCATAACCGATAATGTAGCATATTCAAATTAGTGGCCATAAGAAGCTTTAGTATTCTTGTCACCACCTCAAGCCACCTTTTTGTTCCAATTCTTCTGAAAACATATAGATGAAAAAACCATGTTTATCCCAAATCTATTTTTCAGTAGAACTCACCGATTTTTAAAGTTCTTGCTCCCAAATAAACATGAGTACAAATGAAGATAAAATTGCTCATTAAAGGATAACTAAAGATTGAAGCAAGGATGACCCTACAGTCTGTTATGCAGTACCCATGATGCATGGAACTAATAACCACGCTACTTTCCTCATTCATTCCATAGAAGAACACAGTTTCCTTAACTGCTTTCATTTTTAGTTTCATACTAGGATCTAAATTCCTGTTTTCACATTTAGCAATATTCTTCTGCTTATTAAGATGTATTTCATAATATAGTGGGCTTAATTGTGATGGCAAATCTGGTTAACAAATCCCTTTCTGTGAATCATGCACCTAGCTGTCCCGAGCTGAGCAGAGGATGAATAAGTTGGATCAGTGCTATTGTGAAAGAACCTGCACTATGAAGGGCATCAGCTACAGAGAATTTGAATCTTGGACAGATGGCTGTAAGAACTGCACTTGCATGGTATGACTGTAAATTAAAAAAGCATTCAAGGACCTAATTGTGCAGTCTTATAAAAAAAATGTTTATGCATTTTGATAAAAAAAATTTCTCACACCAAATCATTTAAAAGCAAAAGTAATCATACTGGAGATAAAAAATTTGCAGAATACATGTTAGATCATTTTATTAGGCCAACCTATGGTACGAAATCATATGCATGCTGTCTTGTTTTCTAGAACAAAATAAATTTGTATAAGAAGGAATTTATTTACATTATAATTTCAGTTTATTCTCTCTTCTAAAAGGGTCCCTCATACTTTTATGTGAACATTTATGTTGAAATAGAGCTGTTATATTCAATGTTAAAAGGACATTCTGATGCTGGGAAGTATTGGGTAAATACAGTAAATACAGTATTTTACTGTATTGGGTAACATACTGCCCTTCCAGCCTGTTCTCCCTCTGGCTGATGTTTGTTTGTTTATTTATAGCATTTATTTATTTAATTTTTATCCCACCTTTATTATTTTTTATAAATAACTCAAGGTGGTGAACATACCAAATACTCCTTCCTCCTCCCATTTTCCCCACAACAACAACCCTGTGAGGTGAGTTGGGCTGAGAGAGAGTGACTGGCCCAAGGTCACCCAGCCGGCTTTCATGCTAAGGCGGGACTAGAACTCTCAGTCTCCTGGTTTCTAGCCCGGCACCTTAATCACTAGACCAAACTGGCTCTATATGGCTGCGAAACCCACAGTGTGACTCTGGGTAGCATAGAACCAATAACAACAACAAAATAAAAGACAGAATAACAATACTAGGTAAAAACAGGTATAATTATTAATAAGCAAACAGGGACTCAAATTTATTAAATATCACCAGAAGGGAACTCTAATCATTCTAAACCAAACGCCTAAGGAAAGAGCCAGATCTTTACTGTTACAATGAATAATAGGATCTGGGGTCAGAATATATCAGAATATGGCTAAAGGTTATAGAAGGTGGAGTGTTGAGTGAAAGGTATTTTAATATTTTAATAAAGCAAAGAGAAAAGTGTAACAGACTCAATTCATTTCAGTGCAACTGGTATAAGAAGTACATCTGAAAATAGGAGATTGCTTTAGGATCAGTTGGCAATACATACTATATTTTATGCTGTAGGAAAAGTAGCTGTATATATGTGGCTTTGATTTAAAAGAAACATATTAACCACAGTTTAATGCTTCATGAGATCCTCTTCCATGATTGGGAATTGTCTACTTTATATTAATAAAGCAGTCTCAACATTGTAAAGAGTGCTAATTGTTCATGTAGAACAGGGGTGGGCAACGTCAGGCTCCCGCCTAAGGCCCGCAGGGCTCCTGCCCGCAAACCCCGCCCCTTCCATGTGATTGGCTCCCACTCGCAAACCCCGCCCCCAGTGCTTGTGATTGGCTCCCACCCGCAAACTCTGGCCCCCGGTCCACGGAAATTCCAGAAACCCTGCCCCCCACCCCCCCAGTCCCCGGTTATAAATATCCAAATGACCCTTGGCAGAAAAAAGGTTCCCCACCCCCGATGTAGAACATACCAAATTCACTGGCTTTGACGGTTGGCTCATTACAATCTTTGATTTTACCAGGACTATGCAATTATTATTAATCATGTAAGAAAAGTGTACTTCAAATAAATGTACACAATGATGTTAATCTAAGGCATTATATTGGTGAGAGTGGCTACTTTCATCTCCATCCTCTTCTACTGGTGGTGTGCAAGAGATTTTTGTTTTAGAGCTGTGTTTTATCTTCTCAAATTATTAGTTGATTTCTTATCTAAATGGATGCTTACAAGAACTTTGTAGCTGCATATTTACTCCTTGGCAGTTTACAAACAGGATAGAGCAAAGACAGAGATGTAGAAAAATGTAAGATAGATATAATAGTTGATTTGTGGAAATCACCTGAAAATCTTTATTTGGTATGGCTTTTCATACATCAATAGTCTTCCAAGTTACAGTACTTAACTGGTAGCATCTTGTTTGCAAATGATAGGATTTGGAACTGCTTTAGAAATAATTGAAATGGTTTATCAGAAATCTAAGTCACCCTAGAATGTGTTTTTCCTTCATAATTATTTTTTATATAAGATAATAATATGTTTCAAAGAATTCATGTCTGCAACTACCCAATTCATTAGACCATGTTCTGGCAATTATTTTTAAAATAAGCTTTTGTTTTTTAGAATGGTACTATCCAATGTGAAGCATTGATTTGCCCACTTTCTGATTGCCCTCATAATTCTGCGCCTGCATATGTTGATGGCAAGTGCTGCAAGGAATGTCAACGTAAGTCTTCAGATTTTTTTATATGTAGCATTTATTGTTCCATATTATAGAACATATAACACTTCAATCCTATGCATTTGTCTCAGGTTTTCACTGTTCACCACTAAACCAGAGTATAATTTTATTGTTAGTGAGATTGGTACCAAGTTTTCACAATGCACATTTATAGATGTTGCATTAAGTGAAAATATAGGCAGTTTAGCCAAGCTTAAAGTCAGATGGCATATTTGTCATCTGTCATGTGTAATGGGCTTCTGGTTATGACTGTTTAGTATGTGAATTGATCCACTGAATACCAGCATTTTCTTAAAGGAAATTGGGAAATCCGATATCATAAAATTTAGATATTTGCCAGTTTCTACTCCTTGCAGTTGACAAAGGTAGCTTTGTTAGTCTTTAACAGCAAACACAACTTGCTAGTCTTTAAGCTACCATAACATTCTTTCTTGTGCTTTATATTATCTCTGTATGCATATGTGACATTTAGAATGCTTTAGAAATGGGACAATAATGTTAGTTATCCTTGAGAAAAATTTTGTTCAAGTTACTCTGCCTAATTGTTTTCTTTAAAATAATTATATACTTTTTAAAATGCAAATCATTTCAAATTTATGGGATATAAAAAAGCAGAAGTCTGCAATCCTACTTCTATCAAATTTAGATATACAGTATGTATAGATTTGTATAGTTTGTGTTGTTACTAGGATTAAACCCTCATTTCCGCAATGTTGTTTCTACTTAATTTCAGCAATGGGTAAAATGGTTTATATTATATGCATTAAATTTCTCAGAACGTTACATTCTGAATGCAACATTACTCCTTCCTTCCTCTCCCACACTTCTTTCTTTATGAATATACATTATCACACATACAGTATAAACACTAAACTTCTTACTTTACTATTTTACTTTACTTCTTGAATAAATCAGGGCAATATCTAATTACTCTCTACGTACTTTTTTCTTGGCTTCTTTTTCTAGATAAAATGAATTCTAAATTTGATTGGAATATGCAAAGGCAACAGAAACCATACTATTACACAAAATTCTATAGTTCTTATAACCATTAAATCTCACAATATACAGGCTCACATCTATTCTTTCTACTTAAATGTACAATATATCATACAGCTACTTATATGTAGTGGTTAAGGCACCAGGCTAGAAACCGGGAGACCGTGAGTTCTAGTCCCACCTTAGGCACGAAGCCAGCTGGGTAACCTTGGGCCAGTCACTCTTTCTCAGCCTAGGAAGAAGGCAATGGCAAACCACTTCTGAAATCTTCCCAAGAAAACTGCAGGGACTTGTCCAGGCAGTCATCAGGAGTCAACACTGATTTGAAGACACAAAAGTTATTATTTTTTAAATAATATCATTGCTATGTATCAAATTAAATCTTTATAATCATCACATTGTTCTTAGCTTTTTAATATTCAACAGTTCTGCACACTTGTACATATAAATATGTAAATGATAAACATGATAACCAAATCAAATCAGTTTATTACAGCCCTAAGGCCAGATACAATAAAATATCTAATAGTAGAACTGTTACATACTTCTATACTGTATGTATGTATGTATGTATATATGTATATATGTATGTATGTATGTATGTATGTATATATATAACACAGAAAAACAATAAGTATAATAGGATCTAAAAAATAATTAAGAACAGATATAATAAAATAAAACAGAATAAAAATAATATTATAAGATGTTCCAAACTTAATTAATGGTGCAGCAAATTGTACTGATGGTAGCACAAAACTGGAAGACCTGGGAGGATATGTCGATGAAGGTTCTCAGTCAAGACTTGGGAGGATATTTTTGAGTCCTTGTCTGAAATAAATAACATTAAGTAGAAATCACACTCCCTACCTGGAAATTTCTTCAAGATCGGATAAATGAAAATCTGTCTAGAGCCTTTATATAGAGAGCAGCATAGTAATATGTGGCTTAGAATTTCTATTGAGCAATCACCACATGAACATAAATGAAGGTACCCTTAAAACATCCATAAAGGACTGCTGAGGGCAATGCATCCAGACTGGCTAAAGTGAAGGTCTTACGAAATTTCAGAATCGTAATGGATGATAAATAGGAGGCTGGAGCGAACTCTTTTTGGAAGAATATGATAATATTGGGGTGTGACACCTTGCTTAAATTTTTGGAACCATCAATATGGCTTGAATAAACTTATTTTGTATAGTTCCAAGAATGTTAAGCTTTGCAAAAGCAAATTTTGGAGCCATAAAGAAGCTGAGGGACTACCTTACCATGGAAAATCTTGCAAGCTGCAGGAATATAATGGGCTCCTTTTGAGTGGTAAAATCTTACGATAGCTGTAGAGGTACATTGTGCGACATTTGCCCAATAAAAAAAAAGAGCATTCCAGGTTAGAGAAGCATGAAATGCACACCAAGATATTTACAGGTGTGCACCTGCTCAGTCTGAATCCCATTTATTTGCCATTTGTGAATTTTATGATAATGTCGGGCAAACACTAAAACCAATCGAAGAGAATATTTGTAGCTCAGGGTTGAACTGTGGAGTCCTTGGTGCTCTCTGAGCCTTGCTGTTTTCTTGCAGATGTTTCATTGCCAGGCTAGGCAACATCTTCAGTGTGAAAAGTGAGTGGAACTTGCTCTCTGTTTATATACCATGGCTTGTTCTGCTTGTGTTGGTGGAGGTGTTGTTCTCTCCTTAGTAGTTCCTTGATTGGACTGTTGTTTGCTACTTGGTTGATTGACTGAGTTAATAGTCCCTTGATTAGGGTATATTGTGCTCTTTTATTGTTCCTCTGGTGCTAAGCTTGGTGTTAATCTTTGTATATCTGGGTGATGATTGCTGGCAAGGAGGTGTTCTGGTCTTCTGGCTTTTCTATTGTCTCTTATGAATGGTATGTAAATGTTGTTTATCTCTATGTGTCTGTTGATGGCTGCTTTGTCTGAGTGCCAAGCTTCCAGGAATTCTCTAGTGTTTTTGGACTTGGCTTGGTTTAAGATGCTCACAGTTTGCCAGTTGAAAGTATGGTTAAGTCTGTCCATGTGTTGTGAGATTAAGGAGTTTTCATCATGTCTTCTGACTGCTAGTTGGTGTTTGTGGATGCGTTCTGCTAGTCTTCTGCCGGTCTGTCCTACATAGTGGCTGTTACAGTCCTTACACTGTATGTTGTAGATAACTGCTGTTTTTTCTTCTTGGGCTACTGGGTCTTTTGGGTTACATATGATGTTCTGAAGGGTTTTGGCTGGTTTGTGTGCTACGGTGATGCCGTGTGGTTGTAACAGTCTATTAGTAGTTTCTGAGATGTTTCTGATGTATGGCAGTGTAATCCTTTTCATAGATTCTGTTGGTTTTGCTGTGGTGGGTTGAGTGGTCAGGAACTTTTTGATAAAGTTGCGTGGGTATCCATTTTGCTGGAAGATGCTATATAAGTGGTCTGTTTCCCTTTTCTGGTGTTCTGGGTTGCTGCAGTGCGTTTGTGCTTGTCTGAATAGTGTTCTTACACAGCTCCTCTTGTGGGAGGTTGGGTTATTGCTTTGGTAGTGGAGCACTTGGTTAGTGTGGGTAGATTTCCGGTATACTTGTGTTTCTAGAATGACATCATTTCATCTACTGATGAGGATGTCCAAGAAGGGTAGTGTGTTGTTGTTTTCTTCTTCCCTTGTGAATTTTTTTCCTCTGAAGATGTTGATGATTTCATGTGTTTCTTCCAGTTGATCCTTTTTTATTATGACAAAGGTGTCATCTACATACCGGATCCATACTTTGGGTTGTATGCATGGGAGTCCTATCCTTTCTAGACGTTGCATTACAATCTCTGCTATTAGTCCTGAGAGTGGTGATCCCATAGGTGTTACTTTAATTTGTTTGTATATTTGTCCATCAAACTGAAAGTAGGTGGTGAGGCAGAGGTTGATGAGGTCCATGATTCTCTGTATTTTGATCTTGGTGTATCTAGTTAGGTCAGGTGTGTTACATAGAACTGCTGTCATGGATTCAATCAATAGTGCTTGGTGTATGGATGTAAAGAGTGCAGTGACATCAAATGACACCATAATTTCATCTTCATTAAATTTTAGGTCTTTGATTTTCTGGAGGCACTGTAGTGGGGAGTTGATAGAGTATTCGTTCTCCTCTGTGAAATGCCCAAGTTTTCTTGTAAGTTCTTAGATAATTGTCCCCAAGGAGTACATCTAATTCTTAGGGAGATATTTAAGTAAAGTGACTGAATATTTTTTGTTGTTTATTCGTTCAGTCGCTTCCGACTCTTCGTGACTTCATGGACCAGCCCACGCCAGAGCTTTCTGTCGGCCGTCATCATCCCCAGCTCCCCCATGGTTGAGTCTGTCACCTCCAGAATATCATCCATCCATCTTGCCCTTGGTCGGCCCCTCTTCCTTTTGCCTTCCACTTTCCCTAGCATCAGCTTCTTGGTATCCTGTCTTCTAATTATGTGGCCAAAGTACTTCAGTTTTGCCTTTAATATCATTCCCTCAAGTGAGCAGTCTGGCTTTATTTCCTGGAGTATGGACTGGTTTGATCTTCTTGCAGTCCAAGGCACTCTCAGAATTTTCCTCCAACACCACAGTTCAAAAGCATCTATCTTCCTTCGCTCAGCCTTCCTTATGGTCCAGCTCTCACAGCCATAGGTTACTACAGGGAATACCATTGCTTTAACTATGCGGACCTTTGTTGTCAGTGTGATGTCTCTGCTCTTAACTATTTTATCAAGATTTGCCATTGCTCTCCTCCCAAGAAGTAGACGTCTTCTGATTTCCTGGCTGCAGTCAGCATCTGCAGTAATCTTTGCGCCTAGAAATACAAAGTTTGTCACTGCCTCCACTTTTTCTCCCTCTATTTGCCAGTTATCAATCAAGCTGGTTGCCATAATCTTGGTTTTTTTGAGGTTTAACTGCAACCCAGCTTTTGCACTTTCTTCTTTCACCTTCGTCATAAGGCTCCTCAACTCCTCCTCGCTTTCAGCCATCAAAGTGGTATCATCTGCATATCTGAGATTGTTAATGTTTCTTCCAGTGATTTTAACTCCAGCCTTGGATTCCTCAAGCCCAGCACATTGCATGATGTGTTCTGCGTACAGGTTGAATAGGTAGGGTGAGAGTATACAGCCCTGCCGTACTCCTTTCCCAATCTTGAACCAGTCCGTTGTTCCGTGCTCTGTTCTTACCGTTGCTACTTGGTCGTTATACAGATTCCTCAGGAGGCAGACTGAATATACAGCAGGTGAAAGATTGGGCAATCTAGCCAGGAAGGTTTTTGCATTGTAGAGGACAACCTCATTATATTATATACTGTATATGTGAATATGACCAAGTGAAAAACTAAAAAAGGACAGATAGACTGGTGGTGCCGACTAACTGAAAAACAAAAACAAAAAAACCCTAACTAAATTAGATTTTTCTCTGGAGGATGTTGGGTGTTCATTCATCGGTCTAGCACAGTGTTTCTCAATCTTAGCAACTTTTAGATGTATGGACTTCAACTTCCAGAATTCCCCAGCCAGCGATGCTGGCTGGGGAATTCTGGGAGTTGAAGTCCACACATCTTAAAGTTGCCAAGGTTGAGAAACACTGCTCTAGCATATATTCTAGATGCTAAACAAGTCAGTAACTGTGAACATTGAAGTGAAACTAAAATAATCTTATGTTAGAACAGTGCTTTCCAAACTGCCGTCATTGGTGACACACCAACGGCGGCAGCGGCGGCGGTGCAGGGGTGTGCGTGTGCATGGTGGCGGCACGGGGGGGCGCAGCGGCACAGGGGGCATGGCGGCGGTGTGCACGGTGGCGGCCTCGCTAAAACGTGGAAGCGCTGAAGGTGCGCCGCTGCTGCCGCCACCGTACACACCTCCGCCCCCGCACGCCCCCATGCCGCCGCTTTGCGACACACTAAACTGTGTGTTGCGATACATTAAGTGTCGCGACACACAGTTTGGAAAGCTATGTGTTAGAACATACCTGCATCTAGAAAAAAATTAATGGAATAGTTGTTGGATGTTATACACAAACCAATTACTGATATGTAGGGTTATCTTCCAAAGGGTTTCACACATTATGGACCTGTCTGCTGTTAAGATCTGTAGGAAAGGCACTTTTGGAGACGTCTTTTCTACCGAAAGCCTCTGTTTCTAGGAGGTTAGAGCTTTTTCTGCATTGTTACTAGACCAGTGGTCGGCAAACTTTTTTATGCCAGGGGCCATTTTGACATTTATAACATTTATAACATCACTCAAAGGCCAGGGGGTGGGGTTTGAGGGTGGGAGCCAATCGCGCAGAAGTGGGTGGGGTTTGCAGGCGGGAGCCAATCGTGTGGAAGGGGGCGGGGTTTGCGGGCGGGAGCCAATTGCGTGGAAGGGGGTGGGGGAGGTTTGGAAGAAGGAGAAGGGAAAGAGAGGCTCGACTGCTCCAGTTGCTTCTCTTCCGGAGCCGCTCACGCCCCCAGTCCAGGCAAAGTAAAGCTGGTGGGGAATCCAGTGCGGGAGCGGGGTTTGCGGGCGGGAGCCAATCGCGCACACTTAGGGCCTGCTGCCGCCATGCCCGCCACGCCCACTGCAGTGCCCGCCGCCGCCATGCCCGCCGCCACGCACACCATGCCCGCTGCCGCGCCTGCCCCCGCCATGCCCGCCACGCCTGCCTGTGGAAGAGCCACACTCAAGGGGCCAAAGAGCTGCATGTGGCTCGCGAGCCGCGGTTTGCCGACCACTGTACTAGACTATCAAATGCACTCCCTTGGGACTTTGTTTGGTTCCCATTCTCTCTGCATAATGATAATCTGATAAAAATGCATCTCTTTCACAGGCTTGATGGTTTTAGTATTTATTTTGCTAGTAATTTTAATCTCGCTTCGACTATACCATTTTAATCTCTGTTTATAATTCTTTATATTCTGTTTCTGGTTTAAATTCGTTAACAATTTTGAGTGCTTGCCAGAGTAGAAAGATTAATGTATCAATGAATGAATGAATGAATCAATCAAAACTATAAAAGTACTACAAAATAGAACATTTGACTGAGATGTCAAAGCCTGAAAAAGAAGAAAAAAATCAGTTGTGCAGTAGTGCCATCACAAAACACATTATAAATCCTGACATTTTGGAGTTTGTTTGCATGGTTTAGGAACTAGGTTTTCAAAATTCGATTCTTTCTCAGTCACTGAAGTTGAAACCAATAGAAAAGGTTTGATTTCATCCTTTTGAACCAGAAGGCAAGGCTTCCAACTTCTTCCTGCCACATGGTAGAAATATTTCCTTTTTAGATTTTGATTCTGCCTTCTAGGAAGAAACAGTGGCTTTTCTCTGAGCATCATCTTGAAGGTTGAGATTTTTTTTTAAAAAAAAAGTAAAAATGGGCATCCACATTTATATGTAATGGAATTATCTGCTGAGCATTGAGCAGCCTTTACTTGATTCTTCAGTGTTCCCAGGAGCATGGTTTCATGCTGAACCAAGAACTATTTTGGGCATGGGGTGCTGATGATGAGAATTGTAATGGAGGCATCTGGAAGGCAAATATATGTCATTGTCACCAGGCTTGTCGATCAGAAGATCGCAAGTTCGGAGGTTCAAATCCCTAGCCCTGCATGATGGAGTGAGCTCCCGCACTAGCCCCAGCTCTTGCCAACCTAGCAATTCGAAAGCATGCAAATGCAAGTAGATGAATAGGTACCACTTCGGTGGGTAGGTAACAGCGTTCCACACGTGTCATGCGGCCACATGACCGTGGAAGCATCTTCGGACAACGCTGGCTCTTCGGCTAACAAACAGAGATGAGCACCGGCCCCTAGAGTCGGACACGACTGCACAAATGTGCGGGGGGAACCTTTACCTTTACCTATGGCACTGGCTTTATGGGCACTGACCTGGTTACCAATAGATCTCTGAACAAAATTCCAAGTGCTGCTTTGACCTATAAAACCCTACATGCTGGCTCCAAGTGTCTTCAGGACCATCTCCTCCTCCTTGCCCACCTTTTATGTTCAACCTGGGGATGGGAATGCTAAGGTTTCCATCCTTGTGAGATGGGAGTGGGGAAGGCAACCTTCGTGGTAGATCAAGAGTGCATCTTCCTGGCTTTTAGAGAGGAAACGAACACGACTTTCTTCCAGAGGGCTTTGGATCTGATTGACTGCTTGTGTTGCACTTATGGGTAGGTGGGGTTGGCTTTTATTTGCAATTCTTTATAGTAGTCTTTAATTTATTTTTAGGGTACTGTTGTTCAGAGAGTTCTATTATTTTACTTTGGTTTATTATTGTAAACTGCCAGGGGTTTTGTGATCCATGTACCAATTGGTTTTTTATTGATTTTAAACTTTTTACTGTGAACCGCCCAGGGTCCCTCTTTGTGAGGGAGATGGGCGGGATATAAATGCGATAATAAATAAATAAATAATTTTTTTTGGAAATTGGTATTTTTGTTCTTAGTTTACTATTAAATGATGTGAGGGGGCCAGAATGTATAAAGAAATCTAATGAACGGTAGGGATAAGCAGAGAGATATTTTAGAACAATATCCAAATATCCACTTTATCCATCCTGCATCTTTTATGAGCAAAAAAATGCTGCAGATTTGCTTATGAAATTTATTTTTGTAAAGCTGTTCTTCAGAAAATGTAAAATCACTGGTTTTCCTTTCCGATGTGGTTCTTTTAAGCTCCATCTGTTGCAGTTAGTCAGTAGGAGGGTGAAGCTCCTGAACTCTGTGGTGAAGCTTTTTGTTTTGTAATGCACAAAGTCATTGATGTTAAACTCTGCTTTCTTTGCATTACAAGGAGATACTGCTGCTCCATTGTTCTCTATTGTGCACACAAGAATTTTGGGTTTATTGTGCTCTTTATTTTTAATCAATATTTTGCAAGAAACCATTATGTCCCTGTGAAAACCATAATGTAATCTCATAACAGAAGCTAATGAACTGAAATAGTGCACTCAAGGAAATGCCCTTATAAATTAGAGTATAAGAACAGATTAGATACATGAGTGACAAATCCTTTGAAAATATGAAAAAAACTAAATTTTCTGTAATTGAAAGAAATCAAGTATTTTATTCATGACTGACTTCTAAATGTGTAAACCATGGCCATTCATTTAGGTGTGCTCTTCTGCTGTTTAGCCCATGGTGCTGGATACATTTATCAGATACTGGGACACATGGTTATTAAAATGTTTCTGATATCAACCCATGCATGCAATTTCCCCTTGCACAAAGTTTTGTGCATTCTACCAATCGCTCAGAAATGTAAGGTGCTAATTCAGAGCTTTCCAAACTTTTCATGTTGGTGACACACTTTTTAGACATGCATCAGTTCGCGATGCATCCAGTTCAGACATCCAGGCTGCCCTTGAAGAGCATTTGGAAGTTTCAGCTGGTACAGAACGCAGCTGCAAGGGTTGTAAATGGTGTCAGCTATTCGGCACATGTAACACCACTGCTTCAGGGGCTGCATCGGTTTCCAGTGTGTTTCCAGGTGCAATTCAAGGTGCTGGTTGTCACCTTTAAAGCCCTTCATGGCTTGGGACCAGGTTATCTGAGGGACTGTCTTCTCCCAGTTGTTTCTACCCATCCAATCTGGTCTGGCAGGATGAGCATGCTCCTGGTCCCATCAGCCAAGGAATGTCAGCTGGCAGGGACCAGGAGATGTGCCTTTTCTGCCATAGCGCCTGCCCTCTGGAATATCCTCCCTCCTGAGATTAGGATGGCCCCAACCATGCTGGCCTTTCGGAAGGCCTTGAAAACCTGGCTATGTGCCCAGGCCTGGGGTCCTGAGTGTGTAAAGGGCCCCGTTTCCTGATTGTGCTTCTATGGATTTATAATATCTCTTGGCTGCTCTTTGTATTTTATTTCTTTTTGTATTGGTTTTAAGTGTTTTAATTGTTTTTATGATTGTTCACTGTCCAGTCACTGGTTTGAGATGGGCGGCTATACGGATCAAATAAATAAATAAATAAATACATACATACATACATACATACATACATACATACATACATACAGTGCCTGTGTGGCCAAAAAATGCAGATAGAAGGCCTACAAATAAAATATGAGAGAAATAGTCAGCAACTATTACCAAGAGGCATAATCTTCCACTACTAGAATGTGTGTGTGTGTGTTTATGTTTGTGTACAGTAACATTTTCAGGTGGGAAATAGATTATACTTACAAGGAAGACAGTCTCAATGGATCTTGGTGACCAAAATTGCAGTGATGAAAGAGTCATGGGAGTGCGTCAAGTCTCATTTGCCTTTCAATCTACTTTCATCTCATCTGTCCCACAAACATAAGCAGCTTCTTATCCCTGAGACACATATTATCAGTACCCATATTCTGGTCACTCTGAACACCAGACTGAATAATAAGAAAAGAAAGCTTTATTTTTTTGAGTAGAGACAAGTGGCTGACCCATAGGCACAAACTGTGCTCTTAAACTCTCAAATAACTTCCCCAACAATCTCCGCTCAAAATGCATTCTTAAAAACAAAATTATTTCTCCAGGTTCCCTTTCTCTTTCTATTTATCTGTCATCTCTGTTTATTTTGCTCTTACCAACATAAAATATTATATTTTCATCATTAATAATGACTTAGAGTCTGCTTTAACTCATTCAGCTGATCTCCATTATTTTCATTCTTCAATTTAAGACCTCCAGACTTCTCTTAGTCTTTTTTAATGCAAACATAAGTCCCAACTTATGCTGTCCCAACTCCAACTATAAGGCTATAGTATAAGCTGCATATTTTAAAATAAAATAAGTAGATGTATTCACATGCTCTGCTATGCTCCAAATTAAAAACAGCAGAAGTGTTGAATGGATTGCTGCAAAGGTACTTAAAGATGAAACCACTTTTGGCCAGTTGAGACTAGCTCCAAGTCAGAACATTAAAATAGCTATAAATAAATCAATTTTGTATTAAGCTACACATATGCATTGTTTTTTCATAGTCCCTCTCCTTTCTTATTTGAATAGTATTTATTTACATGTTGTGTATCCTGAAAAAGAATATATAATGCAAAACATAAGGTGAAGATGATATTTCATACTTATGGATGTGTTTCTTGAGTTGTGCTTGGAAATATGTGGGCATGCCATCCAGATTTCATAGAACTATTAAGCCGTAATCATACCATGATACCATCCTAAACTAGCTGAGCTTATAATACTTTTCATTGGTATCATGATATGAAGTACATTTCAATAATCTTTGCTATATACACAATAGGAAGGGGTATTTTTAACACCAAATTATTATTTGTGAATAGTGTGTTATATTTGTCATTTTACATTCTCTGAAAATACTAGAAGATTCCATAGAAGATGGGAAAAACTTTTTTAAATGATGAAAGACAAAGACAAAGAAAACTATAGACCAGTAACTTGTTTGCCTATCGTGTTCAAAATGTTTGCTGGAATAATAGTGAATTCAATGTGTGTTTATTTGAAATAATAAGCAAAAAGGAAATTGCAAAAATTCATAATCAAAAAAATTACTTATTGATAAAACAATCCTAAAAAGTTCCAAATGAACAAAAGTGATACCAATCGAAGAGAATATTTGTAGCTCAGGGTTGAACTGTGGAGTCCTTGGTGCTCTCTGAGCCTTGTTGTTTTCTTGCAGACGTTTCATTGCCAGGCTAGGCAACATCTTCAGTGCGAAAAGGGAGTGGGACTTGCTCTCTATTTATATACCATGGCTTGTCCTGCTTGTGTTGGTGGGGGTGTTGTTCTCTCCTTGGTAGTTCCTTGATTGAGCTGTTGTTTGCTGCTTGGTTGATTGACTGAGTTAATAGTTCCTTGATTAGGGTATATTGTGCTTTTTTATTGTTCCTCTGGTGCTAATCCTGGTGTTAATCTGTGCATTTCTGGGTGCTGATTGCTGACAAGGATGTGTTCTGGTCTTCTGGCTTTTCTATTGTCTCTTATGAATGGTATGTAAATGTTGTTTACCTCTATTTGTCTGTTGATGGCTGCTTTGTCTGAGTGCCAAGCTTCCAGGAATTCTCTAGCATTTTTGGATTTGGCTTGGTTTAAGATGCTTTTCCACTGTTACTCCAATTCATCTCAATGTTACTGGATCTTTCCAATGCCACTGAAGACATTGTTGAAAGAGAACCATGCTACTCTATGGTAGCAAAATTTCAGAAGAAGTCTGGTAGCACCTTTACCAGGAGTCTGGTAGTAGAAATTTTGTTAAAAGACAGAAGCTTTTGAAAATTTGGAGCTTACTTCATCAGATGCATAGAGTGATTAGACTGATGTAGGATTTAACTTGGGAATGTGGGGACAAGCAGCTTTCAGCAAGCTCAGAAATCTAAAAAAAACTCAATGGATTTTTAACACATTACTAGTGTACTGCACAACCAACATGTCTTTCATTCCCTTCCCCTCCAGCCTCATCTCAATTTAAATCCTACATCTGTGGCCACTTTATGTATCTGATGAAGTGAGATGGAGCTCCTTAAAGCTTATACTGTTTAATAAAATATATTAGTCAGAATAGTCCTACCAGACTCCTGTTCTTTTTCCATCTGAATCTTTCAGATGGAGTTCAGCTAAGATTGACCTTTATCTGATCACAAGCATATATTGTTTAAAATTCTTCATGTTTATACTCCTCAATAATTTGTTAAGTGTCTAGATCTTAATAAGTACTGTGAATCATTATATCTAGCCTTGTCCCTGATTGCTGTTAATAGCTCAACCTCTTGACTGCTAAATCTCATGAGAATGTTTTCTCTGATGTTTTTCTGATTTCCTTTCCTTTCTTTGTATTGTCCTATTGATTTGAAATTAAGCTGCATACAAGACATTTATTAAAACCTGTACTCGTATGCTGTAGAGATTAGGGTGTGGCAAGGTAAAGATAGATGTCTCTGTGCTATACTTTTCCCAATTATGGAATTTAAAATAAAGTATCTTTGCCTTTTACCCTATCTACAAATGTCCAAAACAGGATCTTTCAATGTGAACCACTGCTATTTTAATTTTAAGTTTTGTAATTATACCATCAACAAGAATGCTAAATAAGTCAAACTCTTCCAACTTTTTTACTTTTTAAAATTATATGCCAAATGAAAAGGTGAACTGAATCATTACTAGATACTGTTCAGATATTTAGTAGTGATATTGCAATGCAAATTTCAGCTCAATAAATGTGCCATCGCTGAAGTAAAGAAAGGGAAAATCATTAACTCACAAGTAGATATTCAACTTATAAATTAGCCATCAAAGGTCTAACACCTGAGCAAGTTTATAAACTGGGAATCTGGGATATATTAGGTATTTTGCACAGCTAAATAAAGAGAAAAATATGCTTAGAATATTGATAAGTGATTAAAGAAAATCATAAAGTCCTACCTAAATGGAAGAAATACAATCAGAGCCATCAACTCATATGCGACAACAATAATTCAACACTCCAGGAATGGTTGGTTGATCTCCCAAGACTTCTCCATGTTAACTTGAAAATCCACATGGGAGGTCCAATGCTGTGGTAACAGGAGAAACACTATTTTATTTATTTATTTATTTATTTATTATTTAAATTTATCCCCGCCCATCTCCCGAATAGGGACTCTGGGCGGTTTACCCGATAATAATAGATTAAAATATATAGATAAAATTACAACAATATAAGAATAATTATAAATCCAGATGTCATTAAAAGAAGGACATTAAAATCACGGGATTAGCCATCTCCAGGAGGAACTATCCCTCCCTCCCTCCCATGCCAGGCGGCAGAACCAGGTCTTCAGCTCTTTCCTAAAGGTCGGGAGGGAGGAGATCTGCCTCAACTCTGGGGGCAAGCTGTTCCATAGTGTGGGTGCTGTCACAGAGAAGGCCCGCCTCCTAGACCCCATCAGATGACATTCTCTAATTGATGGGGTACATAGCCGGGCCTCTCTGGATGACCGGGTGGGGCGGGCCGATAACATGGGGATAAGACGGTCCCTCAGGTATTCTGGTCCCATGCCATGTAGGGCTTTAAAGGTGATAACCAACACCTTGAATTGTACCCGGAAGCAAACCGGCACCCAATGTAGCTCGCGGAGCAACGGTGTCACATGTGCAGATCTTGGAGCACCCAATACTGCCTGTGCGGCCGCATTCTGCACCAGCTGAAGCTTCCGGATAGTCTTCAAGGGTAGCCCCATGTAGAGCGCATTGCAATAATCTACGTGGGAGATGACGAGAGCATGAGTGACTGTACGGAGGGCATCGTGCTCCAGGAATGGGCGTAATTGGCGCACCAACCGAAGTTGTGCAAAAGCCCTCCTAGCCACGACTGCCACCTGCTCTTCGAGCAGGAGTCGTGAGTCTAGAAGAACCCCCAGATTACGCACCGGTTCTGAGCGGGGTAGTGCTACCCCGTCGAGAACCAAAGATGATAATTTCCCAGAAGACGCTAAGCCATCAATCCACAGCCACTCGGTCTTACCAGGGTTCAACTGAAGCCTGTTGTTCCCCATCCAGGCCCTCACAGCCCCCAGGCACTGGGACAGGGTGGAGACAGCATCACTTACTTCACCAGGGATAGAGATATACAACTGAGTATCATCCGCATACTGATGATACCTCATCCCATGGTGTCGGATGACCTCACCCAGCGGTTTCATGTAGATGTTAAACAGGAGAGGAGAGAGAACCGAACCCTGCGGCACCCCACATATGAGTGAACGCGGGCTGGACCTCTCCTCCCCTATCACCACCAACTGGGAGCGGCCCTGGAGGAAGGAGGTGAACCAGCGCAAAACTACGCTGCCCACCCCCAACTCCCTAAGCCGCCCCAAAAGGATACCATGGTCGATGGTATCAAAAGCCGCTGAGAGGTCCAAGAGAGCCAGGATGGATGCACTACCTCCATCCCGCTCCCGCCAGAGGTCATCCGTAAGCGTGACCAATGCAGTCTCCATCCCGTATCCTGGCCTGAAACCTGACTGAAAAGGGTCAAGATAATCCGCTTCATCCAGGGTCCTTTGAAGTTGCAACGCCACCACCTTCTCAACCACTTTTCCCAAGAAGGGAAGGTGGGAGACTGGACAAAAATTGTCCAGGATGGTAGGGTCCAGGGATGGCTTCTTGAGGAGGGGGTGCACCAACGCCTCTTTAAAGGCAGTTGGAACCACCCCCTCTGACAAGGATGTATTAATCATAGCCCGGACCCATCCACCTGTCACCTCCCCGGCCGATTTCACTAGCCAGGAAGGGCAGGGGTCTAAATAACATGTGGGATTAACAATTCGAAGGATCCTGTACACTTCCTCAGGTCCAACAGGATCAAATTGCTCCCAGATAATAGGGTAAGACCACTCTCCCGGCATCTCCCCAGACTGCAATCCAGGCATGGAGTCCAACTTAGACTGAATCCGAGCGATTTTATCCTGCAGATGCTCAGAAAATTCTTCCGCACGGCCCTGTAGGTGGGTGGTCGAAACCACCCTACCCAAGAGAGATCGCGTAATCTTGAACAGGGCCATCGGGCGGCATTCTGCGGATGCAATAAGAGCGGAGAAATAATCACGTTTCGCCGCTCTTACCGCCACAAGGTAGGCCTTAATAGTGGCTCTAGATTGTGTTCGGTCGAATTCCATCTTCGTCTTTCTCCAGCGGCGCTCTAGACGTCTCTTCACCCTCTTCAAAACCCTCAACTCCTCCGTAAACCATGGGGAGTGACGGGTCGAATGGGGCTTGAGAGGTCGCATCGGTGCGATCCTGTCCAAGGCACCGGCCGCCTCCCTATTCCAAGTTGCGGCCAGTGTCTCCGCTGGACCGTGCAGCAGATCCTCAGGTATTACCCCCAGCTCCCTCTGAAACCTCAATGGGTCCATAAGTCACCGGGGGCGGACCAATCGAATAGTTCCAGCCTCCCTGCGGAGTGGGGTGGCATAAGAGAATCCTAAGGATACCAGGACGTGATCTGACCATGACAACGGGGATAGTTCCAACTTTCCCCTCAGGTCACTTTGCCATTGCTCTGACAAGAAAACCAAATCTGGAATGAGTCCACTGTCTCGAGTCGGATCCCGAATAATCTGAGACAGGCCCATGGCTGCCATGGTAGCCATGAACTCCCGAGCCGCTTCCGAGGCATGCCCCAAGGATGGCAAGTTAAAATCCCCCAGGACCATAAGCCTGGGGAACTCCACCGCCAACCCCGAGACGGCCTCCAGCAGCTCAGGCAGGGAGGTTGCTACGCAGCAGGGAGGCTGGTACAATAGCAACACTCCCAACTGTTCATGGGCACCCAACTTGAAAAACAGGGTCTCACATCCGGATACTTGTGGAGCAAGGCCCCTGAAAGCCATCAAGGATTCTCTGATGATAACTGCCACCCCTCCTCCCCTACCCCGGTCTCTCGGCTGGTGCCACACCCGAAATCCGGCCGGGCACATCTCCGAGAGGGCTACTCCTCCCTCTGGGCCCAGCCAGGTTTCGGTAATACACGCCAGGTCCACCCCCCTCTCTGTGATTAATTCACTTATGAGAGGGGCTTTGTTATTTACTGACCTGGCGTTGAGTAGCAGCAGCCGGAAGCCGGGGCCCTCAAGGATCCGCTGACCAGAGCCTGGGGTTGAACTCGGAGGACCGGAAAGCACCACCGGTACTGAACACCGGGGGCGCCTTCCCCCAAGATGGCCTGTCCTCCGGTTCCCGTCACAATATCTCCTGCCCGTCACCACCTCGATCGGAATGCCCACATTGTAGTCCCCAGAGTTTCCTGATCCGGTCGCCTCCACTCCCGAATCCCTCGAAAACCTGGATCTAGGCAGGGGTCTTTTCCATACACTCATCCTTTCATACCCCATCCTCCTGGGCAGTCGAAGGCTACCAGCGCAACCAACCGAAGCTCTCGGCGCTGGTAAGCCCCAACCGCCCCTTACATTCATCCTCCAGTCACCCATAATGCCCCCTGTGGCTTCTCTCACTGGTCACAGAGGGGCAAAAAATCACTCCTACCTGCCCTGTCTCTCACTCAGGGTCAGGTACTCTCTCAACCACATACAGTCTTGGCCCCCCCACTCGTGACTCCCACTCACGGAGGGGAACCACACTCACGCAAGAGACCCCACAATTTTCCGCCGCCCTGACACGGGGGTGATTGTCCTTCAGGCCAGGGAGCAGCAACTATTGAATAATGATCTTAATGGCTTAATTACTTTCAATAGTAGGGTCTAGATAGTAATTGAGTAAAATCGTCCTTTCCTGGGGGCACCCCAGAGCCAGAGACCAAGTCCACCCCGCTGGATGACAAGTCCACGTTGGTCTGTTGTGTTGAAGATTCAACACCCCACTGGACCTCCACATTAGCCTGTTGTTCTAAAGGTTTGCCGCCCCGCTGGTCCTCCGCACTAATCTGCCGCGCTTGGGGCTTGTCGTCTTCTGGGCTTATGCATTGGTCTATTACTTTGGGGCTTATTGCTCTTAATTCTCTACCCCTCGGGCTCATCGTCCAATCGACTTGCTGTGTTAATTCGCTGGAGTTTGTCACCCCACTAGACCATCGTGCTAGGGCTCGTCTCTGTGTTTCCCCGTCCCACCGGCTCGCTGCTCTTCCTCCAAACTTGCTGCACCTGGAGCTCCGCCGCGCCTGGAGCTTGTTAACAAGTCTATCAGCTGCGCTGGGGTTCACCCACCGCGTCAAAGCTCTTTGCGCTGCTGCTCCTCCGTGCCAGTCTGTCCCATCGGGGGGTCTCACCAGGGGAGCCGTCGCACCAACAACCGTGCCTCCAGGGACCACACACACAGCTACCAAGCCGCCAAGCCCTTCCGAACCTTGGGCGTCTGCCGAGACCGCCGTGTTCTGCTGCGTTCTGCTGCCTCGCCGCTCCATCCAGGGAACTCCGGAACTCCGGTAACTCTCCCCTAAAACCACAGCTAGTCAATGGGCTGAGAATCAGAGCCCAGGCATAAGTCCTCAAGAGCTTCCACAAGTTCCAAAGCTCAAAAATTCTGGAGCCCCTTCTTCAGAGCCGCAATGACCAGCATCTGCTCCCGACCGCCATCTTCCATTTTCATGCTGGAACACCTTTGACCAGCTTCAGCCTGCCTCAGCAGCAGGCTGCCTGAAGGATCCATGGTCTTTGCGAAGTGGCAGCAGGTTGGTGAAGAGCCTCAAGTTTGTATCACTTCAGTTTCCTTCTCCTGCTAAGATTGAAGGCACAGTTAGATCTGCTTTTGATTGTGAGCCTCAAAACAGGCATCGGACCTGTATGTATGCTCCTGCTACAAAAACTTTGTCAGTCTCATTTTCAGTTCACTAAACCTTGGTATTGTTGTAGAACATGAATTAGGCTGATGGAAGTGGTATACTGTTTTTTAGTATACCATTATGTAAGAGTATACAAGTTAGTATACCATCCAGAACTCTTGCATTTGAATGATGCTGTACACTTGGAAAAATATGTCAAAATATACTGAAGAATATTTTAAATTGTAATATATGCCTAAAAGTTTTTCTTTTCTTTACTTTTTCATTTTGCCCTCACCAAGGAGTTTGCAGAATTCAATAAATTCCTTCAGCAAATTATAGCCATATTATTACTCTTATTCTTATTTTATTTTATTATAATTCTTGAGACTGTATCAGGAAAAATGTTTCACACTGATTAGGAAAGGTTGTATGAGCAGCATCCCGGGGATTGTATTTTATACTTGGATGCCATACAGTATCATTTATTTTAGAAGGAGTATATATGGATCAACCTCAGGATGTCCATTCTGGATGGCATTTTCAGAGACAGCCCCCTCCTCTCTGATATGAGGTTCCCAATCTTTTATCCTTTAAGAAGCCGTTGAAGATATTCTTTATCCACAGGGTTTTTGGGGAGAGACTTTGGAAGACAGCCACCATTCTTCTTTAAAAATTCTAAGATTTATTGTTTTTAATATATTGGATTTATGGATGTCTTTAATGCACTGCTGTAAAGCACCTTGCATCATTCAAGTAGGCATCATATAAATAATTCAATCCATCCATCCATCAATCAATCAATCAAATCCTTTCCTCTATTGCTTCCTCCCCTCCTATCACAGTCTTCACCAGTCCCCAAATTTCTATTCATGATCCTGCCACCTTCTGCTCCTGTCTGCACCATTTCCCCCCATTTTTGCTGCTTCCCCATGGATCAAATGCACACCTTAAATTCTTCTTTCCCTTATCACTGTTTTCTATTCTACTTTTAGTGCTTTCTTTCCTTTGTTATCTGATCACAACATAACATGTTACCAGTTCTAATACTTTTTCTCCATTGTTCCCTTCCCTTCTTCTCTGACACAATCTCCTTGGCTTTCCCCCCCCCACCCTACATGTCATTTGAAGTCTCCACCCCATCTTGCTATTTCAACATATTAGCATAAACATTTGTAGTTGAATGGGAATGCCCATGCTCCAATCCTAATAGACCACACTTACTCTCACTTGAGAGATTTGGAGTTTATAGAAATAAAGTAAAGCTCCCCTGGGACTGCTTTAAGACATTCTGGCTGGCACTACATGCTCAGTCTAAACTTTGATTAAAAAAGACATAATTGTTGTATTCAAGTAAGATGCTAATGTTAAACAAATGCATTTATACAAGCAACAATGCTTCCCCAAGATTCCTCCTACTATAGTAATTATGCAGGCAGAAATTCAAAAGGTTCACAGTTCCTTCTTGAAGACACACCTGATTAATTTTAATTGATGCATATTGACAAAATTTCTGGTATTTTGTCTACTAGGTAGAAATATGTTTCCATAATTTCATCAGGGGCATATTACATGGACAGAAAATTATCCAAATATTGAAGTAAGGTGTAAAATATGGCACCTAGGCTGCTTAGCAGTACAAGGAACATGGATCATATGATACCTGAACTGAAAGAATGGAACTGGCTTTTGGTTGTTTACTAGGAATAGTTTAAGTATTGGTATTGTCCTTTAAAACTTTAAACAGCTAAAGGCTTGACTATTTAAAGGACTGCCTTTACTGCTATGAACCTGATCATTTGTTAAGATTTGAGGGAAAGCTCCTTTTGAAGATTCTGTCACCATCGGAGGCCTGACTTTCTGGCTGCATGGCCAGAAGCATCGGTACTGATCCCAGACCATGGAAAGCACTCCCTCAGGAACTGCCTTTGGACCCCCATGCGATAAATGTTAGGGAACACATAGTTCTGCCAGGCCAATATTACATTATTTTAGTACTTAATTTACTACTTTAATTGACTTTTTAAACCTTTTATATTCTGTTGAAGTAAAAATGTGGAACAAAATAAAGAATCAAGTGATTGTGAAAGCTGTAACAGTGCCTGCTTGGACATATCTGTCCCTAGTACAAGTTCTCTTTTTTCCTGAAAGACCAACAAAAAATGTGTGCATGGGGATCCCGACTTGTAAACCTAGTTATAGCATATAAAGCTGAGTAAAATCTTTACTGCTTCTGTGAGACAGAATATAAGAGCTTGGTCTTCTATTCCAATTTCCATCTTTTGAAGCATGAGTGGCATTTGGAAGGCTCATACATCTCCATCTGAAACTGTAGTTTATTATTATTATTATTGTAATTATTATCTTAGGATATTCAATTCTTGCTGAATGTAGAAAGAAAAGTAATAATACATCAAAATAATATAATATTGAGGTATTCATAAAAGTTACCTTTTTTAAAACCAAGCATTTTATATAACATAGGGATGTGCTCTAGAAATTTATTTTAGGGATTTAAGTCATATTTATTACATGAATTATATTTATTATATGTGTTTGTATATAAATACAAAAACACATCCTTCAAACATGAAATTTCTAATAATTGGTATGACAATAACTAGTTATTTAGATTGAATTCTTTAAGTATTGTGTATTACTGCATAGTGATAGTCATTCTGCATAGTGAATAGTCATTCTGAAAGTTACAAATGATGATAGTCTAATCAAGGAAAATAAAATTTGGTTAAACAAAAATATAATATATATTTTGAATAGTTCATATTAAATCTAATTATCCAAGGAATTAGCACCTGGGATCTGGGTAACTTAAAGCTGGAAATGGGTATGTTTTGTTTAGCGCACTCATTTTCAGAGCTGTTGGAGCATTTTTGCAGCAAAATTCAGACACTGAATTTTTGAAGTGCAATATAAGGACTATTTTACTGTCAGGAGCAGGACTTAAGCTAATTTGTAGAGCACATTCTTTATATATAGTAGATGCTCAGTTTAATTTCTAGGTCTTAAAGGGTCTAGGAAAGATCCTCCCTGAAACTCTAGAGAATTGGAAGTAATCATTGTACAGCATGATTATACAAATTTTTGACTTTTAGTGTCTTTCTTAATAATGCAACTTTCTCAGTTTGCAAGCCACCAACCAACTAAGCAGGTCAGACTAGATTTAATGACTTTCGGAAGTAAAGAAGCTTAAATATATTCCACTTTAACTACTTTGCAGAAGTTGCTGTTTTGTTAGTGAAGTTCTTGCATGTGTGTTTATGCAGTTGAGAAGTGAAAGTTAATAAACTGTGTAGGGTGTTTAGGTGTCAAATTATTGCTTCATTCAATTTTACTATCCACTAAATTCCCAGGGGAAGAGTCTTCAACAATTTGCCTTCAGCAAAAACCTGCTGGGAGATTTTGGAAATGAAATTTCTGCAAGCAGCCCTGCAGCTAGTAGCTGTCACTCACAGTTTAATTCTCACAACACTAGTGCATACGGTGGTGGTGTCACAGAAGAGCATTAGGGTTGAGCCAAAGCAGTGTGCTTTGGAGCTTCATGTTGCCAAGGCCACTTCTAATAAAATACAAATAAATTAATTATACTTGACCGGTAGAGTAGCTAAACTTGGTCAGTTGAATACAGCCTCGAATTGGTTGCTGTATTATCCATCCTTTGTCCTATTACGTATCATATATAGATCATATAGTCAAACATCTACCATATGAATATGTGAGAGCTTTATCTGGATTATGTATGTTTGAAATATCAAGCGGCTGGAATGTGTTCAGACACACATTTCAGTTCAGCCAATCTAATGGAGTGAACTTCCATTAGCAGAAAACATTTTAAAACCTTTGGAATAAAGAAATCAAGTTACAGTGAACACAGCCACTGCAATAAAAAATAAATAGTGCCTCAATGTAGCATAGTATTTATTATATTAAAGTAGTTTAATACTTTAGCATATTAGAGCTTTCAGCAAATACATATTTGACAACTTATTATTAGCAGAATTGCAATCTTTTATAGATTTCACTAGATTAATTGGCTATAAAAACACATTGATTTATTAAAAATATGTCTCTGATGAATTCCAGTATTTGTACCAAAGATATACTGATGACTATAATTTTTAAATCAGATAGATAAAAATATAAACAGAATATATTGACTTGGATCCTGACATCTATGAGTGTACTCTACTAACAGAATCCTCTTGCTAGAGAAAGAGGAAAAAAATTATTTATTTTTACCATTTCTCCTTTCCTTCACACTGGTTATGCTCTTAGGCATATACTATGAAAGGTAGAAACTGTCAATGACAGTGTTTGAGTGTGCGACACAGTTACAAGAGAAAATACTTATAAATATATAAATCAAGGTCTTGTTTCTGATCAGAAAGTGACTATGAGTTATTCGAATAAGCTAGAATCAAAAGTTTCAAATAATGATAGCACTAACTTCAGTTAAAATCACATTCAAATTTTAAGTTAAAAGTCAGTGTAAATTATGGTAAATGATCCGGCCCCAGCCCAGCCCAGCCCTTCGGGTCTTTCAATGATGCACTCATTTCCAGCATAATTGAGTCCATCTTGGTGCTGGTCACCCTTTTCATCTCTTTCCTTCGACCTTTCCCAGGATCATAGACTTCTCAAGAAAGCTAGGTTTTTGCATAATGTGTCCAAAATATGATAATTTCAGCCTGGTCATTTGTGCCTTGAGTGAGAACTTTGGATTCATTTGTTCAATGATCCATTTGTTTATTCTCAGGAATCTTCTCCAATACCAAAGTTCAAAAGCACTAATACTCTTTCTATCCTGCTTCTTTCAAGTCAGTTCTATAGTTCCACTGGGAAAACCATTGCCTGCATGATCTTGATCTTTGTAGGCATGGACATGTCACAACATCTGAATGGCCTTCATTGCTACCTATCAAATGATGATCTATGATATATTTCTTGACTGCTAGTTCCTCTAGTGTTGATGGTCAGTCCTAAAAGGCAGAAGTTATGTACCACTTCAATAAATTCATCATCAATTCTAAGACTGGTTGCTACAGTATATCTGTTGTCAATGTGGTATTTTTTTATATGTTACCATTTTTCCACTCTGCTCCTGACTTTCATTACTAGAGCTTCCAGATTATTTTCAGCTATCATCATCATAGCACAGGTATTGATATTTCTTCCTCCAATGGTATATTCAGTATATAGGCTAAATAAATAAGGGGAGAGTATACACTCTTGTTTTCTTTGCTGACTTGGAGTCAACAGCATGGCTGGCTGGGGAATTCTGGGAGTTGAAGTCCACACATCTTAAAGTTGCCAAGGTTGAGAAACACTGTATTAGAATATTAATTATATTACTTGCTAGGTGTGATGGGTGGAATAAACACTGTCCACTCCTTCAGCCATACGTCTCTGTTGCTTATTACATCATATACTTATCATATATAAAACTTTTTATTATTTCAAAAGTGTCTTGCAAACTTTAAAATAAAATGAAGTACATATTACCTGTGTTTCCATTGAAACACCAGCTATAATGTGCTTACAGATTCAGGATCAACGGGTTTTTGCTTACAAGTTCAAGGATGTATTTACTGCTTTCCTTTCTCTACGCTTTGCTTTGCTTTGCTTGACAAAAGAGGAAAACAGAATGACCACAGATCAAGAGTGAACCTGAGTAATCCAGTTTCCCCACATACAATACACCGAATTCTAGCTGCTAAATAACAGTTGCTATGTTTCTAAGTGATATTTAAATGATGTCTAATATGTAGAATTTTCTGTTAAGTGGTGTAATCATGTCTTGGAGCATCATATATAAAAAATCTAAGTACCAAAGTATTGTTCTGTTTTTAACTTTATAGCAATATGTGTGTTTGAAGGCAAAACCTACTTTGAAGGGGAAAGACAATCTGTATACTTAGACTCAAAGGACTGTATTCTGTTTGAATGCAAGGTAAGATTATTTTTAGTTTATCTTTCCCCTGTAATTTGTTCCAATATTGTAAATAACTTTAAAAGCTATTATAATAGTGACATGATGGCTTTTCAAGTTGATGTATGTTTTTTCATATCGCATTTATGTGTAAGAACTTTTTTTTTTAACTGCATGTTTACTCATAATAAAGCTGTGATATCCAGGGAGGAGTCTAAAATTTTACAGCACCTGGTGTCCTACTTTCTTCACTTGGAGAAATGTATTTGGGTATCCTATACTTATGGGATATTTGAAGATTATTTCTAAAACAATTTTGAGGGTTGTTAAATATGCCATGCCATGCCATTTCCCCACTAATTACTGCTTTTAAACACTTTATAATTTCATCACATGTTCTATGTAACATGTTGCTACTACAATTTTGCAGTGTGGCTCCATTTAATATTGTTTTTCAGTTGAGAAATTTGATCTTTAGTGTGCTTCTATAGCTATGTTGTTTTTGCTAGCCTGAATTTAACATATTTTTTCTTTTTTAGAAGAAACGGACAGATGTCTGCTTTATTAATTATCACATGAGCATTTTTCACAAGACAACACATGTTCATTCAATCATTTCTCCACTTCAATTTGTATTTCTTTTTAAATCTGCATGCAGTTTTCTGGCATTTGTTTATGCATGACCATTAGAACATATTTTAGGATACATTCTCTCTCTCTCTCTCTCTCTCTCTCTCTTTTTTTCCATTTTTCTGTTTGTATATTAAAGCACTTAATTTAATATATATGGCATTGATACATATTTAATGAGAATAAACTTAACTAACCATAAGCCCCATTAATTCTGGTGGATGTCCTGCACTAAGTAGGGCTGGATCCAGTCTATGGTTTTCTTTCCTAATAGTTTTAGATCTGTTTTAAAAGATGTTTTGAATTTAATATGAAGAAAATATTTGCTGCATTAATGAGTTACTGAGTTTACTCTTAAAGGTTAATGAGATCTGTGTTATCTCTATAGCAACTTCCTTTATACCAATGAAAGACAATGTTCTGGGAACATTTAAAGAAAAATATGGTGCAGCAATTTGGCCTGGAAATGCAGCTACACTTACTATTTTGATGAAAAGTTTTGATCCATTGTTGCTGTGTGGAAGAACTGCTATAGATTTTCCTAGAGAGTCCAATATGACACACACACCCCATTTCTCTACTGTAATGACTATCAGTTATGTAACATACAATGCACTGTCCAAACCATTTTTATGGCAGCGTCTCTCAATATACCATTTTTTTCTAATCCTCTTGACTTTTTTTGTTAGTTGTAGTTTTTCTGCAGTGCTGTATTCTATCTGATACAATCAAATACAATTATATCATAACTCTTACCATTGAAAGTTTTTTTTTCAGAGCTTTAGATCTGGGTTCATAATTTGTCCACTCCTGAATTGGTAGGTCTGGATTGCTGCCATTTTCTCTCTTTTATCAAGCCACAATTTTCAGTGCTGCAGAGTTGTGGATATCTTTATAACTGTTTTATATTTACTTAGTTGATGATGCTGATGATGCTATCCGTTCAATTGTGTCCGATTCTTGGCTATTCTATGGACCAGTTCCATAGTTAGTTTAGTTGGTTAAAGAAAAAGAAAAATCCGAAAGAACTAAGTTTATACATGAGGAATATAGTTACTAGAGATTCTAACTCAACATATAATTCACAGTATTATCTTAATGTATTGTTTATTATCTATAATTTCTCTTTCTCACTTCTTTTTAACGATTTCAGTTATGTTAACCAAGTACCTTTAAAGTTTAATAGAGACATATTTTAATTAGGAAATGGATATGAAATGTTTTATAGTATTATAAGCTTTTAATGATGCACTAGAATATATTAGTTATATGATATTTTAGATTTGTTGGCTATCTGCCTGCATTTTACTGTTTATATTTAGTTTTATAAAACAAATAATAATAAAAATAATAATAGAGATTCATTAAAAATCCTTATACAATAAAATATAATATTTTATAAAATAATTATATAAATATTATATAAAATAATACAAATTCAAACCTAGTGTTTCTAATGGTAATTGCAATAGAATAAATTTTAGCTACTTTTTGGAGAGATCAGTGGACTGATCCTCTAATAAAAATTTACTACCTATTTTTCACACTGATCTAAACACTCAATAAAGAGTAGTTATTCACTCAGAGCAGCAGCTATTAAAGGGACTCTGCAACAATACATTGGCAAAAGTTTCAGTAGCTTCATTCAGGCATGGACATAAACATTCCAAGTGTGGGCACTACTACATTGTTTCTCTGGCATCCTATTGGACCTTTAATAGGACCTTCTGTTCTTTTTTAAAGGATACTGTACATACCACATTCCATAGAGACGCCATTGTTCTTCTATAGGCCTAGTATTAACACATTCTTTATCAAACCAGAATGAGGAAGGTTTAGGAAAGCCAGCTGGGTGACCTTGGGCCAGTCACTCTCTCTCAGCCCAACTCACCTCACAGGGTTGTTGTTGTGGGGAAAATAGGAGAAGGAGGAAGGAGTATTTGGTATGTTCCCCGCCTTGAGTTATTTATAAAAGTAATAAAGGCGGGATAGAAAATAAATAAATAAATAGATAGATAGATAGATAGATAGATAGAGTTCTGAACAGATAAGGTATTAGACCTTAACAAGTCCTGTGTGATATTCATCATTTGCTAGTATAAGTTAAGTTTACATGGGCCCTTTTCATGCCAGATAAAGCTTGTTTGAGTTCAGATACTTTTGAGATATTGAGAAACTAGAATGAAGGAAGTGTATGTTTGTTGTGGGTCTTCCGGGCTATGTGGCCGTGTTCTGGAAGTTGTGGTTCCTAACATTTCGCCAGCATCTGTGGCCAGCATCTTCAGAGGGCAGGAGCACAGACAGAAGCGTTCTTTCTGTGCTCAGGTAGAATGGCAATGTTTGGCAATGTTTGCAAAAAAACGGGACACAAAATCCTATTTGAAAACACAGAAATACTGGACAACACCAAAAGCCACTACACCAGATTATACAGAGAAGCCATTGAAATTCACAAACACCAGCACAGTTAGAATAAAAAAGAAGAAAGTCTAAAAATTAGCAAAACCTGGCTACCAGTCCTGAAAAACACAGCCTGCAAAAGGTCAATGAACTCAGCTCAACTACCAGGACATGGGAATACTTCTAACAATGAACATGCTAATCACACTCAGCAGCCACTCGTTAACATTTCAACACAACAAAAAACCCACCTAATCTCCTATAACTTAGCTCTATAAATAGAAAACAAACATTGCCAAACATTGCCATTCTACCTGAGCACAGAAAGAACGCTTCTGTCTGTGCTCCTGCCCTCTGAAGATGCTGGCCACAGATGCTGGCGAAACGTTAGGAACCACAACTTCCAGAACACGGCCACACAGCCCGGAAGACCCACAACAACCATCGAACTCCGGCCGTGAAAGCTTTCGACAATACAAGTGTATGTTTATTGGACAATTCAATGAGAGGATGCCTAAACTGAATGGTCTCTAATATACTCTGAGTAGTTAACCTTGACACTGAGTTAATAAAAGCAAACTAGTACTAAGTGGTAAATGAATGCTGTCATGCTGAGGGGATGAAGTAGGAGATATAATTAATGGGCTTGTGTCCATGTTGCAGTAGAAGGTAAGATCTACCTCTGGATTGCCAGGCACCGAGCCATTTAAGATCTGTAGATCATTTTTAATAACCAATTATACCAACCTCCACCTCCCATTGTTGACGCCTTTATTCTGGGAACAGCAAGATGTGGAGCAAGCTGTCAAGGCTTAAAACATAAAAAGTTAAAATGTGGAAAAAATGGCTTATCATCAGAATCCATCCTTGTATTAAAATCATCAGCTAGAATCAACTCAGAGTTTGGGTATAGAGACAATGATTCCTTTAAATATACCTCAGACAGCTTTCAGTTGTCTTTATTATGTGACAGAAGTTTAGAGGGAGGGAAATAAACATTTGCTAATAAATAGCTAGGGTTCCCAGTTTTCAGTTCAGTGGAGATGCCTTGGGCATCCTAATTAGAATTCGGTCCTACAGAGATGCACAGGTACGTATGATTTTCTGAATTTAAAAAAGGGAACCTGAAATGACCAGGGAACTCCCATTTCTCTTTCAGTTGCAGTGCTATGCATGTGACTTATATGCTTAAGAGAAGCAGACATACTAAAACACACATTACCCTTCAGAATTTTCTACTTATGTCAAAATCACAAAAATGTTAGGGATGACATTTGAACATATTACCAACAGTGGAATGAAATAGATGACATCAGGCTAGCAAATCCATGTGAAACAATAATAAATAAATAAATAAATAAATAACACAATAAGGGCTTATAAACAAAAGAGATTTCAGGTAGCTTCTATCTAGAAGACTTACAGTATAATCATTTATATGTAAATATTACTGGTGGTTAACTATGCGCTTATATTTTTTTTGAATGATATAATTATGCCAAAAGTGTTGTTCATAGCCAACACAAATAATGATCTTGATTCAATAGAATTACAAAATGCAACGTACAGTGGAGTCGAATTGTCCTGCTTTGAACTGTCCTGAATCTCAACAAATATCCTTATCTAAAAGTTGTTGCAAAGTTTGTAAAGGTAAGATAAAAGAAAACATAAAAACTTTTGATGCCTGCCATATTCATAATTGTATGTTACAGTAGTTTTATAGCACCCTGATATCCATTGTTTTTATTGTATAAATAAAACCTTTTTGAAAAACTTGCCAGTATGTATATATGACACACATACACACAAACTGACGTGGAAAATTTCTTGAAAGTGGATGTTGTTCAGCATATAATTTACTACTGAACAATTATTGTATGGTGGGCATAGGTGTCAATTCCAGGTGTCAATTCTAGTTCCTTAGTTATTGGGTTGAAATATGTGGGGTTTGCTGAAGAGGTAGAAGTCTGACAGGAATAATCTTGATGTACCCCTAATATGATAAAGTGCATTTTCATAGTTACATTCTCCAGACATTTGCATAATCATTCCATTTTTAAAAATACAGTTATGATTATGTGAGTAGTAGGGACCATGTAATTCATGCTCATGACTGAGCAACCTTTTTTGAGTTTTCTGAGGATTTATCAGCTTTTTTTTTTTAAGTATTCTGTTCCATGGTATAGTTGGAGTGATTTACAAGAAGCAATATTAATTCTGAGTGGCATTATAGTACAATGAACAGCTGAGATATTGATAATACTATTCTTCACATGAGGATAGATCCAGTCCTGGCAGGAAAGTTTGCTATATCTCCCTTCTAGAATCTTGATGGTCATGCATTAACTCTGGCTATAGTAAAGGCCCTTCTATGAGGGACAAAGAGAAAATGTATAAATACTTATGGTTAGATAAAGGCCTGTTTCAAAAGTCATTGTTATAATGGCAAGCAATTCTGCTCCTCTCCTTCTATAGGTCTAGATCTAGGATACATTGTTTGATCTCTTGTAAGGCCCTTTCAGAGTCTAGTGTTATCAATGATTGGGCTAAGAATCTGTAGTAAGCAAGGTCTGAGGTTATGCTTTTTTATTTTCCATGAGGAGTCAAACTTGTCAATAAGAATTACCTGGAATAGAGGTCTCTTCGCCCAAATAAGTTTTGCCCAGTATTTCAATTGTCAAATCCTCACTGGAGCCTCAACTGTTACCAATTTGAAGGTTCTTTTCCACTCAGATGGTGATCATTATCCCATTATTGCAAGATTAGCCTCTGATTCTGTGAGAAATTGACAGGAGAATAAGGATAATATAACTACAACAGCAGTTTCCCAATAACATGGTCAAATAAGCCCAATAAGTTTACTTCTTTTTTTGTAGTTTACTATTGGCTTCCCAACTGAAACAATCTTTATGTAATCCAGAGTCTTTAGTCTAAGTATGAATTTCTAACTATCTATTATCACTTGATTACTTCCATTCCAGGTTCTTTAAAAATTAAGTCTAACTAGTTAAAGAATTACCTTAACACAGAGCTTTCCAAACTTTTCATGTTGGTGACACACTCTTACAGCAGGGCATCAGTTCGCAACACACTCTTACAGCAGGGCAGAAGGCAGGCACTAGGACCTGCGCGGAATCACAGCAGGTTTGGAAGCAGCAAGGCACAAGGCAGGCACTAGGACCTGCGTGGAATCCTGGCAGGCCTCGGAGGCAGCAGCAGCCGCGACACACCCAGACACTGCAGCCGACACACTAACGTGTCCCGACACACAGTTTGGAAAGCTCTGCCTTAAGGCCACAAACCTTGGTTTCACAAAGAATGTATAAAACCCTAGGCTCAATTAGTCACATCCTACTGGATTTAGAGGAAAGGTGGTCACTAGCTTCAAGATGAACTTTACAACTTAAAAAAAGATATAAAGCCTTAATGAAATCCCAAAAACAAGAAATGGAAATGGAAATTCCTCCTGCTAGATTGGTGCTGGTTTAAATGAGCTTTGTCCTCCAAATTAACTATAAATTCTCTTCTTCTTCTCTTCATGGGCCTCCAGTTTCAACTTCAGAAATTTCTAATTCCCAAACTTAAACCCAACTAAAAATGGGAAGGTAGCTATTGGAGATATGATCCCTCCACAATTAATAAAAGCTAACATAGAATGTCTCCAGCAAAGGAGATCGTTACCTTGTCGTGGTGCTGGAGCTTGAGCACCTCAATGAAACCATGAGCTAAACCGTGAAGGGACACCCAAGACGGGAAGGTCGTGGCAGAGAGGTCAGACTAAATACGATCCCTGGGGAAGGTAATGGCAACCCACCCCAGTATTCTTGCCATGAAAACTAAATGGATCAGTACAACCAAAGATATGTCGGTATACCATCGGAAGATGGGACTCCCAGGTCGGAAGATGGTCAAAATGCTACTGGGGAGGAACAGAGGATACGTTCAACTAGCCCCAGATGTGATGACGCAGCTAGCTCAAAGCCGAAAGGACGGCTAGCGGCCGACGGTGCTGGTGGTGAACGACGAATCCGATGTTCTAAAGATCAACACACCATAGGAACCTGGAATGTAAGATCTATGAGCCAGGGCAAATTGGATGTGGTTATTGGTGAGATGTCAAGATTAAATATAGACATTTTAGGTGTCAGTGAACTGAAATGGACTGGGATGGGCCACTTCACATCAGATGACCACCAGATCTACTACTGTGGACAAGAGGACCACAGAAGAAATGGAGTAGCCTTCATAATTAATAATAAAGTGGCTAAAGCAGTGCTTGGATACAATCCAAAAAACGATAGAATGATCTCAATTCGAATTCAGGGTAAGCCATTTAACATCACAGTGATCCAAATATACGCCCCAACCACAGATGCTGAAGAAGCAGAAGTAGATCAGTTCTATGAGGATCTGCAGCACCTACTAGATAATACACCAAAAAGAGATGTTATTTTCATTACAGGAGACTGGAATGCTAAGGTGGGTAGTCAGACGACACCTGGAATTACAGGCAAGCATGGTCTGGGAGAACAAAATGAAGCAGGACATAGGCTGATAGAATTTTGCCAAGACAACTCACTGTGCATAACAAACACTCTCTTCCAACAACCTAAAAGACGACTTTATACATGGACTTCACCAGATGGTCGACACCGAAATCAGATTGACTACATCCTTTGCAGCCAAAGGTGGCGGACATCTATACAGTCGGTAAAAACAAGACCTGGAGCTGACTGTAGTTCAGATCACGAACTTCTTATTGCAAAATTTAGAATCAGACTAAAGAGAATAGGGAAGACCCACAGATCAGTTAGATATGAGCTCACTAATATTCCTAAGGAATATGCAGTGGAGGTGAAGAATAGATTTAAGGGACTAGATTTAGTAGATAGGGTCCCAGAAGAACTATGGACAGAAGTTCGCAACATTGTTCAGGAGGCGGCAACAAAAAACGTCCCAAAGAAAAAGAAAACCAAGAAGGCAAGATGGCTGTCTGCTGAAACACTGGAAGTAGCCCAAGAAAGAAGGAAAGCAAAAGGCAACAGTGATAGGGGGAGATATGCCCAATTAAATGCAAAATTCCAGAGGTTAGCCAGAAGAGATAAGGAATTATTTTTAAACAAGCAATGTGTGGAAGTGGAAGAAGACAATAGAATAGGAAGGACAAGAGACCTCTTCCAGAAAATTAGAAACATCGGAGGTAAATTCCAGGCAAAAATGGGTATGATCAAAAACAAAGATGGTAAGGACCTAACAGAAGCAGAAGAGATCAAGAAAAGGTGGCAAGAATATACGGAAGATCTGTATAGGAAGGATAATAATATTGGAGATAGCTTTGACGGTGTGGTCAGTGAGTTAGAGCCAGACATCCTGAAGAGTGAGGTTGAATGGGCCTTAAGAAGCATTGCTAATAACAAGTCAGCAGGAGACGACGGTATCCCAGCTGAACTGTTTAAAATCTTGCAAGATGATGCTGTCAAGGTGATGCATGCCATATGCCAGCAAATTTGGAAAACACAAGAATGGCCATCAGATTGGAAAAAATTAACTTATATCCCCATACCAAAAAAGGGAAGCACTAAAGAATGTTCAAATTATCGAACAGTGGCACTTATTTCACATGCCAGTAAGGTAATGCTCAAGATCTTGCAAGGTAGACTCCAGCAATTCATGGAGCGAGAATTGCCAGATGTACAAGCTGGGTTTAGAAAAGGCAGAGGAACTAGAGACCAAATTGCCAATATCCGCTGGATAATGGAGAAAGCCAGGGAATTTCAGAAAAACATCTATTTCTGTTTTATTGACTATTCTAAAGCCTTTGACTGTGTGGATCATAACAAATTGTGGCAAGTTCTTGGTGGTATGGGGATACCAAGTCATCTTGTCTGCCTCCTGAGGAATCTGTATAACGACCAAGTAGCAACGGTAAGAACAGAGCACGGAACAACGGACTGGTTTAAAATTGGGAAAGGAGTACGGCAGGGTTGTATACTCTCACCCTACCTATTCAACCTGTACGCAGAACACATCATGCGACATGCTGGGCTTGAGGAATCCAAGGCTGGAGTTAAAATCGCTGGAAGAAACATTAACAATCTCAGATACGCAGATGATACCACTTTGATGGCTGAAAGCGAGGAGGAGTTGAGGAGCCTTATGACGAAGGTGAAAGAAGAAAGTGCAAAAGCTGGGTTGCAGCTAAACCTCAAAAAAACCAAGATTATGGCAACGAGCTTGATTGATGACTGGCAAATAGAGGGAGAAAAAGTGGAGGCAGTGACAGACTTTGTATTTCTAGGCGCAAAGATTACTGCAGATGCTGACTGCAGCCAGGAAATCAGAAGACGTCTACTTCTTGGGAGGAGAGCAATGGCAAATCTTGATAAAATAGTTAAGAGCAGAGACATCACACTGACAACAAAGGTCCGCATAGTTAAAGCAATGGTATTCCCTGTAGTAACCTATGGCTGCGAGAGCTGGACCATAAGGAAGGCTGAGCGAAGGAAGATAGATGCTTTTGAACTGTTGTGTTGGAGGAAAATTCTGAGAGTGCCTTGGACTGCAAGAAGATCAAACCAGTCCATACTCCAGGAAATAAAGCCAGACTGCTCACTTGAGGGAATGATATTAAAGGCAAAAGTGAAGTACTTTGGCCACATAATGAGAAGACAGGATACCCTGGAGAAGAAGCTGATGCTAGGGAAAGTGGAAGGCAAAAGGAAGAGGGGCCGACCAAGGGCAAGATGGATGGATGGTATTCTGGAGGTGACGGACTCAACCATTGGGGAGCTGGGGATGGTGACGGCCGACAGAAAGCTCTGGCGTGGACTGGTCCATGAAGTCACGAAGAGTCGGAAACGACTGAACGAATAAACAACAACAAACATAGAATGTAGACTTCCTGTGTTGGTCTCCCCCTTCAAACAGATTGCTTGCATCTTTACAGATGCCCAAACAGTAGTGCTGTTCTCTTATGGTCCCAATCTTTAAGAAAGGTGATAAATCTGATCATGCTAATTCTTTCCAATTAGCTTATTAGTAAACTATATGCGAAATATCTGTATGAGAAACTCACTGATTGGCTAGAACATGAGCAAGTCTTGATTAGACCAAGTGGGCAGAATTATCAACAACAGATTAATGTATTTTAAATCATTTGGCAGAAAAAAACTCAATCTTGAGGTTCTCTATATACTAAATCGACCTGTGTAGATTTAAAGGTATCTTTTGATTAAATCTCTAGGGAGAGATTGGGATGGAAAGTACTAAATACATCCATAGAGTGTCATCTTATTAGACTAATCATACTCTTCATGTGAATCCATGCATACTAAACTCTATATAAAATACAATATCAGGAATAACAAACAACATAGTATGAATCATAAAATAAAATTGTGAGCAGTGATAAATTCTTGTTTTGAACAGAAAAAAAGAAAAAAAGAAAAAAGAATAAAAGTCAGTAAAAACATTATGTACTTATTGTACAGAAGAGAAACTAGAAATTATAGTAAAACAAAAGTGTTGTATCCACAAAATGATGTGCTAAATGTACTTTTTAAAAGTAGATTTTTTTAGTTAAGACTTTGAGTTTTATGTTTAGAGTATGTTTCCTGTGTTAGCAATAAGAAGCACAATAATATAGAAATAAGAAATTTGTTGGGATTCAAGATGCTGTTTGAGAGTGTAATTCAGTTTAAAATGGCCCAGAGGAAAGAAGCAAAAGGCCCATAACAAGATGTAGACTTGAAGTATAAAAAAGGATAATAATATTGTGGAATAAACACAAAACTCGAAGCAAAAATAATCAAGGCTGACTGCAGTGTTTATTGAAACAGTGCGCACTGGAGGGGTCCTCACCAAGATGGTAGGTGCCTCCCCTGCAGACAAAAGAAATGCACTGATATTTATACATTACAGAAAAGGAAATGATGTAAGCATACATATTCATATGATGATGCAGGCCTATATACATATTCATAAGCAATAGATCTCAAGTTACTTATCTACTCTGAAGAAAGCTATTGTCTTAGTGGGAAGATGGGAGGGAGCAAACTTCTTGAATACAGGGATTCGTGGGTTGCTATAGGAACATCCTAATAAAAGTTAGCAAAAGCTGCAGAAGCTGGTGTGAGATAGCTTCCAAGGTTGTTGCCACATACCTTTATGTTTCAATTTGGTTTAAACGGGACCATTCATATGAAAACTTATTTTTCTCACAGTTCTAAAAGAAATGTCTATTCTTTGGTTTAAAAAATGTAGATCAGGGTTGACATCAAGACCAAGGCAGAAGCCTAAAGGCTAGGTCTGGCTGATTACCTTATTGCTGATAGACAGTTGGGCGCTTTCCTGTCTATGTAATGTAATTAATTATTCATGACTGTTGATGTACCTTTTCTATTTCCTATATAATCCTTGACCAATCTATTGTCGGGCCTCTTGGTCAGTTTGGCTAGGAGCCCAGTGATCACTGTTAGAGGGAGTTCTAATAAAGAAACGTTCATCTCCATTGCTTTGGTTCATGTTTAGTGGATCACTATTTTTCTGCAACTTCAATCACTTAGAGTTTGTTTGTTTGTTTAATTTTAGGCCACAATTTTTGCTCTGAAGGACATAAGTGTTTAGAGAATTCTTTTTGCAGAAACATTGAAGAGAAGGCAGTTTGTAGCTGCCGAGATGGTTTCCGAGCTCTTCGAGATGACAGTGTATACTGTGAAGGTAAATCCTAATAAAACATGGCCACATCAGCAATAAAAATTAGTATGGAATATTGCATGAAGTGTATATTAATTCACAGCTTGTCAAAATGATGGGCTCATTATATGCAGAAAATTTAATTTAAAGCTTATTAATCAACTGAAATAATTATATCTCAAATTAAGGTTTTATCTTCTTTAAAAAGTTTGATTTGTGTCAAAGTAATAAGCTAATATGACCGAGTTCTTGATTTATAAGTAATATATTAACACAGTAAGTGTAGATTTCTTTTCATTAATCAGATTTCAGATAAGATAAATTTATATATCAGACCATTTTAATACATCTTCTGAGCTGTTATATCATTTTAATTAAGCCTTTAGGGTTGTCCTTAAAATCATAACATTCAAAGTAAACAAAAGGACTGAGGTCTCAGTATTTTATAATATGCATAATTTTAATAACAACAGTATATTTGAAATATCTTTTACAAATATTGCAACAATTATGAATGTGTTAACTTATTACATGGTTGGTTCATGTATGATATATAGTGTACCTTGACAGGAAATAGAAATTGAACCATAATTTTCTGTTTTTTAGCCATGGGTATGTTGCTTCAGTTCTGTTCTATAATCTTTCAAAACTCTGACATTCAGCTGAATTCCAGTGAGTTATAGTTTAGATGTTAGAACTAGTATTGATTTAATATTTGGCCCAGGTTGTTTTTATAGCATTTTAAAGGTAGGGAGGAAATCTTCTCCAAGATTGGATTAATGTTCTCTCTCTTTCTCTCTTTGCATGAGGATGGGTTTACTGTACCTGGAGAATATGTGATTGTCTTTAAAGACAAGGTTATTAAGAGTTTCTCCCTCCCCCCACCTTTTTTTTTCTTTAATGAAAATTTTGCCACTCTTCAAATGGAAACTTGGTTATCCTTAGCTGTTATTCCCCAAACCATTTTGGGAGATTGAAGTGATATGCATGCTGGTGTGAACCAGTCTACAAGTATCTCAGCTTTTGCAAGTATGAGACATGTCTGTTATCTTTGTTCTTCCCTTACACTTCCTTTTTCTAGAGAAAATAGAATAATGTATCATTATAGATTTTCTTCTCCATTAATTGCCAGTTTATATGCACTTACTTTCGTCAGGTACAGATGAAAAATTAATTAAATTTTTTAAAACTTTTTTTTCAATATCTGTATTAGGAAATAGATGTAATGATATTTGGGAATGACCTTGGTCTGGTAAATGGAATTGTGTCCAAAGGAGGAGGGGGGTGAAAGCTTCTCAGAAGGGACCCTCCCTAGTTTTTGGAGAGTAAAAGTGAAGGAAGGAGGGGTACTTTCAGATTTAGAAGATTCTGATAATGTAACCTTACCATAAAGATAGAGCTAGTACTCCTGGTTGTGCTTCTTGTCTGGACTACCTCGCAAGGCTAATGATAGCTAAGCATGACTATCATGACTAGTTCTATTTTTATAAACAAAGAATATATATATGCATTTTCATTACTGTGCTAAAACAGGTAGTTTTACCCCATGTTAAATAAAAAGCAACCAAATTCTTAGATGTTTTGACCACCATATTTACAACACTTATTTAAAATGCTATTTTATCATCAAAGAGTGAAACGAAAGTGAGAAAATGTCTGAAAGCTGCAGTTTTAATTGCTACCAAACTGCAGCTTTAATTACTACCACTTACCAATTACTGCCTGCATATAGTACGCACTTACTTAGGAATAAGTATTACTGAACATAGCCGAGTTTTGTCCCAAATAGATCTTCATGGAATTGAACTACAGATTATATTTAAATTAGTTTTTATATTGAAGATTTTCTTCATCATCATAGCAATGCTTTTGCATAATTTAATGCCTGCTATTACAGAAAAAGCTAGAGTCATTAAAAAATAAAGTGTTTTAAGAGGCTTAGGCCATTTAAATAGATTCAGTAAAAACTTTTACCATCTGCAGTATATTGCACTTACGATTTTTAATTTTTAAAAAGAAATGTGTATTTACAAATATTCACAATCTCTACTTCTAAGAATAGGGCTGTTTTCTATGCCATTTTGTCTCAGTGGCTTTCTTAATTATTTGGAGTCCACAAGATTGCTCATCGACAGTGGTTAAGCTTCTAGATTTTGTAGATTCTTTTTATTATTCCTCACTCCTCATTCAACGCCTTAATTACTACACCCAACAAGCTTTCTTTTTTTCTTATTCTATTCCTTCATTTAAGGTTAACTGTTCTTACATCTAGCTCTTTAGTTAATTGGGGGTTATGAAGAAATCAATTCCAGCTCTTCTTAAAATTGCTATGTAAATCATATATTTTGATTTCTTGTGCTAATTTGAAGGAATTCAATATGCTTTTTAAAATAAATATCATTATAGACAATGGCTTAAAGGTAAATTTATGTACCAGCATAATTTGTGTTCCTTCTTTTTGCAGAGCAGGTACATGTGGAACTCATGTGGAATGTGGTGGATGCTGCTATGATCTCATTGAGATTTTTTTTCACTCTCTATAAGTTACCAAAATAATTTCACAAATATAAATGTCATGGATATTTGTTCTCCCATATTAATAAATTACTCTACTGAAAATACTTAATCTCTAATATTAATCAATTATTCTACCAGTTATTATTTTACTGATTATACTTATTAACATTACTAAAATAATTAGTAAAAATACAAATAATATTAGAATACATTTTATTATTTATATAACAATTTATATATTAATAATAATAAAGCAATTAGTAGTTGCCCTTCTTCATATCTGTAGTCATAAACATTCTTCTAAAAGTGTTAAAAGAGATGAAGGAACTTGCTTTTATGACTAAATAGTCACAGAATAAAAATTGGTGATTTGGGCTACTGTAACCTAAATCTCTGCCTAAGAAATAAGACAGAGACAATTGTTCTGATTGGAGACACTATTCCAATCTGTGTTAACAACAGGATATTCAGCAGTGTTTGTTCATCTGGCCTTGTTTTATCCACAGATATTGATGAATGTGCTGAAGGGAGACATTACTGTCGGGAGAATACCATGTGTGTCAACACACCAGGATCATTTATGTGTGTCTGCAAAACAGGTTACATTAGAATTGATGACTACTCTTGTACAGGTAAGAGTAGTTTGTTAACAGAAGCAGCTGTCCAACATTTCATTTTTTGGAAAAGATTATTTGTTTTGTAGATCATCAGGGATAGAACTAGGGTCTGTGTCACCTGGAGCAAACATGGATTCCGGCGCCCCCATGTGTTATTTTGTCATTTTGGCGCACCCCCCAGTGCGGAGCCCAGGGCACATGCCCCACTTGCCACCCCTAGTTGCGGCCCTGTAGGTCATTAGCACATGTAATTAAAAAACCCAACAGCCGATACTCTCTTTTTTTCCATACAATGAGAGACATATGCTTTAAATTTTACATTCACCAGGATTTTTATGACATCTGTCTTGGTTAATTCTAACATGTTCTTCCTGTATTCCTCTGGTTTAAAGGGGAAGGCTTGAATTTTGCACTAACATAGCATATGTATGAATAAATGTAATGTAAGGAGAGAAATGTATGGAGAGAATCCCTCCTCTTTCCTTCCTTCCTTCCCTCCTTCCGAAATTGTAAGCTTTTTTCTCCACTTTATAGTGTGGGAGGTTGGGAAAGTTACTCAGAATAAATTGCTTAAGCCTGCCAGATAAAAACATACTGCATTAAGCCTCATTCTGTAAAAAAACAGATCAACAAAAACCAGACAGTTGAAAACGCAATTTGCTTCCACATTTTAATTTTTCACTTCTGAGGAGCTCCAAAACCTCAAAAAACTGGCTTAAGGGAATGACATCTGGTCTACAAGGCATGGGTTTATTCCTGGTGTAAGATAAATAAACATGTCCCCTTGGTAAGTTTAGACAGTGCTAGAATATTCTGTTCATGCTGGCTCTCAGATTGTTTCCAGACGTCCTTTTTTATATTATCTATATTTTGCAAGTTGGTTTGTGCAGTACTTAATTTTATCTTATTTGTCAGTAAGTTTCTTGGTCACCATTGTGTGGAAGTGACCATGACATAAATAATGCATGCATAGTAAATTAGGTCAAATTTCTTTGAAACAAAGATGGATTCAGTGCAGATAGAAAAAGACTTCATCTGGCTTCTTAGATGTCCACAGCAATCAAGGATTTCATCAAAATAATGAAACCTGTCAATATAACAAAGCAAGCTTTGTTTTTTATGTCCTTATGTGCAGTGTCATGATATGGCAGCAGTTTTAGACTGACAGTAATTTCTGGTTTACTATTTTCATACAAGAATAATAATATGACTCCCTTATTCTATATCACCAGTGAAATGAAGAGAGTGACCAAGAGTTTATTTTCTTATGTGGAAAATTTGAGTTCTGTTGAGTTCAAATATCTAGTCTAAATCTTGGGATCTATTAGTTTGGTATTATGAGACCCTGGCCCCCAGTTTTTTTTATCTCAGATTCCAGAAAAAAATAAAAATAAAATTGTACCAGGACTGCAGTCTTCCCATCCTGACTTTGTAATGTTCAGACTTAAAGGTCTCAAGTCCACCCACTTAAACATTTTAAATGTATATATGCTCATCCTTCTGATTTGGCTGGACAGACATGATGAGGATAGGAGAAAGGTTAGAAAGAGAAATGCAACCTGCTATCTTCAATCTGATACAGTGGCTTGCATCTAATTATGATAACTGCTGATGGAAGATGTCTGAAAATTATTCTCCTTTTTCCTATCTCCCTTAACTACTCCCAGTTTTCCAAAAAAATCAGGGGAAGTCTGGTAGCACCTTTTCTAACTAATACATTTAATTAAAAGGGATAAGTTTTCATGAGTTTCTAGTTTCATACAGTAAGCATTCTTGTAGCTCATGGAAGTTTGTGTCTTTTAATAAAAATTGTTAGTCAGAAACGGTGCTACCAGGCTCCTTTTGATTCTTTGCCTCCAGAGAAAACACGGTTCTCCCCCTGTAATATTTTCTAGCAAGAGCCTCTATATAAGATTGCAGGTGCATAAGAGTTTGCAAGAGGGGGAAAATAATACAACACTGAAAGTATTAGTTTGGTTGTTGTGGGTTTTCCGGGCTGTGTGGCCGTGTTCTGGCAGATTTGGTTCCTAACGTTTCGCCAGTAGCTGTGGCTGGCATCTTCAGAGGACAGGAGCACAGCTAGAAGATTCTCTCCTAATCACCACAAAGAACCCTCTCCCAATCTCTTCTAAATGACCCACAGAAGACACACACCCTCTAAGCAGCTATAAACACCAGCAGGAACACACACCCTCCACTTGGGCACAGAAAGAATCTTCTAGCTGTGCTCCTGTCCTCTGAAGATTCCAGCCACAGCTACTGGTGAAACGTTAGGAACCAAATCTGCCAGAACACGGCCACACAGCCCAGAAAACCCACAACAACCATTGGATTCCGGCCGTGAAAGCCTTCGACTATACAAAGTATTAGTTTGTTGGAATTTGTTCAAAGTTCCCCAAGTCTAAAGTCTATTCTGAATTCAGATTGTTTTCTACAAATATGTGCTATTCTGTAAATCTTGGGTAACACAAAACAATAAAACTGATGGTTGTAAGGAGATTATATTATGAGAAACAAAGAAAGTTATTATGGAGCAATTTGCGTAATGAGGACTGTGCATTTGCAAATATAGCAATCCACATTTATTGTGATTATGAGGAAACAATATCACTTCAGTGTATTCAGTGTCTTTGACCTTAAGTCTTGAACTTCAAGTGACATTTGCAAAAATATTTCTTTAAAAATATAGAGTTGCTTAAGCTTATTAAAGTGATTGTTGGCAAACTAAAGGCACAATTCTTCATAGAAGAAATGAATTATAATGACTAGGTGGCCTTGCAAGCCAGTTCTGTGCTTGTTGCAATGCTGCAAGGTTGCAAGAAAATCAACAAAAGTCAACATGCAATATTTATGAAATTCTAATATGCAAGCTCCATTAAATCTTCTTAAAGGGCCAGTAGAAATAAATAAACTTTCAGACTTTCTTTTTTCTTTCACTTTTGTAAAAAATAATAATACCAATAAATGCTGTCTCATTTCCTTTTCCTTTCCAATTCTAAATGCAACTGAGAACAGCTGTTTACCTAGCTATCCATTATAAAAGGACCTGTTTCTTTTTTGTCTCCTTAACAAACCTTCTCTCTTTAACTATTAATCAAGCTGTTCTGAAATCCAGATGGTTTCTTGTTCACTGTTACAACAAATGTTAATGCAAACTAAGGATTCTGTCCAGTATTTCCTAAATAACAGAACATCCTATAATGCTGGACATAATAGGGAAAGTCTGGAAGCCACAGAAACAGCTTTCCTTCAGTGAGTGAGAAGAAATAAGATGGATCACTATGCTATAAATTGTAGAGAAGGAGAAAGAAAAGGATAAATACTGCATTTACCCTTGCTTTGCAAATGTAGATATTTATCTTGCTGTTGTACTGCATGGCAAATGGAATGATACACTTGTGCCTATAGAATCTTTTGGACAACAAGGCTGAGCAAGGGGCAATAATTATGCAAGTATAGGTCAAAAATTGACCACAACTTTTACTGGCTATAGTTTATATAGTTCTGGTATGGCATAAGGCAGGGTTCTTAAGCCAGGGGCCAACTTGCCACTTCAGGCTTTGTGCTCAATAACTACTGGTCAGTGGTGCATTAGCATTCTGCCTATCAAAAGTAGGTTGTTGCTGTAAAACCTTTCTGAGGGTGGAAAAAAACCAGCATTGCCACTGATCAAGGACAGCATATAGCTCTCTGTAGCCATTGGCTGATGCACAGCCAGTCCAACTGCCATCTGGCTGTTTTTCTAGAGAGTCATTAAAATGCATAGTCAGACTTATAAGACACAGAAATTAAACACTGTTTAAAAGTTATAATGATATACGTTGAACAGATTGTTTTAGAACTGGCACTGTTAGAATGTTGATCAGAAAGAGATACTATTGTTAGGTGATTTTAATATTTGAAAGAGTTTAGAAATCTGAACCCTTTGACAGTATGTTGAGCAATTATCTTTAGGATGAATACCTTGATTCAATAAACAGTCACAATATATGACATTATGGAGACTGATAAATAGTGATTCACCTGTCTCCACTATCTGTACACCAATATACATTGTACAGATCACAAACAGAATGAAACAGAAATCCTAATGTGGGAAAGCAAATATGATCTGATTCATAGAAACCTAACAAGATGACTGGATGGCTAGATAGCACCATTATGTATGTACATGTATTATAGCTGTTTTTTAAGCTACCAAGTATCCATTAATTCAGAAAGGAAGAAGGAAGAAGCCTAGAGTTTAAGCTTTAAAACATATATTCTCCTGACCTCTAACTCAGGTAGGAGTGGGACACCCCTCTTGTTGACAGTTTCAGTTTTCAGAAAGTAGAAGAGGAAATAAGAGGCTCAGCTGTCCTAGATGTATTCCTGACCAACACAGATAAATTAATTGATGGAATGAAATTGTGGGGAATCTTGGGGAAAATATTCACAATGTGTTGGAGTTCAAGGTAACTAGGGAGGGACAGGTAAGAGAAGTCTCAATTGAAGAGAATATTTGTAACTCAGGGTTGAACTGTGGAGTCCTTGTCCTGCTTGTGTTGGTGGAGGTGTTGTTCTCTCCTTAGTAGTTCCTTGACTGGGCTGTTGTTTGCTACTTGGTTGATTGACTGAATTAATAGTTCCTTGATTAGGGTATATTGTGCTGTTTGATTGTTCCTCTAGTGCTAATCTTGGTGTTAATCTTTGTATATCTTTTTGGTATTTGGTGCCCGAATCTTTTTTGATTTGTGCAAAAGCATTCCTAGTGTGTCCTTTTGTATAGTCTTCCTCTAATTCAGTGCTTTCCAAACTGCCGCCGTTGGCGACACACCAACGGCGGCAGCGGGGATGCGCGCGGCGGTGGCGTGCACGGCGGCAGCGGCTGCGGCCTTGTGTTTTCTGCTAAAACCCGGAAGTGCTGATGGTGTGCCGCCGCCGTGCATGCCGCCGCCGCCGTGCACGTCCACTTCCGGGTTTAGTGTGTCGCGATACACAGTTTGGAAAGCTATGCTCTAATTGTTTGTAGCATTTCTCCCAGTAAACTTCACTATCTTTCCCTGCTGTCCTTTGGAAAACAGCATTCAATCTTCTTACTTCTACATGATTGCCCACTGCTTTAGCTGCCTTTCTCCTCTCGGCTATTTGGATGGTATTTTCTGAGAGCCATCTACACCTTTTCTCTGCCTTCTTGCGAGGTATGTAATCATCTGCTGTGCCAATGATAAGCGATTGAACTTCTTGCCATAGTTCATCAGGCATTTTCTCAGCAGTGTCCAAAACTTCAAACCTATTTTTAAGTTCAATAGCATACAGTATGTGGAAGGAATTTTGGTGACATCAAACTTTTTTGGTGGTGTTGTCCTCTTGATGTTACAGAAGTTTGACTTTGATTTTTGCTACCAGCAGTTCATGGTTTGAGCCACAGTCTGCACCTGGATAAGTTTTGACTGCCAGAACTGAGCTGGTCCAACGTTGATTGCATAGGACATAGTCTATTTGATTGCGATGAAGTCCATTAGGTGAGGTCCATGTGTATAAACGATGCTTATGTTGTTCAAAACATGTATCCATGATTCGAAACTGGTTTTCTTGGCAAAATTGTACCAATCGTACAACAGTATTTGACTTTAATTGGACTTCAGGAAAGTAGTATCTGCACAGGGATATAACATACACCAGGAGGTTAAAGATGTACTGACAGGATAAAAAGCAAAGCGTCATAAAGTGATCACCAAGGGAAAATACATTGTCAGTAGTAGTAGTTATAGCAAATAAATTATGTCATTTGCTCTGTTTCATTCCACTGATCAGAGAGCGTGCCACCTGGAACATACATTTACATTTGATATTTAGAGTTTTAGAAAATTATCCAGAGCTTCATGACAAGATTAAAGGTTACATGAAGAGCAACTTAACTCTGCATTGATAGATAGCTCATCAAATAATGCACCAGGAGAGGCTAACCATGTAAAATTATCACGTTAAAAAATAAAGAAAAACTTTTATCTAGTGCCAAAAGGATGATAGAATTGGTGTCAGTTGCAGTTCAGCTGGGGTTCTACAATACAGTGCATTATGTACAGGAATTGTGAAGAACAACTGTAGCCTAAACTCCTTGCCTATATAGCTCATACTGGGGAGTATCCAAGATTGGAACACCACTGCATTATGCATGGAGTCTTCATTTTGGACCTATAACATATATGGGAAGGGGATAATAGGCAGGGCTTGGATATATTGATGTTTAATAACCATTTTAAGTTCAGCAAACAGCAAATGTCTTTTCAAAGGGGATTCTAGTTTTCATTATAGTCTCTTTCTAATCAGACTTTATGTCTTGTCAAAACAGAAGCAACCTGAACAAGTGGGCAAAGCAAAGGCGTAAGAGAGAACAAGATCCCCTATACTATAAAACAAAACAAAACAAAAAACAAAACCAGATACTGATATTATTAAAATTTGAAATTCATACTTCTCTATTCCAGAGAAGAAATTTATTGCAATAAAAAAAGCAAACTGAGGGGGGAAATATATAGATTTAAAAATAATGTAGGAACTCTATCAGTTGCTCCCATAGACCCAGGATACCAGTTTGCAGGTCTAGGCTCAATCCAAGCAAGGTTGAGTGGCTGTGGATTCAGAAGCCAACTTATTTCAGAAATAAGTCAGAAAAGGTCAACAAACTCAGTCCAACCTCCAGGACATGGGAATACTTCTCACAATGAACATGCTAATCACGCTCATCAGCCACTCGTTAACATTTCAACACAACAAAAAACTCCACCTAATCTCCTATAACTTAGCTCTATAAATAGAAAACAAACAAAACATTGCCACTCTACCTGGGCACAGAGATTTCGCTTCTGTCTGTGCTCCTGCCCTCTGAAGATGCTGGCCACAGATGCTGGCGAAACGTTAGGAACCACAACTTCCAGACCACGGCCACACAGCCCGGAAGACCCACAACAGCCATCGAACTCTGGCCGTGAAAGCCTTCAACAATACAAAGCCTTCGACAATACATATTTCAGAAATGTTCCATCTTTAGTTCTAGATAGGATGAAGCTCCCCATATCAACCTGGCTCATGATGTGGGGTCCTGCTGAACTGTTGGTTCCTGCCTCAAGAGCAAGTAGAAGCATTTGCACAACTTCATCTGGTGCACCAGTTATGGCATTTCTGATCAGAAGGCTCTGCCTACAGTTACTCATGCTTTTCTTATCTTTTGTTTGGACTACTCCAATGTGCTCTACATTGGGCTGTAATTATATTTGATTACGTGTAAAATTCAGTAAAAAAGTATTTAATCTCAGTTTTAGTATTGTTACTGATAGTCTGTCTTATTCTGTATTTTTTGTTTTTACAGTCTCATTTTCATTATCTGTTTTACTGAAATTTCTTGGTTGTTGACCATAATGTATTCATGTATAAATAATATTTTAAGCAAATGAACAAGCTTAAATTTATTTTAAATTTAAGTCTAAAAGATATGACAGATAACTTTGCTACACTCTTTGTTTAAGGAAAAGTATGGGTTATGTACTGTACATTCAAGTGGAATGTGTAAATAAAGTATGCAAAGAAAATTAAATATAGTTTTGAACTGTGGTGTTGGAGGAAAATTCTGAGAGTGCCTTGGACTGCAAGAAAATCAAACCAGTCAATACTCCAGGAAATAAAGCCAGACTGCTCACTTGAGGGAATGATATTAACGGCAAAACTGAAGTACTTTGGCCACATAATGAGAAGACAGGATACCCTGGAGAAGAAGCTGATGCTAGGGAAAGTGGAAGGCAAAAGGAAGAGGGGCCGACCAAGGGCAAGATGGATGGATGATATTCTGGAGGTGACGGACTCAACCATGGGGGAGCTGGGGATGGTGACAGCCAACAGGAAGCTCTGGCGTGGGCTGGTCCATGAAGTCACGAAGAGTCGGAAGCGACTGAGCGAATAAACAACTACAAATGATGGTGAATAGGAGTATTAGGTATGTTCGCCGCCTTGAGTTATTTATAAAAAAATAAATAAAGGCGGGATAAAAATAAAATAAAAAATAAAATATTTATGCATATTTCCAATGATTTTGAAATATGATTTTTTTTTCATGGAAGGTTAATGAAACCCAGACATCAAAATAAAAGACATAAGAAGAAGTGAAAACTAATTCCAAAATATTTTACTTCCTTAATTAGTTATTTTTTATGGGTCAATGCTGAGTATCTATTAATGTTATTCAGCACACACTCTACCTCCATACTTTTGCTAAGAAATTTTCTGGGAGTAGTGCTGGCTTGAAAAGTTTATTATTTATGCTATGGTTTTGAAAGAAATTGGGAAATAAACTATTTTTATAGACATTAAATATTGCTTCAGGTAGTACTTCACAGTAAAGTGAATTGATGATATATAGCTAAAATCCTCACTAAAGAAATAAGTTATTCACAGCTTCATGATTTTACAATTTAACAACTTCATAAATCACCGTGTCCAGCCAATCGTCCACCTAGTATCCTTGTCCTTAGCTCACTATCCATTTGTTTTTTAAAATGACCAGAAGACAGTCACTAGGCATACCAGGAGCACAATTGTTCTTCTGCTCAATTAAAAAGAAAACAAAACTCACACACTAAACAAGAATGTCCAGGGAAGGGGAAAATCCCAGGAGCTAGAATATGAGACAAGGCAGAATTCCTGCTAGTGCTAAACTACCTTTCTCCAAACTCCAGCATTATCACAACAAAACTATTTTTGCAATCATTCTTCCTGCTGGGTTAATTGGCTCAGCAATCAAGCAATGACAAAACCTGAATGCAGGGTACAACATCTCACACATGCCATCGGTCTGTGCGAGGTTTCAGTCAATCAATCACGAACCTTTATTATGGCGTTTCAGCCAGAAAACATTATATAGAAACATATACACCTAAAATAAGGTAGGCAAAAAATACAATAAAATAACATAATAGTCATATAATAAAAATAATGCATATACTGTAATAGTAGCACTAATCTTCAGTGATAGGCAAGATGAATAGAATAGAGGTAAAGAATTGGATGACCTGGGAAGATATGTCAGAGTCAAAGAAGCGACAAATATACTACGTTATATTCTCTGCCAGGGTATTCCTTTAAAATGGGATAGATGAATGTCATCTGAGGTTCCCTGTAGAGAGAGCAACAGAGGAACATGTGGCTCAGGGACTCTATGGAGCTGGCCCTACATGGGCTTATGCGCTATTATATTATAATATATTAAATTATATATTATATTATATTATATTATATTATATTATATTATATTATATTATTAAAGAAGGGGCAAAAGCTGAGAAGTAGGAAAGTTGTCAGGAGTTAGGACCATTGAAGGGATGAAGCATAGAGGAAACCTCGCTGAAGAAAAGCTTCAGAGGAGCTAAAAAATTAGAAAAAGTAACTTCAAGGTAGAATATGTGGTAAAGAAAGTTAGAAGAAAAAAGGCCAAACTTAGCTCTACTAGGAAGTAGAAAGGCCGTTTGGTCTTGATAGGAAAGAGAAGCAAAAAGGCGGATTTTGAAGGGTCTAGAAATTTTGCTAGTTCTGAATTCTCTTCAGCAGTCAAGTCCAGAGAACGAGAGGCCCAGCATGGCCAATGCAGTGGAAAATGGTGGAATTCTCACGGATTTGAGATAATCAGGTGAATGGAATTGCCTTGATTTTAGTTCTCCTATATTGATTGCCATTCAGGATTCTGGCCCAACTCTATTTGATGGTTTTAAGTTTTAAAAAACATAGTAGCCCCAGGTGCCAACATATCTCCGGAATTAACTTTTATGCATATTTCCTCATGTCTTCCCAGGTCATCTTGCCAAGTCTCTCTGCTTAATCCTACAGCACTGCTATTCATGGTCTATTGCAAAGGCATCTTTGATGTTTTATAAATAAATCAGTGAAATTTTTAGCAAGGATGCATAACTTTTGTTTTGACTGAGAGCTGCAATTTGTCTCTGAGTGGTGTTCCAGAGGCTGCACTTCAAAAAGGACCAGGAAAAAGGTGATCCAGAACAAAATGAATTTAAACTCAAATGAATTTAAAATGTACATTCAATTTAGTTAATTAAAATAACTCTTAAAATTAAAGATTGTTCATATGAATATTCCCCATGAATTTAATAACTTCCTATTTTTGTCACTTTAAAAATTGTACTTCAACAGCAACCTTTGGAGAGATTATATACAGGTTGTATATCCCTAATTTATAGCATGGTGTCACATTAATCTGCAGGCTATAGTTTTTGGTACCAATCGAAGAGAAGTTTTTGGGTATTGCGCCAGAATCCGATCTTAAAAATGTATATAGAGAAGGGGGAATTATTCAAAGTGCTTGCAATAAAGTAATATGCAGAGTACAATGCATATTATATGTTTAATGAAGAGAACCACAGCATTAACTTCACAGCATTATTATCTTCTATATCATGCAATTAATTAAATGTGCTATCAACAGATATTGCATTTGGATGTTTGCCTCAAAATTACCTAATGCCAAGTTAAAACAAAACAAAGCAAACTGAAAAATTGTTATGATTTCCACATTAAGAACCCTTCCCCTATTAAAAAAAATAATGATAAATTAAGTAGCTTTCTTAGGAAAGTAATACATGATGCTAAGAGATGGATAAAAGAACATAATATAAAATAATTGCTGACTTTGGGTCTGGAAATTGATAATGGCAATTTTGGTAAGAACAAAACTGTTGCTCCCTGAAATCTTTTAAAAAAGCATATTTCTCCCGGGATTCAATTACGACAGTATAGTTATAAATGGATATCTTGCCTTTCCATAATACTGAAGAATTAAAACAAAGGCTTAGTTGTTAGAATACTTGCTTCAGGGGGATATGTATGTAGAGAGAAATAAATCATTTTTAAAAAAAGTCCTAGCCTTTTTATTCCCAAGGTTGGAAACTATTGTGTGTTATTTTCTTGCTTTCTTTTCTTAATGAGCAAGGATTCTCCAACCTGAGAATGACTGGAATTCTAATTTTACACAGCAGGAGTGAAACCAGGTTAGGGGCGGCTACAGTAGTACACCCCAGACCTACAATTTCAAATGTCATCAGGGCCTTTGTTTTCCTTGTGTAATAAATAGCTGAAAGGCTACCAGCTCTTGCATGTACATCTAGATGCAGACATCAAGTAGCCATGCTAAGAACACAAGAAAAGAACATTTAACGGCTGGCCCATGAACTCTAGGAGACAGAATAAACTATGCCAATAATTCTTTGGCTTATCTATTGTACTCTTCTGAGAAAGTAAAGATATGGACTCCATGTAATTTTGGATATTTTCTTTAATAATTATATATCCTAAAAGATACTTTCTTATTATGTGAAATAGGATGGATTGAGAAAAATGAATGCAATTACATTTCAGTAATATTAAGATGATGATAACAATGCACCTAAGTCTCTCTGCTTAATTCTATAGCACAGCTGATTCTCATGGTCCTAATTTGCAAAGCTGTAACTATTTTATGTTTCCTACTAGTCTAATCCTCTGTAAATGCTTCTTCTCTCTGCATGGAATAAGGATGTGATTCCTGCTGGAGGTCACCAAGTTGTACATGATTATTGTGATAGCTAGATAATTTCATGAGTAAGTTATTCATGCTGAGTTGAGAGCAATTAAATTTTATGCTTCGGGGATCAAAAGCAGCAGTTCCTTAGTATAGTTGCTGAAGACTTAACAACAAGTCTTCTGGACACAACCCTCTATCAGAAGAAAGGTCAGAGATCAAATACTGACCCAGTTGAGACCTCATGTTCCAATTTTCTAAGCCATTGTTTAGTAGGATAAAGAATAGGCTGAAAAATCTGGATGTCCGCTAATGGCTGCAAAGAGTTAGATTATTCAATATCATTTCTTGCTGCCTAGATCTGGCAGCCCCTCCATACTGCAAAGTGGTGAACCGTAACAAGGAAAAAAAATATTTTCATTCAGTAGATTGTTTAAATATATTAAGATTTTAAAATTATTCTAAAGCAATTATTTTCAACCTGTTCCCTTCAATATTTCTACCTCTCCTTATTGTCAAAAGGGTGCTGTGCTTCTGCTACTAAACCTTTGAATACTATAAACAATCGGGGGACATGTTCCAAAGCCCACTGTTCATTCATGTCAAGTGATTTTTCCAGGCCTGCTTGGACTTCAAATTTCTTCAGAGTGCCTCTAAAATATATATCCACCACTGTCCTGTTGCAGCATATTGAGGAAAACATTGGTAGCAGCAGGCAAGCAATCTTTGAATGAAATGTGCCTGCTGTAACTGATCTCCCCTTTGAAGAATCTCTGACAAGCCTCAGAGGAACTCCAGGGTTCCCTGAATCTCATTTTGAAAGCTAACAATCTCAAGCATCAAAGTAGAGGCATAAAAGGAGTTGTCCTGATGTACAGTATCTAAGCTGTCTAAAATTATATATGTTCTATATACAGTATTTTAAAAGAATATCTAATTAGCAACTAGATGGTAAGCAGTCCAAACAGATTTGCAGTCCTAAATTGGTCAGCTTTACTTTAACAAGTTAAGACCCAAAAACTACTCTTAATGTGGAAAAGGAGTTCTAGTGATTTGCTGGAGGTTTCCATATAACATAGAGGCATGGGGATCAGGAGAGTAATCAAGCCCATGTTATTGGTGAATGGTGTTTTGGGGAGCCACTTTGTGTTAATTGGTTAGGAACAGTGCTTTTTAATTTTTAAAAATGTACATTATATTTATATTGTATTTTAATTTCTGTTAGCCACCCAGAGTCGCACTGGTGAGATGGGTGGCCATATAAAATGATATCAATCAATCAATCAATCAATCAACTGTATTAAAATTCAGAAGTTCTTGGTTTCCTTTGCATGTTATTACATGATCCAAAGTATGTTAGGGAGTATAGTGTAATTAATAATAATAGAAAAGGAAAGATAGGTAAAACTGGTTGATACTTTAAGTATTAACTGTAGCTCTACATATCTTTCTATTCTTGCAAAACATTCTTGCTTCTACCATATCCATGCACAAATTCCTACATAGCTTTTCTCTCTCCTCTCTTTTTCAGGATCTCATTAACTCAGTCCAATTGCAGCTTTCTCTGTCTTCCCTTTCCTCTTGATCTATTCACTCATCCTTCATCAATTCAATCCTCATTCATTCTCTCTGTGTGACCAACCACCTCAACATAGTTCTCTCATTCTTGTCATTATTTTTTGTATTAAATCCACTTTCATTCAGCAGCCATTCATTCTTGACTCTATCTTTTGTTTTACTACACACAGCCACAGCCACACATACAAGTGTGTGTGTGTGTGTGTGTGTGTGAGTGAGTGTAACCCCCATTCCCATTTCATTCAATTCACATTTTATGTTTCTCCTGACATACCCAAATTTCATGGAAGAAATTGGGCAGCAATCATTTTCATTTTTATACCCATTTACAGTATTCCTTGCATTACACTACTGCTTTCAAACAGCATTGGCATGCCTTAAAAATTTTCCATTCATTTTCCAATTTTAGTAAACATTTTACCAAGGTATACAGATTCATTTACTGTTTATCTTCCTGCACTTCTCAGTATCCAGCTTTTAAGTCATAATTTTCATTGGGGAAAAAAATGCTTTAACTATTCTTTGTTGTCATAAAAATATTTTTATTTTTCATGATCTTCTCAAAGTTTGCCATTGGCTTCCTCTCTGGGGTTAATCTCTTTTTTATTTTTATTTAAATTTCATGTTATTAGTATAGTATACAAACAACCAAGGAAAAAAATAGTTTCACAAAATTAATCTCCTCTTTACTTCTCCAGCCCACTGTCTGTCTATCCTTACATGTATTACCACTTGCTTAACTATTTTGCTCTAAAACTGCTAGCACTCCCTCATCTTCTGCAGTTTTAAACAGTTTAATATTTCATTAGTGCCTGGTGCTTTTTCTATTTGACAGCTAGTGTACTGCTTCTTCTACTGATTGTCCAAAAGCCATAATAAAAATTGGTTCATTTGTTCACATTGAATATATTCTTGGTTTGTAAATATATTCTCTTTCTACAAATATTTCTGCCATTCTAGAATTCTGTTTGTAAAGTGTTTCAATATAGTCTTTCTATTTTCTTTTAACATCATTTGCCTCTATAGGAGCTCTTTTGTAAATTCTCTCGTGTCTACTTTAGCTATAAATTTTCTTGCAATTCTATTAAACTGTCTCCTAGTTTACTGCGTTTATCCACCCCCAAAAACTTGACATTTTAGGTTCCTTTGTTTCTCTAATTTTTGCATTCTGATCACCTATCAATAGTAAAAAAGGTAAAGGTTCCCCCCGCACAGTTGTGCAGTCGTGTCCGACTCTAGGGGCCGGTGCTCATCTCCGTTTGTTAGCCGAAGAGCCAGCGTTGTCCGAAGATGCTTCCATGGTCGTGTGGCCGTATGACGTGTGCGGAACGCTGTTACCTTCCCACCAAAGTGGTACCTATTCATCTACTTGCATTTGCATGCTTTCGAATTGCTAGGTTGGCAAGAGCTGGGGCGAGTGCGGGAGCACACTCCGCACGCAGGGCTAGGGATTCGAACCTCCGAACTTGCGATCTTCCGATCAACAAGCCTGGCATCTTACCTGCTGAGCCACCATGTCCTATCTCCTTTTTTGATGTTGCATTTAGTACCTATTGCAATTTGGCAAAGAATTTTTTGGTATTTTCCACTATTGTGTCTGCAAGGACAGAAATTGGTATAACCTTGATGCTACTTATCGATAATCTTTTCTTAGCATCATTGCCACTCCATTTGTTCATATCATGTTTTCTAACTGGTTTGGTCTGATTCATGAGAACTAGTTGTTAAATATTTTGGGGGATATGGCGGCACCTTTCCATTGTACCTTCAGTGGGGAGTGCTGAGAAGGATAAAGTGGTAAGGCCTAGCAGAGATGCTTCCAGAAGTACTGGGGACTTAAATACAGGGCAGGCAGCTTCCACTACTGTCTGGAAACCTGAGCAGGAAGGGTTATGGAAGCTGTATCTGAGCACAATGGCCCTGCTAGCTCTGCTCCACTCCTTATCTGCTGTGATGGCATGTAGACTGATGCAGAGAAGGGGGAGGGGAATACCAAGCCATTGCAGAAAAAGGTATCTGCACATACTTTCTTTGACAACTACTTGCTTTTGATTTTTGAACCAAAGATTGGAAAAACAGCTTAGTCTGAAATTCTGTGCACATTTAATTGAAATAAATAATTGCCTAAACAATGGGGCTGTCTTCAGAATACACTTGCATGGTATTATATTGGTACAGCAGTTTTCTTCTTAGCTATCTTTAATCAAATGCAAGTCCTACTAAATCCAATAAGACTTGCTACTCAGTAAGTAGTTGGTTATGACCTTTAAAGCCCTACATGGCATGGGTCCAGGTTACCTGAGGGACCGTCTCATCCCCATTACATTGACCCGTCCCACCCAGTCATGCAGAGAGGGCATGTTACGGACCCCATCTGTAAAAGAATTCCATCTGACGGGGTCTCGGAAGTGGGCCTTCTCTGCAGTAGCTCCTGCCCTCTGGAACATTCTTCCCCCGGAGATAAGACAGGCCCCCTCGCTCCTGGACTTCCGCAAAAAATTAAAAACCAGGTTTTGCCAACATGCCTGGAGCGGGAAGGAAAATAGTCATTCCTGGGGATGGCTAGCCCCCTAGAATGGCCTTAAAATAACCCTTTATACTCACGGACTGAGTATAGAACCATCTGCCATCTGGATTTTATCATATTTTATATTTTTATTTTGTACTTATATTTATATTTATTGCATTTGTAATTGTGTTGCATTTTAACTGTGTTTTTTTATTGTAAACTGCCCAGAGTCCCTCCTCGGGAGGAGATGGTCAGTGATAAAAATTTGGTAAATAAAATAAATAAAGTACCATTGTATCTGCAGAATTTAACTCAGTATATTAAGATGTTTATTTACAGCCAAATTACAAGGAGAAAAAAAGGATACAGGTAGAAATGAAATATATATCAAGGTATACTTAGATACAGTGCTAAGTGGTTCTTTTTTTAAACTTTCAGAGCATGATGAATGTCTCACAAATCAACACAACTGTGACGAAAATGCATTGTGTTTCAATACTGTAGGAGGACATAACTGTATTTGCAAACCAGGTTATACTGGAAATGGCACTGTATGCAAAGGTAAGGTATCACAATCAGATTTCAGATCCCTTTGTTTCTCTAACCTTTGCATTCCAATCACCCTTTAGTAGTACCATCTCCTTTCTTGATGCTGCATTTAGCACCTGAAATTTTCTACATACAGTAATACATGCTAAACGTGCCTTTGTACCTAAAGATGAATGTAATTGCACTTCTGAATAATTCAAAGAGTATGTACATTTGATCTGTTTAGATATATCAGCAAAATAATGATATATTATTATGTGAAAACATCCAAGATCAAAACATAACAAGTTAGAAGATGTAGAGAGTAACGAAGATGACCTTGGTGGAGCGAGGTTACCAAAGTGAAAAGGAGTGAAACATATCTTAAGTCCACAACAGATAGTATACAGAAGAATCTCAGATAGACACCTCCCTAATTCACAGGAGTATAAGAAGGGGGAGGAGGTTCAGCACAGACTTGCAAGATTTTGTTAGAAGATTGTAATGTCTATTGGGTATGCAAATTTAATCATTTTTATTCAGGTATTTGAGAAAATATCCTTCTGTCCCACTCGGAATAGAATTGAAGATCCTCTTATGATTTTCTTTAATGGTTTCAGCCTTTTGCAAGGATGGTTGTAGAAATGGTGGAGCTTGCATCACCTCCAATGTCTGTGCCTGTCCGCAGGGATTTACAGGCTCAAGCTGTGAAACTGGTAGGAGACCCTTTACTATATTTACCAAACACATAACTGAATTTCTGTGTATGAAATAATATATCTTCTTAAACACCATGATTTCTGTTAAGAAGAATTGCCAGGACCCATTTGCACCCCAAGTTTAACTCTGTGAAAATTTGGCAACAAAATGGTTAATTTTCAGCAACATTTTTTCTCAAAATGGTATGAATGAGAGGGGGAGCAGACTCCTCCTTTTTCCATCCTTAACCCTGCCCCATCATCATCCTAAAATTACGCTGCTGAAATTTGGTCATTTTGCTACCAAATTTCAGCAACATTTAGCGTAGAGGTAGAAAATCAGCAGTTTGCTTCTCAAAGTTCCCCATTCCCTTTCCCACCCTTAAAAAATCACTAAACCAGAATATTAGCAAATTTTAAAAAAATGTTCCTCTGATGTCACTACTTTTCCAGTGACATAATCTGCAATACTCACCCCACCCCTACCCCGCTGGTCAGGGAGTAAGTTGTTGCCTCCAATTCACAAACGGAAGCAGAAATAGCCATGTGTCTACCACCAGTTAACTCTACATTATCAAATTAATTTTGTCTGGTAAAGGTGAACATTGTATATGCTGAAGGTTTTTTTAAGTGTGGAATCATGGTAATCTTTATTTTTGTTGTTTGTGTGCATGTGAATATTTTTTAAATATGTGATACATTTTAAATTGCTATCAATCCAAAATCTAGGGTGGATTTAGAGAGAAATGGAGTTATTTAAATTTTTTCTTTATTTCAAGTTAGTTAAATTAACTATGTCTCATTCTCATATGATCGATCAATCTACAGTATATGTCTATACATGAAGTGAAATATTTCCCATCTTATCTAAATATACTGTATATTAAGTGTGCATATGATAGCAATATCTCTCACAGATTTATGGTCACTATCCAGTCAAACCATTTCTTTATGGCATAATACATGCAGCTTAAATGCATTATAAATGAAATTGCTGTTAAGCATAAACTGTCATTAGGGAAAGAGTCTATTCTGATTACAGTCTTTTTTCCCCCCACAAAAGATGTTGCTGTTTTTAAACATTGCTTGGTCATTTGTTTTTCCATACTGGAAAAATTAGACTTTTCCTTTAAAAATGTATAGATTAGCATAGTCCATTTAATCATGTTTAACTCTTTTACTTCATTTTTTTCTTTACTGTTGTAAGAAATCTGGGAACACATATACATGGATAGAAAGTACTTGTACAGTATAAGAATACCTGATTAGCTATGGAAGTGATACTATAAATTTATCTCCAGTACTGTGTGAGATATATTATAAGGAAATAAACCTGCCCACATACTCTTGCACACCATTATTATTTTCAGGAATTAATATGCTTTCTTCCTTGTTCTACAAAATTCTTTGGGTGGAGGTATTTTCCCTTGACTATTCTTTTATTTACACCTAATGGATATTGTGTGTGAAAAGATAAGAAATTCTAAGCTATATACAAGAAATAGAGCCAGTTTGGTCTGCTGGTTAAAGCTCCAGGCTAGAAACCAGGAGACTGCGAGTTCTAGTCCTGCTTTAGGCATGAAAGCCGGCTGGGTGACTTTAGGCCAGTCACTCTCTCTCAGCCCACGATGTCAGGCTCAGGTCACAAGCCGGCTGGTTAATTCCTGTTGCAACCAATGGATCAACATTTGGTTGATTCCAAAAAAAAAAGCAGACCCTGCACTTGTGGGGAAAATGCTAGGAAGGGAAATTTTAAAAAAAATAACAAAAGAAATAAGATGGATGTTGCAATATTATTGGGCTCTGCAAGAAGGAGAGTGAAATCTGGATTTAAAGTAAAAGTCTTTATTAATTCATACGTCTTGGATTCTATAATAAGTTACTATCCCTTGCAGTATTTCAGGAGTTCTCTCTGAGGCCAGTTCATATTGACAGTTTTCCAAATTATTCACTCTAATTCTGTGGGGCAGGATTAGTAGTATTTGTGGTTACTTGTGTGGTGAACAGTAAGCTTGGGCTGCTACATGGATATTGAACCCTTTTTCTTTTTTACTCTTGAATATAGGATTAGCACTAGACCTTACTGGGCTCTTGACATAAAGCTCTTATTAATACTTGTCAGCAATGAATACTTTCTCTATCAGTATAGCTTCTTATTCCTAACACTACTTGTCCTTTCCATTCAGAATATGCTTCAGGATGAAAGAAACTAAACACTTCCAGTGGAAGAAACTACACCACTTTCTTTATTCTCTAATGAATCTGTAGGTCAAAACATCTAATACCACATTGAAAGGTTTAGGAAGCTAAGTTACTGTTCCTTTTTTGCCTGACAGTAGTGTTAAAATCTCACGTCCAAAAATATTTTGTCCTCTGCAGACATAATTGATTGGTACAATATCCTTGTTGTTATTATGGCATGGGTACATATATTTGCAGAGGTAACTGTAAACCATAGATTACCCTAACCCATTTGGTGGGAAAAAGCAGCCAAAACAAGGGGATGTAATCAATTAATGCACGAAACTCCCTGGAGGGCAACAACTTTTTGGCAGGCAAAAAAGGAACAAGAGCACGAAATATTGTCTTGTTGCAACATAAAACCAATCACCAAGAGGAAACGTCTGACACCAGTAGACTGTACATTAACTCATTAAATGAAATAATGATGCCTTTCACAAATTTTGCATGTTTAGAAGATTAAAATTCAGCTGACACGGGTAACTCATCTAAGTAATTACTTACACCTATCTTCACTTACATGTCACTTTCTGTGGAAGTTAAATAGTTAGCACTGTATGGTCAACCTAAGACATTTTGTCTCTGAAATAGATCCGCAAACAATGCCTGGACACTCTTTAATCCCACTCACCTGCTGTTTCACAGAGATGACAAATAAGAATAAATTGGCCTTGTCCAATTTTGCACTCGGAAGCAAAAGGTCAACTTACTTAAACTTTAACTGGCTTAACAAAAGCTTCTGTACCTCACTAATCAGTTCCAGATCCATTCCGCTTGTTCATTTCTATGCTATGCAGTCCTATGGTTGCTTACTTTATCATAACCCAGAGGGACTTCCTGCTTTGGGCCTCTATTTGGGATTGTACCCTAGGCTGCATATCGATCCCACTTACCTAACAGAAGCTCTATTCAACTACAGTATATTTAACTTCCTCTTGGTTCGGTATGGCCAGGGTCACAGAATTAGAAAATCTTGTATCCTTCTCCCTATTCTTTATCCTTATCCTTATAATCCTACTTTACAGGATAATATAGATGTTTTAAGCATCGGGAAATACAGTAATTAACTATGATTTCTATACTAACATATGTCCAACCCTGTACTCAACATTCATTGTGCAATCTTATATATGTTTACTCAAGCATGTAAAATACACACACACACACACACACACACACACACACTGTATATATAATATTGCAATCAGTATGCTTGATACATAGATCTTCAGAAAATTTAATTATTTATTTTATTTATTTTCTATCCCACCTTTATTATTTTTATAAATAACTCAAGGCGGCGAACATACCCAACACTCCTTCCTCCTCCTATTTTCCCCACAACAACAACCCTGTGAGGTGAGTGGGGCTGAGAGAGAGTGACGCTTAAAATCATGACAAGAATCTTTTGTCTGTAGCTTTCCATGATTGCAATGCCATTTTTACTTCACAGAATTGTATGTACTTGTCGAGTAGGTATAGATTATGTAGCATCTGTCTTTAAATGATGCCAAATCTATAATGTCTCATTTTATTCTGGGAAATACCTAACCTTCATATAAGAAACTGAGGAAGATCCTCATGTAAGGACACTGTACTATGGCAGAAAAATGAATTATAAAGTGTGCTCTACACCAGTCATAAAAAGAGTGCACTGAGCTTTCTATCCTGCTTATAGCAAAATAGCTACACAGTGTTATTCATTTCTTCAGTTTTGGTTAACCGGTTGACCTTCATAAATTATAATAGTCTTGCGTAAACCTTTACCAGCTGACAAATGTTTTCCTTACGTTCTTTTCCTTAAAATGAATATTAATAACCAGATTGCTCTTTACAAAAATAAATACAATAAACAGTGACAATAGCTACTCCACCTACTATGTCTCTGGCAAACCACTTAATAGGTTTGTTGACTGATAAGGGAGAAACAGGTTGTTTTCAACACTTCTCAACATTTATTGCAAATTCTACTATGCTAGCGCATAGGACCTTTTACATTCTCACGGTATCTTAGCTTATTTCCATTAATCAATCTTTTTCCCACTTCTAATCATTATTCAGGATGAATGCATGTCCCTTTTTAGACATCTGAGAGGAAACAGGTTACCATCAAAGTTTGTGCTTTTCACTATGTATCAGGATTAAATAAATTAGACGGGGGTCAATTTGAGAAGCTCCTTTATACCATAAGAAAATGCACTCTAGTGCACTTTTTAAAAAGTAACTTAAAATGTTTTACAAAAGAGACACAGAATTTTCCTGTCAGCTTAATCACACTGATCAGAAAGCACAATGAATGAATAATGTAGAGCAGAGCTTTCCAAACTGTGTGTCGGGATACGTTAGTGTGTCAGCTGCAGGGTCTGGGTGTGTCGGGGCTGCTGCTGCCTCCGAGTTCTGCCAGGATTCCACGCAGGTCCTAGTGCCTGCCTTGTGCCCTTCTGCCTCCAAACCTGCTGTGATTCCGCACAGGTCCTAGTGCCTGCCTTGTGCCCTGCTGTAAGAGTGTGTCGCGAAATGATGCCCTGCTGTAAGAGTGTGTCGCGAAATGATGCCCTGCTGTAAGAGTGTGTCGCGAAAGATGCATGTCTAAAAAGTGTGTCACCAACATGAAAAGTTTGGAAAGCTCTGATGTAGAGGATAAAAAAATATAAACCAAATAAAAGTTCCACTTCCCTCTTTCTCTTCCTCCCTGCCCTCCTCATTTTTTTTCATTGCCAGAACTTTTCTACTTCTGTAAATTCTAGTTTTCTCCCATGCCTATTTGCAACCTTCTCTTTTCTGATTTTCCATGCTGTGTTTTTCCATCATATCCATTTCACAAAATGGATATAATAGCCCAAATTATTCACCATTTAAAAACCTATAATAATAAAATTACAATCCAATCAATATAATAAATAGATAAAAATCCAAGGGATGGTAAAATCTCGTATAAAAGGGGGGACACTATGGTGCCAGCCACCCCCAGGAGGAACTATTACCTCCCCCGCTCCAGGCAAGGCGGCAGAACCAGGTCTTTAGAATCTTCTGGAAGGCTGGGAGCAAGGGAGCCAGCCTCATCTCCAGGGACAAGATATTCCACAAGGCGGGTGCTATCGCAGAGAAGGCTCACCTCCTGGACCCCGCTAGATGAAATTCTCTTGTTGATGGGGTCCAAAGCATGCCCTCTCTTCATGACTGAGTGGGGCGGGTCGATGTTATCGCGATAAGACGGTCCCTCAGGTAACCTGGCCCCATGCCATGTAGGGCTAGTTTCCCCATCTTGTTAACCTAAGCACTGCCATCTCCAGCTGAAACCAGTCCTGGTGATTTCTGCCCTCCTCCATAAATGTGTACACGCCATACACTTCTGTATATATGTGTATGTGTTTGTGTGTCAAAAGCCAAAAAGAACAAGGCTAGGACCAACAAAATAATGTTATAATAATTTACGTAATAATTATTGTGGAGTCCTTGGTGTACTCTGAGCTTGGTTGTTTGCTTGCAGTCGTTTCATTACCCGACTAGGTAACATCATCAGTGTTACTGAGTGTGGGGATTGCTCCCTGTTTATATACAGTATCTTGCCCTGCCAGTTTTGGTGGGGTTGTGGTTTTCTCCTTGGTAGTTCCTTGATTGGGGTATTGTTTTCTGCTTGCACTAAAACAATGGCAGGGCAAGCTACTGTATATAAACAGGGAGCAAACCTCACACTCGCTTGCACTGATGATGTTACCTAGTCGGGTAATGAAACGTCTGCAAGCAAACAGCCAAGTTCAGAGAGCACCAAGAACTCCACAGTTCAACCCTGAGCTAAATATATTCTCTTCTATTGGTAATTGAATCAAAAGAAGAGATAAGACATGGAAAGAAGAGACTCTGCTTAGGCAGGACAGAAAGGTTTAAACTCAGTAGGCAAACAACATTCCCAAGCATCAGCTACTCTTTAGATATTCTCTGCCTTCTCTGTTGTGGTGGCCACCCTATGCAGCTACTTAGCCCCTGAAATCTGGGTGGCCCCTCTCCTGTTGGCTTTTGAAAGACACTGAAGACCTGGCAGTTCTCATGGACATTGGGCCAGGGCACTGAGTGAGCTCAACTCTGAAATATGCTTTTAAGAGGTGTCTTATGGAGTTGAGTGATTGCCCTCGACTGCTAGTTTCTTTTGAGGTTGGATATTTTTACCTGACTTTAAATGTGTTGTAAGCCACCCAGAGTTGTTTTGAATTTCTTGGCCAAATAGACAAATAAATAATCATGTCTTGCAACATATGACTGCAGCTATTTGCCTCTTCTGCTCATTTCTTTCTTTTTCACAGATTTTTCTATTCTTATCATTCCATGAAAGAGACCCTCCCATTCACAGGTAATTATACACCAGTGGGGGACTCTCTCTGCCCCTATAAATAAGTATTCCTACTCTGAAAATCACAACTGGTATTAATGAGCTTTGGAAAGGTATTTCTTTCACGTTTAGAAGGGCAATGCTATGCCTGAATAAAAAAAATTCAACTTGCATTGAGAGCATAATAGCCCAAAGGCTGCCCAGTGCCTTAGACCCTCCCCTTATCCCTTCCTACCACCCCCGCATCTAATTTAATGCCCCAAATTATCTGGAACAGTAAAGACTGCTCCTCTGCAAAGATAGGAAGAGGGAGAGGAGGTTCTTGGTTACGTCTCGTGGCAGTCTTTTCTGTGCATCGGTGCTACATTTGGGTTGACTAGTTTGAGCCCTTAGTTCTTAAATATACAATGTGGCATAAATAAAACATGAATTTAGCAGCAGCTCAGCAATATATTATAATATAATTTCATTCCACATAGGAAGAGAATAAAGAATGACCTCATAACTCACTCCAAGCACTTTCACTTATAAATTATAGTCCATTATATAATTAAAGGAAATACAATGAATAATGACATTAGCATTCTTACACATCCCTCTTTCATTGCCTCCCTTTGCCCATTTTAAGAGAAGCAGCAGTTCTCATATTTAGAATAAAGTATGCCCAAGCATAACTGGGTTGTTTTTTTTAGCACAAAAACATACATTCCCAAACCGAGTGTCCTGAGATAGTTGGTATTACATGTCCCTCCTAGTTTGTGTTGGATGTTCGCTTGCAAAATAGTCTCTAAATTAGAAATCTCAGCTTGCAAACATCATGATCATGTTTGGAGTAAAGCTGGGCTTTGGTTGTACTTTTGGTATACTGGCCAAAATGGTGTGTGTGTGTGTGTGTGTATTCTGTTGGAAACTAAGATAAAAGGGATGATCTGATCTTGTGGAGTGAAATTTATGCAGGACAAATCAGTACCCCAAAGTGGTTTGGTCTTATAGAGATAATGAATGAAAATTAAATTGCAGAATAAATATATGAAGGAAGAGTGAATGGGTCAAGAGGAAGAGAAAGACTGAGAGAATGATAGTTGATGGAGTTAATGAGTTCCCCAAAAAGAGAAAGGTGAGAACATTAAAGGACAAAAGGCAATATTGAAGTGATATATGGACATGATGGAAGCAAAAATGCTTTGCAAGAGAAAAAATATATGGAGAGATGTAGTAAATTGTGTTGGTGTACATTAGATTTATTTATGTCTTTTTTTTTCTACGTATCTCATGCTTTAATTGCTTTGGCTTACTATTTGTTGTGCTTTTCTGCACTTTACATGATGCTTTTTATTCCAAAAGGGAAATGTATGATATGGGTACATCAGATGTTCTAAATGTGTAATTTTCATGGTTAAGCATAGCACACACACACACACACACACACAAAGGAAAAATAAAACCCAACAAACTCAAAAGTGTTATCCATAAAGAGTTTAATTTCATTCCTATAAGTCAGTCTTAAATCGTGATTTAGAGAGGCTTGGGTATGAATATTTTGTTTCAGGAATGTAAACTGTTGCAGATTAGAGACAAGAGCAAAATCATTCAATGCAACTATGAGTCAATATGCAGATGGGGTGGTAGATTTAATTTTGTTTGATAGGTTGTACTTTATCATTTTTAACCACACAATTAGATTAAGTCCTTCCTGTTTTTAATCTTAATATTTGACCTTCCTTCCTTCCTTCCTTCCTTCCTTCCTTCCTTCCTTCCTTCCTTCCTTCCTTCCTTCCTTCCTTCCTTCCTTCCTTCCTTCCTTCCTTCCTGGAAGGCACTTTAATTGTCTTTACAGGAAAGCAGGAAATAAATTCTCAGCTAAACTATGAGCACACTTAATTGAAACTCACTTGAAGGCAATGTAACCTACGTTGAAGTCAATGAAGCCTGTAATTGTAGTAGACTTGCTTTCTATATTCAAATGCTGCTGAAGATATATTGGGGAAAAAATCTTTAGAGTACTAGTTCCAGTGTTGATACCAATTAACTTAAAGAATTTAATTAACTCTTTGTTCTGATCAGTCTAGTAAGTCTATACTTTGCAGGAAGGTAGATTTAAAATTCACATTTTTATTATCAACCGCTGAGAGACTTCAATTGTTGGCAGTAAATGAAGATAGATGATGATAGATAGATAGATAGATAGATAGATAGATAGATAGATAGATAGATAGAGATGTATTCCCTGAAGACTGACTGTTAGATATTGCTGAAACGAAATCCCCCAGAAACCTCATGAGTTCTGAGAGTTTATTTAAAGTCAGAACAAAACATGCTATTTTGTTATTTTGACTACAGAACAAATTGTGGCCATTATAACAGCAGTGTTTCGACCGTTCCAGGCAGAGAAAATAATCTTAAAATAGGAAATCTTCTGACCTCAAAATGGTCAAAACTGTCCGTGCTCATAGAGTTTAGTTTCAAAATTTAAACAAACTATTTGAGTTTTATCGCAATGGAATATAGCCAACTCAACTGTTTTGAAATAATGTTTCAAGCAGAGCTTATTTTTTTTCCCTGAGTTTAAAAGCAAAGCATTTTTCCCATTTTGTTCACACCACTAGTTAGTACCAACACTTGGCATTGTGCCCCAAACCACACTGGCAGCATGCACAGCTGAGGAAGCATTGATATTATGCAATTTTATGGAACAGGTCCAGTTAGTAACCTAACAGTTTCACACTGGACTAATAGAAGTCTGAAGGGTCTTCACAATATAATCTACTCATGAGATTAGCAGATAATGTATGCCCAAGCTAGCCTTTTATAGATTTCTTTTCTTGAGTAAAAGCTATCCTAGTCACTGATTCCATCTGTGCTTCCAGTGAAAATTATGGGTCCAGAAACCTGAGACTGCATATCTGACCTATTGGAGGAGTACAATAGCACTGTTCACCTGGACAGACAATATACCTAGAAAAGGTGATTTCGTTTTTTCCGGATTGAACCTCATGTAGTCCTTGTCCTACTTGGGCACCAATTGAGGATATCTTCCCATTCACCTGGATAAGATGAAAAGGAGAAATAAAAGTGGAAACATCTTTATATTCCTGATAACTCAGCCCACATCTGGGAATTACTTCTAGCATTTCATCTGGATGTTAAATAGACAAGGAACACTGAGTACTGGAAAAATTAATGTTGATAATGTCACTGAAGCCACGTGATGAGCATACGTTCTCCTGCACAGTGGAATATGTCCTTTGCACTGGGGTCATGGAAATAAAAGTAATAATATAAAAAGATCTCTGCTTCTGCTAGAATAGACCAAAGGTCTGTCCTTCTTCAACCTTCTGCTTCAACAGTGGTGAGTCAGTGCTTATGGGAAGCTTACAAGTAAACATAAGTGCAACAGTATCCTGCCATTCATGTTCTCCAGTAGCTGATCATCAGAGGCATACTGCTTCTGATACTGGAGATAATAGATACCCAACATGAGGAGGAACTAATGAAAGCTTTATCCCACAATATTCGTCTACAGTATCTCCTTTTTAAAGGTGATGAACATTCCGTGGTAGTGAATTCCACAATTAACTGTGTGCTGTTTGAAGATTTTTTTTTCCTTTTGAGTATAATTATTTTTGTTGTTGCTTTCAGTTTCATTAGATACCAGGTTCTAGTATTATGAGTAGAGAAAAAAATAAGTCCATTTTCTCTTCACCATGTCTGATTGTAAAAAAAAAATTACTGACTACATGTTTCTAAACTAAAAAGCAATGCTGTTTCCTCATAGAAAAGCTGTTCCAGACTCTTGATCACTATTGTTTTTAAGAACTATATACTACATACGCAAAGCATGGTTTATACAAGGCATTTTGACAGTGGCTGAAAATATATTTTTTTATTTTTTATTTTATTTTTTTTATTTTCTTTTATTTGCAACATAGAACACATCTTTTCCAGGGTATTTGCTCTCTGTAAATGTTATCACTGAAACAAACTCTCTTTTAGTTTCTCACACCCACCAGCATGTAGGTGAAATTAGGATTTTTGGTAACACTGGCAAATAGCCTCCAAAGTTTAATATAAATTTTGAACAAATATTGTCATTTTCCTTTATAAGGAACGTGGTTTAGCTGCACAGGATGACTAAAGAGCTGTGATTTTTTAAGAGTTAACTTAAAGAAAATAGATGTGCGTTAAGATTCTGTCTGAATCAGCATCTCAATATAGTAGCATCGTAGTCTCAATTAGGCTGCCTTCTTAATTGACAATAGCACACATCCTAATTGAATGTGTTTGTATGTATACACAGACATGTGCACACTCAATTTAAAATATTCAAGCATGCACTCAATTTATCATGCCCTATTAGTACTTTGAATTATCATCTCCAGTTGTTACATGTGTCATATATTTTGATGGTGTTGACTGTGTAAGAGAAACTCTCATAGTTTTGGTTTTCAGTAGATTTGTGGTTGATCAGTTTCTGAGAACAAAGAAATGTTAACAGGGCCACATGGTGAAGCACTTAGTGGAGAAAAACATTTTTCATAATGTTTCTATCTAACTTTGGGACACTGCCACAGTCACAAATGAACTAAAAACATGACTGAATTTCCTTGTTATAGCATTTAGAAAGACCTTTAGGGTGTAAAAATCAGTGGAAGATCAGGAGTGTGGAAAATTACATATTAGAAGTAATGAACTATAATTGTCTATCACATTTTGCTTCCTTTTCAGTAATGGAGCTGAATTAATTTTTCATAGATAGTTTTTTTTAAAACCACAGTCATGCTCTTGTAAAAAAATACACTCAATACCCCCAACCCCAAACCAGAGTGTCATAAGAATAAGTTTGTTATTTTACACAACATGACAGCCGAAAATATTGCGACGAAGAACTGTGTTAATTCAATTTGTTGAACAGTTTGAAATGGATTTGCTGTAACTAATTTCCTTCTCTTTGAGAAATATTAATGTTTTAAGATAATTCATGTGAATTTTTTGCTGGGCTCAAGCCATCAGTAATATAGGAAAAAATATACATTGCTCTGGGCAGAAGCATCATTTGTGAAGACTCATCTACTGAATGTAGATGATGTTTTAAGATAATTCATGTTGTTTCCTGCCTACAGCCAGCTACAAAAAAGACCTTCATTGCCACCATTGCTGGCAGCAAACCTCCAAGTCAGCAAATCAGCTCTCAAGTCCATCATTTATGATTGAGCTTATGAACTGGGGCAGGGCGATCTAATTAATAGTTGTTGAGATCCATGATCACTATCTTAGGCTTGAACAAAAGTCTTTCCTAAAGTTCAGTTTTATAATTTGCAAAGTAAGGGAAAAAAATCTCTGAATGTCAAAATTTAATGGTAGATGGTAAGGACATTTGAATATATAGTTTATTTGTTCAGTTGCTTCCGACTTTCATGACTTCATGGACCAGCCCATGCCCAAACTTCCTGTCGGCCGTCACCATCCCCAGCTCCCCCACGGTCGAGTCCGTCACCTCCAGAATATCATCCATCCATGTTGCCCTTGGTCGGCCCCCATCTTCTCCAGGGTATCCTGTCTTCAGATATAGATGATAGAGATAGAGATAGAGATAGAGATAGAGATAGAGATAGAGATAGAGATAGAGATAGAGATAGAGATAGAGATATACACAGACAGACAGACCATATTATATTCTTGTTAGGTGAACAGAACCAGTGACTGATTCAAGTTCACCCAATTGACTGTATGTGAGAGTGAAAATCTGAACAAAGATCTAATAAGGGGCGCGGTAGCTCAGCGGGTTAAACCGCTGAGCTGTTAGTCTGCCGACCATAAGGTCGGCAGTTCGAATCCGTGTGGCGAGGTGAGCTCTTGTCACTAGCCCTAGCTCTCTGCCAACCCAGCGATTCGAAAGCTAAATAGCAAGTAGATAAATGGGTACCACTCACGTGGGGCAATATGCTGGCATCCTGTCGGGGAGTCGCCTCGGAACCGAAGATGAAGACGAAGATCTGGAGAAGCCCGTGGATGGCAGCTGAGGACGGCGGCAGAGGACGACGGATCCCAATTACAACTTCCGGGATGGCAGCAGCTGGCTCCGAAAGTGAGGCATTCTGGGGCTTGTAGTTCCGATGCCTGGAAAAGAAGAGCCGGTTCCCTCATCCCCTCCCTAATCGTGCGGGTACTGTAATAAATGATATGATTGTATAAATTGAATTTACATGATTGTAAGCCGCCTAGAGCCCTCCATTAGGGAGGGGATAGGCGGGGTATAAATAAGATAAATAAATAATAAATAAATAAATAAATAAATAACCCAAGTAACCACTACCCTACATTGGTTGTATGCTTATTCGAATTAGGAAATATGGTAGTAATTGCTGGGCTAGAAACCAGGAGTCTGAGTTCTAGTTCTGCCTTAGGCACGAAAGCTGGCTGGGTGACCTTGGACCAGTCACACACACTCAGCCCAACTCACCTCACAGGTTGTTGTTGTGGGGAAAATAGGAGGAGGAAGGTATGTTTGGTATGTTCGCCACCTTGAGTTATTTATAAAAATAATAAAGGCAGGATATAAAATAAATAAAAGTTGCTCTTCCTTCATCCTAGACAGTGGATGTAGCATGCACATGTTAAAGGACCGAGATCTCTTTATAGAATTGAATCCAAGTTCAAAGGAAGAGATTGGCTTGGCTGATGGAAGAAAAATCCCAGTGGAAGGGGAGGGCCAGGCTCTCCTAAGGTTTGGAAATGGTGCCAACAAGAGGGATTTGATTGCAACTAACGTTTTATATGTTCCAGATTTAGAATTGAATCTGATTAGTGCATCTGTGCTCATGAAGAAGGGCCATACAATTCAATTTAAAGGTAACAAATGTGAAATAATGGATCAAAAAGGTGTCTTTTTAACAGGATTCCTAGATCAAGGACTAATTTTTCTCAATTGTGAGAGGCCAGACATGGCGTGTGTGGCCAGTCACCGAAGAAAGGAGGATTCAAGTGCAATTCTCCAAATGAAGAGAAATGAATTGGCAGGAAGTTTGGAAATCAAGGACTGTGGTAAGTCTGATGCAAGGTACAAAACCTGCAAACAGGGAAAGGCCATTAGACCTGCAACTCCAAAACAAAGCGGCAGGAGCTCTAGACAGCCCCTTGAGCTAATTCACACTAACCTGTGTTGGCCAATTCAAGCATATTTCGGCAAAATTCCAAAAGAGAAAGGAACCAAATTAGATTCCAAAGCAAAGGAAGGAATCTTATTGGGGTACCCACCGGGTAGCAAAGGATATAGAGTTTTACATCCTAAGACTGGCTCAATCCACACTTGCAGAGTGGTACATTTTCATGAAACAGAGCCAAATCAAAATCCTCTAGCAAATAGCACTGCAGAAGGGGGAGTTGATGAAGATTTGTTCGAGTTACCTCACCCAGTGTTTCCAGATGCAGCAAGCAGGCAAGCCCAGAGGGAGGACATCGAGACGGAAACTCCGCCTGAGTCAGATGATGAGGAACCAGGAGGTACAGAAGGAGCAGAGATGCAGTACGATCCAGACCCAAGCCCTGTTCCAGATATGAGACGCACATCGCGACCCAACAAGAGAGTTCCAGTCAAGCGACTGTCCTACCTCGCAGGAATGGTGTTGCCGAGGGAACCTGCATCATGGAAGGAAGTGCAACAGCTGCCACCAGCTGAAGCAGGTAAATGGAAAGCAGCAGCACAAGAGGAATTTGAGGCTCTGCAACACAACAACACTTGGACACTCACAAAGTTACCTGTTGGCAAAAAGACCATTGGTTGCAAATCGGTCTTTCAGGCCAAACAGAATGAGAAGGGAAAGGTACAAAGGTACAAAGCTAGACTGGTAGCCAAGGGCTATTCACAAAAGTATGGTGAAGATTACGACCAGACTTTTGCACCTGTTGCGACTCACACAACAACTCAACTTCTTTTAAGTCTAGCAGCCAGTAGAAACATGCAAGTGGAGCATATACACATCAAGACAGCGTTCTTGCATGGTGAAATTCAGGAGGAGTTGTACATGCAACAACCTGAAGGCTTCACTGATCCAAAGAATAGGCATTTAGTGTGTAAGGTTCAGAAGGGGATCTATGGGCTAAAACAAGCAGCAAGAACCTGGAATGTGAAACTAAACCAGATGCTAATAAAGCAAGGTTTCACTCAGGGCAAAGCAGATCTCTGTCTTTACACACGACACAAGAATGGCAGAGACGTGTTCATTCTGACATATGTGGACAATTTGATTCTCTGTTACCAGGATCAAAGGGACCTTAATGAAACTGTATCCAACTTGAACATGGAAGTAGAGGTGAAATGTCTTGGGAAGGCAAGTCACTACTTGGGGATACAAATTGACAGAGAAGAGGATGGAAGTTTCCTCTTTAGTCAGAGGCAAAAGATTCTAAAGTTATTAGAGAGCCTGGGGCTGAAAGATGCAAACACAGTACCAACTCCAATGAAAACAGATTTTCACAAAGTAAAGGACACTAGTGAACTATTGCCTCAGAACAATGGATACAGAGAGGCCATTGGTAAGCTGTTATATCTGTCAACCACAACAATGCCAGATATTTTAACTGCAGTGGGGATCCTCTGCAGAAAGACCAGCGCACCCACCCAAAGGGACTGGACAGGCATTAAGCGGGTGGCAAGATACCTGAAGGGGACTGCAGACCTGAAGCTTAAGTTGCCAGGAACTGATTCTCCTGAACTAGTGGGGTACACTGATGCAGATTTAGCAGAGGATGCAACTGATTGTAAATCCACTAGTGGAAGTGTGTTTTTCTTTGGGGGAGGGGCTGTGAGGTGGGCTAGTCACAAGCAGACTATATTGGCACACTCATCCACTGAAGCAGAGTATGTCTCAGCAGCTGAGACTTGCTATGAGGTGCAATGGCTCAAGCATTTACTTGAGGATCTGGGGGTTAGTGATCATCCTGCTCCAATAAGAGTCTTTGAGGACAACCAAAGTTGTATAAGACTCTGTCTATCAAAGAAGGTGGGAGGGTGGACAAAGCACATGGATGTTCCCTACCACGTGATTAGAGAGGCACAGGAGACAGGACTAATACATTTGGAGTATTGTCCCTCAGAAAGGATGATCGCAGACATCCTGACAAAGCCACTCACAAGGGGTGTCTATCAAGGCCTACAAAGTGAATTAAATCTTGTGTAGACATGATGCATGACCTTGATTTGAGAAAGGGTGTTGGAGGTTCCAGCAAATCAGCATGGCTCATTAGCATATGGGTGATTGCTCTAGGAGGAAAACTCTATATGTGCTTCTTACTGAGGAAGCTGTTTGTTGCCCCTCCCACTTCCTCTCTCTCTCTTGCTTTCTTCCACCGGAGAAGAAGGACCATGCGGCTGCTGGTCCTTCCATGGAGAGGCCACGTGCTAGGCCTCAACTCCAGAATTTTCCCCTTTTCTCCACGCAGCCTTCACCAGCAATGAGGGGTGAGGGTAAATTAAGTTTAGGGACAAAAGAAGAACAAGAAGTCATCTTTCCTGAACGAAAATGTAACTGGACCAAATAAACAGTAAAAACTCTTTTTGTAACCCACGTTGCCTAACCATGTGATTCTTTATGCTTGGGTGGGCTATGTGCTTAAGATCAAAAACCTATATTTCTCTAGCGTGCTCATTAATGCTATTAAGATTTTAAAAACTTTCTATGTGTACATATGTCGGGTTCACGCCACTTACATGCTGGACTCTGAGTCAGAAGAGGAGCCAGTCACCGGAAGCAGCAGGCTTGGTGTGGAACCGACCAAAGACCCAGAGGCGCTGATTGGAGGAGACCAGGAAAGGACACCTCCACCAATCAGTGCACGCCAAAGGAGAGCAGAGAGGAGGGCCGAGCAATGCTCAGCCCGATTGGCCACTGTTCCCCAACGGCGCAAAATTCGGCTTAAAAAGCCAGCGCGACAAGCCCTGGTTGCCGGAGACAACCGATCCTACCCGCGACTTGCACGCCTAGAAACCAGCGACCCTCCCGCCACGTGGACTGCCGAAGCCAGGCCTAGTCGGGCCGCTTCCACCGACCCAGCCTCCTTGCCAGACCCTGCCACCACCAAGAAACCCGAACCAGGAAATCGCCTTGCTTTCCTTCTGCCACCGAGTTCTGAGTTGCCTCCTGCTGCCGCGCCTCCATCTCCTCGGTCCCGCGAACTGCCCAATGAACACCACCCAGAGCCTAACCTGCTGCCTGCCGAAAAGACCACGACCGGGGTAAGCGCCTCTGCCTTGCCGATCCACCTCGTGACTGCACACGCCTCAGATTCCCAGCTTGTCTCCGAACCCAAGCCACTTCCTGCCTCACCACTACCCCCCAGTTTCGCCTCCTGGGGCCTATCCACTGAGGGCGTACCCATCCCATGCCCACGCCAACCCGACGCCGGTCCCGATTGGGCTGACTTCATTGGAGTTCAGGCCGCACCAGCCCCAACCAGCCAGGCCTGCTCCGTGTCCACTGCTGCCTTACCTGCCACATCTAGACTGCTGCCCTGTGTTGCCTTGTCCCCGGAGCCAGTGCCAGCTGGGCCTGGGTGCCCTGTGGACTGCACTGCTGGTGGAAGTTTCGGGCCAGGTGCTTGCCGGTCTTGGCTGCCTGTCATTGCTGCTGCTTGGCCTGTAGGTCCAACTGGACCTGTTGCTCTTCCGCCAACAGAGGAAGAGGGGGACAGTATAGACTGGTCTGCCTGTGTATCATTGTAAATAAAGTTGTTTTCAATAACACTTCCGTGTCGGCCTTAGTCGGAACAGGACAGCGTATTTCTTTGCTGTTATACGCTCTGCCCCATTCAGTAGTACTAGCTGCCCACTAATGGTCTTCAGTAAGATGATTATGCAAGGACTAATACTGTAGCTACACAAAAGAGTAATATCTTGTTTGAACAGACAAATAGCTGCCATTTATGAAAATGTGTCTAGATGGTTATGTCTTTCAAATTGAATCTAAAATCCATAATATAATCTCAAATAAAAAAATCTGCTTGAAATGTGGTATATCCAAATGTCAACATCACACTATATACAGAAAGCCATAAGTTCTGTTTTGTTTGTTGGAATGTAAAACACTAGTAGGATTTTCAGCTTTAATGTCAAATCTTGGTAAATATGAGAAATTTTTTCAGATGAATTTCTATAAATATGTTGGGATAGAAATGCATCTGTATTGAAGAAGATACATTCATGTATTAGGTATATCTGAAGTATGTTATAGTTTCTATTTCTAGTTGAATGGGGCTGATTCACAAAGATGGGGAGGGAGGGATGAATCAGTCATTTTTCTAAGCCCATATCAGTTTTGATCATGAATATAAGTCTCTCCATGTTAGGTAAAGGGAAATGTTCCCCCGCACAGTTGTGTCCGACTCTAGGGGGCGGTGCTCATCTCCGTTTCTTAGCCGAAGAGCCAGCGTTGTCCAAAGACGCTTCCGCGGTCATGTGGCTGGCATGATGCATGCGGAATGCTGTTACCTTCCCACCGAAGTGGTACCTATTTATCTACTTGCATTTGCATGCTTTCGAATTGCTAGGTTGGCAAGAGCTGGGGTGAGTGTGGGAGCTCACTCCATCACACGGCGCTCGGGTCTCAAACCGCCGACCTTCCGATCGACAAGCCTGGCGTCTTAACCGCTGAGCCATCGCGCCCCTTCTCTCCATGTTACTTGTGTATTAATGCATACTTTTTTTTAAAAAAATCACATAGAACCATGCAATTAAATAAGTATTTAAATATGTGTTTAAACATAGTGCACTATGAAAACATATTTCTATACATTTACACATTTCTAGACATAACTTATCCTAAAATTTACTTTTAATGTCATTGGTACTTTTTAAATATAAAACTATATCACAAAACTCAGACATGTGCAAAATCAGAAGGATTATTAAATTTACATTTGAAGAGGTTCAAATCTGTTTATTTTATATCAGAGTTCACAAAGTCATAATTCCTCAAACTTCCTTCTATATATTTATTTTCCTAATGATTTTAAAATTATGCATTATTGTAGAGGTCTGAATCTATGAATCTATTATTCATAGAAATTCATAGAAATTCTCAAAGCCAAATAGCAGAGGCTATTCAGAATTAACAGGTGATATGCTTGTTACCTTTATAATTAATTGGTCATGGTTTTTACTACAAATTTCCTACTGACGTCACAGAATGTCAGTTTTTCCAACTTGATTTTAAAAGTCTTTGCCTTCCTGTGAAAAGATTACTTTGCACAATACTTAATTGTGTTGCAGTGTTCCTCATGGAGATTTTTTAATGAAAAAGGCTAATTTTTAAAGAAGCAATTGCTATATAAGAGCCTGCTTTCTTATGTTTAATCAGTGGAGACTTCATTAGGGATATAGCTCCTTTTCAGTATTCATAGCTGCTTTAGGTAAACCTTTCAGTGAATTACTAATCACACATCAAACCACTCCTGTTTTAGGCCCCTTAAAATAATTGCAGAATTGGAAGAAAATAAATTCAGAGTAAAGCTAATATATCACAATAGTAATAGCATAGTATAATATTACCTGATCAGGGTATAATTTACAGTGTGCTGCTAATAGTTTATAAGCCAATAAAAGCACTGGTTTTATGTTTTTTTTTAATGATATCAGTATTACACCATAGATAAGACACCATAAAACAAATATTTGTTTGCATTGTGACCAGGTTTATTTGCATAATCCCATTCATGGTAAATGTAGATTCTGCAATGGGCATCAATACTTTTTTTTTAATCAAGTTGTTCATTCAATCCACTGAATATCTGGATGTGAGAAACATGAAAAATAGAATTAGATGTCATCAATGCACTAATGACATTACTCCCCAACCTCCAGGCAATTTCTCCCAAGAACATCCTAGAGATTTTTAATTTTAAATAGAATGAAACTTAGATCATCATCTAAGACAGGGATTCTCAGACTTGTGAAAATGTGACAATCTAAAAATGATAAAATACATGTGTGACTACCACTGCAACCGCTAAATAAAACTAATGGGGTTATGGTTGGGTAAAAAATAAACATATCATTTATTTTTAATAATTAAATGTAATATATATTAAAAAAAAAGAATGTTACAACCTTACAATTTTATAAAATAAAACAATTTCAAAATCATTCAATAATATTTTATACCATTTTTAGAACAGGAATCTTGAATATTTCCTGAAATTTGGGTTTCATTTTGAAGACAGTGACTCTCATTCACCAAAGCCATAAGGGTAAAAATGGGTTTTCCTTACCTTAAATCAGCTTCTCTTAAACTGCTATTAAACTGATGCCTCTTGCAGAACAATGGCAGGCTGGTGCTCTTTCTCCTGGCACAGCTGCAATGGGAAAACAATCACAGTCTCATTTCTTTCCCTTCCAACCTGATGCTTGTAAATCCCCCCCCACTTTTTCAATATCCTCTGCTGAGTGAGCATCAGGTAAGATAGCTGGACGTTGCATACTGTAGAAGCGTCATGTCTTTTTAGCATATTTCTCCTCCTTTGAAACAAAACAAGCTAACAAACACCCTTCAGGCTTCATAGAGGACTATGGAACCACTGTGTTGCTTTGCTTCAGTATACTTCTGCATCAGGGAGCTAAGCCTGTTCAGAAAGGAGGAAGGTGCTTCTTGATGACCCTCCATTCATTGTCTCATGACTACCCTAGCTGTTGCAACCCACATGTTAAGAAACCCTGATTTCTGAGTGGTTTGACACATCTGGTTCTCTGATACTTGAGAGAACTACTTTTCTGCATTTATATTTTACTGAACAGATAATCTGGAAAATTATCAGGACCATGATACCAATTTTATCCTTCCCATATTTTCTCTCTATGTGCTTTGTCAGCTTTGTCAGCAGCTCTGCCTTTAGAATGTTGTTATTGCAGACAGGAGTGAGGAGTGCAGACAACTCAGGAAGGATGAGGCCCATCCCTTTTTCTGTCCTGTATAGGGATTAATCCTAATAGCTGCTTCAGACCTCTAGTCCATAGAGCAGGGCTTTCCAAAGTTTTCCCGCGGTGACACACCAACCGGCGTTGGTGTGTTGCCGCGGGAAAACCCGGAAGTGCCGCCATTGTGGCAGCACGCAAAAACCTGGAAGCGCTGCTGCCGCTTTCGGGTTTTTGCGCGCTGCCGTTGGTGTGTCGCCGCGGGAAAACCCGGAAGCGCTGATGATGATCAGCGCTTCCGGGTTGTGTGGTGAAACACCAGACTGTGTGTGGCGACACACTTTTGTGTCGCGACACACAGTTTGGAAAGCTCTGCCATAGAGTAATGGATTGCGGTTCAGCAAGAGAAGCATTTGTAGTGCAAATGGTTGCAGGCAATCGTTCATTTCTAAAGATCTGCAGAACTCTTCCATCAGCAAATTCATATGCAGCAAATGCTCATGCACTGCTGCTTTCAACAATTTTGCATTCATACATAAGGAAATGGGAGGAAAGTCTTGGCATATGTTACACATTTCAGTCCAAGTAATATTTCTTGTGATATTGGTTTGTCAGTTAGTTGGCAAATAAAAACGAAGAGTTATTTCATCTGTCAGCTTCCCAACACTGACATGCCCTTTAAAATCCTTTTCCTCCTGAATAATCCGTAGAAGAGTTCATCACAATGCACACTGCAATGTTGGACTCATAATTGGGAAGCTTGCAGCTTCACAAATAAGTTTTTCTTAGAGAAACAATGTAGAATTTGCTCAATTAATGGATGTCATTTTGACCTAGCTCATATACTTTCTACCCGATGTTTCTTAATAAAAGAATCCTAACACTCAATATGAAAAAAATCATTCAGTATTTTGAAAGTTTTTTTTTTTAACTAGCAGCAGGCACAAAAGAGACAGTTTGGTGCACATGCTGCTGCGGATTGATTTAGAAAGTCTGGATTGTTTGGGATGGTGCCCACTTTGCCTTAGGTCCAAATCTGAACTTTAAATGGCCATACTTTCCAATTAAAAATGTGGAAATAAACCTATGGCTACAACTTTATTTATTTTTATTATTTACATAATTAGATTAAAACATGTGCTTTTGAATGGAGAAAAGCCTATCAAATGTTAGACAAACAGGTGCAGTGATTTTATGCAAGCAGGAAGTTACCTACAGAAGTTTTAGATGGAAACAGAATTGGATAAAATTGCAGGATATTTTTCTTATAAAGCAATAGAGCTTGATACCTTTCAGAGTTTTGTATACCAGTAGCCATTACATTGGGGATGTTAAAAAGTCAGATGTTTATCCTTTCCTCTTGCTATATGAGACATATGTATGAAAATTATTGTATGCTTTTCTAGTTGAAAAAGTCAAGACAGAGGTCTTCAGCAAAAGAAGTGGAGCAATTATTGACAGCAAGAGCCAGAATTAAAAAATGAATCATTTTAATGTATGTTGGGAAAATCTATTGGGAACAGAGTTAGAGACAGTTAATTAGGTGGAGACCGTTGGTTTGGCTAGAAACTCTGAGATTGTGAGTTCTGGTCCTGTCTTGGACATGAAACTAGCTGGGTGACCTTGGGCCTGTCACTATCTCTCAGCCCTAGGAAGGAGGCAATGGCAAACCATTTCTGAAATCTTGCTAAGAAAATTTCGGGGACTTTGTCCAGGCATCACCAAGTCAACATTGACTCGAAGGCACTCCCCATCCCCCCCACCCCAAAAAATTAGGTGGAAGACAGAATTAGGTGATCTTCAAATGGGAACTTATAGCGCTGGATGTATGGAGCACCACAAAGAGTTAATATTTATCAAGTTGAGCTCTAAATACATATATAAAAAGGACTGTCCTACTGTTTCCTACCCATTAGACAGAGATTCCTAGCAGAAAGAAAAAGGATTTACTTTTCCCATAGCTTTTCAGAGAAAGTGTACAAAAATGACATAGGTCTGTATCAAAGTTTGCAGCCACATTGTGTCTTTATGTCTTTCCAGATCTCCAAAGTGGGTCTGAAATTTCGAAGTTGATATTGTTCAGGCCAGTTTGGAAGACAGTTTCTGGCATATTCTTTCTGAAGTGTTCTGTTGTGGTTCAGGATTTGCATAAAATGAATGCAGGTCCCTTAAAAAAAGTTACTCTTACAAAGATTTGTTCTAAATGAAGTTTAGTGAGGGCTTACTTACCTCCCTGTGCAGCAAACCTTAAATGCTATTTTGTTTCTCTGATTTTACCGTTCTCAACTAATTATTTTGTTGTTGTTTATTCGTTCAGTCACTTCCGACTCTTCGTGACTTCATGGACCAGCCCACGCCAGAGCTTCCTGTCAGCCATCACCATCCCCAGCTCCCCCACGGTTGAAGCCGTCACCTCCAGAATATCATCCATCCATCTTGCCCTTGGTCGGCCCCTCTTCTTTTGCCTTACACTTTCCCTAGCATCAGCTTCTTCTCCAGGGTATCCTGTCTTCTCTTTATGTGGCCAAAGTACTTCAGTTTTGCCTTTAATATCATTCCCTCAAGTGAGCAGTCTGGCTTGATTTCCTGGAGTATGGACTGGTTTGATCTTCTTGCAGTCCAAGGCATTCTCAGAATTTTCCTCCAACACCACAGTTCAAAAGCATCTATCTTCCTTCGCTCAGCCTTCCTTATGGTCCAGCTCTCGCAGCCATAGGTTACTACAGGGAATACCATTGCTTTAACTATGCGGACCTTTGTTGTCAGTGTGATGTCTCTGCTCTTAACTATTTTATCAAGATTTGCCATTGCTCTCCTCCCAAGAAGTAGACGTCTTCTGATTTCCTGGCTGCAGTCAGAGTCTGCAGTAATCTTTGTGCCTAGAAATACGAAGTCTGTCACTGCCTCCACTTTTTCTCCCTCTATTTGCCAGTTATCAATCAAGCTGGTTGCCATAATCTTGGTTTTTTTGAGGTTTAACTGCAAGCCAGCTTTTGCACTTTCTTCTTTCACCTTCATCATAAGGCTCCTCAGCTCCTCCTCGCTTTCAGCCATCAAATTGGTATCATCAGCATATCTGAGATTGTTAATGTTTCTTCCAGCGATTTAAACTCCAGCCTTAGATTCATCAAGTCCAGCACGTCGCATGATGTGTTCTGCGTACAGGTTGAATAGCTAGGGTGAGAGTATACACCCCTGCCGTACTCCTTTCCCAATCTTAAACCAGTCCGTTGTTCCGTGCTCTGTTCTTACCGTTGCTACTTGGTCGTTATACAGATTCCTCAGGAGGCAGACAAGATGATTTGGTATCCCCATACCACCAAGAATTTGCCACAATTTGTTATGATCCACACAGTCAAAGGCTTTAGAATAGTCAATAAAACAAAAATAGATGTTTTTCTGAAACTCCCTGGCTTTTTCCATTATCCAGCGGATGTTGGCAATTTGGTCTCTAGTTCCTCTGCCTTTTCTAAACCCAGCTTGTAAATCTGGAAATTCTCGCTCCATGAATTGCTGGAGTCTACCTTGCAAGATCTTGAGCATTACCTTACTGGCATGTGAAATAAGTGCCACTGTTCGATAGTTTGAACATTCTTTAGTGCTTCCCTTTTTTGGTATGGGGATATAAGTTGATTTTTTCCAATCTGATGGCCATTCTTGTGTTTTCCAAATTTGCTGGCATATGGCATGCATCACCTTGACAGCATCATCTTGCAAGATTTTAAACAGTTCAGCTGGGATACCGTCGTCTCCTGCTGCCTTGTTATTAGCAATGTTTCTTAAGGCCCATTCAACCTCACTCTTCAGGATGTCTGGCTCTACCTCACTGACCAAAGCTATCCCCAATTTTATTATCCTTCCTATACAGATCTTCCGTATATTCTTGCCACCTTTTCTTGATCTCTTCTGCTTCTGTTAGGTCCTTGCCATCTTTGTTTTCGATCATACCCTTTTTTGCCTGGAATTTACCTCCGATGTTTCTAATTTTCTGGAAGAGGTCTCTTGTCCTTCCTATTCTATTGTCTTCTTCCACTTCCACACATTGCTTGTTTAAAAATAATTCCTTATCTCTTCTGGCTAACCTCTGGAATTTTGCATTTAATTGGGCATATCTCCCCCTATCACTGTTGCCTTTTGCTTTCCTTCTTTCTTGGGCTACTTCCAGTGTCTCAGCAGACAGCCATCTTGCCTTCTTGGTTTTCTTTTTTCTTTGGGATGTTTTTTGTTGCCGCCTCCTGAACAATGTTGCGAACTTCTGTCCATAGTTCTTCCGGGACCCTATCTACTAAATCTAGTCCCTTAAATCTATTCTTCACCTCCACTGCATATTCCTTAGGAATATTAGTGAGCTCATATCTAACTGATCTGTGGGTCTTCCCTATTCTCTTTAGTCTGATTCTAAATTTTGCAATAAGAAGTTCGTGAACTGAACTGCAGTCAGCTCCAGGTCTTGTTTTTACCGACTGTATAGCTGTCCACCACCTTTGGCTGCAAAGGATGTAGTCAATCTGATTTTGGTGTCGACCATCTAGTGAAGTCCATGTATAAAGTCGTCTTTTAGGTTGTTGGAAGAGAGTGTTTGTTATGCACAGTGAGTTGTCTTGGCAAAATTCTATCAGCCTATGTCCCGCTTCATTTTGTTCTCCCAGACCATGCTTGCCCCTAATTCCAGGTGTCGTTTGACTACCCACCTTAGCATTCCAGTCTCCTGTAATGAAAATAACATCTCTTTTTGGTGTATTATCCAGTAGGTGCTGCAGATCCTCATAGAACTGTTCTACTTCTGCTTCTTCAGCATCTGTGGTTGGGGCATATATTTGGATCACTGTGATGTTAAATGGCTTCCCCTGAATTCAAATTGAGATCATTGAGATCAATGATCATTGAGATCATTCTATTGTTTTTTGGATTGTATCCAAGCACTGCTTTAGCCACTTTATTATTAATTATGAAGGCTACTCCATTTCTTCTGTGGTCCTCTTGTCCACAGTAGTAGATCTGGTGGTCATCTGATGTGAAGTGGCCCATTCCAGTCCATTTCAGTTCACTGACACCTAAAATGTCTGTATTTAATCTTGACATCTCACCAATAACCACATCCAATTTGCCCTGGCTCATAGATCTTACATTCCAGGTTCCTATGGTGTGTTGATCTTTAGAACATCGGATTCGTCGTTCACCACCAGCACCGTCGGCCGCTAGCCGTCCTTTCGGCTTTGAGCTAGCTGCATCATCACATCTGGGGCTAGTTGAACTTATCCTCTGTTCCTCCCCAGTAGCATTTTGACCATCTTCCGACCTGGGAGTCCCATCTTCCGATGGTATACTGACATATCTCTGGTTGTACTGATCCATTTAGTTTTCATGGCAAGAATACTGGGGTGGGTTGCCATTACCTTCCCCAGGGATCGTATTCAGTCTGACCTCTCTGCCACAACCTTCATGTCTTGGGTGTCCCTTCACGGTTTAGCTCATGGTGTCATTGAGGTGCTCAAGCTCCAGCACCACAACAAGGTAACGATCTCCTTTGCTGGAGCAACTAATTATTACACTGTATAAATACTGACCATGAGCGCAGGGAAGATCTTTGAAGGGGCACTTTGCCTTCTTTTTTTTAATAGTAATTTTATTAAACATTACAATTAAAAAGATAAAAACTAATGCAAACTAAGAAAAATAAAATAATAAAAAGAAAAAAATTGAAAGTACAAAACAAAAAAATTGAAAGAAAAATAGAAAAGAAAGAATAATAAGAATATAGTAAATAAAAAGAAAATACATATATAAAGAAATGACTTCCCCTTCATCACAAGTATAAACAATTTTAGGAACTTATCTAACTTATCTTATCTTCTCTTAAAATACAACAAATGATCTCTTCTTCCCATATCTCATGTCTTATCTATAAACAGATCCTTAAAACCTCATCATTCAGTCCTAGTCAGCAAAAGTCCATTAAGGTTTACCAGAGATAACAACGTATCTATTTTAACCTTGATCAAATAAACCAACTTTATATTGCTTCCTTTTACTTTTAATAATCTTGATCTTAAATCCATTCGAATAGTGTACTAGAACTTGATTTCTTTTCATTTTTTCTTCTCACAACATTCTTCAAAGCTTTAACAAGTCTCTTTTGTAATTCCAATATAGGAAAGTTGTCCAGGTCTCTCTTTTGGTTTGTAAGTTGTATATCCCTTTTCATTATTAAGACATCAGTCAGTTTCATTTGTATATCCAGTGTAGCATCTTTTTCCATATTATGCTTGTAGTCATTTTTAAATCCACTTTCAGATTAGTCTCAGTCTTGTCCAGGAAAATGTGTTCCTCTTCCATAGCATCTTTTAAACATAGTCTATCTATAATAGCAGACACTCTTAAAATTAACTTCTGGGTCCATTGTTCACAAATATCCCTCAGTACATCTGATGTTAAAGTATTTTGCTCCATTCTGTATTAGTAAGTCAAATTTAAGTGTTCTTCTCCTTTAATTGTAATCTTTAGTTCCTTCTGGTTCCCTATAGTGTCCAAATTTCAAAGTCCCATCCTCTTCATTCCTCCACAGTCATCGGCTCCGCTCTCAATGGAGCCATCTTCAGTTTGCCATTTCTTTCCCGGAAGTCCAGGTTGAAGCACACCTTCAAAGGAAATTCATGAAACTGCACCCCATTTTTCATTGTTAATGTAAAGCATCTGCTTTGTATTCTTTACTTCAGCAACAGTGGTTATGTACCTTTGTTAGCAAAATAAGGGGCGGACCATGACAGGATGGATGGATTGATGGGTGGGTGGGTGGGTTGATGGATGGATGGATGGATGATAGATAGATAGATGATATATAGAGATAGAGATGATAGATAGATGAGATAGATATGGAAGAATATACCTGTGAAATAATCTGTTCTACTGATATGACATACCAGAGATCTGCTTAATATAACTGACTATGGTAGCTTAAATTTTCACAGTTTATGATAGAATTGCTACATCAAGCGGAATCTAAGATACACAATAAGATTCTCAATTGCAGACTTTTATGTCCTTCTATGGGCCCACAGCACATGTCCATATCAATGCCTCCAGGTAACAGTAAAATTTTCTTAGTTTCCCTCTCTCTAAAGCAACATAATTTTTAGTGATCTTGTTCTTTAATTTTAAAACTCTTTTGAGGCATTGTTTTTACAGCTTCATTCCAAGAGTGTATAGAGGTCAGGGGCAAAGGAGAAATGGTGTTAGGTTTTGAAAGAGCATTCTGAGCATCTGAGTTCTGTTGCACAACCAACTTGTTTGGTACCTAGGAACTCTCTGTAGATTTTCTTTTGTAACTTTGAAAGCAAAGTATCAGTACCTTTATCTTCAGATGTGTGGAGAATCAAAAGCATTTAAAAGTGATGGTGTGGAGAGCTAAAAATAATTGCGGACAAATTTAGGCTCACTGCTGGGAATAACCAGAAGGCATGAGTGTAGGACCTAGAGTGGGGTAGAAATTGAGGTATCGGACTAGGATTTGGGAGACCCAGGTTCAAGTTAATCATCAGCCAATTCACTGTGTGAATTAGAGCCATTACGTGGTCTGTCAGTCCAACTTATGACAGAGTTATAGTTTGGAGGGAAAATGGACAAGGGGTACCATGTATGTCTAACCCTTAAGTTCTTGAAGGAAAGGTGGAATTAAAAAATAATCCCATTAACTTGCAAAAATATTAAGATTATTGGCTTTATTCTTTAAAAAGCACTTCCATTGTAATCAGAATTTGAGTATACACAGTCAGACCATTTAAATATCATGTCCACATTTTGTAATATTCGTGTTCTTGGTTACCCATTTTATCTATGTACATTGTTGCAGGGGATGGGAGAAAAATTCAAAAAGCATTTTGTCTGGCATAATTGCAGATAAGAACTTTAGTAAATAAAATAAAGGATCCCTAAAGTTTGTCTCAAGAAATAATGGAATGTTGTGATATCATGAAAGAATGGGATAAATTTATTTTATAAATACCAATTCACCTCATCTTCAAGTTGTTTGAATTAATTCATTGTAAGCTATTTGTTACTTTTCCATACATTCCTTTAAAAAAACTCTATATATTTAATTTATCTTCTTTTGCCTCCTTCTTGGAATACTATTTGTTTCCATTGCAAGACTTGAGAGATGTAGATTTAGAAAAACAGTTTGTTTCAGCTTGGGAAATGTGCTAATTATGACAGCAAATGATGCAATTCATATTCAAAATGTGTTTTGGAGTAGTCTTCCTATTTGAAAAACAGATTAAAAACAATAATTCCTAGGAGTATTACCTGTACAAGAATGGGAGTTATGATTTAATGTCCTGTCATGCTACAGAAATAGATACTGTTGGTTTATAAGAGGCAGCCTGATGTAAGAGATGGCAGCAGGGATAATGGTTAGAAATAACCCTATTGCTAGAATGACTTTTTCTGCTTGCCATGGGCAGTGACACACTGAGTATGCTTCTCATTTATCTTCATTGAATGAATTAAAAATGTTTCAGCAATACTGAGTGTAATTTAATGGTGTTATTTTGTTCACAGTACACATTTATTTTTCATCTTGAAAAAAAATGTTATAACACTTATAACACTTCAGTTCCTTTTCAGTACACTGAATCTCAGACTATGGAACTTAAATACTTTTTGTATATCAATTTCTTTTATATGTCCACAAATAACAGTCATTTCTGTGGACTGATACTACGGTTTATGTTGTTTTCTATTTATTGAGCAGATATTGATGAATGTTCAGATGGCTTTGTTCAGTGTGACAGCCGTGCCACCTGTATTAACCTACCTGGATGGTACCACTGTGAGTGCAGGGATGGTTACCACGATAATGGCATGTTTTCACCTAGTGGAGAATCATGTGAAGGTTGGTAAAGAGGCATCATAATGTGGTGTTCCTATGAAATTGTGTTTGAGTGATGCTAATTGTCTTGATTTAGACTAAGAATTCATTGTGTTGTGGTCCAGAGATCTTATGTTCTGAATAATCCAAGTAGATAAAGGGAGAACAAACAAATAAAAATTATCTCTACTGTAACTTACTCCCCACTGAATATCTGGAACTGAGCATTATTTCAGCAATCTGTTTCAGCAGATCTCCCCACCCATTTCTACCATTCCCATTACAATTTACTCCAGTAAAAATTAATACCATATCAGTGCACATAAAATACTTTTCCATATGGATCATTCTTCACTTCCTTCCATGTCACAAAAGAGGGCTTTCTACTTCTTTGCTCTTTCTGCACCATCTGCATCCCCCAAAACATTTTTTGGGAGGACTAAGGGCCTTTCTTGAAAATGTGGGATATCATGGAAAGAAGAAATGACCTCAGCTCAATCTTAATCCTAAAATAAGTTATCTTTAGGAAATGCATATAAGGAAAGTTTTCTGTTCTTCTTTTCCTTGGTAGAAATATTCCTACCCACATTATTTAGGAGCATCTCCTAATGCTCTTGAAGATACAAATAGATATGGATAGAAGAATATTGGGAAACTTTAATTCTGTAACGTATTTATTCATTATACAAGCCAAGGCAAAGTACAGACTTGATTAAGCTACTTTGTGGACATTACAGATGTTCCTTTTGATATTCTGGATGTTGAACAAAATGGAATAGCAGTATACTTTCATCAGATATGTAACTGAAAATGTCATTTGATTTCCACATGCTCATTCCTAGTCCATGAAATTGGGTAGACTTTTGGCAGTTGTCTAGGACTGGGAAAATTGATGGGAAGGAAGAGATTCTAAAAACTGCAGGTGGCCTCATTTTGAAAAGCAGCCAAGTGTTTTAATGTTAAGTTTTGCTCTTTTCTATTTTAAACAATATAATTGCTCCGTAGCTTTACAAAGTTACAAGTAGCATTGCAGTGGGTCACGATACTTCCTTACAATGCCTCGCTTAAAATAGTACTATGTTGGGATATCATTCTAAAAATGGTGCTGAGAAAGAAAAAAGATTGAAGCTTCCTCTTGTCTTCTCCATCTCTGACATTCCCAGATACCTTTATGGCTTTGTAATATTTGAGTAGGATCTATATAAATCCAGTACCTCATATACAATTAGGGGATTAACTAGGCAAAATGGCACTGTGTGCACTGGCTTATGGGCTCTATTTAGATACTACAGAATCCCTCCACACATATGTTGGGAGATATCTGCATTAGAGCAGTGGAAGAATCATAGTGTCTTCCACTTCCTACATGGCTACTGGCTCGACCACAGATCGGCTATATGTGTTTGGTTCAGGAACTGTAGAATAGGGATATATGAAAGGACAGTCTTTGTGTAATCATAATGTTATAGGCAGACACTATTAAACATATTGATTACTAGATTTTCAGGAAGGGAGAAGTAATTCTATTGTTATTTGAGTAAAACCACTCCACTCTATGTTTTTTATTTTGCTTTACATATTTAATATACATTTTATTACCCTGTGAAGCTTCTGCCACCAGTAAGATGATAATATGCTGCTTTTACAATTTGTAGAAATGCTGCAGTTAAGAGGAAAAAACTATTTGTGCAGCAGTAGTGCAAACTTAGCTATACTAAAATTGAGTACTATATAAATGGCAATTATTTAGTGGGCATGCAGTTCTTCTAAGATTGTTCTTAAATGAAACTTTAAGTTGTGTTTATGTAGAAGCTTTGTATTTTGTTTTTAAGGAAGGCAATATAGCACATTCTGTTATGATCTATTTAATTGTGAAAGGAAAGAAGACCTATTTCATTTTGATAGCACTAAATTTCACATTTCCTTTCAATCTTTTCATATAATTGTCTGAAATCTGAGTATAATTAATATTACAGGAGTAAGGGAGGATTCTTTTCTGCAATTCCTCTTTCCATGGAAGGAAAAAGCTGTACTACTGGAGAAGACCAGCTCATAAGGAGATGAGTCTTCCTGAGAAGGTGGACAGGGCTATGATGCCTGTTGATACTCAGCTCTTAGATTGCTGACATCACAGGATAGAGTCTAGGGATGCAGGAAGACCTATGAAAGCAGCCATATTTTTCAAATAAAATGTACTTTCAAGTAGTTGGCAATATTAAAACTGGGATACAAAATACTCCCCCCCCCTCCATTATTACTTAGAGTAAAAAAAAATGACAACATAGTGGCAAGCATAATATAGAAAAAGTGCATACAGTACTGTTCTAGGACATGGTGAAATTATTTTGTACTTACACAAATCTAAAATATAAATTTGAAATAACTAAATCGGTCTGGTTATTAATGCTATATCCCAGTCCTCTGAGCAGTATAATTCTTACTTGCTAGAACTTAGCACCTAGTAAGTTGACATTGGGCAGTAGCCACTTGGACAGAATATGTATTTGTGTTTCTGTGTGTGAGTGAGTGTCAGTGTTTATGTATTTGTCTTCACTAATTTTTCAGCTGGATATAAGGCCCACATAATATCTAAATCAGTTCTATATGTATAATTTTTAATAGAGCAGTTTTTTCAAGTATACATAGCAATGTAATATAGTGTTCTAAAGGCACTTAATACCTTTTTTTAATGCTGACAAAATAGAAAAACCCCAGAAGCAGCCCACAAACAGAGTGGAACATCTACAGTTCTATGAAGTGTTAATATGACCTGTATGAAGTAAAGGGTCACTGGCGTAGCATCTTTTTTTTTTTAAAAAAAAAGTTCTTTATCCATCAACAAATGGTGCAAGAGTCTTATTTTCTGAGAAATTAATGGAGTCCTTAAAATGTGTACAAAGGAACAATAACAAGTCCATATTTTCCAAATAAGGGGAAAAGTTATGTGTAATTTCTTTTCCTTTATTACATCAAATGAACCAACAAAATACATGTGTGCATTTAACTGTGAAAATAATGTGGGGGAACTATTTTTTAAAAAAAGAGGGAGAGGAAAAAAGGCCTGGAAATTCACCTCATAAACAAAACAAATAAAAGAATTGACTGTATTGAACAAAAGTCTCATTTATTTATTTGTTTGTTTGTTTGTTTGTTTGTTTAGTTTGTTTGTTTGTTTGTTTGTTTTATTATTTAAATTTGTATTACCGCCCATCTCCTCCAGCCAGAGGACTCTGGGCGGTTCTGGAGCTAAATCCTTTAACTTTTGTCTAATAACAACAACAATAATAATTCAAATGTTGACAAACAGCATACTGTATATCAACAATCAACTGCCACAATCAGGTGCAGGCTGATTTAGCCTTCCATTATTCCTTAAAAATATTCCATCCCTCTTGCAAAATAGTTTCTAAATCCTAGGGATTTAGCCAAGAAGAATATAAGGATATATTCTTGACATTCAGCAACTGATCTAAAATCAATTGTTAACAATAATAGGATAAAATCAATCCATGTGAGTGAATGTTCCCACTCTTGAATTGCATCTCCAATAACATCGCGATTGCAAGCAAACTTTAGTAAGTGTCACACTTCAATCCCCTAAGACCTCTAACAAATATGAAATTTCATAAACAACAATAGAATCAGCAGCAAAAAGTCCAAATAACAATAGTTGAAATTTTTACCAAAAAGCATTCTGAGCTAAATTAAAAGTTTCAAAAACTAGTTCATCAGAACTGAGTCATTCTAAGATCCAATTTATTGAATTTACTGACTGCATTTTAGTCTGGAATTAGTTTATCATGTTTATCATCAGTAAAACGTCCACATTATGCCTGCAACCAAGTATATTCCACATATCCATTGTCCTATATTGCAGTCTTAAGTAAAGGTACTAAAACTGATTTTGAACAAGCAAGAATCCCAATACTTGCCAAGATTACAGTCAAATAGTAACCAATGAACAGTACTAAATAAATGCCAATGATAGGTCTGAAGCTGTGAAAAAATCTATCTTTTCCAACAGGTCATTGTAATTTATGCAGTGAAAACCTAGAAGGATACCTTTACTAAAAATGTTATTTAACAGTGTGATTTATTACAGTAATTAAAAAAAGCATTTAAAACATATATTAGTAGGGCTGTACAAAGCATTCCTAGGGGCTTTATGATGCAACTGATGCATCCATCTGAATCCAAAACACTAATGTAGCACACCTTCACAAAGGGTTGGCATAGCCATTTTGAGGGACACCCCCCATCTGAGCCAATTCTTTGTCAGTGTTAGCCTTACCAGGTAGACCAGACAGGAAACACAACCATATAAGCCAATTCTACTTTATTGTAATTCTACAAGAAATTCTACAATAACAGAATCTTGCAAGTCAGAAAGTACAGTTCTCCTGCTGTTTCCTTTACAGCCTGAGAAACTAGGGAGGGTCTCTTCTGAGCCTCTTGCCCCACCCAGTATCCAGCTGCAGGCTATGCCCTCTCTTATCTGACCATTCCCTAGGCAGCATCTCTTCGCCCTGTCTCCCAAGGTCTTTCCCACATACCATTAGTGTCAGTCATCTTACACAGCTTTCTAATTAGGAATAATAAACTTGTTCTTATTAATAAGACTAAGTACTTTCTGGGGAACCATTTATAGCTATAACAGAGCATCAAAAACAGTTTTTGTGGAAACAGAAGAAAAAGAAATAAAAGGAAATTTAACAGAACCAGCTCCTAATGATTTGAGAAACTGTGTGCATTTGCAGTATTTTTCACTCTTTCACTGTGTCAACTCATTTCTCCTCATTTATTTTATTTAAAGCATCTGTGAGGCAGAATTTGCAATGTGTTTGTATTATGGATGCTTTTTGAAATGTCATGGGAGTAAAAATAGTTGCATACGCTACATAAAGCAATAAATGATAATCTAGCTAAATTTTAGTTCTTCAGATATATTTGAAATAAAATGTACAGTGGTGCTTAAAAGTTTGTGAACCCTTTTGAATTTTCAATATTTCTGCATAAATATGACCTAAAACATGATCTGTTCTCCACACAAAAGTCTTAAAACAACATAAAGAGAACGCAATTAAACAAATGAGTAAAAAACATTATACTTGTTCATTTATTTATTGAGGAAAATGATCAATTTTAAGAAATTCTGTGGCCTTTAAGTGATTTACTCCCAAGCTTCTAAACCTTATAAATTAAAAAAAAAATGTGTCTTTACATTCCTACAACTTTCTAAAATAAGCAGTATGGTATTTCAGTTTCTAAAATGTGAGTCTACAAAGTTTTAATCATTTTCTATAGACTTATTTTTATTGCTGCCATCTAATTACAGTACATATAGGAAGTAGGATAATATTTTTGAAATGTGTATAATATATTCAAAATGGTAAATTAGACATACTTTTTGGTATTTTCTAATGAATAAACATGAACATTGAATTTTACTTATACATAGCACTTCCTCATTTCTAGCAAGCATTTATATATGCAAAAACCTCTTCTTACACTCTGCAAAAGATGTTTGAAGAAACCCTCTTGCTTTCTCTCCTTTTTTGCCTAGCTACTTGAATTTGGCTGCTAAATACCTTTTGAAATGTTTAAGTAAAATAGCATGTTTTCTGGATACAGCGTTGTAGAGAAGACCATCACCTCTACTTGCCTTCCGCTGCACAATATTAAAAAATACAGAACCTCCTGCCATACAATCTGTCTTGGCTTAAAATAAAACATACAATACTCTTTACATTTATTTTAGCTGCTCTTATAATTAACTACAATAAAATAGATTCTTATTGTAAATTAGCATGGAATTCAGGCCTTTTGACCGAAGATTGCTGAGGTTTCTTTTATCGGGCAATTGCGGATACTGATTGATGCCTCCGGACTCTTTCTACAGATATTGATGAATGTGCAACCCGGAGGCACAGCTGTGCCAATGACACAATTTGTTTTAATTTGGATGGTGGCTATGACTGTCGATGCCCGCATGGGAAGAACTGCACAGGAGACTGTATCCATGAAGGCAAGATCAAACACAATGGACAAATCTGGGTGTTGGAAAATGATAGATGCTCCGTTTGCTCTTGCCAAGTGAGTTGGGAGATCCCCTGGGAATGTGAGAAAATAAGGAATGAGAAGGAGCTGAAAACAGAAATAGTTGTTTGTGGTTATATGTGCTGTATGAGAGATATTAGTATTCGCTGATTAACATGAAAAGAATTACAGTTCATAGTATGGCTAGGACATCATACTGAAGAGTAATAATGGTCTACCTAACTCAATGTCTTATCTGACCTCCTTGGGATAATCACTGTAATTATATATATATATATATATATATATATATATATATATATATATATATATATTTAAATTGTAAATATTGTCTTTAGGTCATCCTTATTGCAAATTACATATGACTTTAAAATCTTTAACTTTAATCCTTAGTACAGCAAACTACTGCAAAATGTTTTTTTCTTTATTTTCCATGTCATAATGATATAACTTAAGTGTAATTTTACTATATCTTACAATGGTAGAGTGGCTATGTAATGTGCCGGCGAATGGTCTGTGACTGTGAAAATCCCACTGTTGATTTATTCTGCTGCCCTGAATGTGATCCAAGGCTGAGTAGTCAGTGTTTACATCAAAGTGGGGAGATCGTGTACAATAGCGGGGATACATGGGTTCAAAACTGTCAACAGTGCCGATGTTTGGTAAGTCATCCTACTATTTTTAATTTTTTTTTAACTATTTATTTATTTATATTTGTTCTGAATTTATTAGCTGCCCAACTCAAATGGACTCTGGAGCAATTAAAGTGACATTATTTGCTATTATTTATATATACCTTAACTGTTGTTTATTAATTTACATTTGTTTCAGTTATGTTTTTATATAGTCCTTTTTTCTATTTCTCAAATAATCTTTGACTACAATTTCAGATAAGTGGCGAGTACACATTTAATCACAAATATGTCTATGAAGGTTCTCAGTCATCCAGGTGGAATTGTCTGTAGCTTGAATCATGTCAACTGGATTTCTATTTTCTCAGTGGAAACGTTTCGCTCCTTATCCAAGGAGCTTCTTCAGTCTGAGCAAAGTTGGTAAGGGAATCCTAAATATGTTTCTAGGTAGCTGTGTGACCTTACACCTGGGGCTAGGTCATGGTTATATTGAGATGTTATTTTAAGTCCTTTTATCATCTAAAGGAGGATCGTTAAGATCACCATGCTGCTGTTGAGCTTGTGAAATGGTCTTAATCTTCCTAGGCACAGAAGACAAAGCAGGGAGGAAGATGGGGGAAAGATTGTGCCTGAGGCCCCCACCTCTATTCAAGGAAGGATTTTCCAAGTTGGCATAAATGGATTCCTTGACCCCTCTCTCAAACCACCTATCTTCTCTGTCTAAAATGTGAACATTAATGTCCTCAAATGAGTGGAATGCACTCAACACATTCCAGGGAACGGTGCTCACCCACTGGTTTAGGTATGTGGATGACACCTGGGTCAAAATCAAGGCCCAGGAAGTACAGGCCTTCACGGACCATATAAACACTATAGATGCCAACATTAGCTTCACCAGAGAAGACACCAAGGACAACAGACTGGCATTCCTAGACTGTGAAGTCCTCATTGGGACCGGTGGCAAGCTAGAAATAGGGATCTACAGGAAACCCACACACACAGATCAATATCTGATGTTTGACTCCCACCATCCACTGCAGCACAAACTAGGAGTCATCAGGACATTGTCACACAGAGCAGAAACCATCCCCACCTCCATGGATTCCAAAAAGAATGAAAATCAGCACCTGAGAACAGCTCTGAAGGCCTGTGGATATCCAAATTGGGCCTTCACCAAATCTAAATCTACCAGACCTAAAACAGCGACAGATAGGGCTGAGACTCAGAGTAAACGAAAGAACCTGGTCATTCCCTACATGGCTGGCATGTCTGAAAAGATAAAACGGATATTTGGCAAACACCACATACCTGTATATTTCAAACCCACCAACACACTGAGACAGAGGCTTGTACACCCCAAAGATCAAACTCCAAAACACAAGAAAAGCAATGTAGTTTATGCAATCCAGTGCAGTGAGGAGTGCTCTGAACTCTACATTGGAGAAACCAAACAACTTTTGTACAGGAGGATGGCCCAATACAGGAGAAGTAACACCACAGGACCAGAGTCAGCAGTTTATCTTCATCTAAAGGAAAAAGGACACTCATTTGAGGACATTAATGTTCACATTTTAGACAGAGAAGATAGTTGGTTTGAGAGAGGGGTCAAGGAATCCATTTATGCCAACTTGGAAAATCCTTCCTTGAATAGAGGTGGGGGCCTCAGGCACAATCTTTCCCCCATCTTCCTCCCTGCTTTGTCTTCTGTGCCTAGGAAGATTAAGACCATTTCACAAGCTCAACAGCAGCATGGTGATCTTAACGATCCTCCTTTAAATGATAAAAGGACTTAAAATAACATCTCAATATAACCATGACCTAGCCCCAGGTGTAAGGTCACACAGCTACCTAGAAACATATTTAGGATTCCCTTACCAACTTTGCTCAGACTGAAGAAGCTCCTTGGATAAGGAGCGAAACGTTTCCACTGAGAAAATAGAAATCCAGTTGACATGATTCAAGCTACAGACATTTAATCACAAAATAAAAATAACTTGCTGTAAAATATTTGATTTAAGTAGCAGATAGAGATCATAAATCTTGGCATCAAAAATAATGTATTGGTATTAATCAAAGAAAAGGTTGAAAGAAAAAACTGAAATAGTTAAAAATAACTGCAAATATTCATTTAAATTAATAAAGTTCAGTTACAGTGCACAGAGAAAATTTCTCCAAGATAATGTGCTATTCAGATCAAGTTAGGCATAATTAAAGCCTATTGAAATCCACAGTAAAACATTAATAATTCAGTGCTTAATTACAGAACTTGATGTGATTTAAGCATATCTAGTGGTTTCTGAAATGGACCTTTAATTGTTTAATGTTGATAGGTCAGTTTCAGCAATTGCAAACAAATAAACATCACAAATGAACAATGGATAAGATACACTGGAATCCTAAACAATTTATGTTTATTCAAAAATAAGTTCCATGGGGCTCAGTAGGACTATTACTGATAGAGAATCACAACGAGAAAATACCAGATAGATTTGCCTCTTTGGTAGTCATTCTTTTTTGTTGGGCTAAACATAGATTTCCATTTTATTGCATTAAGCCTGATATAAGCCTGATAGTAAACCTGATATAAATATTATGAAGTCCTGATCTAACTCAAATATGTAGGATGCTCTGTGGGTGTAAATCAGCTCAAAACAGGTGCCTTTTAGCATGCTATGAACGAGTTATATGTACTCCCTATTTTTCCTGGATGTACTCATTGATAACATATGTGACTCTTCTTAGCACATAGCTCATGACAGCAATCAGATGGTTTTCAACATTTCATGGTTTAGCAAACAACAACGAATATATACATAACATCACAACATAGACCATAACTTTTTGTATTTTTTTAAAAACAGCAGGGGGAGGTTGACTGCTGGCCTTTGTCTTGCCCAGAGATGGATTGTGAATTCAGCATACTCCCGGAGAATGAGTGTTGCCCACATTGTGTTAATGACCCTTGTCAAGCAGACACCATGAAGAACGATATCACCAAGACTTGTCTGGATGAGACTAATGTAGTCCGATTCACTGGATCATCCTGGATTAAGCATGGCACAGAATGCACTCTCTGCCAATGCAAGGTATGGGAAAACTAGATCTTTCTCTAGCTGGTTTTATAATGTAGAAATATTATCATCTTTGCTCTAGGAAATATGTTCCTACATCTGAAGTAGATAGCATTCCAGTTTTGTTAAAATCAGTTATTTCTGTTAAATAATCAGGATAACTTATTTTTATTTATTCCAGGCACTACATGACCTTGGGGGTTAAAATGTATCTCTTTTACTGAAATATATGAACTCAGCTATGATAATTTGCTCTCATTATTTTAAAGATATTCAACAATATCAAATTGTTTTCCAGGATATGTAAGCTATAACTTAGCCCTTCCCCCCTGCTCAATTTTTCTTCCCCTGTCCATTTCTATAAATGGACAAATTGCCAGAGAGAATCAATGGTGTTTTGATGATGACAATCTTTTTATATTTCAGAAAATCAGAAATCAAAAACAGTCATTGCTTCCCTCAGAAAATAGAATCCACATGATAATTTGGGTCTAGCATTTATTGGGGTCAAGAAGAAATGTTGACTCAGAAGGAATGATGAAGAACTTACATGATTCCAGTAGTTTTAAAAAAATACATAAGCTATGGGGAAAGTGGAATAACATTGTTTTTCGCTTATAAATATACACATGAGATAAAACATATTTTGTATAATTCTTCCTGAACTGAAATGAGTGGTGATTCTCAAAACTTGAAACTTAGACTTTATTATGGCCAAAGACCAGCATGGAACAATATATTTAATAAAAGAAAAATCACATGACAAAGAGGGGAAAATATGCAAAACCATTCAAGGTATAGTTAAACCTGCCATAGTAGGTACTAATAACCCAAATAATAAAAAAGTCAAAACTATATAATATATAATAGGCAAGCTAATCCTGAATAACAATAAAATAGATAAAATCTAGATAAAACTAGAACCATATATAAAATTGCCATATATAAAATATACTAGTCAATACATAAAACAAGAAAGTGATTCTCACCTAGGCCCCTAGAAAGCAAAAATATCTGTTCTGAATGTCAAGAATTTGCTCTTCACTTCTAGGCCATTGTATCTTAAAATAACTGCTGTAGTCTTTGGGGGTATGGCCTTGGGAAGGGAGCATTATACAAATACCATGCACCTGCAATAAGTTCTAGTGAATTCAGTGCAGCAGAGAATCATATGGTACATCTGCTGTACCTAAATGAACAGTATAGATTTTTGTTCAATCTAATTTATTTTAATTTGTCCAAAGTTTCTTCTTCTACTCATGGAACTGCTTTCTATGAGCAAAACTAACACTGTTCAAAGCAGTTCTATTTATATATAAATCATGAGCCTTGTCATTTTGAAGAGGTGATTTTCTTTAGCCCAAAAAATGTAACATAGAATATTTGCAAGAACCAACTTTTAGGGACTGTTCACATCAGAAAGAAGAGTTAGTTAACTCTCAATTTCTCTCTATGTTTTTGGAGATAAATCAATTTTCTATTATTTTTTAAAATTAAAATCTGTAAATAAATTTATCAAATCAGACCTGGAGTAGTTAGGGTTAGGGTTAGGCCAATCCTGAAAGCATTGGGCTTTAAAAGTTTTTAAAAGATGAAAGAGAATTCTTGCTCCTGCTGTACATTGTAGAAGTTATTGCATCTCAGTCCAACCCTATTATGGATTTTTTTTCTCAAGAAAGTGAAATGCTATTTAGACTTGTACTTACTAGCATTCATTCTGCCATGGATCTGCTGGAAAGAAAACACCCATATCCACTATCAGCAGGACTGTGGTAGAATTCTTTTAATTCATAAACGAAAGAGGGGCATGTTTAGTCTACAAGTGGTCCTTCTAGTAAAATGTCTCACCTAGAAAAGAATTATGGTGCTACTGTAATAAATCCAGCAGATATACTCTTAGCTGAGAATGCCAGAATGCAGCTGTGACTGCAGAAGTTGGTGTCAGCCATCAAAGAGCATATCTGTATTCTGTATGAAGTGTAGGCTAACATTTCTCCATCAGAGAACCTTGACTAGAGAGGAACAAGCTGGCTTAGAACTGCCTGAATTGTAGCCTGAGATAATTGGAAGACAGCAGGATGGGGATCTAGAAGCATGTAGAGTCTACTGTTGTAGAGATGGGCGGTGATAAATCTGAATAATAAATAAATAAAATAAATGTAAAGGGGATGGTTCAGACAGATACTGGCTGATGTGTTTAAATACTCTCCTCCTTGAAAAAGAATATTTTTGTGCTTTATTTTACAACAAAGTAGTTTTAAAAACTATGTATTTTAAATGACATATTTTAAATAACTCCAAAAGTCTCATTAAAATTAGACTCATTACCCACTATATGAGCATAGTGAGGTACCATAAAATAGAATATTAATGCTCCAGATGTTCTTGGACTGCATTGCAAGGAAGGCAGTTGGATAAGACTTCTTCATCAAGCTGCAATAAAGTAATTTTACTCAAAATCCCTACAATTTCAGAAAAGCCTAATCAGCTAAAGCTGTTTTAACCACAAAATCTTTTGAAATTTCAAGTGGAAAAAAAATGAACGCTAGCTTTGCTGGATTCTTCTTAAAGGCCCTGTCGTACCAGATGTCAACAAAATAAATGAACAAATTGACTAAATACTGTGCTGAAAAGTATGTATGGTTCCAAAGATAAGACTGTATTATACTTTTAGCAGAATATAGCCATCAAAAAGAGATGTTGTGCCAATTTCTTAGTCCTCCTGTAACATCAAATATATTTAGTGGTGATAAAGTGTATTCACGTTACATTCCCCAGTGGTTTGCAAAGAATCAGTGTGCATAAAAGCTGGAATGAATGGCCCAGTTTATAATTTTGTTAAAACAAGTCAAGTGGAATTCTAGGCATGAATATTCATCTCTTGTACTTCAGCTAAACCAAATGATGGAATTTTGTAAGCATTATTCTCCATTTTGGTTAAACCACCAACATTTAAGAGAAACATTATCAATTAATAGGAATATAATCTGAGGCACATAAATAGGTTCTGGATAGATCACCTGTAGTATGTTAAAATGTTATGCAAGAAAAAAGAAATCACTGTAATCCTGATTACACTTTTAAATGCCATTCTTGCAAAATAATACTTAATAACAATTAGCTGATGAGGCAGTTAGCTATGTCTGCTGCTGTGGTATGAACAAGAAGAAAGGGAATTTTCAATCTAACTTGTAAACTATGGTAAGAATAGAAAATATGACACACTGTATGTGCTAGCATCTGTAAAAAAATCTCTAAAGGGTGAATGAGAATTATTTCTCATTCACCCTTTAGTTGCAGCTGAGAGTTATATCAAACTGCCATATTGGCCACTACTTCCAAGGTATTTGGTTGGTTAGTTAGTTAGTTAGTTACTTACTTACTTACTTACTTACTTACTTACTTACTTACTTACTGGATTTATCACCACCCATCTCTACAACAGTAGACTCTGAGTGGTTTATTGTGTATAACAAATGCATACAAGATGGGTAGGTGGCATGTTCTGTTCCCAAAGTAACATTAATATAGAGATCATTTAATATACAGTTGTGCATAGGTATCAAATAATTAAATGTAAAAGAGTGATTCTAGTATTCATTTTAAGTGATATTAGTAATTAAAGGATGGCAAATGAAAATTGCTGGATTAATTTAACTAGAACATCAAACAAAAGTATATGCAGAACGATTGAACAACAAGTTCTAATAAATTACTTTTTCCTCCATTTCAGCATTTCTAGGGGCATACACTTAATTTAAACAAAACTCTACTGTATAATAAATCACTTTCTTATCTTTTTTCTAGAATGGGCATATTTGCTGTTCTGTGGATCCACAGTGTCTGCAGGAACTGTGAAACCAGTTCATAATCCCGGGCAATTTATGTTAAAGAATATTCCTTCACTAAGGACTTACAGACCAAAAATTAATAAGCCAAAACTGGAACAAGGTTGATTTGATCCAATTAAAGTGCAGAAATGCTATGAATTGAATGAGCTGTCTATTTCCTCAGTCCAAATGAAATGTGTATGACTAGGAACAAGTTCAGATGTACAAACCTATGTTTTGATGTGAGGTTCAAGTTCAGGTTCATGTTTGTGTTTGACATCATTATGTAAGATACTGGACTACTGAAAAAAAATGATATGCACATAAAGATGTCAAAATCCTCAAGCAGGGAAATGCTTACTAAAGTTTTAAAACTGCACCTCATCTATGGCCAAAATATTTTTTTAATATAACTACACTTGACTCTACATCAATTTGTTTGATTGGTAACTGAAAGAATCCCCAAAGTTATATAAAATGATAATATCTTTTGGAAACACAGAATTTTTTTGCAACATATGTACAGCTCTGAAAAAAAAATCCATTGACTGTAAAAAATAATGCAAAGGCATGATTGCATAATGTTTTCTTATGAAAAATATCATCTGTATTTCCTCATTTGATTGCACTTACTCCTTGATTGAATTTGTCCAGTATATACTCCTTGTGCAAAATTTAAATAAATATTTCTCTTACCTTATATTTTTGAGAATCTGTCAGTGCTTTGACTTACAGAATGCATTTATTAATGAGGTCCATCATCACATAATTATATTCACAATAGGGGGAAGACGATGAAGCACACTTTGGTCTTTCCCCCGTTACATTACCTGTCTGACTGTCTTCCATGTGCTGGATGGAGAAGATACAATGTGAAGCATGTCTACTTGAGTAGACCTTCTGTACAATAAAAGATTCTAAATTGGATGAGAAGACTAAGTATTCTTCCCATTGCATATAGGGTTGACCAACTGTATAGAACATAGCTTTCCAAACTGTGTGTCGGGACACGTTAGTGTGTCGGCTGCAGTGTCTGGGTGTGTCGCGGCACCAAGCCCTGCCAGGATTCCGCGCAGGTCCTAGTGCCTGCCTTGTGCCTTGCTACCTCCAAACTTTTGTTGTTTTATAAAATTTGTGATCAGAGTTATGGAAAATATTGAGACAAGCTTGCAGTAAAAATTTGCTTTTTATTTAAAACAAAAGAACATAGGAACAAACCTTGAATCTTCTTCTTCAGCCAAAGAGCACATGGTTGATTAACATAAGCTATTTACATTGAGATAGCTGCAGAGTGCAGAGTGAAGAGAACAAAAGGCATTTACATTTTAAACCTTAACTTGAGTAGCATCTGAGTGGATAGGATCTAGCATGTGACCAAAACACCTAGGCAACAGATTCCCAATATGGGCAAAGCTCTAACAGGTAATTCTGATTGGTCAGAACTCCCAGACTAGCTGGCTCCAAAAGGTAAATTAACATTCCTGAGGAAGGGGGGTGAACATGTGCTCTCTCTTGAAACTCACAGGAAAAAAGTTTGAGGCCTGGCTTTTTAAAAACTCAGCCCCATATTCTACAGACATAAAAAAATATATGCAACACTCCCCTTTTTTTTATGACTAGAAAGAATATGGAAACAAACCCAGCTTGGTAATTAGCTCATTATGCCTACTGGCAACTAGAGGCTTGGTTAATATATCAGCCAACATTAATTTAGTATCACAGTATTTCAAAATAACCTTTTTCTTGGCTAGAAAATCTTTAACAAGATGAAAACGCACATCAATGTGCTTTGTCCGATTTCTGGTACTTTCAGATAAAGCCAAATGAATACAGGCTTGGTTGTCTTCATGAATTGTTACAGGCTGGCTTAAAATGACTCCAATGTCTTGCAACAATTGTGTAAACCAAATTACTTCATTGCACAGTTGTGCTAAAGCATAGAATTCGGCTTCAGCTGTGCTAATGGCTACTACTGTTTGCTTTCTGGAGAACCAAGCAATAGTGGACTTTGCAAATTGAATTACACTTCCAGAAGTAGACTTCCTATCACTGAGATCTCCAGCCCAATCTGAATCACACCAGCATTCTAACTTTTCTTCTGTGTCTGTAGCAGACAACCTTAAGCAAAAATATTTGGTGCCTTGTAAATAATGAAACAGCCTTTTTAATCCAGACTTTGCAGCAGATGTGGGATTTTCCACAAACCTGCTCAAAATGGACACACTGTTAGAAATGTCCAGACGGCTATTGTTTGCAATGTAAAGAAGACTACCAATGGCTGACCTGAAACTATCTCCTTCAGATAACTCACCACCCCCCTTCTCCCCCTCCTCTTTTAGAAACTCGGGAAGCATGGGGGAGGAGACAGACTTACAGTCTTGCATTTTAAAATCCTCCAGCAGTTTCTTAATTTTACTACTCTGACTTATGAGAAAACTGCCATCTTTTTCCCTCTGAATTTCTAATCCTAAGTAATTGTTGACTGCTCCAAGACAGTTCAATGTGAAATTGTTTTTCATACAAACCTCAAAAGCATGCTTCTGTTCATCAGATGAAGTGAGCAGCAACAAATCATCAACATACAAGCACAAGTACATTACACCTTGCTTATCATTTTTACATACACACAAGGATCAGCAATTCCCTTCTGAAATCCAAATTTTTGCAAAATATTATCCATCTTAATATTCCAACAACACGCGGCCTGTTTCAATCCATAGATGGATCTCTGCAATTCACACACAAGATGTTTTTCTTTTTCATAACCAGGAGGTTGTTTCATAAACATTTTTTCCTCCAAATCACCATACAGAAAAGCAGTTTGAATATCATAGTGATAAACAGAGTTTCTTCATGGCAGCAACCTTTAAAAGCAACCTGATAGATTCAGCTTTTGTCACTGGAGCAAAAGTTTTGTCATAATCAACATTTTTTCTTTGAGCAAAACCTTTTGCTACCAACCTTGCTTTGTACTTCTGAATTTTACCATCAGAATCTTTTTTCAGTTTAAACACCCACCTACAACCTAAAACCTTCTGATTGGGAGGCAAATTTACTAATTTCTATGTTTTATTTTCCTTTAAGGAATCCAATTCTTGCTGCATGGCTTCATGCCAGCACTTAGCTATTTCAGATGGCATCTCATTAATTTCATCTAAAGACTCAGGCTCTGTGTGAATGTGAAAAGCCTTCACAACATCTACTTGATAACGATCAGGTGGAACTCCCTTATTAATCCTTTCAGACCTGCGAGGTAGGACAGGACTTACACTCTGATTCCCACCAATGTCCTCAGAAACCTCTGACTTTCCAGACAAGTCAGCTTCCTGCTCATTGACTTCACTAGGTGATTCCTGCAAATCACCATCAGCTAGACTTTGCTGCTCCCTCATGGATAAATCAACTGAAGAACTAGAGTTTATTTTATCCCAATTCTGCTCAGCAAAAGAAGCACTTTTACTAATTATCAATTGATTATCCAGTATGAACCTGTAGCTCCTCTGACTTTGTTCATACCCTACAAAGATTGCTTTCTTTGTTCTGGAAGCCCCCTTGCGCCTCAGCTGTTTTGGAATGTGCACCCAAGCTACGCTACCAAAAATTCTGAGGTGGTTCACTTTAGGCTTCACACCATAGAACAAATGAAATGGCACATCCTGAATTGCACTGCTAAACAGCCTGTTCTGAACATAACACGCTGTAGAAACAGCTTCTCCCCAAAACCTAAAAGGTAAACTAGCATCCTTCAGCAAACACATCATTGCTTCCGGCAGTGTTCTTCCTTTTCGTTCTGCAACAGAATTCTGTTCTGGAGTGTAAGGGTTAGCTAAAATGTGTTCTATCCCTTTTTCTAACAAAAAGTTTTTAAACTTTGAGGATAGATACTCTCCACCTCTGTCTAATTGCAAGGCAGACACTGGCCTTGGGAATTTTCCATTTGCCCAAGCCACAAAAGCCTTAAATTTAGCAAAGACCTCATCTTTGTGTTTCAACAAATAAATGAATGTATACCTGGAAAAATCATCTATGAAGGTCAAAATGTACCTTGCTCCCCCAAGACTAGGAGAAAAGGGGCTTATAACATCAGAATGAATAATCTCTAGAGGCCTAGAGGTGAATCTATCAGAAAACTTCTTCACAGGAGCCCTTGTGGTTTTATTCTCCTTGCAAACTGCACAATCCAGACACGTATCACAAGGTTTCAATTTTAAATCAGCAGAATAACTAGGCATTTGAGATATGTACTTAAAATTAGCATGAGCAAATCTCCTATGCAATAAATGGATGCACTGATCGTGTATGGGAGTATTTCCAAACACAGCTTTAGCAGTTTGCTGCTCAGCCTTTTGTATAATGTAAAGAGAATCTTTCTGCAAACATTTTGCAACTACTTTACCATCCTTCCTAATTTCACAACCCTCTTTCTTAAAAGTTATTACATAACCTGAGGCAACTAGCTATCCCACAGACAAGAGATTACTTTGAAAATTAGGCACAAATAAAACATTTTGAACAGTTTCCCCCAAACATGGAAGATTTATCTCACCTTCACCCACGATCTTGGATACAGATCCATCTGCTAAGGAAACTTTTTGTTTGTTAGTTTTAGACAAAGACAGAAAAGCATTTTTATTGTTACAGATATGAGAATTAGCACCGCTGTCAAGAATCCAAAAATCTTTATCATCAGAGTTCTCAACAACTTTTGCATGAAGAATCTTCTTTCTAGAAGTTTCTTCTTTCTTCTTAGAAGTCTTCTTGCTTTTAAACTGGACACAGTCCTTCTGCAGATATGCAGGGGATCCACATGTAAAGCATCTCTGGGTGGAAAATGCAGAAGCTTGGAATTCAAAGCCCTTCCGCTCCCTCTGCTGGCCACGAGAAGACTTTATTGTAGAAATGGAGGCAGCTTTTTCTTGTCTTTTGTCCCACTCAGCAAGAAGCCGGGTAGTTACTAACGATGGAGTTAGATCAGCTTCTGGGATTCCCTCCATGGAGCAAATTAAGGTGTCCCAGGACTCATTCAACGAAGACAGCATTATATAAGCTTTCATAAGAGGGGAAAATTCCATCCCACGCTCTTGAAGCTCCACAAAATAGTTTTGCAGCTTATGAAGATGCTCTGGCAAATTTCCATTCTCAGGCAAGTGAGCTTTGTACAACTTTTTGGTTAAAATAACCTTGCTGCCTGGAGTAGTTTTTACATATAAATCACGTAAATAGTCCCATAAGTCTTTGGAAGCATTTCTCATCTTTCCTCATCCAGGCTTGATCTGGATTCTGAGGGTTTTGTTCAGAAATTGCAGACCATAAATTTTCTCTCCTCAAGAAACTCTCCATTTTCAAAGACCAGTTCAAATAATTAGTATTAGAAAGCTTTTCCAGGGGCATACCTTGAAAACTTGAAGCTGCAGCTGCCATTGCTTCTTCTCTCCCCTGTTGTAGTAATCCAACACGAGGCTTGAAAACACGAGGCTTGAAACTCCGCCTCCAATTGAAACTTCTTGCAACTGCCAGCAAGTTTAAAAAAACAAAGGAAGCCTCTTCAAATGCAGATTAAACAGTTCAGCTTTCCTTTCTCATGTTTCCATAAGTTTGTCTCTGATCCAGAAGCAGTTCCTGGGCACAGAACCTTTTGTTGTTTTATAAAATTTGTGATCAGAGTTATGGAAAATATTGAGACAAGCTTGCAGTAAAAATTTGCTTTTTATTTAAAACAAAAGAACATAGGAACAAACCTTGAATCTTCTTCTTCAGCCAAAGAGCACATGGTTGATTAACATAAGCTATTTACATTGAGATAGCTGCAGAGTGCAGAGTGAAGAGAACAAAAGGCATTTACATTTTAAACCTTAACTTGAGTAGCATCTGAGTGGATAGGATCTAGCATGTGACCAAAACACCTAGGCAACAGATTCCCAATATGGGCAAAGCGCTAACAGGTAATTCTGATTGGTCAGAACTCCCAGACTAGCTGGCTCCAAAAGGTAAATTAACATTCCTGAGGAAGGGGGGTGAACATGTGCTCTCTCTTGAAACTCACAGGAAAAAAGTTTGAGGCCTGGCTTTTTAAAAACTCAGCCCCATATTCTACAGACATAAAAAAATATATGCAACACAAACCTGCTGTGATTCCACGCAGGTCCTAGTGCCTGCTTTGTGCCCTGCTGTAAGAGTGTGTCGCGAAATGATGCATGTCTAAAAAGTGTGTCACCAACATGAAAAGTTTGGAAAGCTCTGGTGTAGAATATAGTTGTACATATAATACATGTTGCTCCTATACATCTCTCCATTTTAAAATATGTTTTCTAACCAATAGCTTTATTCTTCATATGATTTATTAGGAAAAGAGTCCCATATTCTAAAATAGAAGCATGGGAATTGCCTTACACAGAATCAGTCCATTGTCCATCTAGCTCAGTAATGTCTAGTTAGTGACTGAAGCAGTTCCAGCTTTCAGACCAAAATCTGTAGCAGACGTGATCTACCTTTTGTGTAGATCTTGTGATTATGATCTGATCATGTGATCCAGAGCAGACCAATTGAAGACTATCCTGTGCTTTCCAGTAAAGTCCAAAAATATTATACATACCATAGACATTGCACAAGGGAAGTGGAAACACACACACAAATGCAAATAGCATATAATGTCACATGGAAGAAATACAGATCCCTAAATAGGTACCACTTCGGTGGGATAGTAACAGTGTTCCGCGCGTGTCATGCCGGCCACATGATCGCAGAAGCATCTTCGGACAGCTCTGGATCTTCGGCTAAGAAACGGAGATGAGCACCGCCCCCTAGAGTCAGACACGACTGTGCAGGGGAAAACCACTACTTTTACTAATATAGTCACTGCTGATAAAGGGGTTGGAAAGAACTCCAGAAGATTTCCATACTTTGTTATTCCTTTGGACCCCACATAATGTTAGAAAGAAGGGACTTTATCTGTCCATCCATTAGCACAGGGCTTTCCAAAGTTTTCCCTCGGCGACACACCAACCGCCGTTGGTGTGTTGCCGCAGGGAAACCCAGAAGTGCCACTGTTGCGGCAGCACGCAAAAACCCAGAAGCACTGCTGCCGCTTTCAGATTTTTGCGCGCTGCCGTTGGTGTGTCGCCGCGGGAAAACCCGGAAGCACTGATGATGATCAGCGCTTCCGGGTTGTGTGGCGACACACCAGACTGTGTGTGGCGACACACTTTTGTGTGGCGACACACAGTTTGGAAAGCTCTGCATTAGCAGAATAACTTTCCAAACAGAAGAGAAGAGACCAAATTTAGAGTAGAGAGAGAAGCCAGTAAATGAAAAATGCTTCCATGGAACTATTTGCAGGTAATCCCATGAGGGTGAAGTAGCTCCTGGCCTCTGTGTTCAGTTCTGTAAATATAAGTAGAATATGAAAATCAACCTACCAAGAATTGACAACAAAGGTAAATAAAGATCTGAAATATTTAAGAAAACATGTTTAATGGTATGTGGGAATGACCTTGGGAGACAGGAAGAAGAGCCGCAGACAAGACAACCATCTTGCAAAAGGTATCTCAGTCCACAGAAGCAAAAGGGACATGGGAAGCGTCTCAGAAGGGACCTGCCCTAGTTTTCTGGAAACTAAAGGTAAAGGAGGGGAAAAATACTTTCAGACCTGCAAGATTTTGTTACTGTAACCTTACAATAAAGGTAGTATTATTTTATTATGTATTTATTTATTTTTTATCCCGCCTTTATTATTTTTATAATTAACTCAAGGCGGGGAACATACCTAATACTCCTTCCTCCTCCTATTTTCCCCACAACAACAACCCTGTGAGGTGAGTTGGGCTGAGAGTGTGTGACTGGCCCAAGGTCACCCAGCCGGCTTTCATGCCTCAGGCGGGACTAGAACTCACAGACTCCTGGTTTCTAGCCCAGCACCTTAGTCACTAAACCAAACTGGCTCTCATAGTTTGTGCTTCTTGTTTGGACTACCTCAAAGGGCTGACACATGTAACATTCCATTATGAACTATGAAAATGGAAGTTTTTCAGAATGAATGTAGGCCTATTTGCATACTGATACACTCTGTCACACATGTGCTCTTCAAATGCTTTAGCATCTATAAATAGCATCTATAAATAATAGATGCTAAATGGATTTTTCTGTTTTATCCACAGATTTTATCCACAGATTCTTCAAGCAGCAGTCAGAGTTCTTTCAGTATGAACATTTTAATACAGCATTTTCCTGTTCCATGTTTTGCCTTTAGATACCCTGCTCCAATGATAGTTGTCTGCAATACCAGTCATCAGTTGATATGCAAGGGTCTAATTTGACAAAAAGCAATATTGTGGAAGGATTAGATCCTAATTTATTATTGGCATCTTAGTAATGTGTGATAAAAGGGAAGCTGACATTCTGCTTCAGGAAGGGAAGCACAGATGATTCTTGTTAGGTTTTATGGAATTTATACATGGAAAGGATCAGGAACAGTTACTGTATAACTATAGCTAACTCCTGAATCTTCTAAATGTATTGAAAAAGAAGATAGAATTAAGTGGAAGGAGGAAGTGAATGAAGAAATCTTGTTTGCATGGCTCCTTAGATCCCAACAGATAAATTGGATATGAGAATGATCTAAGTTTTGATGCCCAAGGCTCTTTAGTTAATAGGAAGCTCATTAAAATGGTCAATTTGTTTCAGAGATACCCACTTAGTCTTTGTTGCTTATTTGACCCCACGGTTATTTAGATTTTCCTGAAATCACAATGTCCTCATCCTGAGTATACCTGTAGATTGTTTTATTGATTAATTTCAGCAACCTAAAGCTTTAATTATTCCATTTCAAAATACTCTATTGTATAATATTCTGCCCATTAACAAGAGTGACATACCATACCATGCTTCCAGATGGTAAAAAGACATTGGTGACAGAGAACTATTTACAGTCATCCTTAAACCATGCTTCTTTTTTATTATTTTGTAAGCATCAGATGACAGACTACATGTAGTCATGAATATTATAAAAAATTCAATGAATCCTTACAGTTAGATTTTCTGAGCTGTTCTTGAAATTGCAGGCTAGATGAGCAATAGAGCTAGCACAACAAAAGAAAAAGAATGGCTGCGTTACAATGGCATAAGTGCAATTCAGAAAATGAAAATAAGCCTGCTAACACTGGACTGATTCATATGTGAAGTAAATGTCTTGATTATTCCACAGTGGCAATTCAATATATCAACTGACTCGGTTTCATTAAATGCATTGGATTGGATCCAAAGGTTTGCTTCCTCTTGATAGATGATTCTGAGAAAGATCTATTTGTGGAATTTATTCTTTAATACTGCCAGGCCCACATACAAGTCACCCTTGGAATTCCAGCTATTAGGCAATACAAAGCAAGCTGGCTAGGGAATTCTGGGAGTTGTTGTCCACACATCTTCAAGTTGCCAAGGTTGAGAAACACTGCATTAGAGCATGCAGTTACATATAATAATAAGCTGACTGACATATCAAGTGAGAACTATGATCAGGATAATGTGAAAGAAAGAGCAGGGGAGGAAAAACTTTTCTAAGCCCAAGGTTCACATTCCCCTTGGGTGAGGTCCCAGATTTGCATTTCTGTGGCTGTCATGACTGGAACAAAGTAGCTTCAAGGCCATTCTTCAACAGATAGACTTCAGATCCACACATTCACAGGACACAAACACATCCCTTCTTCTCCTTCCAAGAGCCATCTCTTTGTCTCCATATCCCCCTTTCTCTCATTACCTCTCCCACTTCTACAATGGTCACTCATTGGTTTTTCTACCTAATAGTGTTGCTGAGAGGATAAATAGGAGTTTCCTACGTAGGTAGAAAGACAGACTTCGTGAGAAATGCAAGTACCTTGGCTGTGTCAGTAAAAGGAATTTCATAGTGTCTTCAGGAAGTTAGACATTTCTCTATAGTCCATCTTACCTTGACTGGGAACATTCTTTACTATATATCCATGATTATGTGATGTATTTTACAAATCTGCTCCATTTGTGCCTTAGGGATCCATAACAGGGAGAAGGCAAAAGGGGTTGCCAGACACACTTACTCTAAAAATTAGGAATAAGGACAAAGAATTAGGTAAAGGAGGGGGTAGTACCTCTTGGAGGTGGCTGGCCCCGTAGTGCCTTGATCTGGATTGTGGCTCTTAACCATCTTTGGATTTTATTTATTCCCTTTATTTATTGTTTTATAGTAATTTTTGTATAGATTTTAAATTTTTGATATTTTGTAAACCACCCAGAGTTCCCTATTGGGGAGATGGGCGGGGATAAATTAAATAAATAAATAAATAAAGCTAGGACAAAACCAATTTTAATATAATTTATATTTAATTACAATGAAATTAATCAAATCCAATATGATCATTCCCTTTGACTTTAATATTTTCCTGCTTCTGTAGCTTCAACATTTATTATTCGGTGGAAATTATTAGAGGAGTTTGAGGGTCCACTCCCAAAATAATTAGTCCTCAGGTAGTACATCCCTAGAGGTAAGGCAGCCTTAAAAAGGCATCCAGCCTTGTTGTAATTTCATTTACTATAAGGCAAGAGTGAAAAACCTGTACACCTCCAAGTATTGGTGAACTCCAGCAGCCCCAATGACATGGCTGGTGTTAGGGATGCTCAAGTTTCCAGTTCAGTATCTCTACTATATGAATCCTAGAATCCTAGTGCTTCTGACACACACACAAAATCCTAGAAACAAATAGGTTTGTTTTTAGAGCAATATGTTTTTAGGTTTCCTACCAGATTTTGTCCTTTTGCAGATTATACACTGTAACAATCTTAAATTTGGTGGACATTAAATAGGCTGGCTTATTAAATGATACTAGGAAATTAGAAGGGGCGTGGTGGCTCAGCGGGTAAGACGCCAGGCTTGTCGATCGGAAGATTGCAAGTTTGGAGGTTCGAATCCCTAGCCCTGCGTGCGGAGTGAGCTCCCGCACTAGCTCCAGCTCTTGCCAACCTAGCAATTCGAAAGCATGCAAATGCAAGTAGATGAATAGGTACCACTTCGGTGGGTAGGTAACAGCGTTCCGCGCACGTCATGCGGCCACATGACCGTGGAAGCATCTTCGGACAACGCTGGCTCTTCGGCTAACAAACGGAGATGAGCATCGGCCCCTAGAGTCGGATACGACTGCACAAATGTGCGGGGGGAACCTTTACCTTTACCTAGGAAATTAGATCTACCACTGGAAAAAAAGCATGGATCAAAAATCGTTAGGTGCTCTTTTATAATATGTTAATATAGTTAGATATATTAGAATCATGGAATATATGAGCTGCAAGAGGCCTTTGTAGCCATTTAATCCAGCTTCCTGCTCTGTTTAGGAAACCATTAAACCAGTGCTTTCTAAAGTGCCGCCGTTGGTGACACACAACGGCGGCAGCGGCGGCGGTGCGGGGGGCACGCGGGGGCAGGGGCGTGCATGGTGGCAGTGTGTGGGGCGGCGCAGGGGCGGAAGTGTGCATGGTGGCGGCGGCGGCGGCAGCGGCCTCCGCTAAAACGCGGAAGTGCTGATGGCGCGCCACTGCCGCCATGCACGCCCCTGCTGCCGCTTCCAGGTTGTGTGGCGAGACCAGACTGTGTGTTGCGACACACTAAAGTGTGTCGCGACACACAGTTTGGAAAGCTGTGCATTAAACCATTGCAGACAGGTATTCATCCAGCCTACTTGTGAAAATCTCTGAGTTTGGAATCCATCACTGTTTTAAGTAGATTATTTCACTGAGTAACAGCTCTTACTGTCAGGAAATTCTAGCTAATTTTTTGTCTTTCATGTATATTACGTTTTTCACTATCATTAGATGAGATGTATAGAGCTTTAATTTTAATATACTGTATCAGTATGATAAAACCTTCATTTATGAACAGACAAGATTCCAACTGTATTCATATCTGTTTGCATCATTTGCATAAGAGGGTTACTGTGGATTATGCTCTCTGTGATAACGAACACTCGGAAATAATGGACATCCCACATCATAACTGGTCTGATATATTAAGGTTCCACTGCAAAACATTTATGGGGCAAATGCCCCAATTTGCTGGTTCAAATTTGCTTCTCTCCTCTGCAATTCCTTCTTGGGTTGACTGAGCCTTTTATTAATCCTACATGCATTGTCATGAGACTGTGCCTTAGAACTTCAGATCATGTTAGGATATCTCTCTGATGATACCCACCTCAACAATGAAGAGGAGAAACAGAGTCAGGGTGACAATAAAGCTACTTCAGACTGCCTCAGAGCATTGCCCTGTGAATCTCAGTATGATGTATTTCCCCTTGCAATAGCACTCTAAGGCAAATTTCTACAATTTGATGGATTTCACATGTTTTGGGATGAACTGTAGTCCCAGCTGTTCTCTCAGGTTTTATTTTAATCCATTCAATCATGTCCAATTCTCGGAGACTTCCTTGACTAGTTCCTGCAGTTTTCTTGGCAAGGTTTTTCAGAAGTGGTTTGCCATTGCCTCCTTCCTATGGCTGAGAGAAAGTGACTGGCCCAAGGTCACCCAGATGGCTTTGTGCCTAAGGCGGGACTACAACTCATGGTCTCCTGGTTTCTAGCCTGTTGCCTTAACCACTAGACCAAACTGGCTCTCTTCTCTCAGTTTAACCTGCAGCATATTTATCATCTCCCATATATGCTATTAACAATACAACCTTTTTGGTTAGATGATTAGGCAGACACAAGATACAAAAAAACCCAACAAACACATAGTTTTATTCCAAGAAGCACTATCAATGACTGTCAAGCACTGTCAATATAAATGAGATTACAGAAAGACATTTTGAGTATTCAGTTTCCCACTTCTTCTCCAGAGAAATAAGATCTTCTGATCATGTATCATAGCAACAGAGCATAACATTATAAGGTTTAAAATAAATTATCTGATGCCACTGTAATCTTAGCATATTGCTCCTTTTTGTAAGACTAATAAGTCTTCTGTCAAGATCTATGGGAATTTGCTTACATAAAATTAGCCAGTAGAAAACAATATTTGCTAACTGCAATAAAAGTTACATTTTGTAGGAAACATGCACCCTTGAAATCTACCTGCCTAGCATTCAATAAAAATATCTAGGTTTCTGACACAGTGGGAATGGATTATCTTAAGGCTGTTAAGGATGGTATATATCTACATCTACATCATCTTCATCCACTCCTAACTATGAAATTTGTAGTCATGTTGTGACTTAAGCTCCGCCCTTATGTAGTTATGATTTTGTTAAATTCATTGCTCCCCCCCACCATCCCTATGGATAGATATATACTTGAAAAAATATACAATGTTTTCACTAACCTGGTTTGGGACATAAGGTGAAGAATTTCCTGGATAAAATTGATATACAAAAGAAGTCGGTTAAAGCTTTCAAGATTAAAGTGGAAATACAAATGATAAACCAAGAGAACAACCTGGATAAGGACTTTTTACTAGATTTACAAAAGAGGTTTGCTAAAGTGCTAAAGCCTCGAAGAAGCCTTTGGGATGGGAAAAAGAAAAACCGAAGAGAGATCAAATCCTACAACATCTGAATGAATTAAAGATCAAGACTGTTAGAAGTAAAAGGAAGGAATATAAAGTTGGTTTATTTGACCATGGTTAAAATAAGACATGTTTCTATAAAGCTCTGGGAACCCTTTACAGACTTTTTGCTCACAACAGGACTCAAAAGTTGATGATTTATGGATTTGCATATACAGTAGATAAGGGATGGGTTATGGGAAGAAGAGATATTTCTTTTTAACCTTATAGGAGTGAAGAATTATTAAGTTTCTTTATACTTGTTGTGATGAAGATTGGAAGTCACTTCTTTAAATATTTCTTTTATTTTTCTTTATCTTACTTTATTTTTTTCCTTTCCTTACACTTTTTATTCTTTCTTTCTCCCTTTTTCTCTTTGAGTTTAGTTTGTATTTGCTTTTACTATTGTAATTAAAATTCTCAATAAAAATTATTTTAAAAAATAGAACTCAACAAGTCAGCAGTGGTAGGGAGCCCCCCCTTTTTTTTTTAATGCCCATGAATACTGCACAATAATCTGCAGCAGGGACCCCTTCGGATGTGCAGTTATGAACTTTAATAAAACCTAACCAGTTTTTGAGATAACTTAGAAGCCTTCACATGTAGAACACTATAGTTTCTCTCTGCAGACATCTAGGCTGCATTTCTAGATCAACAAGAACATAGTTTAAGCATACAGAGCCAAGGAACTGCCAGTATCATTAGTTTTACACATTACTTGAACAGGTGTATAGGTGTATATTCTTGATAAAACCAGCTAAGAAAGAGAAAGTTTGATGTCTCTCTGTGTGTATATAAAACTCTAATTAACAACAACAATGCAGAGTAGGAAAGAAACATAACTAAGACAAAAAGCATTTTTTTAAAAAAGTGAGATGCTAATTGGAGGTTTATATGGAGAAGAGCCTTAATTATTTCTATTCAATATTTCTCTGCAGCTCAAGCCAAGATAATCTATTAGAAAAAATATTATTCATATAATTGTATTAATATAGTTAATAAAGAGTAATCACATTTGACTGAAAATATTTTGTGTTATAGTTTTTAAAAGCTTTGCTAGCTGTGTTAATTTTTTAGCCAAACTGATTTTCCATAAACATCACTGATCTCTGTCTTGTTCTGCACTGAACAAATTTGAACCAGTTCATACCCATGAAGTGAATTATGAGTATATTGTATTACATTTGTTCATAAAAAGGTAGATCAGTGTCTATTCCATTAGCCAAAAACAGTTATGGAAAAACTCACTAATTTACTATAAATTCATGTATACACAGCTTATTCTGCATACAGTGAGGAAAATATGTATTGCAGATAGTGGGGGTTATGATAACTTAGGGATTTATTTCAACTAAATTTGTATACATACCCTGTGAAATAAAATGCATTTCCTGCTGGCAGTTAAGTGTATTATTAAACAAATTCCAAAGATCTGTGGGCAGGTTGAGCAGCCTGCTTCCCTGTAGTCTTGATTGCACAGTCTCTAAGAAATCAATATCTCATTTCTCACACCAGACAGATAGTAAACCAGGGAAAGTTTTCAAATGAAGCCTTGTAAAGTCTGACAGGAAAAAGAACATGCTTTTCCTGTTTTGAATTCACCACTTTACAAGCAGGTTTTTGACATCTTATTGACAGCTTTGAAGTACTGTCTTCAGGTATGCTGCCTCATGGTGCAATGTGCAGCATTCTTGCATGTGCTGCAAAAATCTGGGTTGTTTTCAACCTGCCTTGCTAAATAAAATTTTGATTTCAGGAAATGATGCTTACATATAGCTATTATGTAAAATTTGCAAATCCTCCATAGGAATCTTAAAAAGCCAAGCACATTTAGCATACAGCTTCATTCCCCATATCATAATTTTTGAAAACCCAATTGTCAAAAACACAATTCTTTATAGAAGTTATAATGTGTAGACAATGTCCTTCATCTAATCCTTACTGGAATGTGTATTTGAGGCATAAATATTAGGCCATATATTTTTGTATATATTAAATAAATTAATATTATATACACCTTTTTGTATATATATTTAAACTACATAGAGCATTGTTAGGAAATGTCTTAGTTAACAGAAATATAATTGAAGTGCAGTAGTATGAAGGAGTATCTGATTGTTAGTTTTGATCTATTTTGTTATAATTTTGAAAAGGGAACTATTCCTACAGAGTATATGTAAGAACATAAGTGTATACACAAATTTGGAAAACTGCTCAGTTTTTCTTCTGAAGCTGCCTGATTCCACTTGGAAACTGAATTGGAGTCTTCAATTGTGAATTCAAAGCACCGTGTCTTTTGCTGACTGCCATTGGAAATCAATATATGGCTATAACTTAATGTGATGGACCTGGATGAAATTTTCAAGAATAGTAGGACTTCATGTGAGGAACGATACCCTTCCAGAACCTTTAAAACAGAGAACTGGCAATGACTTTTTAAAAAATCCTGGCTGAATTGGATGTAGTTTGCAGGCATATTTGTACCTTTTGAGAAATTCAAGCTACCAAGTTCAGGAATTGTTATGCAAGAATATATACGTATAAGGAATATATACATTACATCCTACATACATTATATATAGGATGTATTTTACTCCTTCCTTAAGAGATGGGCAAACCAAAGCCCATGGACTATATCTCAAACTCCTTATCTGCTACCCCCACAGCTTCCTTGGGGTAGCCTACAAGATATTAAGAAGCAATGGATGAATTTTGGCTGCATACTTTCCCACTAATTTTCTGGAGAAAAACAAAGCCCTATATAAAATTGTTTTTAAAACTTCTCTAAAAAGTGTATGGGGGAGGGAAATGGGGGTGGTGGAATCCCTGCCTTCTACTTGTCATGTTATGTTAATGCTCCATCTTCATAGTGACCTGATTATTTATTTATTTTTATTTATTAATCAAATTTATCACCGCCCATCTCCCCCCAAAGGGGGACTCTTTATGATTATGTTAATGCTCCATCATCCTGTGGCCCCCAGGTGATGAAAACAGGAGCAGAGAAAAAAAGTGAGTCTCCAACTCTCGTACAGTTGCCTCCTTCTCCCTTTCATTTGAGGGAACCCATTATTGAAAAATGACATACAACATAGAGCACAGAGGTGGCCATAACTAAATAAACTGGGGGGGGGGAATCATGAGAGGTGCAAAGTCTTTGGGGGAAAGTAAATCTTTTTTAAAAAATGAGAAGGGATTGAAGATTAATTCCTGTCTCCCCTCATGTGGTTTTTTTGGGGGGAGGAACATTTTTATGAAAAAGTATACACATAGAAGTGACTCTGGGAGGAACCCTAACAGATTATATAAAGATAGTTGTGGGAGCTAGGCTGGGATGATGAATGAATGAAAAATGCTAAGGTTTTTTTCTCATCTGCTGGCATCGAAGTCACGGATGGATGATGGATGTGATGCAAAAGTTCAGAGGCAGAAGAACATAAACATCAATAGTTCATAAGCAGGTAAAGCACGTGCTCTATAGCTTACTATGACTCTCCCCCATTTGTGATTTTGCTATAACAAGTTCCAAATATTTTACTGTTAAAACTGAGTTGTTTCACTAAAGTTAAAATTAACACCACCTGTAATTAGAGCCTGCCATGCCAATAAACTACACTAGAGAACATTCAATTTATTCCCTGTGCTCTGACACATGAACCTGACCATATTAGAAATAAAAGTGTGAAATTCTGTTTTTGTACATCTGAGTTGCAAAACCATTTTAAATTATGCTTGGCTGCATTTCTTCCAGAAGCTGCCATGACAGAAATAACACCGTGTTATTTCCATATATAATCCAGATCTTGTTCACCTTTGTCTGTACGTGATATGCACAGGTGACCTTGGGTGGTCATGGGATCTCCCTAAGTCACAGTATGTGAATGACGATTCAGTGTCAGTGCAATAAAAGACAAATATCTTTGAGAGTTTAACTGCATACTTTGGTGGAAGCTAGGGTTCCATTTATCACTTCCTACTGTCACCATATGACTTGTTCCAAATGGTGCTGTATTTACTTATTTCTTCTTACGCAAAACTATGGCAATTAGAAACTGCATAGTGAATACCTAGATGCATGCAGTCTAGTTCAATATGTTGGAAACATTTGTCAACATGTGTAAAACTTCATTTAAATTGTTACATTAAGACAGTAAACAAAACCAGGAATACAAAGCCAGAGAGGATGAACAGAAGAAATGTAGTATTGCCTTGGTACGCAGTATACGGGTAGGCAGACTTCAGGTGGTTGTCGGACTTACATTGTTTCTCATGGTAATCCCAAGATCCAGCAAGCAGAGCCAGATGTGAAATACATTTCATGTAAGAACAGGCTGAACCTGAGCATAATCTCAATCAATAAGCAGTACCAGAACCAAAGTTTACAATCCTTTCACATAAAAGTCCCTGCCAAGTTTTATTTAGATCAGCAATGTAATTCTACCCCCCCTCACAAAAGGAACAGAGTCATTTCACAGTTGCAACAAATCAGAAACAGAGATACATCCTAGTTTAAGGGAGCCCTAGATAAGATATAAGAGGGGCGTGGTGGCTCAAGAGGGGCATGGTGGCTCAGCGGGTAAGACGCCAGGCTTGTCGATCGGAAGATTGCAAGTTCAGAGGTTCAAATCCCTAGCCCTGCGTGCGGAGTGAGCTCCCACACTCGCCCCAGCTCTTGCCAACCTAGCAATTCAAAAGCATGCAAATGCAAGTAGATTAATAGGTACTACTTCGGTGGGTAGGTAACAGCGTTCCGCATGCGTCATGCCGGCCACATGACCGCGGAAGCGTCTTCGGACAACACTGGCTCTTTGGCTAACAAACGGAGATGAGCACCGGCCCCTAGAGTTGGACATGACTGCACAAATGTGCGGGGGGAACCTTTACCTTTACCTAGATAAGATATAATCTTTCTCCACATCTTTGACTTTCTAATCTAGCTCTTTGCTGCTGTTTCCTCTAATTCCTTGCCCTTCTTCTCATCTTTGTTTGCATGACAATAGGACTTTTTCTTTTTATATTTTCTTTCACTTTTAAAAGCATTAGGATAATTGTCCACAGGTGTGGGGAAAACTGATCTTTTATACAATTATCTCTTTTTGACCAGTTTTACTCTTTGGCATAAAGTTATTCCATTTCTTTGCATTCCTAAAATGCAGATAGGAATATAGTGTCACAGAAAGGGGATTCATCAAGAAGGCCCAATAGGTTCCCTTCCAAGTCCATATTTCTGGATTCCAATATTTGTATGAATTGGTTAGGGAGTAGCAGATATTACTGAACTTCCAGAATCCCTCACCATAGGCTGATGGAAATTATCTGGAGAGTCACCAGTTCTCCATCTCTGCTTTAATTAAAGGTAACTGTTTAGTGACCTAAGGAAGCAGAAAAAGACAGCTGGTAGCAAGTGATATTCCGGTGACATTTTTGGAGAAAGTTAAGATGCTTCACCCTTCATGGATCATTACTTTGTCATGGTTAAGGGATTTGCACACCCGATAGTCTATACAACTATACAATTGGAAGTACTCTCCCAGAAGGGTCATTCATTATGGGCAGTTCATAGGTGAAAGGTTAGGTAAATTTGATCCAGTGGAGAAGGAAATGGCAACCCACTCCAGCATTCAGTCAAGAAAGCCAAATGGACATTCACAACCAGAATAATGTGGACATAATACTGGACCCCTCCCCCCTGACAGGAAGTATTGGACAAGCTACTGGGAAAGAACAGAGGTCAAATATGAATGGCATTGGTCCTTATGTGGTATATTAAATCAAAAATAACATATAGTTACTGATTTTTCTAGAGGCAGAAGGAAAGATATCTACATACATTATTGGTATTTGGGCATTCAGGACCAAGAACTAAGGCAAACTACATGTTGTCAAAGCAGAAATGAACATTAATGTTCTGGGAATGAATGAACTAAAACAGTCTGGAGTGGATCATTTCAAATCAGAGGAGCATCAGATCATCTGCTGCAGATAAGAAAACCATAGAAGAAGCAGAATAACCATCATTATTAATAAAAGTGTGTCAGCATCAATGCTGAGATAAGTCCTCCCCAATGATAGAATTATTTGAGTCCAAAGCAAGCCAATCAATATTACAGTAATCCAAGTCTGCGCTCTAACAACAGTCACAGAGGTTGCTGCAACTACTTCTATGGCAACTTTAAATTCCTTGTTGACATCACACACACAAATGTCATACTAATTATAGCAGACTAGAATGCTGAAGCTGGAGGTAAAACAATATCCAGAATAATGAAGCAGGAGACAGACCAATAAGATTTCTTCCAGGAAAATTAATTGTTTATAGCAAATACCTTCTTCCAACAACATAAAAGACAATTCTGTATATGAATATCACAAGATGAACAACACCAAAATTAAACTATCCATGCTGGTCTGTGACCAAAATAAAGATTTGACTGACTTTGATTGACAAATTGACTATACAGTCTGCAAGCAAAGATGGTGAAACTCTATGCAGTTAGCAAAAACAAGACCTGGTGCTAACTATGATTTAGATCATGAAGTCCTTGCAAAATTACAAGTTAAATGAAACCAAAATAGACCAACAAGCTATAACTTCAGCAATACTCCATGTGATTATTGGGTGAAGGTAAATAATAGATTTAATGAGTTAGATTTGATAAATAGAGGGTCTCTTGAGAAAACTGGACTGAAATTGTGACATCATTGCAAAGAAAATAAGGAAAAATATGAATGAAAAAAGGGAAAGAAGATGAGATGTCACAGGGGTTGTCACAGTGTGTCTGCTGACACACTGAGGAAGAAAAGCAAGAAGCAACAAAGACACAGAAAAAAATGCCCAGCTAAACACTGATCTTCAGATAAGAGCAAGAAGACACAAGGAATTATATTTAAATATGTATTTAAATAAAAAGAAGATATGAAGAAGAAGACTATATGGAAGACATGAATCAACAAGAAAAAAATGTCACCCCAAATCAATAATATTTACAAAGGACTAATGACTGAATTAAATGGGCAGCAAGCAGGCACGGAAGGGAAGGGATGTGCCAGACACTTAAGCCAATCACAGTTGGGGCCGCTGCTGGAATGGAACAAAACATTGGAGTCTACTTGCTCCGAAGGGCTTAAAACAGCTCAGATTGGAAAACAGCAGTTTTGAATCAAAGTTGGAAAACATGATGTGTGGCGCATTAGCAACAGTCTGGGATTGGGAGGAGGACAATGCCAATCATTCATGCACTTGGGAAGCAGTGGGTGGCCTACACTGGCAATGGGCCAAGCAGGCAGAGCAAATCTGGTCATAGTGTAATTCTTGGTCTTCATACAAATTCTTCAACAGGGAGATGAAGTGGTCTGATAAACACATTTTTTAAAGGTTATCCACAATTTTTGTCATTTACACAGTCAAAAGCCTTTGTGTAATTAATGAAGCAAAACTAAACATATTTTTGGAATTCCCATTATCCATTGGATGTTAGCAACGTGATCATGGATGTCCCTGTATATCTGGCAGATCTCATTCCATGAAATCTGGTTTGCAAAATCTTGAGCAAGCAATATAACTACAGTTATTCAATAATGTGAGCATTCTTTAGCATTCCCCTTTTTGATATTGGAATTGGAAAATAAATTGATGTTTTCCAATCCCTTAGTAATTTCCTTCTGATCTCTCAACCTGTCCCTCAGTTCACCACTGGTGGGATATCATTTTTTTGTCACACCACCTTTGCATTAGCAGTCTCACTGCCTGATTTCAGTACTCCCAATTCATTGTGCACACCTTGTTTGATTGGCACAGTCTGATATCCCACTTGTGAGCAATCAGAAGAGGGAAGCAATTCCCACAGTTCTGCTGCACCTTTCAGTCCCAAGGGCCTTGTCGTGTCACTAAATATAGAATTTACTCTGCTGACATTATAACAGGCTTTGCTCACCTGTAAAAATTCACTACATCTGGAACTATCACACAAAATCCTTTTCCAGCATTTTCTTTTTTGCCTTCCTGAGGTTGTGTTATTTAAACATTCAGACAGAAATTAACAGTCTTGGCAAGAACATGTTAAGGGGAACATTTGACAGAACTTGTTTGTCATAATTTCTTGATAACATCAAGAATTTGAATCACATTAACATCAATTAAAAGACAACCTAAATAGCATGGAGCAAATTGGATGCACCTGCAGCATTAGAATGAGTTTGCGAGGTAAACTGGATGTGAAATCAGGGGTGCTCAAAATCAGTGTAGCCACAAGCACGTAGCATGGTGGGCTAAGATGAAACATTCAGGTAGTTGCAAGCACAAGATTCCAATATTAAGCACAGTTTTTTTTAATCAATGGTAGCACAAAATCAGGAGGAGTCTGGTAGCACCTTTTCCAACTAAATTCCTTCTGATATTTTGCCAACAAAATATCTAACCTAGCTAAACTAACCTAGCTCTCCTCCTACAATGTCTACAATGATTCATGATTGATAGTAATATTGCAGCTCAAGAACCTTGTGGATTTTTAGTCGATTAGAGATTTCTGATTTCTGATATTAGAATATCAGGAAGGGAAATCATGATTTGGTTTTTCTGTAAAATCTGTGCAAAATACACTATTTTTTCCTGATATCAATTGACATCCCTTCAGGATTTAAAACAGTGATCCTTAAAATGTGTATAGCAGACTCCCAGTGGACTGTGGGGGTCCACCAGATGATCTGCAAGAGTCTTCCCATGTTCTGAAGCAAAGACTACTTGCCCCTCAAGTGCAGAGACCTGTAGAGTTGACCTTGGTGATAGGGAAGGAAGGAATGAACCATTAAGGGGGGACAGGCAGAAAAGTTTAAACAGTCCTGATAAAGAGGAAAGCCTGAGAAAGAAACTCAAAATAACTTCCCCTTGATTTTGTTTAGTATAAAATGGACAAGCTTTCAAGGTCTATTATTATTCTGCCTTACTACAGAATAAAGAGCATTTCTGGAATCCCTGCTATGACTGTTTCTTGACCTGACTTTCCTTGCTGCACACCATCAGTCAGTAGTGAGAGGTCACTCACTGTCTTAGCACCAAGAGTCAGTTGGCAGGACCCAGGTCCCCCCTTCTCTTCATGTACACAACTGCCAAGATCCTGCTTAGTGCATCATTCCCTGCTTTCCGATATGCTGGTTCACAAAACTACAGTGTCATAAAATTAGTTCATTGAAGTGTAAATATGATAATACAAGTATCAACGTGAATAGTAAAATTCAGAAAACTGACAGTAATAAACAGGTAGTTAGTGAACTTGCCAACTGTGAGTCTACATGTTCTCTGCTAAGTGGAACAATGAACTTGTGCAAGCAACCCCAGAAGAAAAATGTAATAGAAAATACAGTCATGCAGTAACTGGACTGGAGATCCACATCTTCTGAGTCCTTTAGTACTCAGAAATTTCTATTGAAGAACATTCTTGACCAGCAAGTTTGTGCTAAGAATGCTGTTATTATGGCATGGGGAAAATAAAATGCAACAGTTAACTGTATATTGATTCTGGATTAATTTGTTGGGTACCAAATTTACTTTAAAAGGCCTTTGAAAAGGAAGGGATGGGAAGACCTCCACAGCTGCAGCCATAAACATCTTATTGGCCCTAAACAGTGTGAACTCCCATTCACTTAAAGGAAAAGATGTAGGGAGTGTGTGTTGTTTAATTGGTTGGTCTATGATTTTCTGAATGTTTATGATTGCAGAAAGTTTCAGAAACACTGTTGTAGAAGAAAAAAGTTGGTCTTAAGAACCCTAAAGTTTGCTCATCCATTAATGAAAAGGCTAGTATGAAAACAATGGAATCACTTTTTTCCTGGCACTTACTATTACCTACGTATTATTAAGAGTGACCAGCATGAGGATATGCTATATTTAAGCTATAAATAGTCCTAGTTATATACAGTAAATGGAACATGACCAGAGGTTCCTTAAATAACAAACTCTAATATAGGCATGTTGTTGGAATAGAAGAAGAATATTGCAGTCAATGACTAGTCCATAAACTTTGTTGGAATAATCCAATTGGTCCTGACTATATCCATTACAGATTTCAGGGAAATAATATCAGGTCACTGGGTGTGTGTGTATGTCTGAATTTTATTATTATTTTTTAATTGCTGCCTTCCTTTGATGTATGTGGATACTTGAACTTCTCTTCTGCTCAAGGCCCTTCCTTCCTTCCTTCCTTCCTTCCTTCCTTCCTTCCTTCCTTCCTTCCTTCCTTCCCTCCCCCCAAGATAAAATGAGCAGCTAGAAGGGTTATTTGCATTCTAATTTTTATTTACTAATCATGTGTCACCAGTATATAATATCTTCTTAATAATATAATCATCATCATCAGGGAGAGATCATAGATAATGTTGCTAAAATGTCATTCTCATTTCCCAGATGTAAATCAGGGGTCCAAGTAAATTGTATTGAATCATAGTGAATATTAATGCATTGCAAAAGATCTGGGTTTATAGAAAGTGAAGATTAATAAGCAAGAATGGTTCCATACATGCAACACATCATGTAGCATGGCAAATATAATCATTTACAGTCTGGCTTCTAAGGGAGCCCAAATATCTACAAATAATGCAAATCACCAGATGTATAAAAAGGGGGGAGTTAGAAAAAATATTTTTTTTAATTATTATATATTTTTTAATTATTATAATCTCCTTTTTCTTTTTTCTTTTTCCTTGGTAAACAATTCTTGTTAAATTTGTTCTGTTTATTTGTTTTTCCTTTTATTAATAGTAATTATTAATAATATGTATAATATATATAAACACACACACTAAGTAATGATACAAAGGAGACTTTAGTAAGTAAACTTAAGATTGAAACCTCTAGTATATAACAATTACTTTGATGTGAGTTGTAGCAGTTCTTTCTCAATGTTATACTCAACTTCAGATGAAAAAGCTAAATAATTTTATGCTTGTAATATTGTTTTCAATATTCTAAGCTATTTAAATAATAGAGTGTTCATTTTTAAATATATTATACAAACATCAATGTATGGAAACAACACAATGTATTGAGATTTATAACAAGGTAATAAAAAGGGGGGGGAAAGAAAGTGAAGATTAAGAGATTTATTTATTTTGGATCTCATACATGTTTAAGTGGTGGGTATAGCATATTTTATAATACATGACCACCTGCCATTGGAGCCAGATTATTTAGATGTATTTCTTTTCCAACCCCAAATGAAAAGGTGCATGACCATGACTGTCCCAAGCCAGAAGAGAATCATAATAAATTCTGATGTTGAATAAAATGTCCTTTATTTGAGGGTTCAGAGACAAGATTTCTTAAAGGCTCATGTTCATCATATTTCTATAAACAACAATATTAACAACAGAAACAATTCAAGGTACTTAAATGTTGACCAATCCCATTCACCACTCTGGATTTTACTTTCTAAGATAAATAGAAAGCTATGTTCAAAATTCAGTTTTCTAAGGAACACACTGGAAAGAACATCAAATGGTAATTAAAGCAAACTGTTTCATGATGAATTAGTATGTGTTCATCTTTCTGTAGATCAGCCTTTCTCAACTTTTTGACCCTGGAGGAACCCTTGAAATATTTTTAAGGCCTTGGGGAACCCCTGCACATTCAGGCTCAAATATAGGCCAGAAGTTACAAAATTATTATATTTGGTTCATGCATAGTCCTGTATATATGCATTAACAGTGTTCTTAAACTAAAAATAAAGAATGAAACTTACCTCTTTAATGTGAAGTTGCCTAAATTTAAATAATTTTTAAAATAAATTGTGATCTCCCAGGGAATTCCTAGTGACCTCTCATGGAACCCTAGGGTTCTATGGAATCCTGGTTGAGAAACCGTGCTCTAGATGGTCTTTATAAGCTGCTATTTCCATTATCTTGGGGTATTCCAAAAAGACCATTTTATAAGTAAGTATTTTGATATTTAAATGGGTCCTAAAAAACTAAAGTTAATTATCACAAGTAATGACATACGGAGAGGGATACTAAATTCTTCCAGTGAGTCCTTGTACCCTTTGGAGTGAACCAATGCATTTAATTGACCATTCACTGTCCTTTCTTGGTGGTCCTACCAGGTTGGTTTGATCTTTGCAAATCACCAATCTCCAAAGGAATCTCCTTCATTGTGTGCCCTTAAATGTCTGCAGGGGAAGCTTTGTGGGGTGGTAAGAAAAAAATAACACTTTCACACCAAACCTGGGCTGAATATTACAGTGTAGGCACTGAGGACATATCCTTGAAAAATGATATAATGTATCTTCACATCACGGTGAGATGTGAGGAGAGTCAGCTTAGCTAAGGTGGCCTATCTTCATCCTTGATTGATCTAATGTTAAAGTGCTATATTCCAATTTCTCTTGGCACAAGCCTTTCAGTATGTGTGATTTATGGAAACCAGAGTGAGTCAGTAATCTTATATTTGCTACATTTTATTGTTTCTGTGATTTTTTAATTTTTCATATTTATTTAGTAAGCCATGTAGAAACAAGAGGCTAGGGGAGTCTTCTGAATACACATGCTAAAGCCCGTGCTTGACAAAGACCTAGGCCCAGACACACAGCTGCTGTCTGGTATTTAGATTGGTAGTGAAGTTGTAGTATTGAAAATGCTGGTTGTTCACAAATTGGGATTGTAATATTCAGCATACACAGCACATTTAACATATAGATCGCCATTAAGACTCTTAAAGCAAATGAAGTAGCAGCAAAAATGTAATCAGAATGGGGTGTGGGGTAGGGGAGTTTTACAGAAAATGAAGATTATTAAGCAGGAATGGTTCCATACATGCAACACATCATGTAGCATGGCAAATATAATCACTTACATACTGGCTTCTAAGGGGGCCCAAATGTCTATAAATATTGCAAATCACCAGATGTATAAAAGGGTTAGAAACCCAATAGTTTTTTTTTAATTATTATAATCACTTGCAAAAATTGCCCACATCCAGCCAAGCTTTAATTTTCTTGAAATAAACAATTATCAAATTCTTTATAACATACTAATTAGGAGCCCATGCCAATGTATATTCTAAAATAAATGGCAGTCTTTGGGAAGGAAATTTTCACCCGGATGGCAGATCACAGGAAAACATTGAAACAACAACACCCATACAGAGGTCTGTGTTTAATGCAATCTGTAGTTTGGACCTGTCTCATTGTGACAGATAGTCAAAGGGCATAATATAGCAGGGAATATGCCAGGGAATATAGTTCAGTTCCTGTTTTCTTTCTCTGAACTGGAGGGGATATCAGATACCCTCTCAAATCTCACTGCCAGCCTTCATGACTGGATCTGGGTTTGAGATATCCCAATGTAGAAAAGTGTTTTAAAAGGCCATGTCAAAAGTTTGGCAGTAAATTGGATGGAAAGAATGCACCCTAAATGATTTTGAGAAATGGTGGCATGGTTTTATGAAAATAAAGTCCCTCAAAAGCTACATAGCATCCAAATTCTTCTGTGTGTGTTTTTCAGGCCATTAAAGAGAAATGAATGCCAGTCCATTAAATATAATGTATTGTGGTCCACACTTCACTTTCACATTTTATGCTAATTAAATAAAGATGTGAATCTACTGGCCACATTACTTTGAAAATGGGCTTCATTTGGTTTAAATCTACAAAAATCTGTGGTGGATTATGGCCTCCTAATTTAAGTAGAGTCTCTTGAAAGTGATGGATATGATTATAAGGTCTGCGATTACAAATGAGAGCCATTACAAGAATATATTTTTGATTAACAGGAATTAGTAATGGACTGAATATAGATTAGTAATTCCTGAAATTATGCCCCACAACCCCTTTTCAATATTGATTTTTCTCTCCAAGAATCTCAAATTCATCACGTTAATGGATGTTACTATTTTGCCTAGTTCAACAACAAAGATAACTCTTTCATGAATAATTCTAAGCACTGATCCAAGGTGATTGATTAGAGGGGTTATGAACTAAAGAAATGACTTATTCAGAATGCAAATATAATATAAGGCAATAAACTCACACACACTAGTGCATGTCAGTGCAAAACAATAATTGCAATTAGGTACAATGTCAGCATCAACCTGATATATGTTTTAGCTAAAATGCCACAATCATCTTGCAGTCAGGCAATGGGGTGTAACTCTAAAGAGCTTTCTGTACAATACAAAATAAAATCCAGTTAGGGTTTGAGCTTGGCAATGAATGGCCCCATTAGAAAGCCAATGGAGATGTATGAATTTCCATGTCAGTTGCAAGACGGACAGGGGTGAAGCCTGCAGCTTGTATTGGGACAGTATCAAATTCCTCCTGTCCAGATGCTCATAACTATTTGGATTCAAATACAAATTTGTACTTGCTCTGTTTTGAGTGTAGGTCTCAGGCTGCTGGATCAAATCAACAATATACTAGTCCATCCATCCAGTTCTTTATTCATCAATTAACTCGCCCATTGAAATTCTCAGCTTGCATTATCAAAATTGCTCTCCAATTGTGAATTCTTGAAATTCTTGAATTCCCATGTTTCCCATGATTGAAAACTTGAATTCCCATGATTTCTAACCTGCATGGTCAGTAAACTTTGATAATGTTTTATAGCCTAATATTGTGTCACTTCCTGAGAATAAAACAAAGATATGATTAACTTAAAAAAGAATTGTTTCCATTACTCCAAAGTATGCTTTTTGAAATAACAAGATATTGCAATGTAAAAGAAAAGCCAGATTAATAAGCACTCAAGGAATCTAATCTACACATGGCTGATCTCTCTCTCTCATTGGAAAGTGGCAGGAGTTAAGGGCAGGTAGAAGTGTTGTCTTTTTAGAATGCAATGTTTGCTGTAATATGATCCATTATCCTAGCCTTCTCTTGCATATTTTTATTCTCTATTATTATTTTATGGAGAGCAGGTGAAGGGAGGGAATGTTTGAAAAATACTGGGAAGGGATTAATATACATATTTAAGATAGGGGGAAACAACTGCAACTGTGCCTTGTGTCCAGGTTTTCACACTAATTTGTAGAGCACATGCTTTGCCTGCATAAAGTCTCAAGGTTAGTCCCCTGATCTCCAAGTAGGTCAGGAGAAATTTCGGCATGAAACTCCAGAGTACAATTGCCAGTCAGTGTTGACAGTTCTGATACCATATAAAGGAAAGACCTATGTATAAGCCTACTAAGTATATGCCTCACTGAGTTGGTGGAAATAATTTCCAAGTAATTTGGCATAGGTTCAGGATAATTCATAGGTTCTGTTTCATTTATGTTACAGTGAAGTTGGCGCATCGTTTCCCAAATAATTTGTGTTTTTTGACAGATTGTGAGGCCTCCAGGAGTAACAGATGACCATATGAACTCCCTGTCTCTCACCCTATGTCGATGTTATTTTTACCTCCTTGGTTATCAGTGCTGAGGAGATATCCTGTGATTTCCTACATTGGCAAGTGGTAGACTAGCTGACTTGGTGGGAAGATTCTCATGACTAGAATGCAGCTTAACATGAACAGAATTAATAGAAAGGGAGAAGGAATCACCCTGTTTGTTTAAAAAAAATCTGGAAACAATCCAATGTCTTGATGGCACTGTTGAAAGCACCTGAGTTAAAGCAGGATCATTGGGTTTTTTTATAAAAATTTTATTAAGTTTCAAGCAAAGATAAAAGCTACAGAAAAACAAACAAAGAAAAAAAACAAAGAAAAAACAAAAAACAAAAAAGTGTAGAAACACAAGAGAAAATTTTTCAAAATTACAAAAAGAGGTGACTTCCGACTGTTAACAGCAAGGACATACAACAATTTTCCATAATCAATCCCTTACTCTATATTAAACCAAAATCACATTATTTCTATAAATCATTCCATTGGCACATTATAAAAATTACTAAATACAGTTGCTCCCTCACCTTATATTAAAAGAAAAAAATATATAAACCTCCTAATCAACTACCCCACCCAAAGATAACATTTCATTATTTCCTTCCTACTACTATTCTATACATTCCTGTCTACTATAATAAAGATCAAACTAAGAAACATATAAATTACGCGAGCTGCATTGGCTGCCAGTTTGCTTCCGGGTCCAATTCAAGATGTTGGTGATTGCCTTTAAAGTCCTATATGGCATAGGGCCAGGGTACCTGAGGGACCGTCTCGTCCCGATAACGTCGGCCCGCCCCACCCATGCATGCAGAGAGGGCGTGCTTCGGACCCCCTCAACAAGAGAATTCCATCTAGCGGGGTCCAGGAGGCGTGCCTTCTCTGCGATAGCGCCCGCCTTATGGAATATGGACTCTGGGACCTGCCCAGAGTCCCTTGCATGGGAGATGGGTGGGGAATAAATTTGAAAAATAAATAAATAAATAAATAAATAAATAAATAAATAAATATCTTGCCCCTGGAGGTGAGACTGGCCCCCTCACTCCTGGCCTTTCAGAAGGCCCTTAAGACCTGGCTCTGCCGCCTGGCCTGGGACAACAGAGGCGGTAGTGCCTCCTGGGGTTGGCTGGCCCTGTAGCAATATGATCTATGCTACGATTCCCTACCCATCTTGGATTTTATCTATTTATATTGGATGTATTTTTTAGATATTTCTAATTTGTATAGTTTTTAAATTTTCAATTATTGTAACCCGCCCAGAGTCCCTTGCATGGAAGATGGAGGGGGAATAAATTGAAATAATAAATAAAATAAATATAAATAAATTGTCTCCCATTGTATTTAATACAACAATTTTAATAATCTTAATCATATTAAACCCAAAATCAGACATTATTTTTTATTATACCTTAATAATCTTAATCCAAATCGTTAAAGATAAATGAAATCAGCCAAACCCTAAAAGCAATCCAGATAAATATTCTTAAACCCTTATCCCACTTCAAAATAAACCAGAGCATTTAAATATCCCCACAATGTGCAGAGAGCCTTTTTTTTAAAAAAAAGTCAAACAGCCCAACTGCCCCCCTCAAAATCTCCAACTTCTCTTCAGGAGACCTCCCATACATAATAACCCCTTCTTTTCCATGGTGTTCCATCAGAAGATCAATTTCACTTATGGCTTGCAACTCGATCTCTCCCTTTAATTTCTCCAACTTGACTATCCGATCTTCATCCAGCATTTCAACAGAAATCCCAATCTCACTCTTAGAGGAGACACTTCTGTCACTGTTAAATTCCTCAGTTTCATCCACGACGTCCCCAACCTGATGACACATTTTAGACCTCATATTTTCCACAATGTCCTGAATGGCTTGCATAAAAACTTGGTAGGAATCAGAAAGAATCTATTTAAAATCTCAGTGGAAGTTAAAAAGCGAAAGTGAGATATGCGGACAGTTCCCCAGGGAAAGTAGAAGCAGAAAACTGAAAGTTCAAAACAGCCAATTCAACGTGTAGGAAAATGCTAATATCTTCAAATTTAGTACAAAAATAATAACAGGGAGACAATTATTTACTCTGAATCTTCCTTAATATTTGGATGGAAAACAAAGTCCAAAACTTAAAAAGAATTTTTTAAAAAATTGATCCCAAAAATAACGATAAGCACCAAGAGAACCCACTTCTCCTTGCTGTAGAAAGCCTCTCTTAGGGTACACGTACTTAAAAAATATATAAATTTGGTGATTTAGAAATGGGGTGGTCTTAGTGTCCCTTTAAGGCTACAGCACGGCTTGGAAATGGTGATGTCCCAGCCTCCCGGCTAGCTCTTACCAGTCGAGCATGAACACTGTTTGTGATCTCCTGGCTGCAAGCAGCCATCCGGAGGACAGATGGGGTGATTCCAGGTGTTTTCTTTTTTCCGGAAAAACACTCCTGGGCTTCAGGAAAAACCTGCCTGAGCCCAAAAAAACTGCCATGTTGTCAGTTCTGCCCTCTGAGTCTGCGGGTACAGCTGTTCAGTCTGCCATGTCCCCACCGGAAGTCAAGCAGGATCATTGTTGATGTCCACTTCCAACAAAATACAAGTTCTGGATGATGCTTTCCAAAAGCAAACTCGGCATGAAGCAACAATGAAATCCTGTTTTTTCCTATTTAAGCTTTTAACAGATTTTTAGCAAGCTAAGCACAAAGTAAAAAAGCAGCTATAGAGTAAAAAACATTATAGAAAGATTTTTAGTTATGCTTTATTCTCTTCCTTTGTTTCCCAACCACTAATTAAATATTTGTACTTTACTTTGAAAATGGAGGGTTATTGCTAATATCTAATTAAGTCATTTCATCTACTATTTTTATTGGTCTCATAATTCTTTTCCTAGAAATCACATTCCAAATATCTAGGTTTGCCTTACAGGTAGTCCTTGTTTAGCGACTGCCTCATTTAGCAAGTGTTCGCAGTTATGACAGTGATGAAAAAGGAACTTTACAACCAATCCTCGCATTTACAACCTTCACAGGTCTGTAAACCAAGGAAAGCTGAAGTAAGATCATAAGCACAGTCAGTTTCACTTAGCGACAGATTTGCTTAATGACTGAGTTGCCAGTCCCAATTGTGGTTGCTAAATGAATACTACCTGTACTGTGTAATGTGTCATATACAAGGAGCCATTCCTGCTTAAATTTGGTTAGACTACTAAAGGTAAAGTTCCCCCCCCCCCCCACATTTGTTCAGTCATGTCCGACTCTAGGGGCCAATGCTCATCTCCGTTTGTTAGCCGAAGAGCCAGCGTTGTCCGAAAACGCTTCCACGGTCATGTGGCCAGCATGACGTACGCGGAACGCTGTTACCTACCCAGAGAAGTGGTACCTATTCATCTATTTGCATTTGCATGCTTTTGAATTGCTAGGTTGGCAAGAGCTGGGGCTAGTGCGGGAGCTCACTCCGTCACGCGGGGCTAGGGATTCGAACCTCCAAACTTGCAATCTTCCGATCGACAAGCCTGGCATCTTACCCGCTGAGCCACCACGTCCCTTTAGACTACTAATATGAATATATACTGTCAGTTTTGCCTTGCTGCATAGTCTCCAATTTTGGTTTCCTGGTCTTGTATCACTGGCAGAGTTTCTCTTTTCCAAGTATGGTATAAAGAAACCAAAGAAGAAAATAATATAAAAGGATATATTGTAAGACAAATTCTGTTAAAATTATGGAATCTTCTAAAAACAATCTCACTAGCCATCTCACCATTAGCATCACCATCAAATGCCTTTCATTTTTGGGATAATTACAACAAGCAAGATTTAATCACGTATTTCAAAATGGTTCATCCAGACCCAGATAACAGACAAAAGACACAGCAAGAATGGCTCAACAAAGGTACGAATTTACTATGCTGTGTCAGAGACTCTCATAGACAGAGAGGTGGGGAATATGGGACTCTCCAAAGATAAAGGTAATGCTGAAATTTATTCTCCTCAGTCTCTTGAGTATTCAGGGACAGGGGCTGAAAAGTAAAACAGACTCTTGGAGCCTCAGCAGTTTAAACCAAGAACTCAAAGTAACGTTCAAAATAAAGTATCTAACTAAGGAAGTAAATGGATACAGCAGCAGTTTGAGGCTTATTCTCCTGCTCTCACACCATCAGCCTCAATAAGCCTTCCAGCCTCAGCTGTGGGCATATAAGCAACTCCTTAGTGGAGTAGACTCTGGCCCCTTCCTCCCTCTGAACTGAAGAAGGCTTTCCAGCATGAGGAATCAGCTCTCTTCTCAACCTCAGCCGAGTCCTGGCCAGGCAGCCTAAAAGGTGGGAGGATTTCTTTATGCAGGGCTGATAAGGGTAATCCAGCAGGGTTTTTATCTGCAGGCTCTCTTTGTATCCTGCAGCATCTCCCTCAACCTTCTTCTCCAACCTCCACACCTGCCCTTTCTTCAGAGTAGGCTTTATGCTCAGCGGGCATTGAGTCTGCTGTGGCTTACTCACAAGGAGGCTGGTGTTTCCCCTTTACCACAGAGGTACAGTACTTACAAATTGCTGGGAGAATAAAAAGTGATCTCAAGAAAAAGGGAGGAATCTTGAAAATGACGACACAATTTGAAATGCATATACAAAACAAAGGCACACATATATAAATTATTATTGAAATATGATATGAAGATGGAACAAATCAATGACTGTAGGATAAAGTGAATTCAAAACTTCAAAGAGGTAATCACAGTACAACAATGGGAACAGTTATGGGGAAAAAATCAATAAAATTTACTCCAAGCTACAATTTAAGGGGAAATTGATATAAAATGTTTTACAGATGGTATATGACTTCATCAACAATTACCAAGATAGGCAAATCAAATAATAATAAATATTGGAAATGCCACGACAAAGAAGGAACACTTTATCACATGTTGTGGTCATGTAAAAAAAACTCAAATGTTCTGGATAGAAATACAATATAGTCAGAAAGTTCTAAAAACAAAATTTGAATTGAAGCCACAAATATTTTATTAGTTATAATTCCAGAAAATATAAATGAAAAATATCACAATTTACTAAGATATGTGTTGATAGCTGCAGGAGCAAATTTGGCAAAAGCACTATTTATCCCAACATCTGTTGAGAGACAAAGGGCCAGACATGGACCTTTCCTAACTTGTGTTACTGTAACTGTTATTATTCTTATTGTTTTGTACTGCAGTTTTTGTTATTCTTCTGTTTTAATCCTGTTTACAGGCAATAGCTATGGAAGCTGCCCAGAGTCAGCAGTGATTGGAGTGGCAAATAAACCTAGATAGATAGATGATAGATAGAGCTTTATCTGGGTATACATTGAAAGAAGTCAAATCTCCAGGGCCATATGGGTTGCATCCCGAGGTACTGACTGAACTTGCTAATGCACTGATTGAATATTTATCCATTAGCTTTGAGAAAACCTGCAGAAATGAGGAAGTACCAGATAATTGAATAAGGATCAATGTTATTTCTGTCTTCAGAAGGGAAAACAACTATAAGGAATTACAGACCAGTCCCATTGACATCAAGCACTGGGAAGATTCTAGAGTAGATCATAAAATGATTCATCTGTAAGCATCATGCTTAGAATAATCCAATATAGCAATTATGAGAAAACAAAATGGATTTGTCAAGAAGTCTGATTAAACTGATTTTTTGATTGGGTAATTTAGTTTGTCAGAATGCTGTGGACATAATTTATCTTGATTTCAGCAAAGCATCTTTGCTTACCAAATTTACAAATGATAAAAAACTGGGTTGGATAGCTAATACTCTAGGAAAAAAAACAAGATTCAAAACATTAGAGAAGAAGGCTGAAAATAACAGAACAAAATTTAGTAGAAGCAAATAAACCAAGAAAGGAAAATAAACCCAATTCATGGGTAAAGAATAGGGGATATCTGGATGTGTATGTGTAAATGCATTTGAAGTTTGTGAAATGTATCCTGGAATTATAAAAGTAATTGCTATAGTTTTTAGGAGTTAATAGCTGTTAACTCTTTTGGTCATGTGGGACTCTTTGTCCTTTCAAGTTGTTCCCTTCCTTTATGTCTTTCAACACTCTTGTCTTCATAATCCTCTCCCCAGAGTGATGGTTGATGAGAATTCCTTCCGTTAGCTGTTCTTCTCACTAAATATATCTCTATTTTAATGCATTGTGTCCTGTCCTCTCCTTTGTTTCCCACCCACTATGCCAACTTGTTTACATGTAGTTGATCAAATGCTGAATATGAGTCAGTTATGTGATTCAGTTGGTAGGAATGCTTAGTGTTGAGAGAAAACAACTGAAGGGCACTTCTCAAGTCAAATAGAACAAGGTTTAAGATGGATATTGATTCAAAGTTAGGGAAAACTTTAATTCAATTACCAAGAGAAGTTGGGAACTATTTTTCATTGAATCCATTCAAGTGGAAGGTGGAAATCATCTGTCAGGGATGTTCTACTCTGAATCTCTGCAATGAACATGGGCCAAAAAAGGACTTAATGGCCCCTTTCTTCTCTAAGATTCTATGGCTTTTGTGAACTTTGACAATGCTGTGATTCCATGTGTGACTTTCCTCTGCCTCCATGATGTTCCTGTCTAAGTCAGAAATTCTGTTCCTGTATATCAGAGCTTTCCAAACTTTTCATGTTGGTGACACACTTTTTAGACATGCATCATTTCACGACACACTCTTACAGCAGGGCATCATTTCACGACACACTCTTACAGCAGGGCACAAGGCAGGCACTAGGACCTGCGTTGAATCCTGGCAGGGCAGGTTTGGAGGCAGCAAGGCACAAGGCAGGCACTAGGACCTGCGTGGAATCCTGGCAGGGCTCGGAGGCAGCAGCAGCCATGACACACCCAGACACTGCAGCCGACACACTAACGTGTCCCGACACACAGTTTGGAAAGCTCTGCTGTATATGCTTATCTCCAGTCATATATTTGATAGGAATTAAATTTAAAATGGCTTCTGGCAATTTTGGCCAGGGTGGGGGCGGGGGAGCGGCACAGACCTATGATGATACAATGGACCTTTTATTAGAGATTGCCTGATAATTAAACAAGGTTTTCATATTGTCTGGAAAAAACCCTCAATAAATAGAAATACAGCCTGTGATACATTTTGTTTGAGTTAAATTTTAAATGACAGTGGGTAGTCACAAAAGGCTCTACATTAAACAATAAGAGAGAAGAAATCAGATTCCAAAGAGATCTTGGAGTGGGGTTAAAATAAATAAAATGAGTAGAAGGAAATAGAACTGGAATATCTGTAAAGAAACTCAGACAGATGCCAAGCAACCTTGTGAAGTAGAGGATGCTTGCAAATATCTGATAAGATACCTTTCATTTACCTCTTCTAATTGTATATGCTAAAAGGTGCAGAGCAGATTAACAAAGACATTTGTGTCTGAACATTTTTAAAAACCTTGAAAATAAAATGTACATAATTATGTGCACATAGTTTTATAAAGTGGGAGACAAAAAATTTATTTATAGATAAAAAGTATGAAGAGTAAAGGTTTCTGCTTCTGTTCATTCCAGGAAATAAAGAAAGAAACATACAGTGTATAGGATCTTGCCTGGATCAAATTTATATCAATCTAGTAGAATACAAACTATCAAACAATTTCAAAACAAATTCAGGCAAAATAGATATAAAAATTATAAGATAGGCAGCAAGTTGCTTTCTATGACATATGTACAAATATAAGACTGCTTACACACCAGTGACCTAGTAGTTAGGGTATTAAACTAGGGCATCAAATTTTTCAACAGTATTTTGAACTTCACACCTGAATTTTTAGCCAGCACTGCCTAAGATCATTCAGTTATCCGACAGTGGTCACTACTTATTATCTTAACCTATTTCTCAGGATTGTTAGGAAGGTTTTTTTTAAAAAAAGATGGAGATAATTGCTCCAAATTACTTGAATAAATTATTTTTGTATGTTGTAAGTTGTCTATGAGTATATTATATATGATTCTCTCTGGATAGTTACACTAAGACAGCAAATCTTATCTTGTAGAACCAAGAATTTCAAAAGGCTTCAGAGTGCTACTATCCAGAATGCAGATGAAATATTTACATAATTGGTTGCTCCTCCATCCATACTGAGAACCAGCGAGGAGTCTAACCTAGCATTTTCCTTGAAATGCTATGGACAAGGAAGGAATGCTATGGACAGTCAAGTGAATCCTTATTTCAGTTGGAAATGATGTAGCTCTGATGCTGATGTCTTATCTCACAAGTTAGCAGGTGGCATTTTTGGTGAAGCTTCTTCTATGTTAATTGCTCCCAATTTCAGAGCAGTATCAATGGAACCAGTGCTCCTCAGTGAAACATCATCTTTGCTTATGTTCCTTGTCCTGTTTTTTACCCCAGTCCAGGAGATGATTGGTAGGTAGGTAGGTAGGTAGGTAGGTAGGTAGGTAGGTAGGTAGATAGATAGATAGATAGATAGATAGATAGATAGATAGATAAGATAAAGGGATATACAGGAGTTCACAGATGTGGAAGATTGAATAGATTTTCCCCACAAAAAAATAGGGACTAAACACATTGAGTTTAAGATATACAACTGATATTAAAATCTATATGCAAATTAAATGTTCAGCACCTACAAAATACATTAACTAGAATAGTGTCTGGAACTTCACATTATGATCAAATTACATTGTTTACATTGTTCTTATTAATTTAAAGCTTTTCATGGCTTGGAACCATATATCCTTCTTCTTCCTCTACTGGTGTTATAAGATGATCCTCGGAGACCTTGTTTCAGATTCTCCCAATGCTGAGATGCAACAGGTGTGGTTGCTCGTCAGTTTAATATTTAGTACTGCTTCTTAAATATTAGATTGATTTGTAAAGCAAGAGGCAGCAAACAAATTCCTAAATAAATCAATTACACATAATAACCATACTATTAACTTTGCATCAATTCATAGTATAATAATGCATATAGAAATGAGATTGTGCACATAGAATTTAATGCTAGTGGGGAAAATTATTTACAGAAAATAAGGATATCAAGAAAGATCCATATAAAATGTATATATTTGGAAAAATATTCATGAAAAGGTAATTGTTTTTTTGTTTGAACTTCGCTTGTGACCAACCAGGCCCCATAGAAGTGGCTCTCTCAATCTTATCACCATCACTGGAGACATTTCTCCAAAACTCTCTTGTCATCAGAAGTGAGGCAGAAGATAGAAAGTGACATGGTCCCCCTTTCTGGAGGACCAGGCCCTGGTGAGAGTAACACCCTTAGCATCTCAAGGATTGACTAATGCAATCTGCTCTTCAAGACTTTCCCAGAAGCTTCAAATGGTGAAAACATACAGATTAAAAAAAACATTTTTTGAAGTTATTAGGTCCTTAATATTAAAGACAATAAGGTAAGAAATGGTAAAAGGTTAGAAATCATGAGAATCACTAGTATATAATGGCAATTCAGAAAAGAGTTGAATGTGGAACACTTTTTGCTTTGATAAGTTCATTAAAAACATACAGTGTAATGTTTTCTTGGTTCCCGTTTAATCCATAACAATGGCATTAAATCTCCTAATAAATTCTAACTCCGGTGTTATATGATGAATTTGATCTTTGTAATTTCTTTCTTTACAGTAAAGAGATTTAAATTTATTTAAGGTCAGGGCCAGAGTGTTCTTGCTTTTGAAATTTTGATCAAAGGAAAAGAGAATTTCAGTGATGGTCTTGCACATTTAGACACAAAATGGCACCTCTCTCTCTCTCTCTCTCTCTCTCTCTCTCTCTCTCTCTGTGTGTGTGTGTGTGTGTGTGAGAGAGAGAGAGAGAGAGAGAGAGAGAGAGAGAGAGAGGGAGAGACTGCACAGTCCCTTATCATATAATCCTATTTCCAGTGGGTTTTCAGCTTTCTGACATCATGCAAAGGCCCTTGGTCTCAATGGGTCTTTTCATATTGAGGAGCATGGGCAAGCAGGAATGCTGGAAAGTGTTGGAAAGACATGTAAAAAAATTCAACAATACTAGCAGTGCCTCAACCATTCTTCAGTATACAAGAAAAAAAGCAAGCTCAAAAATACCAACAAGAGAAATCTGAAGGGAATTCTTAAGTGCAATGAATGTAGCTTGAATCATGTCAACTGGATTTCTATTTTCTCAGTGGAAACGTTTCGCTCCTTATCCAAGAAGCAGTCCAGAAATCCAGTTGACATGATTCAAGCTACAGACATTTCCACCTGGATGACTGAGAACCTTCATCGACATAAGTGCAATGAAGGTTAAAAAACAAAAATAGAGAATCTGAAGCTTTTACAGAGAAAACGTTTGAGAAATTCAAAGGCAGTGTTGGATTCAGCATGAATGAAATGTTCTCAATTCAATTGCCTGTTGCCATTTCTGATGTCAGCAGATTCAGCCCATTTATTCTTTACCTAAAGCAGGGTTTCTCAACCTCAGCAACTTTAAGGTGTGTGGACTTCAATTCCCAAGCATGCTGGCTTGGGAATTCTGGGAGTTGAAGTCCACACATCTTAAAGTTGCTGAGGTTGAGAAACACTGACCTAGAGATTCACCAATATAAACCCCAGTGGCATTGGTGACAGATGATGTCATATACATATTGAAATATGAACAAGGATATGATTATTCATGTTTGGTTACTGTTACTGGGTCCTCAAATGGTAATGCCAATGTAGAGATGGAGCAGATTTTTTTTTCTTCTGCAAGAGGAAAAATCATGATTTTTTTCTGTAACCTAGGGTAAAGCAAGTAATTGACAGTCTGTTTAGCTTGTGGAGCATAATTTTTGCAGATCTGTGCTAAATCAGAGAACCAGGTTGAGGTAGTGCTTAAGACACCAAGAGACCCCGAGTTCTAGTCATGCTTTAGGCACAAAGCCAGCTGGGTGACCTTGGGCCAGTCACTGTCTCTCAGCCCTAGGAAGGAGGCAATGGCAAACCACTTCCGAAATCTTGCCAGGAAAACTGCAGGGACCTGTCCGGGCAGTCGCCAGGAGTCAAAACTGACTCAAAGGGACACACACTATCAAAAGTGCTAAATCTAGAAATATCTAATGAACTTAAGTATAGATGCTAAGATTTCCAATAGCAACAAGTAGTCCTGCAGCCATTTCTACTATGGAAGCACATTTGTGTTCAGATTGATTGAGTACATGCAGAACAGAACTCCTATTTGGAGTTGTCAATAGTAGGAACCTCAAAAGATTTAACTCCTGCCACTTGCAGTTAAGTTCTTGAAATCCTTCTTGTGTTCTAAACATTGTTTTTTACTATTAATATGGAGCTCCTTACACATCTCTGGATTACTAGGTGCTCTGATGATTACTAGTTTTTTGTTTACTTATCTTGGGATGGCTTGGAAAATATTAGTTTGTGTAAAGACATGAAAATCTAGCTGGAGATCTTGGCTCAATAATCATTGCCTTATAATCATATGACTGTATAGACATCAAGGCTCAAGTCCATTTCCATTTTCTTCCATGTCTAAAAAATCAAATTAATGATCTCATTTATTAATAAAAGAGAGAGTATTGCAAAAGGATTAGATATTTTAGGATTTATCAAAAGCCAATACAAAAGCCAATACATATGCAAGATTGCTTATCCATTCAGATATCTTTTTTGAATACTATGAACAAGATTGTTTATCTAACATACTGTGGATAAAAAACCAGTTAATATCTGCTGCATAGCAAAAGTGAAATTCTGTGTTCAAATAAGCAATTAAATAGCCAGCAATCATTGGATTGCCAATGTGGATCTTATTTTCTACAGCTTGAACAAGTTTCTACATATCAAACACTAATGAGAGTTGCAGTGTCCAAGGGATAAAAAATTTGTGTGATTAAAACTTTCTCCTGATAAAATATTAAATATTTTGAAGGCAAAGTGGGATTACTCTGATCCTGATGCATCTGCACTTTTTTCTTCCAACAGCCAGTAATATTTATGATCTTAATAGCCTGATGCCCAGATTTTTTCTGTGCCAGCAGAGGAATGCTTAAAATGGAGCGTATCTATCACAGTGCATCATTTACAAGCTCTGACATTACACCAGTGTTGCAAAGGCATTATGGCAGCATTTCAAACCCTTATGCTGCAGCAAATATCGAACTACAGTATCAAACTGCTATTGGCTTTAGTTATAGGTTTATCTGCTGCTGAATGTTGAGTAAACTTAGCTCTCTAGACAGATGCAGTAAATACCTAGTTCAACCATGCATGCTGATTTTAGTATGGAGGCATTTTTTAAAGCAAGCAAATTAAAACAAAATATGCAAGCATTAGGAGATGATTAAGAAATAGTAATTGTTACAGCAGTTTTTAAGTTTGCAGATAAGGCACCTGAAGTGTTTGGGGAGGTAAGGACTGCAGAGGGCCATATGATAAGTTCACCTGACCAACCAAAATCCAGGAGAAAGGAAGGAACAGAAAAAGAAATACAATATTTATTTGATTTCATGTCTCTATTTTTTAATTAGTGAATACAGTGTTAATTCCTCAAAGTAAGAAAACAGTATTTGCTTTTCTATGTCATGTATTAATACCTGTTCACACTTCATGGCCACAGCCCATTTCCCCAGTACCACTAAAGCCTTACTTTCTAATCCATATTTATACTGCAATAACAAACACTGCAAAGAGAGGATCTTTAATATCCCCAATACTAAGGATATTGGCACTGCATATATGGAGTCCTTGGTGCTCCCTGAGCCTTGTTGTTTTCTTGCAGACATTTCATTGCCAGGCTAGGCAACATCTTCAGTGCTAAAAGGGAGTGGAACTTGCTCTCTGTTTATATACCCTGGCTTGTCCTGCCTGTGTTGGTGGGGGTGTTGTACTCTCCTTAGTAGTACCTTGATTAGGTTGTTGTGTGCTGCTTGGTTGATTGACTGAGTTAATAGTTCCTTGATTAGGGTCTATTGTGTTGTTTGATTGCTCCTCTGCTGCTAATCTTGCTGTTAATCTTTGCATATCTTGTTGTTGATTGCTGGCCAAGAGGTGTTCTGGTTTTCTGGCTTTTCTATTGTCTCTTATGAATGGTATGTAAACGTTGTTTACCTCTATGTGTCTGTTGATGGCTGCTTTGTCTGAGTGCCAAGCTTCCAGGAATTCTCTAGCATTTTTGGATTTGGCTTGGTTTAATATGCTCACAGTTTCCCAGTTGAAAGTATGGTTAAGTCTGTCCATGTGTTGTGAGATTAAGGAGTTTTCATCATGTCTTCTGACTGCTAGTTGGTGTTCATGGATGCGTTCTGCTAGTCTTCTGCCAGTCTGTCCTACATAGTGGCTGTTACAGTCCTTACACTGTATGTTGTAGATAACCCCTGTTTTTTCTTCTTGGGCTACTGGGTCTTTTGGTTTACTTACGATGTTCTGAAGGGTTTTGGTACAACAACCCAATCAAGGTACTACTAATGAGAGTACTACACCCCCACCAACACAGGCAGGACAAGCCAGGGTATATAAACAGAGAGCAAGTTCCACTCCCTTTTAGCACTGAAGATGTTGCCTAGCCTGGCAATGAAACGTCTGCAAGAAAACAACAAGGCTCAGAGAGCACCAAGGACTCCACAGTTCAACCCTGAGCTACAAATATTCTCTTCAATTGGTACTGCATAGGTTCCATCTGAACATCTAGTTGTTCCACAGATACTGCTTTTTATCCTCTTCCTCCTAAAAAGGAACGTTTTTTTCTTTAATCAAGTAGTATTTTGACTTTAATTATGAAAATAACCTAATCAGTTATCATTACTTAATTCCAATTACTAGTGGAGAAAGTCACATGTTTACAAGCCATGTTACATTATCACTATGATGCTACAGAGTTATGAATCCGTCTTAGCTTTAAAATTCAGCTATCAAAGTCAGTCACTCTATAAATCAGTAACATAAAGTCAGTATCACTGCTGTTGTTTATTGGAAACCTTTCACTGATTAACAATTTACACCATTGTTGTGCTGCAAGCCCCACCCCATCCAGTGAGATTGTATAGTCTGTTGGATGCATGGCATCTTCCATAGGTTCCTCCATCACTGCAGAAAACAGTCTACTCTGCTGCTGCACAAGGTATTATCTAAAGATGAGGAAAGAGGTCCTGGAAGGAGACTATCATGTTCAGTCAAAGGATAAAACACTGTCTGGCCAAGTTCTAAATCATTTTGTTTGAAACAACATTTGAAATACCTAACAAGGAGACCCACATATATTTCCTATATGCTTGAATTAAACCTTTGAAGGCACCAACAAAGTAGCATTTTATACCTGCAAGTAATCGTCTAATCCACTATTGCAATTTTTAGAAGCAATCTATAAAGGAATGTTTACTATAATACAGTAGGCACAGTCATTATAATATAAATAGAAAACAATGCCATAGAAAAAAGCATGTTGAGCACCATTGGTGTATTTCTCCTGTTCTAAAGACTACGTGAACCGTCACTTACAAAAAACCTCAGTGAAATTTCACAATATTTTTTCGTTTTGATCTTTCCAGGAGGGACATTGTTACTTATTAGGTAAAGGATTATTCTTTGGTATAGAGGGCTCCCTTCTTGGTTGCAATGGACTTGGCTGATCCTCTAGGTGGGAGCTAAGATTTTCAGATGTTAAGAGTGAGGAATTAAAGACAATCTCACTCAAGTCAGACTTGATAGATATCAAATGAGGATCTTCAGAGCTTAAAGGCCGCTCAGCTAAAACTTGTGTGTTCTCTCGTGTCATTCCCACATCAGATGGTGATTTCCTTTTCATTCGTGTATATGATTTGTCAAGATTTTCCATGCCTTGATCAGTTTTTTGAAAACGTCCAAAGAACCAGATGAAGAATCCAAACAAAGCAAATGCTAAGAAAGATGGAATGAAGGCCAAGCATTTAACATCTAGGCTGGCACCAACATATCGGCTATGCAGAAACATGTCATCTTCAGTATAGGTCCTGTTGGTCAAAGGGTTAGTGTTGTTTGACCGCCACTCCCAAGAAAGTTTGGTTCTGTTGAGGTCCTTTAAGCTTTCTAAATCTTCCACAGTATAAATTTTTTGTCCAGGACCAATATATTGACCGTATTCATGTGGCTTGTAAAATATTTGATTCTTCCACATATTCATATCCAAGATTAAAACAAGAAATATAATCCCATAATTAAACCATTTGCCTGCAGCAGAATGAAAAGAAAAGGATAATAATTAGAAAATTCCTGTTTACAACTACAGCAAATAGTACACGCAATGTCAGTAGAAAAAATAAGATGGGAGACTTTTCAATTAATTTCACAATGAAGTTTTAATTAAATTCTTCGTAACAGTAGATTTGTAACTGAGTAAGTTTTACAATTTAGCTTTGTAGTTAATTATTTGGAAATGTGAGCCTAGAAGTAAAATGCTAAAATTCTTATAGTAAGGTCTAGGTGGCCTGTGGATTAAGCCATTCTGTGCTGCAGTGTAGATCACTACACAGGAAAATCAGCCTTTTTATACTTTAAAATAGGTCCTGAAAAATAAAAGCCATATATGACAGATCATTTTTACAGGTTATTTCTGTGTTGTTACTAGTCATCAATATACAGTATATTGTGGTAAAAGTGGAATTCAGGAACTCAGATCAAGAAAGACTGTAGACTTGCATGTTCAAGCAGTAGATCAGACAATTATGCTATACTACTATTGCTCTTGAATTTTAACTTGAATAGATATGGATTTAACTCTGAAGTTAATCTTATTTCCCCATGCTTTTCCCCCTCATCTTAACTTGTTTTCTTTTTCATATCACTATTCTAGATACTGCTCTCTGTCCCTGTCAACCCCATGTTCTCCAATTTGATTTTCACAGCTCTAAGCATGAGTTTATGATTTTCTTTGGTCAGTGCTAAGTTGGGGTCACTCAGTTTTATAGATCAGAGATGGGCTACATATAATCTTCTAGATGTTGTTTAATTCTCTCTCATCAGCTTGACTCAGCATGACCAATGGTGAAGAATGATTGGAAGTGCCACCAAATAACCTTTGGAGGGCCACATGTTCTCTTCAGGGTCCTTATCTTTGAATAAGGTGGGAATGATTTCACAGGTGTTAAGCAGTGACTTAAAGGATGTTAAACTGTTCACAGAACCAAGCAGATATATAGACAGATTTATCTTAATTTTTTTCATGAGTATGTCTCTTCTCTAAACTGTTGCAGACTTATTTTACAGGAACTCAAAAACCCCTACTTAAATAGCTTAACCACATAAAACTGTTTCTTACTAGAACAACATTTGCATAGGAAACCAAAGATAAAGTTTTTCAACTCCTTTTTCTAAGAAAAATTGCTTCTCAGACGTGCCAACTACACATTTTGTTTTCTTTTTAATTTTTTTATTACCTTATTGCTAAAAGCTGTTAGGCTGCCATACAAAAATGTAACACAATAAAATGAACTGGTTAAATAACAATTAAAAGCAGCAGCAGAGACCAAACTACTAACAGTAGCAGCAGCAATACAAAAGTTAAAGGACAGAGAATGAAAAGATTTTGCCCTGACACCAAAAAGATAACAGAAGTCATGCCAAGGGACATCTCTGAAGAACTGCATTACTGCATTCACCGTGTGCCGCAATTTTTACTAAGTAGGGTAAAAATTTAAGAATGTATAACTGGATTGATAATGAGGTTATGGTGATTTTGTTTTCTTTTAATGATTTGAATTAAGATATATTGGGATTGTTCTAAGACCTGTTTAATTTGTAAGATTTATTAGAGATTTATAAGATATAATAATAATTGTTTGATTTTTAGGTTTAACAGAGTTAAGATTATTGTAGTATTATTGATTATAAAAGCAGACAATTTTTATTTATTTATTATTACATTTATATCCCGCCCATCTCCCCCACAAGGAGGGACCCTGGGCAGTTTATATGTATTCATAATTTGATTTTTATTATAGTGGGCAGAAATATAGAGAAATAGTTATAGGAAGGAAATAACTAAATGGATGTTGTCTTGTGGGGGAGGGAAGTTGATATATATATATATATATATATACATATATATATATATATACACACACACACACACACACACACACATACACACACACATACATACATACACATACATACATACACACACATACATACGCACGCACGCACGCACGCACACATACATACATACACACACACACACAAACACACACATACATTTTCTTTATATAAGGGGAAGGAGCAATTGCATTTTTGTTGTTCAGTCGTTTAGTCGTGTCCGACTCTTCGTGACCTCATGGACCGTAGCACGCCAGGCCTTCCTGTCCTCCACTGTCTCTCGGAGTTTACTCAAATTCATGTTCATTACATTGGTGATGCTATCTAACCATCTCATCCTCTGCTGTCCCCTTCTCCTTTTGCCTTCAGTCTTTCCCAGCATCAGGGTCTTTTCCAGTGAGTCCTCTCTTCGCATTAGGTGGCCAAAGTATTTGAGCTTCAGCTTCAGCATCTGTCCTTCCAATGAGCAGTCAGGGTTGATTTCCTTTAGGATTGACTGGTTTGACCTCCTTGCAGTCCAAGGGACTCTCAAGAGTCTTCTCCAGCACCACAGTTCGAAAGCATCAATTCTTCGGCGCTCAGCCTTCCTTATGGTCCAACTCTCACAGCCATACATTACTACTGGAAAAACCATAGCTTTAACTATACGGACCTTTGTCGGCAAGGTGATGTCTCTGCTTTTTAATATGCTGTCTAGGTTTGCCATAGCTTTCCTCCCAAGGAGCAAGCGTCTTTTAATTTCATGGCTGCAGTCACCGTCTGCGGTGATCTTGGAGCCCAAGAAAATAAAATCTGTCACTGCTTCCATTTCTTCCCCTTCTATTTGCCAGGAAGTGATGGGACAAGATGCCATGATCTGGGTTTTTTTAATGTTGAGTTTCAAGCCAGCTCCTGCACTCTCCTCTTTCACCCTCATCAAGAGGCTCTTTAGTTCCTCTTCACTTTCTGCCATTAGGGTGGTATCGTCTGCATATCTGAGGTTGTTGATATTTCTCCCGGCAATCTTAACTCCGGCTTGTGATTCATCCAGCCCGGCATTTCTCATGATGTACTCTGCATATAAGTTAAATAAGCAGGGTGATAATATACAGCCTTGTCGTACTCCTTTCCCAATTTTGAACCAGTCGGTTGTTCCATGTCCGGTTCTAACTGTTGCTTCTTGACCCACATACAGGTTTCTCAGGAGACAAGTAAGGTGGTCCGGTACTCCCATCTCTTTAAGACTTTGCCACAGTTTGTTGTGATCCAAACAATCAAAGGCTTTAGCGTAGTCAATGAAGCAGAAGTAGATGTTTTTCTGGAACTCTCTTGCTTTTTCCATGATCCAGTGAATGTTGGCAATCTGATCTCTAGTTCCTCTGCCTCTTCGAAACCCAGCTTGCACTTCTGGTAGTTCTCGGTTCACATACTGCTGAAGCCTAGCTTGTAGGATTTTGAGCATAACGTTGCTAGCATGTGAAATGAGCGCAATTGTACGGTAGTTTGAACATTCTTTGGCATTGCCTTTCTTTGGAATTGGAACGTAAACTGACCTTTTCCAATCCTGTGGCCACTGTTGAGTTTTCCAAATTTGTTGGCATATTGAGTGCAGCACTTTAACAGCATCATCTTTTAGGATTTTAAATAGCTCAGCTGGGATACTGTCTTCTCCACTAGCTTTGTTGTTAGTAATGCTTCCTAAGGCCTACTTGACTTCACTCTCTAGGATGTCCGGCTCAAGGTCAGTGACCACACCATCGTATTTATCAGGGATATTAAGATCTTTCTTGTATAGTTCTTCTGTGTATTCTTGCCACCTCTTCTTAATCTCTTCTGCTTCTGTTAGGTTCCTGCCTTTTTTTGTCCTTTATCATGCCCATCTTTGCACAAAACGTTCCCTTGATATCTCCGATTTTCTTGAAGAGATCTCTAGTCTTCCCCATTCTATTGTTTTCCTCAATTTCTTTGCATTGTTCATTTAAGAAGGCCTTCTTATCTCTCCTTGCTATTCTCTGGAATTCTGCATTCAGTTGTTTATATCTTTCCCTTTCTCCCTTGCCTTTTGCTTCCCTTCTTTCCTCAGCTATTTGTAAAGCCTCATCAGTCAGCCACTTTGCTTTCTTGCGTTTCTTTTTCTTTGGGATGGTTTTAGTTGCTGCCTCCTGTACAATGTTACGAACCTCCATCCATAGTTCTTCAGGCACTCTGTCTACCAGATCTAATCCTTTAAATCTATTCCTCACCTCCACTGTATATTCATAAGGGATATGATTTAGGTCATACCTGATTGGTCTAGTGGTTTTCTCTACGTTCTTCAATTTAAGCCTAAATTTTGCGATAAGAAGATCATGATCTGAGCCACAGTCAGCTCCAGGTCTTGTTTTTGCTGATTGTATAGAGCTTCTCCATCTTTGGCTGCAAAGTATATAATCAATCTGATTTCGGTATTGACCATCTGGTGATGTCCATGTGTAGAGTCGTCTCTTGTGTTGTTGGAAAAGAGTGTTTGCTATGACCAGCGTGTTCTCTTGACAAAACTCTATTAACCTTTGCCCTGCTTCATTTTGTACTCCGAGGCCGCTTGCCTGTTATTCCGGTTATTTTTTGACTTCCTACTTTAGCATTCCAGTCCCCTATGATGAAAAGGACATCTTTTTTTGGTGTTAGTTCTAGAAGGTGTTGTAGGTCTTCATAGAACCGGTCAACTTCAGCTTCTTCGGCATCAGTGGTTGGGGCATAGACTTGGATCACTGTGATGTTGAATGGTTTGCCTTGGATTCGAACTGAAAGCATTCTGTCGTTTTTGAGGTTGTACCCCAGTACTGCCTTTCCCACTCTTTTATTGACTATGAGAGCTACTCCATTTCTTATAAGGGATTCTTGCCCACAGTAGTATATATAATGGTCTCCTGAATTAAATTCGCCCATTCCTGTCCATTTTAGTTCACTGATTCCCAAGATGTCGATGTTCAATCTTGTCATCTCATGTTTGACCACATCCAGCTTACCTTGATTCATAGATCTTACATTCCAGGTTCCTATGTCTGTAGCTTGAATCATGTCAACTGGATTTCTATTTTCTTAGTGGAAACGTTTCACTCCTTATCCAAGGAGCTTCTTCAGTCTGAGCAAAGTTGGTAAGGGAATCCTAAATATGTTTCTAGGTAGCTGTGTGACCTTACACCTGGGGTCATGGTTATATTGAGATGTTATTTTAAGTCCTTTTATTATCTAAAGGAGGATCGTTAAGATCACCATGCTGCTGTTGAGCTTGTGAAATGGTCTTAATCTTCCTAGGCACAGAAGACAGAGCCGGGAGAAAGATGGGAGAAAGATTGTGCCTGAGGCCCCCACCTCTATTCAAGGAAGGATTTTCCAAGTTGGCATAAATGGATTCCTTGACCCCTCTCTCAAACCACCTATCTTCTCTGTCTAAAATGTGAACATTAATGTCCTCAAATGAGTGTCCTTTTTCCTTTAAATGAAGATAAACTGCTGACTCTGGTCCTGTGGTGTTACTTCTCCTGTATGTCTATGAAGGTTCTCAGTCATCCAGGTGGAATTGTCTGTAGCTCGAATCATGTCAACTGGATTTCTATTTTCTCAGTGGAAACGTTTCGCTCCTTATCCAAAGAGCTTCTTCAGTCTGAGCAAAGTTGGTAAGGGAATCCTAAATATGTTTCTAGGTAGCTGTGTGACCTTACACCTGGGGTCATGGTTATATTGATATGTATTTTAAGTCCTTTTATTATCTAAAGGAGGATCGTTAAGATCACCATGCTGCTGTTGAGCTTGTGAAATGGTCTTAATCTTCCTAGGCACAGAACTCCCGGCTCTGTCTTCTGTGCCTAGGAAGATTAAGACCATTTCACAAGCTCAACATGTCTACTTTCTCAGGCTGTCCTGAAGAATGGTCACTCTCCATTTCTGCTCAGCCACAAATAAAACCAGCTACCTCTGTCTATTGCAGGGTTTTCCAAACTGTGCGTCGTGACACAGTACTGTGTCGCCTGGGGGCCCCAAGTGTGTCACACAACAACCCAGAAGCGCTGATGGTGCACTGCTGCCGTGTGCGGCAGCGCTGGGCCATCAGCGCTTCCAGGTTGTCGTGCGACACACCAGGATGACGACGACGACGACGCCACAACACAAAAACTTGAAAGCGTCACGGCAGCGGCAACCCGGAAGCGCCACCGCCGGTGCTTCCGGGTTTTGGCGCCAGCCGTTGGTGTGTCGCCAACGGCAAAAGTTTGGAAAGCCCTGCTCTATTGTGAGAAATATATGACTTTCTGTCTTTCAGCTCATATGAAACTTTGCATGATATCTGGGATTGAATCTGAACACATGAGGATCTCAGATTACTTTCTACATTGATAAAAAAAAATCCCACCTCAGGGTTTTAAAACAAGAACCTGCCACAACTGTCATGTTCTCTTTTGCAAAGGGACACATTTTTTTTACTTGTGGTTTTCCATACTGTCCATCTAAGACTGTCAGGAAGCAGTTATACCGACAGCAGAATAATGATGAGGAGCTGAGGGAAGCAGGAAAGACATCCCACAATACCAGCAAGGCATTCTCCACTGTCTGTCTTTTCCTTAAGACATTTAGTTAACTTCATTAACTAAATTACAGACTTTAAGATTTTTTTTGTTTTTTTGCACACAAATATGGGGATCTTTCACCCCACAGCCTGAATGAAGCCGATAGAGATTCCCCATCTGCCTCATTTTCTTCTTGACTGGAATATGTTCAGCTGGTTGTCATCTCTCTCAGCCTAGAAATGCAATGGGAAACACTTCTGTCTCTATTTTGTAATGAAGTGTAATGTATTGCAAAAATGATTTATTCCATGGTAAATAGCACAGCATGCAGAATGTCTCAGACAGGTTCAGCATCATGCAAAAGAACCAAATCTAGTGTCTAAAAAGAAGGGATTCAATCTGTACAGCATTAATTTTAAAAAGGATCAAGTAGCATTTAATGGGAAAGACTAAGGGCCAAGTAGTGTAGATGAATCCCGTCAACTTGGGTATCCTTCATATTTGTAGACTTATCTCCTAGATTTTTCATCAGTGGCCATGCCTGCTGGAGAATTGTACACAGGTTAGCAAAGGGTGGAAAAGACAATGTGGGCTGTCAACAAATAAACTGGCCTGGCTTAAGACACCTTCATTTTGTCCATAAAGTAAGGAAGTACAATTTTTGTGGGTATGCAAAGGCTATACTTTGTCTTTGGCTGGTATACCAGGGCTATACATCAGAAAATGGGTAGGAGCAGAACAACATAACTGGCGAGGCTAGATAATTTTAAAATTAAGCTATGTTACATTATTTAAATACAGGTGATCTGATTACTCTCTGTATATTTAATATTCCTCTTTTGACACATTACAATTTGGTAGCAAGTTTTGAAAGAGTTCTGAGGGCTGCATCCAAGCCTTTGGGGGCCACCACTGCAAAAGTATGTGTAAATATTGGTCTCATATGGATGGCTAAAAAAAGTATGACCAAAAACAATATGCATCATGCCTATAGATATACAGCCAGTTTGGTCTAGTGGTGAAGGCAACGGGCTAGAAACCAGGAGTCTGTGAGTTCTAGTCCCGCCTTAGGCATGGAAGCCGGCTGGGTGACCTTGGGCCAGTCACTCTCCCTCAGCCCAACTCACCTCACAGGGTGGTTGTTGTGGGGAAAATAGGAGGAGGAAGGAGTATTAGGTATGTTCGCCGCCTTGAGTTATTTATAAAAATAATAAAGGTGGGATAGAAAAATAAATAAATAGTAATGAAGGAGGGTTATTAAAATAAGTCCAAATAAGGTAAATATCCAAGTGCCTGCCTGACCCAGAAAAACATTTTGTTAATAGGTTACAACCTGAACATGCATGTCTGGATTCAGCACAGTCATTCTAGATGCAAATATGCCTCCCAAGTCCATGCAAGCAAAACCAGAAAGGTAGGGACAGAAGTCAAGACAAAGCAATTCTAGTGGAATATTTATTATAGGTGGACCATCTGTATATTGTCTATACAGGATATATGTCTGCAAACATACCAGCAAAGCAGTCAACAACAGAGTACATTCTGATTGGAGAGGCACATTTGATGTTCCTTGCAGTTGGTATAACTGAGATGAAGAATACAGTTTTGATCATTTATTACTAAAAACAGCCACATTGATAGGTGTCCCTTATCTTGGACCCTTTGCTCCATTGCAGGGTTTAGAAACAGAAGGCCTACTGTAAATGCTGAGCCTGGCCTTCCATGGTGTTTCTTCTTGGAATACCAGACCTAGAATTCGTCCTGAAATATCAGGCCTGGGTTTCCTCTTTTGAGTCCTAGCTGGGCCTAGGAAACCTAATTAACAGAAGTTACATCTTGATCTTCTCTTTGGTGGGTGCTGATGATTGTGTAGGCCAGCCTTTCTGAACCTGGTGTCATCTAGATAAGTTGAGCTTCAATTTTCAGAGTTTCCAGCCATCATAGTTGGCCATGCTGGCTGGGAGGAGTTGTAATCTGATGTTGATCCAGCTGTATGAAAGCTTGTCTGTCGTTGACCTAGTTGCAGGAGATATGGATAAAAGCAAGTTAATTTATATGTTTGGCAATTATTAAATAAATAATTGAGAATTATAATAAAATGAAGGATAGCCATTTCAGCTATTTAAATGTACTGTGTAAGATTTCAGATATGAAGAACAGACTTTGCATGGCTGGTATTAGAGGCACACTTAGTTTTTTTTTATAAGAATGTTATTGAGTTTAAAGCAAAGATAAAAACTACAAAAAAGCAAAAAAAACTACAAAAAAGGAGTAAAAAAGTGAGAAACACAAGAAAAAAAGAAATTTTGAAGATTGCATAGAAAGGTGACTTCTGACTTTCAACAGGAAGAATATACAGCAATTTCCATAATCAATCCCTTACTATACAGTGGGGCAAAAAAGTATTTAGTCAGCCACCAATTGTGCAAGTTCTCCCACTTAAAAAGATGAGAGAGGCCTGTAATTGACATCATAGGTAGACCTCAACTATGAGAGACAAAATGAGAAAACAAATCCAGACAATCACATTGTCTGATTCGGAAAGAATTTATTTGCAAATTATGGTGGAAAATAAGTATTTGGTCACCTACAAACAAGCAAGATTTCTGGCTCTCACAGACCTGTAACTTCTTCTTTAAGAGGCTCCTCTGTCCTCCACTCATTACCTGTAGTAATGGCACCTGTTTGAACTTGTTATCAGTATAAAAGACACCTGTCCACAACCTCAAACAGTCACACTCCAAACTCCACTATGGTGAAGACCAAAGAGCTGTCAAAGGACACCAGAAACAAAATTGTAGACCTACACCAGGCTGGGAAGACTGAATCTGCAATAGGCAAGCAGCTTGGTGTGAAGAAATCAACTGTGGGAGCAATAATTAGAAAATGGAAGACATACAAGACCACTGATAATCTCCCTCGATCTGGGGCTCCACGCAAGATCTCACCCCGTGGGGTCAAAATGATCACACGAACGGTAAGCAGAAATCCCAGAACCACACGGGGGGACCTAGTGAATGACCTGCAGAGAGCTGGGACCAACGTAACAAAGGCTACCATCAGTAACACACTACGCCGCCAGGGACTCAGATCCTGCAGTGCCAGACGTGTCCCCCTGCTTAAGCCAGTACATGTCCGGGCCCGTCTGAAGTTTGCTAGAGAGCATTTGGATGATCCAGAAGAGGATTGGGAGAATGTCATATGGTCAGATGAAACCAAAGTAGAACTGTTTGGTAGAAACACAACTCGTCGTGTTTGGAGGAGAGAGAATGCTGAGTTGCATCCAAAGAACACCATACCTACTGTGAAGCATGGGGGTGACAACATCATGCTTTGGGGCTGTTTCTCTGCAAAGGGACCAGGACGACTGTTCCGTGTACAGGAAAGAATGAATGGGGCCATGTATCGTGAGATTTTGAGTGCAAACCTCCTTCCATCAGCAAGGGCATTGAAGATGAAACGTGGCTGGGTCTTTCAGCATGACAATGATCCCAAACACACCGCCCGGGCAACGAAGGAGTGGCTTCGTAAGAAGCATTTCAAGGTCCTGGAGTGGCCTAGCCAGTCTCCAGATCTCAACCCCATAGAAAACCTTTGGAGGGAGTTGAAAGTCCGTGTTGCCCAGCGACAGCCCCAAAACATCACTGCTCTAGAGGAGATCTGCATGGAGGAATGGGCCAACATACCAGCAACAGTGTGTGCCAACCTTGTGAAGACTTACAGAAAATGTTTGACCTCTGTCATTGCCAACAAAGGATATATAACAAAGTATTGAGATGATTGGTGGCTGACTAAATACTTTTTTGCCCCACTGTATATCAAACCAAGATCACATTATTTCTATAAATCTTTCCATTAACACATATACTAATCACTAATGCAATTGCATTAGCCTTGCCAAGAAAACCCATGGACAGTATCAAAAGGCTAAAAGATATGACGCCGGAAGATGAGCCCCTCAGGTCGAAAGGTGTCCAAAATGCTACTGGGGAAGAGCGGAGGACAATTCCGAGTAGCTCCAGAAAGAGTGAAACGGCTGGGCCAAAGCCGAAAGGACGCTCAGTTGTGGATGTGTCTGGAAGTGGAAGGAAAGTCCGATGCTGTAAAGAACAATATTGCATAGGAACCTGGATGTCTATGAAGGTTCTCAGTCATCCAGGTGGAATTGTCTGTAGCTTGAATCATGTCAACTGGATTTCTATTTTCTCAGTGGAAACGTTTTGCTCCTTATCCAAGGAGCTTCTTCAGTCTGAGCAAAGTTGGTAAGGGAATCCTAAATATGTTTCTAGGTAGCTGTGTGACCTTACACCTGGGGTCATGGTTATATTGAGATGTTATTTTAAGTCCTTTTATTATCTAAAGGAGGATCGTTAAGATCACCATGCTGCTGTTGAGCTTGTGAAATGGTCTTAATCTTCCTAGGCACAGAACTCCCGGCTCTGTCTTCTGTGCCTAGGAAGATTAAGACCATTTCACAAGCTCAACAGCAGCATGGTGATCTTAACGATCCTCCTTTAGATAATAAAAGGACTTAAAATAACATCTCAATATAACCATGACCCCAGGTGTAAGGTCACACAGCTACCTAGAAACATATTTAGGATTCCCTTACCAACTTTGCTCAGACTGAAGAAGCTCCTTGGATAAGGAGCAAAACGTTTCCACTGAGAAAATAGAAATCCAGTTGACATGATTCAAGCTACAGACAATTCCACCTGGATGACTGAGAACCTTCATAGACATCCAGGTTCCTATGCAATATTGTTCTTTACAGCATCGGACTTTCCTTCCACTTCCAGACACATCCACAACTGAGCGTCCTTTCGGCTTTGGCCCAGCCGTTTCACTCTTTCTGGAGCTACTCGGAATTGTCCTCCGCTCTTCCCCAGTAGCATTTTGGACACCTTTCGACCTGAGGGGCTCATCTTCCGGCGTCATATCTTTTAGCCTTTTGATACTGTCCATGGGTTTTCTTGGCAAGGCTAATGCAATTGCATTAGTGATTAGTATATGTGTTAATGGAAAGATTTATAGAAATAATGTGATCTTGGTTTGATATACAGTGGGGCAAAAAAGTATTTAGTCAGCCACCAATCATCTCAATACTTTGTTATATATCCTTTGTTGGCAATGACAGAGGTCAAACATTTTCTGTAAGTCTTCACAAGGTTGGCACACACTGTTGCTGGTATGTTGGCCCATTCCTCCATGCAGATCTCCTCTAGAGCAGTGATGTTTTGGGGCTGTCGCTGGGCAACACGGACTTTCAACTCCCTCCAAAGGTTTTCTATGGGGTTGAGATCTGGAGACTGGCTAGGCCACTCCAGGACCTTGAAATGCTTCTTACGAAGCCACTCCTTCGTTGCCCGGGCGGTGTGTTTGGGATCATTGTCATGCTGAAAGACCCAGCCACGTTTCATCTTCAATGCCCTTGCTGATGGAAGGAGGTTTGCACTCAAAATCTCACGATACATGGCCCCATTCATTCTTTCCTGTACACGGAACAGTCGTCCTGGTCCCTTTGCAGAGAAACAGCCCCAAAGCATGATGTTGTCACCCCCATGCTTCACAGTAGGTATGGTGTTCTTTGGATGCAACTCAGCATTCTCTCTCCTCCAAACACGACGAGTTGTGTTTCTACCAAACAGTTCTACTTTGGTTTCATCTGACCATATGACATTCTCCCAATCCTCTTCTGGATCATCCAAATGCTCTCTAGCAAACTTCAGACGGGCCCGGACATGTACTGGCTTAAGCAGGGGGACACGTCTGGCACTGCAGGATCTGAGTCCCTGGCGGCGTAGTGTGTTACTGATGGTAGCCTTTGTTACGTTGGTCCCAGCTCTCTGCAGGTCATTCACTAGGTCCCCCCGTGTGGTTCTGGGATTTCTGCTTACCGTTCGTGTGATCATTTTGACCCCACGGGGTGAGATCTTGCGTGGAGCCCCAGATCGAGGGAGATTATCAGTGGTCTTGTATGTCTTCCATTTTCTAATTATTGCTCCCACAGTTGATTTCTTCACACCAAGCTGCTTGCCTATTGCAGATTCAGTCTTCCCAGCCTGGTGTAGGTCTACAATTTTGTTTCTGGTGTCCTTTGACAGCTCTTTGGTCTTCACCATAGTGGAGTTTGGAGTGTGACTGTTTGAGGTTGTGGACAGGTGTCTTTTATACTGATAACAAGTTCAAACAGGTGCCATTACTACAGGTAATGAGTGGAGGACAGAGGAGCCTCTTAAAGAAGAAGTTACAGGTCTGTGAGAGCCAGAAATCTTGCTTGTTTGTAGGTGACCAAATACTTATTTTCCACCATAATTTGCAAATAAATTCTTTCCGAATCAGACAATGTGATTGTCTGGATTTGTTTTCTCATTTTGTCTCTCATAGTTGAGGTCTACCTATGATGTCAATTACAGGCCTCTCTCATCTTTTTAAGTGGGAGAACTTGCACAATTGGTGGCTGACTAAATACTTTTTTGCCCCACTGTATAGTAAGGGATTGATTATGGAAATTGCTGTATATTCTTCCTGTTGAAAGTCAGAAGTCACCTTTCTATGCAATCTTCAAAATTTCTTTTTTTCTTGTGTTTCTCACTTTTTTACTCCTTTTTTGTAGTTTTTTTTGCTTTTTTGTAGTTTTTATCTTTGCTTTAAACTCAATAACATTCTTATAAAAAAAAACTAAGTGTGCCTCTAATACCAGCCATGCAAAGTCTGTTCTTCATATCTGAAATCTTACACAGTACATTTAAATAGCTGAAATGGCTATCCTTCATTTTATTATAATTCTCAATTATTTATTTAATAATTGCCAAACATATAAATTAACTTGCTTTTATCCATATCTCCTGCAACTAGGTCAACGACAGACAAGCTTTCATACAGCTGGATCAACATCAGATTACAACTCCTCCCAGCCAGCATGGCCAACTATGATGGCTGGAAACTCTGAAAATTGAAGCTCAACTTATCTAGATGACACCAGGTTCAGAAAGGCTGGCCTACACAATCATCAGCACCCACCAAAGAGAAGATCAAGATGTAACTTCTGTTAATTAGGTTTCCTAGGCCCAGCTAGGACTCAAAAGAGGAAACCCAGGCCTGATATTTCAGGACGAATTCTAGGTCTGGTATTCCAAGAAGAAACACCATGGAAGGCCAGGCTCAGCATTTACAGTAGGCCTTCTGTTTCTAAACCCTGCAATGGAGCAAAGGGTCCAAGATAAGGGACACCTATCAATGTGGCTGTTTTTAGTAATAAATGATCAAAACTGTATTCTTCATCTCAGTTATACCAACTGCAAGGAACATCAAATGTGCCTCTCCAATCAGAATGTACTCTGTTGTTGACTGCTTTGCTGGTATGTTTGCAGACATATATCCTGTATAGACAATATACAGATGGTCCACCTATAATAAATATTCCACTAGAATTGCTTTGTCTTGACTTCTGTCCCTACCTTTCTGGTTTTGCTTGCATGGACTTGGGAGGCATATTTGCATCTAGAATGACTGTGCTGAATCCAGACATGCATGTTCAGGTTGTAACCTATTAACAAAATGTTTTTCTGGGTCAGGCAGGCACTTGGATATTTACCTTATTTGGACTTATTTTAATAACCCTCCTTCATTACTATTTATTTATTTTTCTATCCCACCTTTATTATTTTTATAAATAACTCAAGGCGGCGAACATACCTAATACTCCTTCCTCCTCCTATTTTCCCCACAACAACCACCCTGTGAGGTGAGTTGGGCTGAGGGAGAGTGACTGGCCCAAGGTCACCCAGCCGGCTTCCATGCCTAAGGCGGGACTAGAACTCACAGACTCCTGGTTTCTAGCCCGTTGCCTTCACCACTAGACCAAACTGGCTGTATATCTATAGGCATGATGCATATTGTTTTTGGTCATACTTTTTTTAGCCATCCATATGAGACCAATATTTACACATACTTTTGCAGTGGTGGCCCCCAAAGGCTTGGATGCAGCCCTCAGAACTCTTTCAAAACTTGCTACCAAATTGTAATGTGTCAAAAGAGGAATATTAAATATACAGAGAGTAATCAGATCACCTGTATTTAAATAATGTAACATAGCTTAATTTTAAAATTATCTAGCCTCGCCAGTTATGTTGTTCTGCTCCTACCCATTTTCTGATGTATAGCCCTGGTATACCAGCCAAAGACAAAGTATAGCCTTTGCATACCCACAAAAATTGTACTTCCTTACTTTATGGACAAAATGAAGGTGTCTTAAGCCAGGCCAGTTTATTTGTTGACAGCCCACATTGTCTTTTCCACCCTTTGCTAACCTGTGTACAATTCTCCAGCAGGCATGGCCACTGATGAAAAATCTAGGAGATAAGTCTACAAATATGAAGGATACCCAAGTTGACGGGATTCATCTACACTACTTGGCCCTTAGTCTTTCCCATTAAATGCTACTTGATCCTTTTTAAAATTAATGCTGTACAGATTGAATCCCTTCTTTTTAGACACTAGATTTGGTTCTTTTGCATGATGCTGAACCTGTCTGAGACATTCTGCATGCTGTGCTATTTACCATGGAATAAATCATTTTTGCAATACATTACACTTCATTACAAAATAGAGACAGAAGTGTTTCCCATTGCATTTCTAGGCTGAGAGAGATGACAACCAGCTGAACATATTCCAGTCAAGAAGAAAATGAGGCAGATGGGGAATCTCTATCGGCTTCATTCAGGCTGTGGGGTGAAAGATCCCCATATTTGTGTGCAAAAAAACAAAAAAAATCTTAAAGTCTGTAATTTAGTTAATGAAGTTAACTAAATGTCTTAAGGAAAAGACAGACAGTGGAGAATGCCTTGCTGGTATTGTGGGATGTCTTTCCTGCTTCCCTCAGCTCCTCATCATTATTCTGCTGTCGGTATAACTGCTTCCTGACAGTCTTAGATGGACAGTATGGAAAACCACAAGTAAAAAAAATGTGTCCCTTTGCAAAAGAGAACATGACAGTTGTGGCAGGTTCTTGTTTTAAAACCCTGAGGTGGGATTTTTTTTTATCAATGTAGAAAGTAATCTGAGATCCTCATGTGTTCAGATTCAATCCCAGATATCATGCAAAGTTTCATATGAGCTGAAAGACAGAAAGTCATATATTTCTCACAATAGAGCAGGGCTTTCCAAACTTTTGCCGTTGGCGACACACCAACGGCTGGCGCCAAAACCCGGAAGCACCGGCGGTGGTGCTTCCGGGTTGCCGCTGCCGTGACGCTTTCAAGTTTTTGTGTTGTGGCGTCGTCGTCGTCGTCATCCTGGTGTGTCGCACGACAACCTGGAAGCGCTGATGGCCCAGCGCTGCCGCACACGGCAGCAGTGCACCATCAGCGCTTCTGGGTTGTTGTGTGACACACTTGGGGCCCCCAGGCGACACAGTACTGTGTCACGACGCACAGTTTGGAAAACCCTGCAATAGACAGAGGTAGCTGGTTTTATTTGTGGCTGAGCAGAAATGGAGAGTGACCATTCTTCAGGACAGCCTGAGAAAGTAGACATGCTTGATGTACAGCTCATGTTATTAGCCTACATTAGCCTAGGCAACAGTGATTCTGATAGTGGTGAACATGTTCACCCTTCCTCCAACACTCTGTATAAAATGAAATAATGCTTGTTTACCTCACTATGCATTTGTTTATCATATAGCTACACCTGACTTATTATAAGGCACCATCACAAACTCAGGGCAAGAACAAAAAGCATGTAACTTACTACTTCCTGAACAGAAGAATACTACCTAATGACTGTTAAGTATTTTTCCATTAAATGAATACATATCATGACATAACTTTCCATTCTAATTACAGGGACTTCTGGAGGTCCAGATTACTCATTTCCAGCATGGTTGAGTAAAAACATTTAAAATAACCCAGGCTCACAACTTAATGTACTTTAACAAGGGAACAGTTGGAGAGTGGATAACCAAACTTTCTTTTAAGTCCTACAAATCTCCCTGGATACCATGGAAACTAGGCTATCCTGGGTATTTCTATAAACTGCTGCCTAGGAAAGAAAACACATACTTTGCAATGAGCCATCTGTCAAGGGAAATCTAGATGAGATAAGCAGATGTAAAATGCAGCTCTCTATCTATAAACAGATAAAAGAAAAAAAATGGAAATGAGAAAATAGTATGTAAAAAACTCATGAGGGATTCCACAATACGAAGGGTTAAGGTTAGGGTTAGGGTTAGTGGGACTGGGCAAACCATTTAGAAGGACAGGCTGCTCAAAAGATTGCTTGAGCAACTCTGTTGAGGCTTTGAGAGATAAGGTTGCGTGAAGGCAGGTCTGGACAGACCACCCGCTTTGTGAAGCACCCCTTACAGTCTTAGAATTGAAGGAGGTTTAACAAGCATGAAATAATAATGCTAGTGACTCAGTCACGTCAGTTTTTAGAAGAACCTTTTGAACAATATATTAATCTGCACCCACTTTTTACAAGTATGTGGCTCCATGATCTATATATCAATTTTAGGAGTAAGGAAGAGATGTGAATGAAGCTTCAAATGAAATAGGGATTCTGTTCTGTGGCACATCATTCCCATGAGTGCACTATTAATATATGTGCTATTCGAGGTACCTGAGATATTAGTTCTTATTTATAAGCCATTGGGGTGTAAAAGGAGTCTGCCATAGGCTTGTACGAAGAAGATTTGTACGATCTTCCAAAATGGACTTTGCTACGACATACCCGGCGGCACTGAATAAAGTTTGCTGCCATCCATTATTCTCTGGTAAAAATTAGTACCAAAGAATATATATATTTCAGAAAGCAACATACAAAAATGCAAATGTTTGAGTGTAGAGACAGAGAAACAGCTTACATGTGGGAAATTTATATTAAGAAAAGTTTTCTGAGGGAGGTTTACAATAAAACTGTGTATCAGCAAATGTAAATACATAGATTCTACATATTAGGGAAGGCTGTAAATAAAAACATGGATTGTTTTATGGCTCCTAAAAAATAACCTTTAAAAACTCAGCCCTACTAAGGCAGATAGTAAAAAAAAACAATTTTATACCGATCTACACACTCCTAATAGCTTAATGCCTAAAGTGATGGATTTCTTACTGAATGCACTGATCTGAAGATTACTAATGGAGGAGATTTAAGAAATATTACAACTGAAATGGTATCAGCTTTAGAGCCTCTCCCCCAATAGATTGGGGGGGGGGGCCTTCAAGTCAGTGTTGACATTTATCTGGCCATATTCACCATCAGCAGGGTATCCCATTTCTTACTGCAGCTTTTATATAATGCCTAGCAGCTGACAACGCTTTCCATAAATTGTAAATGCAGAATGCAGATTAAAGCAACAAGCTTTTTCTCATTCCAAGAAACAGTGGCTTTCTTGTTGCTTTTCAAGGGAAGGAGAATGATTCGATCGAAAATAATTTGAAAGCATAAAAGGAAATGTATCTAATGTTAAAAAATTCAAGCACACGAAAGTGAAAGGAAATATATGAATTTTCAAAGCTCCAGAAGAAAAAATAGGTCAAGCTTTTGAAGGTCTTTGAAGTTGCTAAACTTGGCTGGAACCAAATAAAGCCCTTACATTTATTGCAGGAGTTTTCTGCTGTGTTCTATATCCATTTTAAAATAAAATCTAGATCCAAGATAATCCTGGATTTGGTATGAAGTGAATTCCAAAAGCGATCCCCAATAGAGTTGAAAATATATGGATTTGCCAGAGTTCAGATTCAAGAGGAAAACTAGGCTTTGCCAACACTCATTAAAAGATCATATGATTTTTATATATACATGATTTGCCATAAAGAAGAAAAATCTAAAAGAATAATGCTGTTAGTATTCTACAAGCATATACAGTATTGGGCCAATGATTTGAAAATCATCCAAAGCAAAAAAACAAAACAAAAAACAGAACAGCCCAAATAACTACAATCTCAAGATAGGAGCTCAGAGCCATTAACAAAAGTAATCCTACTGGCCAGTGCAGGAAGTTTTAACACTGTACTTCTAAAGACTCCAAAAACCTTCTAGATTTGTCCAAGGATAGGCTGACCATATTTCCTTGGGGGGAAAATGGGACCTTAACCTACCCACAGCTCGCTGGATAAAGTGGGTGCACGCGCAGGGGTGGGGGTGCACTTCCCCGCGGGAACTTTAAAAAACGGGACAAAATGGATATTTTTCTTAAAACGACAGGACCGTCGGGAATTGTTTAAATAACGAGACTGTCCCGTTCAAAACGGGACGTATGGTCAGCCTATCCAAGGAGGGCAAGTTTGGTCTAGGATTGTAATAAAGATTGATTTGATCCTTTCTGTTTATTTCTGTTTGATATCAGTGGGAGTGAAATGAACTACACCAATATGAAAGGAACAGGTCACCCCATATTCTAGGTATGTGTGAAGAACATGAGATGTATGTGAACCACAGATATTCACAACCTCTCCTGGCATAGACATAGAATGGTACCCCATCTACTGAAATACCTAATTAGTCAGGGAGAGGTTAGATCTGCTCCTCTCTGGGCTTTTATCCTCTGGCTACAATATTAGATTCTCCCAAATTCTAGGCCAAGAGATTAGAGTTTATATTCTAGTCCATGCATGACATGAATTGAAACTGTAACTTAGGCAAAAGATAGATGACTCCCCACCAACTTTTTAGAGACCTTTGTTGGATAGTATTGTTAACAGTTGTCCAATATATTCCTTCCTGTTTTTCTTTTAAACTGCAGAACCCTGCTCATATTTCCTTGCCAAATGGCTTTCTCTGAGAGCACACTGCATTGCCATGTAATTAATTTTACACCAAATGGCTTAAAAAATAGTCACAGATACTTAATTTAAAAGAAATATAATTTTCAAAGAACTTTAAACAGGTCATCAGCCAAATCTTTGGAATTCTTTTTTTACATCTAAGTTCTGGATTTGAATGAGGTACTCATAATATATGGAAGCAACATGGGCAACTTTAAAAGTTCCAAAGATGGAGTTCAAAACCTAGGACTGATTTAAGAACAGATGGCCACGCACAGCCTACCCAAGGGGAGTTTCTCATGCTGGCTTGATACTCTTTATGATTCTCCTAAAATGGCACTGAACTGAGATAAAGCAGGCTCTTGCAACTCTAGTGATGTGACATGCATTCAAATGGACTCATTTGTCTAGTAACTGTAATAAATAGGACTTATTAATTCTGAGCTGGAAAGGGAGAAAAAAAGATTTCACAATCCTTATTCATGTGCTCATTCTCCAATTAAATTATGCCCTTCACAAAAATATCTCCATCACTTTAAAGGGTCTGGGAGAGAAGAAAATGCAGTGTAAATGCAATGGCCAACCTAGACAGTCTGCTTTTAAAAAGAGCTAGAATGAAAAAAAAATCAAGCCATTTCAAGTTGCACACTCATTTATCTCATTATGGAAGATTTTTCTCCATATCCATATAGCCAATTATCTCTAGAGCCCCTACTTTTACTTTTAGACTGCTCTTTTTGCCAGAAATGTTATCCTTGCTTTTTGATCAATGATACATTTTTAAAATGCTATACTGTAGCTTTTATTATCCACTTATTGTTCTCCTGTCTTCATATTCTTCTATACATGATGGAGGTACAGATCACTCCATTATTTACGCAACGTATAAGGGAAGAGAGGAATCAGGTTAACTCCATATAGACACGCTTGTGCCTCCTGGTAACAGACAGTGGACCTCTCTTGCATTGTGAAGTATGTGTGTATCTCTGTGCAAATCTACCCTACAGGAAAGAGAATTCTGATTTTTCCTGGATTTCCTTTGTGTGAAGGGATACTATGCATAGCAGACTGATTCTAACTGAGATCAAAGATGTTCTTGTGGGAAATGTGGAATTATTTTTTTCACTGTTCTTCCTACAATACATGAAAGATGTTCAAATGAACACTTCTTACCTTCTTCTAGATTGAAATGTAAAGATCTACATTTGAAAAAGAAATCACATTGTTTCAATTTTGGCTTAATTTTACTTCCCCACACCACCACATTCATGGGTGGGTGGATGTGTACGTTTTCACTGAAATATATTGGAGATTCTTCCCTTCCTGGTAACTGTACTTTGGAGTTAGCCATTAAATTGGTTTTAAAATTCCAGTATACAGATTATTTTCCTCTAGGATCATACCTGCCAAGTGGAAGACTGTTGGATATAAGATCTCTTTCCATTTTATAAGCACTTTTAAAAATATATCATCTTCTAAGCCTTATATTGCTTTCAGTGGAGATTTTTTCAAAATTTTTCAGTTTATAATTTTAACAGTTTCTATCCAAATGGCAAAAACAGATAAAGTGAAGGTTGCATCTTCTAAGTTTCCCATTGCTTTATGATGTCTGTTTAATAGTTTTCAATTGCATTTGTTAATTCTGACATTTCCCTTTCTACTCAATGTTTTCAGATTGTAGTATTCAATTTTAATTTACCAAAGCAATGCAATGAAGTACTACCAGTCAATTAGAGGAATCCTTTTAATGAATAACAAATTATAAACCTGGAAGGGAGGGATTTTCATTCATTTCTCCTATTCCTTTCTATAATATGGACCTAGACCTGTCAAATTCTAGACAAAAATCTCTTCTTAAAGAAAGTTCTCATTGATACACTTAGGAACATAATTCCGCTTCTCTATTCAACATTGATAGTCCCAAGGCTGGTTAGGTTTCCCTATGAATGCTATTTACATAACAAAAACAAGCACATTAATTGCATCTGTACAATTCTGTACCGCAGCATGCTATTTTTAATGCACACTCAAACCTAATGGAAATTCAGATTGCTCTTAACATTTAGTCGCATGGTTAAGAGGTAATTCTATTTTTCATTCTTCTGGAAACCATCTGCTGTTCCGTGCTTATTCTAGTTAAAAAGTGGTGGAGAGTTGTAGCCAGACTTTCTGAGAACATGGCAAACGGAGGATTAGGAGGAAATGAGAGCTCAAGTTATATGGAAGCTGAATTAATCTGCAAGGATATAACCTGTGATTCACATCTTTAAGGTCTTCTGGATGAATTTTGATAGAAGGGCAGATTGTGTAGGACAAGTGAGACTGGACTGTACCATTTCAAATTTCAGGTGGAGAATCACATGAATGAAGCATCTCTCCTTGATACATCAACCTTTCTCCTAAAAACCTCATTGCTCTTTTAAGAAACCATATGCATGAGAAATTTTTAAGCCATACAACTTTCAGTATATATTGATTTTATGTTCTTCCCAGAAAAAGTATTTTTACCTTCTCTCCTGATTGTGGAAAACCAATCAAATGTAGCACTTTGGAATCCTCCAACTTTATTTTGAACAGGTTATTCAAAGAATGTTACACACCTGTTATATGTATGTGATATTCCTCCTTTAAAATAGTTTTAAAATAAGGCAGTCTGAACTGAAAATGTGCAGCAGGCAAGCCTGGAAGATTCACATCAACATCACCCATAAAATGTGGAAATTCCCAGTCCTGCCAAGAAAGAAAAACAAAAAAAAATATTATCTTCTAACCATTTTATTTAAAATATATCTTCTTCCACCTTTAGATATACTCAGTTTATAGATTACAGTATGTTCTTACTGTGGGGTCAGTCAATTTACAGATGTTTCTTACTGTGGGGTGATTTCTTCAACTTCTGTGCCTAGATCCCTATGGAACATTATTGTTAAGATTTCTGTTTGGAACCCTGCAGTTGCTCTCACCCCAAATGGAGAATAGATGACCACTATCTGCCTGGAAAGACTGTCACCTACAAGAATGTTAACCATAACAACTCAAAATTATCATATTGATCCACAAGAAAGATAACTCTGACTTTAAGATAATCTCAGTTTTCCCCAAAAGAAAAAGCAGATGGGGGAAAAAGTACAAAGACAGGCAAAAGTGCTGGGGGAAATGCAGCTTTTCTACCTCATCAACCAATGTTGCTAACCAAATGAAAACCAGTTCCATAGATTCCCCTTCTCCATAAATGTGTTTGCATGTGAGACAGTTGTATACTGAATAAATGCATGTATATCTCCCAGATATTGCCAACCTAGCAATTCAAAAGGATGCAAATGCAAGTAGATAAATAGGTTTCACTTCAGCGGGAAGGTAACAGTGTTCCATGCACGTCATGCCGGCCACATGACCGCAGAAGTGTCTTCGGACAACGCTGGCTCTTCGGCTAACAAACGGAGATGAGCACTGGCCCCTGGAGTCGGACACGACTGCACAAATGTGCGGGGGGAACCTTTACCTTTACTATATCTCCCAGAAGCAAAAAGAAAGAAAGAAAGAAAGAAAGAAAGAAAGAAAGAAAGAAAGAAAGAAAGAAAGAAAGAAAGAAAGAAAGAAAGAAAGAAAGCACAGGATCAGGATCAGGATCAGGATCAGGATCAGGATCAGGATCAGGATCAGGATCAGGATCAGGATCAGGATCAGGATCAGGAAGAAAGAGGAAAATAATTTAATTAATAACTATTAAATAAAGTTAATTGCCTATAAGGTATTTCATCTATAACATGGGTCTTGATTACCCATATACATATACAAACTATTCTCTTTTTCACAGAAGCCTTGTTTAGGTATGAGAAAAAGGATTAAATTCTCTAGGTAATCAGCTCATTCCCCAGCAAGCAAGGACTACCATTCACTAGCGCCAAGTGCATTACCACTAGCAAAGCACCTGTACTCAAAGCTTTAATACATTTACAATGAATGGCTGCAGTCCATCTCTACAAGCATCTACATGCACAGCCACTTCATTTGTGGTCCCAGTAAAAGCGTGTTTGGTGTGGAAAGGATGCAGCTGCTTTAATGCTCCAAGAATGTTTCATTCACACTAACATACTTTGTGAAGTACTTCTGAATGCTTTCCATGGGCCGCTTCTTCTTCTTCTTCTTCTTCTTCTTCTTCTTCTTCTTCTTCTTCTTCTTCTTCTTCTTCTTCTTCTTCCTCCTCCTCCTCCTCCTCCTCCTCCTCCTCCTCCTCCTCCTCCTCCTCCTCCTCCTCCTCCTCCTCCTCCTCCTCCTCCTCCTATCAAAGTTTATTGATTAGCCCTTAGGCCATATCAAAATACAAGATTGTACAATAAATGTTATTAAAACTAAATAAAATTAATATAAAAGACAAATTGAATAAGAAGGAAATAAAAATACTGTAGTTAAATATACATTTAAGTAAAAATACACATCAAATTTCTGTGTCACCCCTACAGTTTACCCCGATCAACCCCACATATTTAGATCTCAAGCTTATTGATTTGCTTAAATACAGTGCTGTGTTATATGTTATTTTTGGGTCTTAGCCAATCTCTTCTTCTTCTTCTTCCTAGCGTTTTCCCACTATTTTCACGGGGTCTGCTTTTCAGATCCTGAAATACCACTTTGCCCGATCATCTGCATCCTCAGGGCATAGCCCATCAATTTGCATGTCCTTATTGATGGTGTCCTGCCATCTCTGTTTTGATCACCCATGTGGCCATCGGCCATCGATTTTAAGATGGTAAGCTATTTTGGTGACAGTGGAAGGTGCCGCACCAACGAAGCCGGCTTTCTCTCATCTTCTCTGTAATTAATGACACATCTAGCTGTTGTCGAATGGCATCATTTGTGATGTGGTCAAGTAGAGAGATGCCCGATATCCAATGGAGCATATGCATTTCCATAACATGGAGACGGGTCTCTACACTCTTTGTTGCTGCCCAACACTCAGTGCCATACAATGCTACAGGACGGACAATCGTCTTATAGATCTTAGATTTGAGACGGATTGGCATTTGTTTGTCACAAAGCACACCAGTGAGTTCTCACCAATGCAGCCAGGCCGCATTCACCCTTGCTCGCACGTCACCGCTGATGCCACTGTCGCCTAATCCATGGGCCTAATCTTCAGGCTAATTTTTAAAGATAGCTATTTGTGCCCCCACTAATTCTTTTACTTTTAACCATGTCTTCTATTTTTCTTAGCAATAATAAAAAGACCCTTAATTCATAAATAATTGTTTGGGGGGGGGAGAGGAAACTCTCTTTCTATTGGGTACATATGATTGATTCTGGGGACATTATCTATCTAACTTTGCTTTTTTCTTCTCCTAATGACAGGGATTAAACCTGAAACCTTATGCACATAATTTCTGCAGTCTGCCACTGAGATATTATCTCTTCCATTCACATCAAAAAATGAGTACTTCCACAAAGCTTTCTGGAGGTTGCTGATGGCTAGTAGAGGAAACTAGAAATGGAAACGTTCTACCATGGATGTTCAAGCGTTATTCAATTCATCCTCTGAGTTCTCTCATCTTGTCTGAAAATCTGAGGCAGAATTGGCAGTCAAGCACCATCACACATATTGAGGATCTGATCAACAGGATCACCCAAAGAAAATATAAGAGGTCCTGATTCAGTTCTTAAGGTAAAGGTAAAGGTTCCCCCCGCATATTTGTGCAGTCGTGTCCGACTCTAGGGGCCGGTGCTCATCTCCGTTTGTTAGCCAAAGAGCCAGCGTTGTCCAAAGACGCTTCCACGATCATGTGGCTGGCATGACGCACGCGGAACGCTGTTACCTTCCCACCAAAGTGGTACCTATTCATCTACTTGCATTTGCATGCTTTCGAATTGCTAGGTTGGCAAGAGCTGGGGCTAGTGCGGGAGCTCACTCTGCACGCAGGGCTAGGGATTCGAACCTTTGAACTTGCGATCTTCCGATCCACAAGCCTGGCGTCTTACCCGCTGAGCCACCACGCCCCCTGATTCAGTTCTTACTGGATAATTAATTTATTTTAAATTAATGCAGTACCTCCTGCAGCCAGCCAAACAGAAGTACTGTATTCTTATTTAACCAGTGACCCTGGAATATCTTTGAGTATATCTTAGATTATTAACATCCAAACTTTTAGCAGCAACTGATGGTACAGAATTACCATGGTCAGATTTCATAAGTTGATATATATATATAGAGAGAGGCCCCCTGTTGAGCTTCATTACAAACTATAATCAGAAATTGATTCTTTTCATTTCTAGGAACAGTCCTTGCTACCATAATTAAACTGTCAGTTGATAGATAAATAATTCAGCAGGTAAGCACCTGGCTACAGAATAGATGCAAAAGTAAAATTGCTGCAGAAGACAAAAGAGGTCTTTTGTTAACATAGAAAGATTGTTCTAAAATCACTGCTCTGTGCATTGGATTAGACTCCTTCTATTCATATTCTAAAATACTGTCTTTCATGAAGGCAGTATTTTAATATTACAAAGAGATCCAGATTGTATTTTATATTCTAGGGAGTTCCAATGAAATCCCAATAAAACTACTAGACCATATTAAGCAATCTGTCTGTTCCAGAAGGATTACAAAATCTGTGAAGAACCATTTATGCTATACAGTCTGATGGATGGTATTGAAATGTCTTTGTTCCTGGATATGCAGGTGATAGGTGTGAATACCCATCATTCGTTACATTAGCTGTAGCCTTTCCCAGAAGACTAGTGTTTGGCTAAATATGTTGATTTTGTATGGTTGAGTGGGGATTGTCCTTAGGTGATGTAAGAGATTGTGGGGCGATTGGGAATCAAGAGACATTGGCATCTTATGTCATAAATAGCAACTTGTTCTGCCACCCACAGAGTTCTTGTGAGTTGGTAGCCATGGTCTAGATCCAAGACATGAAACTAGATTTCCGGTGGGGACATGGCGGACTGAACAGCTGTGCCCGTGGGCTCAGCGGGCAGAACTGACAACACAGCAGTTTTTTTGGGCTCAGGCAGGTTTTTCCTGAAGCCCAGGAGTGTTTTTCCGGAAAAAGGAAAACACCTGGAATCACCCCATCTGTCCTCTGGATGGCTGCTTGCACCCAGAAGATTGCAAACAGCGTTCGCGCTCGACTGGTAAGAGCTAGCCGGGAGGCTGGGACATCACCATTTCCAAGCCGTGCTGTAGTCTTAAAGGGACACTAAGACCGGCCACCCCATTTCTAAATTACCCAATTTATATTTCTTTTAAGTACGCGTACCCTAAGAGAGCCTTTCTACAGCAAGGAGAAGTGGGTTCTCTTGGTGCTTATCATTATTTTTGGGATCAATTTTTAAAAAAAATCTTTTTAAGTTTTGGACTTTGTTTTCCATCCAAATATTAAGGGGGATTGAGCGTAAATTGGAAATTGAAGTTGGAGTTTTTGAGGGGAGCAGTTGGGCTGTTCGGGTTTTTTTTAGGAAAAAGCTCTGTGCACATTGTGGGGAATATGTAAATGCTCTGGTTTATTTTGAAGTGGGATAAGGGTTTAAGAATATTTATCTGGATTGCTTTTAGGGTTTGTGTCAGGATGCCATTGCCATCCTGCCAGAGATAGATGGGGTTTGTAGTTATGAGATAGATGGGGTTTGTAGTTATTAGGTAGATGGGGTTTGTAGTTAGTAGGTAGATGGGGTTTGTAGTTAGTAGGTAGATGGGGTTTGTAGTTAGTAGGTAGAAGGGCAGTAATTAGTTAGCATGCTTGCAGGACATTAGAAGAAGCGTTAGAGATAAGCAGGGAATGCAAGGAGTGGGGGGTGGAGAGACAGGAGCCAGACTCCAAGGCCGTTCAGCTGGGATCATCAAAGGACTGAGAGTTTAGAGTTATGAGAACTGAGTCGGTAGGGGAGGGGTTGGTGAGGAGTGAGTGGGAACTGGCATGTTTAAAGTTGTGATTGCGTGCACTTTTGCTCAATCTGTTCTTTACATTGATTCTATTCACTTGTATTAATAAAAGAACTTTTGCATATCCTACCATGGCTTGTGCTAAGAGTTTCTAAATTAATATCAAGAGTGGATTGTCACAGTTTGGCTGATTTCATTTATCTTTAATGATTTGGATTAAGATTATTAAGGTATAATAAAAATAATAATAAATGTCTGGTTTTGGGTTTAATATGATTATTAAAATTGTTGTATTATCAAGTACAATGGCAGAAAAATTATATGTTTTTTAGTTTGATCTTTATTATAGTAGACAGGAATGTATAGAATAGTAGTAGGAAGGAAAAAATTAAATAAATGTTATCTTTGGGGGGGAAGTTGATTAGGAGGTTTATATATCTATATCTATATCTATATCTATATCTATATATATATATATATATTAATATAAGGGGATGGAGCAACTGTATTTAGTGATTTTTATAATGTGCCAATGGAATAAATTTTGGTTTAATATAGAGTAAGGGATTGATTATGGAAAATTGTTGTATGTCCTTGCTGTTAACAGTCGGAAGTCACCTCTTTTTGTAATTTTGAAAAATTTTCTCTTGTGTTTCTACACTTTTTTTGTTTTTTGTTTTTTCTTTGTTTTTTTCCTTTGTTTGTTTTTCTGTAGCTTTTATCTTTGCTTGAAACTTAATAAAATTCTTATAAAAAAACCCAATGATCCTGCTTTAACTCAGGTGCTTTCAACAGTGCCATCAAGACATTGGATTGTTTCCAGATTTTTTTTAAACAAACAGGGTGATTCCTTCTCCCTTTCTATTAATTCTGTTCATGTTAAGCTGCATTCTAGTCATGAGAATCTTCCCACCAAGTCAGCTAGTCTACCACTTGCCAATGTAGGAAATCACAGGATATCTCCTCAGCACTGATAACCAAGGAGGTAAAAATAACATCGACATAGGGTGAGAGACAGGGAGTTCATATGGTCATCTGTTACTCCTGGAGGCCTCACAATCTGTCAAAAAACACAAATTATTTGGGAAACGATGCGCCAACTTCACTGTAACATAAATGAAACAGAACCTATGAATTATGAATTATTAATATGAATTATCCTGAACCTATGCCAAATTACTTGGAAATTATTTCCACCAACTCAGTGAGGCATATACTTAGTAGGCTTATACATAGGTCTTTCCTTTATATGGTATCAGAACTGTCAACACTGACTGGCAATTGTACTCTGGAGTTTCATGCCGAAATTTCTCCTGACCTACTTGGAGATCAGGGGACTAACTTTGAGACTTTATGCAGGCAAAGCATGTGCTCTACAAATTAGTGTGAAAACCTGGACACAAGGCACAATTGCAGTTGTTTCCCCTATCTTAAATATGTATATTAATCCCTTCCCAGTATTTTTCAAACTTTCCCTCCCTTCACCTGCTCTCCATAAAATAATAGAGAATAAAAAATAAAAAAAAGAATTTTTTATAGATAGCATGCTTACGTGCAGTCTCCCAAAATTTTAAAAATGAAACTTTTTTTGTGAAAAAAACAAGGAGTGAAAAAGGCTGAATCCAATGCATTCTATCATAAACTGGGATAATAATAACCATTTTATCAATTCACAGTGGCAATACAAACATGAAATTCATGTAAGGAGATCATACCTCTTCTTGTGGCACTCTTAAAAACCCTTCTTGGACATTTATTTCCATGCGTTGAGTGTGGAATTGCACATTCTATACTTCATCATCCTTCAGAGAATAGAAATTTTTGAATGGGGATTCTATGTATATTCAGTTACTTAAGCAAATGCATTTAGAATCTCCTCTGCAATTGGGAACTCTGTTGAGTTGGGGCAATCCAAGACATTTTTCTGCCTGATGCAAAGAACAAGAAAGCATTCCCATTCTTTCCAGAAGATTCCTAGACTGGTTATTAAATTGTCTCCTTGACTTTATCTACAAGACTGAGCACCCTACTAGTTGAGGACCTTCTCTTCCACAGCAAAATAGAAATGGCTTAAGGACCATACAGCCATCCCTCAGACACCTGCCCCCTAAGATAATTGATTCATTCTGCCTCATGATACGGTCAGCCTTAGTGCAGAGCTTCACATTGCAGAGAGGAGTCTAAAAAGGTCTAGCCAATTTTCTCTTTACAGTTTTCTCAATCATGTTGAACGGTCAGGGATCAATATGTGTAAGGAAAGGAAGAATACTTAGCCTCTTCTTCCCAGGGCTGAGAAATCTGTAATTCCTGAATTACGTTTTGAACCATCCTAATTCTGAGTCAGTTCTAAACCAATTCAAACAACACAGGGAAAAAACACAATTTCCCATTTAATGTGGTTGGATGGAACCAGATATCGAGGAAAATCCTAATATGGAGAAAATTTGCTCAGGGGATGTGTACATGGTGTGTGTGTGTGTGTGTGTGTGTGTGTGTATAAAAGGGGCGTGGTGGCTCAGCGGAGTTCGGAGGTTCAAATCCCTAGCCCCGCATGACGGAGTGAGGAGTGACGGAGGAGTGACCGAGTGAGCTCCCGCACTAGCTCCAGCTCTTGCCAACCTAGCAATTCGAAAGCATGCAAATGCAAGTAGATGAATAGGTACCACTTCGGTGGGTAGGTAACAGCGTTCCGTGCGTGTCATGCGGCCACGTGACCGTGGAAGTGTCTTCGGACAACGCTGGCTCTTCGGCTAACAAACGGCTCCTAGAGTCGGACATGACTGCTTACCTTTACCTATATATATAGTTATAGTAGCGGCTGGATGGCGTAGTAGTTAGAGCGCCGCCTTTGGAGCGGGAGACCAGGGTTCAAATCGCGGCTGTACCTACCTTACCAGTAGGGGTCCTTGGGCAAAAATCCCTCTAACGCTTCAACTGCCTACCTCAAAAAAATATGAGAGTGACACGAACTAAGTGAGTCATGCCGGCTCGGACGTCGCCCAGATTAACAAGGTCCACGTCAGATGTTGGGGAACCAGGGCAATCTGACAATAAGTGGGCTACACGAACAAGCCATACATGGATGAGACAAGAGAACCTGGAATTGATGGAATGCTACTACAACAGTAGACCTAATGAGAGGGGATATATGAAACGTATGAGGGAACTATGGATGGACAGAAGACCTGCATCCACACTAACTGAGAAACAGCTAGTTACCCAATGCTTCAACATAGTGAAGAGGAAGCTGCTCTCACAACTTGAGATAGACCAACTACACATTATATCCCAGACTCAAGAAGACTCAAGAACTCAATGGGACTGTGGAAGACAACACTGGAAGTCAACTCAAGACAGCTCGCACAAGTGGCCATCAAGTGTGGCATATACCAAGGTGATGCACTGTCCCCACTGCTGTTCTGCATGGGCTTGAACCCCCTCAGCCAGATTATCACAAGAACTGGATATGGATACAAGTTCAAGAGTGGTAGCATCAGCCACCTCTCTACATGGATGACATCAAACTGTATGCTAAGAGTGAATAAGACATTGACTCACTGATCCACCTGACACAGATCTACAGTGAGGACATTGGGATGTCATTCGGACTAGAGAAGTGTGGCCGGATGGTAGTAGAGAGAGGGAAGGTAGTTAAGACTGATGGGGTGGAACTACCAGCAAGTCACATAGCAAACATACAGACCAGCTACAAGTACCTTGGTATCCCACAGTCACATGGGAACCACAATGAGGAGGCAAGGAAGACAGCAACATCCAAGTACCACCAAAGGATAAGAAAGGTCCTGAAGAGCCAGCTCAATGGGAAGAACAAGATCCATGCCATTGACATGTATGCCCTGCCAGTCATCAGACACCCTGCTGGTATAGTGAGTTGGCCAAAGGAGGCTGCTGATGTGAACACCCGGAAGCTCCTCACAATGTATGGAGGCTTTCACCCCAAGTCCAATACCCAGAGACTGTACACCAGCTGGAAAGAGGTCAGGCAGGGTCTGGTGAGTGTCAAAGCCACTGTCCTGGATGAGACCAAGAGCATCCAGGAGTACATCAGTAGTAAGATGTCACCTAAAGATGAGCTGCTGAGAGAATGCCTGAAGCAGCAGCAGACATAGAAGAAAGATCAAGCAGAGGAAGTGCCATGGCAAGACAAGACCCTGCATGGGATGTACCATCGACAGATAGCTGAGGTGGCTGACAATGGAATATCCTACCAGTGGCCGGAAAGGGCTGGACTAAAAGGCAGCACTGAGGCACTGATCATAGCAACACAAGAACAGGCACTAAGCACCCGATCCATAGAAGCAGGGGTCTACCACACTAGACAGGACTCAAGGTGCAGACTGTGCAGAGAGGCCTCAGAGACAGTCCAACACATAGTGGCAGGGTGTAAGATGCAGGTGGGAACAGCAGACACTGAACGGCACAACCAAGTAGCTGGCATTATGTACAGGAACATCTGCACAGCGTATGGGCTAGACCCTCCAAAGTCCAGATGGGAGATTCCACAGAAGGTTGTGGAGAATGACAGGGCTAAAATCCTGTGGGACTTCCAGATCCAGACAGATAGGCAGGTAGTGGCCAATCAACCAGACATTGTGGTAGTAGACAAGGACCAGAAGACAGCAGTGGTGATAGATGTAGCGGTGCCAAGTGACAGCAACATCAGGAAGAAGGAGTATGAGAAGCTGGAGAAGTACCAGCACCTGAAGGAGGAACTAGAAAGGTTGTGGAAACTGAAGGCCAAAGTGGTCCCAGTGGTGGTAGGAGCACTCGGGGCTGTGACTCCTAAGCTGGGAGAGTGGCTCCAACAGATCCCAGGAGCAACATCAGAGCTCTCTGTCCAGAAGAGTGCAGTGCTAGGAACAGCTAATTTACTGCGCAGAACCCTCAAACTCCCAGGCCTCTGGTAGAGGACCCGAGGTTGAGGAAGACACATACCACCCATAGGGGTGAGAAGGGAATTTTTTATATACTTCCTAGAGTTTTCCTGAGGGTAGGGAAAATCCCTGTGCTTTTCATCACTTAAAAGATACCAGTATATAATCAAAATTTGACTATAGCATGCAAAGAAACCTGGAGAATTGGTTGCCATAGTGGATTACTGTGGTTTGTTCATTGTATTTGGGGGGAGATGCAGCAGAGGATATTTTCTACATATGTAATCCTCCCATTTCCCACCTTTATTTTCTTACCATGAGGTGATCGGTTAAAGAGGAAACAGCTACAGCTGTCATTGGTACTCCAAGAACTGTTTTTATGGAAGTATCCTAGAAGTAATCCCAATCTGGGGTTTATATTTAAATAAATACAAATAGGATTGTGCTGTAAAAGGGGCTTTACTGAAATTGAACTTGTTCTTTTGATGTAACCTTTATTCCAAATTAAATCACGATGATGAAGAAGATGTTTTATGGCTACTGACTTAAATAAAGTACAGGTAATACAATAAACAGAGTTATAAAAGGGCGGCTCACAAGTTAAAATAACAACAACAACAACAACAACTGATGATGATGATAACGATAATGATAATGATAATGATAATCCCATCTTGATTTTGTTTGGTATCAACAGGTAGTCCTCAAGTTACAACAGCAATTGGAACTGGAATTTCCATTGCTAAGTGATGCGGTCATCACATGACCGCAATGCTTAGTGACAGCAATCCTGGCACTCCCCACTGCCATTGTTAACTGAATCCCACCAGTTGTTAGCTGAGGCCCCACCCCAATCCAAGCCATTCCTGGCTTGGTCCCTCCCAGCCCCAAGCCTTGGTTCTTCCAAGGTAAGGGACTGGCTCCCCTTCAACTCCCCCCAACCACCTATTCCTCCCCACCTCTGCCCTTTGGCTGCCCTGCACACTGCCTTGCAGGGTGGCAAGCAACCCCAGAACCACGCAGCAGTTATGGCCGTGTCACTTATGGCCATGTCACTTAAAGGGGCATGATTAGAGGTTTCAGGCCTTCCTTTCCTTTTTGGGGAAATAAATCAAGCTCATCAAACAAAATCAAACTGTATTTAGAAAAGAAGAAAAGACAAAATATAATTCCCCTGAAAATTACAAAATAAAGTGCAATGTTCCAGGCAGACCAAAGGATGGTGCTGGTCTGCTACAAATGAGTCAGATGGAAGATGATGCAGTTTAATACACAGGCTCTCTGAAGGTTATAATAAAAATTACCTCTTTCTGCTCAGCTTGAAAGATGGAATGGAAGATTGCAGTTACACACTCTATTTTCTTATTTGCATAGAGAACTAAGGTTATTAGGCTGGATTTAGCAGCATACAGGAAAAAAAACAATGTAACATAAATTCTGGCTAGAACATAATTTTCTATTTCATGAATAGCTTTTATGAAGCAAGGACCCTTTGCTTCATTTTATTTGGATTTCATTTTTTCGTGGCAATTCCAAATTTATTCTGAAGCTTTGGTGAGATATTAGCCCTGTGCTTTTAAGACTCAGTCCCAGCTTCTTCCTCAGCTATGTCATCCTGTTCTGCCTCTGCTTTTTAAAGGATTCACATTTTTTACCCCCAAAATAGAAGGGGCATCTGCAGTGTCTCTCTGCGAGTATGTGACAAAGAGCTATGATTCCTTGTGGACATGTAGATTCTAGGTCTGCAGCCTTTGTGAAGGAACCTTTATTGGGAATGTCTAAATTCTGCTGGCTGGCAAGGGATCTCTATTAATAACATTCATTTTAAAGAGATTCAGCAATGAAAATTTACAGTCAAAAATCAGAATCATAGAATGAAATCAATCAGCGGTTTCACTCACAAACATTCCATGCCAGAAATACAAGAAAAGTTGATTTAGCCTATCCAAGGAAATTATGCCTAGCTGTCAATGTTTGATCAAAGACAGGGGATATGATGGATGTTTATGTGAATCTCTATCTCACAACAGCAGCTTACAACTCCACAACCTTGGAATCTAATAGAAGCAGAACCAGCAAGGTGGAAGGTACAATAATAGAAGCAGAACCAGCAAGGTGGAAGGTACAAGCAAGAGAGCCGCATACTATTTAATTAACACAAACAAGTTTCTATAGCCAAGACAAGCACATGTCTAATTTCTCCATCACAGCAGCACTCTCAGACATCTGCCATAAGGAGCCCTTTTCAATTGATTGTGCATCATTTACTCAAAGCTTTGTCAGGAGAGCAATAAACCCACAGTGGCCTCTCCCCATTAATGTAGGGTCTGCCAGTTTTATTGTTTTTAGTAATAACACAAAGCTTCATAAAGATAGCATGCTGCTATTATTATTATACTGAACTTTCCACTCAGGTACTGCATTCCTTATTCACAGGGATCGAGGGAAGTGAAATACGCTGCTATTATGGAAAGCACATGATACTTGCTTTACATACAAAAACCAGTAGATTTTTTTCCTGCTTTTACTTCCAAGCAAAACATCTCAGGCATAGCCAAAGAAAAAACCCTGCCCCATAAATCAAGCCCTTTAAGCAATGAATGAATCATAAAACTAAATACAAGAAAAGTAGTACCCAAAAAATAAAAAGGGGAGGAGCTGTAATATTCCCTCTGACCCCAGTGCAATTGCAAATACACATACATACACACATGCACACACAAACATCACCCCCGACCAATATGTCTTTCTTTGTAAACTCCATGTAGAAAATATGAATTTCATCTTAAATATGAATTTCATTTTAAAAGGCTTTCACTATTAGGAATCACTTGGGTAGATTTATCCAAGCAAGCAAGCAAGCAAGCAAGCAAGCAAGCAAGCAAGCAAAACACACTCTACCTGATTTTATTTGTATTAGTACTACCTCGTTTTGACATGCAAAACTATCTGGTTGAAATAGCAGTCTTTCTCACCCATGTTCTTCCATCAAAAAGAAAAGCACACATTAAGTGCTCCTTGAGCATGTGTATAGGAAAAAATTAAAAAACAAAATTGAAGTTTGGTTATGAGCCCTGAATGAAATAAAATCCTCTGCCAGTCAGATGAAAACCTGTTTATAGAATCTCCTTGCTTTCAAAAATGGCTGTTATAATTTTAGAAAATGATATGTGTGTGTGTGTGAGAGAGAGAGAGAGAGACAGAGAGAGAGAGAGAGAGAGAGAGATGATGGGCAAACCTTCAGAGGGTTTTGTAATTTCGTTTGGATAAGGAGCTATAGCTTAAATGCATTCCTGAAATGCACTCAGGCTTTTGATGGATGCCCTCTTGTGACCCCTCCCTTCTCATCCTCTGATTGCTCATGCAGCCTCTTAATTTTTTAAAAATCTTATGGAATCTCTCACTGGCAGTCTATGCTGTAATTTCTCTCTTTTTCTTTCTGTTTTTCTTTCTGCCTCCTTCTCTTTTCTTTTTTCTCTGTTCATCCCAAGTCAATCGCCAGGCATTAGCCGAAGAACAATTCAGACATTTGCAAGATATGGGCAACATTCCAAGATAACATCTGCAGATTGTCCCCCTTACTCCAGATTAGATATCATAAAATCTTGTGATATTTCAGCTTTCTCACTGGAATTATCTCACACAAAAGGATGGACATTTCTGTATTTTAACATGGACCAAGAAGAAGCCGAAGATCAGAGCAATCACGGAACACAGCTGCAAAAAGTAAAATCTTGTTGCCTTCCCCAGTTTAGCCAACATTGTTGGCTACAACTTCCTGAATTCCTAGCCAACATAATCACTGGAGGACATCTTTAACCACCTGATTGGGGGAGACTGACTTAGTGGTTAGAAAGTCCAGGGCAATTTATTCAATTTATTCAAACCAAAAGTGCTTGAATTACATCCATGCTAATTAGATAACTCTGTACTGTTCAGCTGTTTTGACTTTCTCCTCTTTTTCCTATCCTTCCTCTCTACTAAAGAACTGTACTCTTGTTCTAGTGAATACATCAACACCAACACCACAAATATAAAGAATATCAACAATTTTCTTAATTATCTGTATCTATGGAGTAGATGGAGCACAACTAGTGCTAGATTTCTGATATTGCTTTAGAAACGTGGCTTAAGAATATCCCCAGCATTCATCTATCACGTCTCCTTTTTGAAGGGAAATACACATTTTAGGCAGCGGCCTAGTTGTAATAAGCTTGGAATAGGTTTTTACTTATTTATTAGTATTCAGAACTCAATTGTGTTTGCCACCATTCCACATTAGACACCTATGTTTCCAACAATGTACAGCTTCCATACTTACTTGGGAAGCAAGTAAGGCACATCCCCATTTTGCTTTTTGCCTGCTTTTTACCTCCTTGACTTTTCCCATTTCAGTCTTTTTAAGCCCTTTTCTGGTTTAGGTGGAAAGAAAGTAAATAGATGAAAAAGTTTGCAAGAAAGAGTAAGGGTTCCCCAGGGACATAATTATTATTTTACAGTTGTTCATTGTTTTATAGTTTGGTTGTTTTGCATTTTCTGTGCTATCTTTGCATTATTGCAGCAATGAATATTTAAGACTCATACAGTGTTTGGAGATACTTAGTGAGGGACAACACTATACCTCTGATTCTTTTTTGGTCAAGAGTTTCATAGTTTGATCAGTGAGGCAAGTGTCTGGGGATGGGTCACACAATAAACCAAGAGCTGTTTTCCAGTACCAAGTGATACTGCTTCTCCCAAAAGATGAATCAGATGAATTAGTATCCACTGGTACTCATAATCCAGCTTGATGAGACCATGCATAACAAATACCATCCTTGCTGTGATCAGTAAGAGCTTGATGGTTTTAAAAAATTAATTTGTGGCAATCAAAATACCTGGACGTGCATTAAGAAAGCATATGGTAGGGAATAGTTAACCAAGTCAAGCTGCTAGGAAAAGGAAATAAAATTTAAGATGAATGTAAGGATCATGGTAATAGAGATTAAAGACCTTCTCCCTGATGCCATTAGTGGACTGCTAGGAAGCACTGAATGGAGCAGAGCTTAATGCAGCGAGGCAATAAGCGCACAGAAAGGAATATTATCAACAATAGCATTGATGAGCACACTAGAGAGATATAGGCTATTGATCTTAAGCACATAGCCCACCCAAGCATAAAGAATTACACTCTTAGACAAACATAGGTTCAAAGTAAGTACAAAGCAGTTCTTACTGTTTATTTGGTCCAATTACATGAAGGATTCTTGTTCTTCTTTCTGTCCCTAAACTGAAACTCTTGGCCCTCATTGCTGCCAAGAGCTGCATGGAGAAAGGGGGAAAAACCTCCTGGCTTGAGGCCTAGCCATGGCCTCTTGATGGAAGGACCAGCAGCCGCATGGTCCTTCTCCTCTGGTGGAAGGAGTTAGAAGAGAGAGAGAGAGAGAGAAAGAGGAAGTGGGAGGAGCAACAAACAGCTTCCTCCTGAAGCACATAGAGAATCATCCTAGAGTGCTCATCTACATGCTAATGAGGCATGCTGATTTGCTGGGACCTCCAACAGTCCCTTATGGTGGACACTCTGGGGAAAGGTTGCTACTTGGGATTCTGTAGTTTGGTAAAGGTAAACTTTACTAGGGGAGAAGTGAAGAGACAAGTTGGGGTGACCTTTCATATGAAAGAAGAATGATGTGAATGTAGTATAACACTAGCAGCTGATGGAATATATAACAGCTAATGTTGCTAGTTAGGGGCTAGGGGACACTTAAGGCTTGGGAGAGCACTGAACGTAAGGTAACAATTTGGTTCAAAAGTGTCCCTTCAGTCTCTGCAGATGACAGCAATTAGCTAGCTATGAATAATCTCAGATATTAAGCAGGTTGGCCCTAGTTAAGTACTTGGTTGGGGGATTACCTAGGAATTCCAGGACTGTTGCTTACACTGAGTAATTGAAAACAAACATTCTGAAAGAAGTCAACGATAAAATACTTTGATTCAAAGCATCCTTACTTACTCTGTCCATAGCTGGCCATAATGATGCCAGGATGGTGAAATGTGATGTGATGTCAAGAAACAAGCCCTGCCCTTTTGTACTACTGTAGTATGTAAGAAGCACATTTCATCACTTATCTCCTTGTCCCTCTTAGATGCCTATGCTCCAAGAGGAAATGCTATTTCAATATGAGCTGAGAGTTCACAATGATCTGGTACAGAGAACATCTCAGCTAAATCTTCATGCCTGTTTCATCAGCCATCAAATGGGAAAGGAAGGCAGGAAGCAACTCGTGGTCCATCTGGGTCAGTTTTGCATTGGCAGCAGCTCTCCTGGCTTTCATCCCTTTTTGATTCCTACCAGGCAAAATCCAGGACTGAACTTGGGAGCTTCTGCATGCAAACTTTTACCTCCATGCTTTTACAGGATGAGTTACAGTTACTTACCCATAGTAGTATTGATATCTAGCATGTAATTGCCATATCCTTTAATAAAATATGACTTGAAGTTTGTGTGTCTTTTTATTTTTGCCTACACATGCATTCACATACATATATTTGCATCAAGCCATATTAAGTTAGGTACCTTACGTAGCAAAAGCTTTACATTTCTGAGAGAGATTGTCTTTGAACGTCTGAAAAATGACCAATCAATTGTTTCATTGAAGGAGCAATTTGCCAAGTCAGAATAATGAATGAGCACTTCCACTGGGCATTCCTAGTGGAGACATTATGCCAACTGATTACTCAACATGTGCAATTTATACAAAGTCAATCACTAAGTCTGCCATATGTTTTACACGATTTGTTATGATATCTGCCCATTTTTAATCCATCAGCAGAAAAGTCTGAGGTATTACATTTCTGTTTTGTCTGCAGAGTCAGTGTTGTCTGCGGTATTACACTATCTACAATATTGAATAAAACTTAGAAACTGAAGCTTTCAGAAATACCAATAAAGATTGACATTTAACTTCTTAAAACTTAAAATTTATTCTTCCAAAAATACATTTGGAGACAGGATGGATACTTGATATAAAATATATCATATTCTTAATCATAATAATCATACTCACAGGATTGAAACCAGATGTAATTGTAGCTAGAGTAGGACCATTGAAAATAATTAAATTTGATCTGACTAATTTATGTCCCATTGATTTCAGTGGACTTACTGTAACGATAACTAAAATTGGGTGCAAAGAAACCAAATAAATTAGTGGATTATGTGACATCTTCCTGTTCTGTGTCATAGATACAGAATACATATAGCCACAAAATCCATTATTATTGTTATCCATATTCTTACAATTATATATCATTAGTCACATTTATTATATAGAAACATTTGCTTTGTTTTCTTAAGCTATGGCTCTCAGCAATAGAACCCTGGTGTTCTCTAGTGTATTTAGAGTTTAATTTTGATAAAGACATTAGGATTAGCAAACTGGTTGTGACTGCATCTGGAGCACTTTGAGTTGGAAAGGGTTGCACCAGGAGGTGGTATTTTTCAGAGGACAAAAGCATTAGTAAATTCTTGATTTAAAGGACTAATGGGGGAAAGAGGTTCCATTAAAACAGAATGTCCATTAAAAACAAAAGGGTTTTTATATATGCCTATTTTCTATATTTTATGCATTTTAAGCATGAATATATTATACTGATGTAAAATAGCAAATGGGATTTTATGCATGCACTGATGTATATAGCATATGGACACGTAGGAAATTAATCAAAACAGGTATTTGTTTGTTTGTTTGTAAAATTTATATCACCGCCCATCTCCCTCTGCTGGTATGCCCAAAATTTCTGCAATAAAAATTGAAAATTCATCTTTGGAATTAAACCAGAAGTTTTCAAGCTGAAAACAAATTCTGAATCTATGTGAGGATTTAAAGCAACAACTAATCTTTGTGTAAGTTACATGTAGGATTGTCACATGACACATTTCATCCACTGTATCTGAAGTCTGCTAAGCTGAAATGAATATGAGTCTTGACTGATGCCATTGTGAACATTTGACTGAACAGTCTGCTCCAGAATGATTAGACAAAATAAAAATTAAGGAAATAGTCGGAAAGAAATAGTGCCATAGATGCAACATTTAGAATTCTTAAGCTGCTATACATAAATGAAGGTGATCATGGGTCTTTTTCTTTTTGCACAGGGCAGTCCTCCATTGAATATATCTTAGTTCTCCATCTGAAGAACGTCTAGTTAATATCCTATTTCAAGATCATCAAAAGAAGAGAGAGGGAAAGCAAAAACCTTGAAGTGGTTTGCAATGTGTCTATTGGAGAAAGATGCATTGCAGTCTGTGTATTATTGCTGCCAAGTCTAATAGACTGTGGCAGGTTAAAAATTAGATAATCAATCAATCAATCAATCAATCAGTCAGTCAATCAATCAATCAATCAATCAGTCAATCAATAAAAGGCAAGATGTATGGCTAGGTTGCTTCAACACATTAAACCCTAAACCCAGGGTAACAAAATAGAAATCACTTCGTTCATGTAACACACTCTGCCAAGGAAACCATAGGTCACAACATGATGGCCTAATTCACATGACATACTATGACAATGTGAATAGACTAGTAGACATATTGAAATGCAAACTACTGAACTCCATTATAGCCTAGCTAAATTTATGTCTGTAAGTTACATACCAATGCCATCCACTGTGAATGTTCTTGCATTTCTATTTGTTAATACTTTTTAGAAAAATAGACTGAGTATACTAGTACTCAACTTAACTGGGTTTGGATAAATCAGCATGTGCCTAATTGAAACTCAAACAATTGGGCAACTGAAAAATCACAGACATTTTTTAAGCTAGTCTTCTTTATCTGGTAGCTTTGCCTAACACTGGAGAAGCATTGCTAGAGCTAGTATTTTCACATTTTATCCCATTATTTTCCTCACCCATTATTTCACACAGTTGGAGACTCTGCAGATGGTAAAGATCAGCATTCTCCCTGCAGAGACAGAGAAGCAGGATCAAATGTATAGATAGATGGGGAATCCCAGAAGCCAGATTCAAGCACAATTGTTTCAATGTCCTCCTCCTAATGTAAAAGTGGCCTGGGTCATACTTGCTGAAAAAGGCAGGAAAGACTTTATTGCTACTCCCACTAAAGGTAATGACAAAACCCTTCGTGCTTACAGCAACCCTAATCAACTATCAGAAAGGACTCTAATTTTGTGGGAGTGATGCATTATCTATTCCTTGCACGTCCCCTTTTTACTTAATTAAACCTGAATAGAGAGTGGCTCAGTCTTTAGCTGTAATTATATATTGTTTTCATTATATATTTCTTGATACTTTGATTCTGTCAGCAGCTGAGGCCAAAAAAATCACAATGATGTAACAAGGAAGAATGTGCTCCAAAACCACATGCATGCACCTGTACCATCGCTTTAGCTTAATTTTATATCCGTAATTGGGGAAAAAAATTACTACTTAAGTAAACAATAACAAAAGCGAAATTTCAGGATTCATTTGCTTGATATGTTACATTTATACCAAAAAAAATGGAAAAGCAAGCTACTTCTGTCTTTCGCTCTCTTTTCATTCCCACTTTAATGCAGAAGGGTGGGCAGTGTGGTCTAGCTTAGGTTGCAGACATCTTTTTCTGTCATTCAGAGGCCCCTTGGACTATGACTGTTGAAACAGCAGGCAGCACAGTTTCCCACATGAGGTGGGAAACACATGAAAACTATGTAAACCCTACACCCAGTTCCATTCTAATGTCTGATGTGACCCATGTATGGTCCTTAGCCCCACCTCATCCCAAATTTTCAGTGTAGCCCATAGCTACCTAAAATTTGCCCAACCCTTTCAAAATAATTTCAAGGTAGTTTTGTTTGGGTATTATGCAAATTTCTCACCTAACTATGCCTTCCAGGGAGAATGGATACTGGAGCAATTTTGCATTAGTCTGAATATAAGTATGGAGTGAAATAACTATTTTTCTCTTTGTCAATTTCCATCCATTTAATATAGTGCCTATGGCTCTATTACATAAAGGCTGATAGGAACACTTGTTTAGATAAGATTAATTCATTGCTTCATGAGTCCATCAGCTTTGTATGACAGAATTCTCTAAGCATATAGTGACAGCCAAAGTAGAAAATTTTAAACATGCTTTGATCCTGACCTATGGGATGTCAGAAGCCTTGATTCCATACTTGTTCACTCTGTCTTGTTGTTAAACAATCTAAAGTTTTATTTTAAAACCTTTTCAAATGACATTTTTTAAAAAGACAATGTTAACATCATCAGAGCATAACCCTAATGTAACACAATGGAAGAGTTAAACATTCTCTGTAAGGAAGAAAACAATAACAGCAAACTGCTATGTAAATGAGGGTAGGGGGTGGGGATAATTTCCCCATCTCTGTATGGAGTGAAGGAACAAAATTACTCATTAATGACCATAATAAAGTACCATTATAACAGATGCTAATATACTTCATATACTCATTATGGCAAGACACCTAGTGATTAAGCCTGCATATCGCTTTTGTGATGCAAAACCAGCAGCAGCCTCAAGGTACGATGAAGGTACTCAAAGGCAATAAAAATAAGTGTGCCTTTTAACCAATGTACTCTCCAATACGCATCAAACTTTCCGAGGAAGCAGAAACAACTGCCACTTCATTGGCTATGCAAAAAATAAGCAATCAGAAGCACCCCTTTACTTATATTTTATCCTGCTGTTTCTTTGTACAATACCATAAAGCTAATAGCGAACGAACTATGCTACTGCTAATATGCCTTGGAATGCATGGGGAGGATTATGCTCAGCTGGATTGGCAAGATTGCCAGCCTACCCCCTGGGACAGCGCTGGAGGGACATTTAGAGTCGAAGTGCACATACAGTTATTTTAATATAATGTTTAAAAAATGGGAATAGAATGAACCACTGATATGGCAGTCCTGAAGAGGAATGTAACAGTGGTGACTTAGCTAGACAAAGAGATCCTAAAGCTTACGATTCTTTTTTCCAGCCAATTATTTCAGGTACCATACCAAGCCAATCCGCTTTGGAAAGACGTTTGTTATTCAAGCCTTCAAGAACTATATCATGGCACACTGCAAGTGGGAAATTTCATACTTGTATGTTCCTGTGCGTGTAAACGTTGGGTGGGAAAACCAGGATGTCAGAGAGATAGGCAGTTCAGTATATATTATGGTCAGGCTTATCCCTCGACTGCCTTGCACTTGGCGAAAGCTTTTCATCCATTTGGCTTGGCTAGGCTCAGCTGGTAAAGAATCTTTATTGTGTATCAGGAATGAAGCCACTTCAAACAGTTGATTTCCTTCTGACAGTTAAGGCTGCTGATCACCTTCTGTATCCTCTTTCAACTTGGTGCCTTTTCCTCCCATCTTTTTTGCTGGCTTAACATAAACCCCATTTTGTGCCCCTCATGGGCTTTGCCAGGTGGCAATTGGTTACTTATATTTTCAGCGTTCCTATCCTGGGACCCTTTTGCTCCCAATGTTTTTCCCATAGTTTACATGACATACTACTTTTCTATAGGCAGAACAATTGGAAGTAAGAGGCACATCAAATTCTATAAATACCAGATATCTCCATTCTGAAAGAATGCATAAAATGAACCTTCAATATACAGTATACAATATCTCTTTTCTGAAAGGATATGTTTCCAGAAATATTCTAATATATACTTTTCTAAATATATAATTGTCCTTAGGTACCATTTGGGAAATAGAAAAACATGTGATCCTGATTGTTGTGGGATTCCTGCATATATAAACATGGTAAAAGGATGAAAAAGCTGCTGAACGACCTTATTTCAGTTTGTTCAGCAAGTTATCTTAATCATTTCAGCTCTGTATCATTATAGAGATGAAGTAAAGAATAATATCCTTAAGAATCTCATTAAAACAACAAAGAAGGAGCTTATCATTAAAAAGTTCAAGTTCCTGGGTTTTGCTAGCTTAACTTTCTGATGGGCACTTTTGGATGGACCAAAGAGCATGTTCAAACTGATGCAGATAGTATTTCAAATAACTTGTCCCAAAATGTTTATAATTTTAAGGATAAATATCAATATTTAAAACTGCATTAAAAAAACAACAGAGCACTAACATAATTGGTACAAAACAGATCTGAATACTTAACAGCCACAATCATTCTTTTCTACATGAAGTTTTCAGGTCATTTTTAAGGACAACCCATACAGAACATATCAAAATGATCTAATTAAGAACATATTCTGTGGAATTAAGGACAGACAGAAGTATAACATAGTAAAAACCAGCCTTTTCCAATCATAAAGATCTATTCGATTGTAAGTTCAATAATTCTCAGTACTGTCTGAGAATTACATGGTTTCTGGTTGAGTCTGGTAGATTGGCTGATCTGATTTGGAATGATTGGTTGATCTAAGAATAAGAATGATCAATATGAGGAGAAAAGGGTAAAAAGATAAAGATACCACTTAGATGATCTGAACTCCTGCTGACTTCATGACATGTAGTTTTCTTGGCAGCAGTATAGAAGTGGTTTGCCATTGTCTTTTTCCAGAATTATTATTATTATTATTATTATTATTATTATTATTATTTATTATTATTATTATTATTATTATTATTATTACTATTTCCTCCTCCTCGTCCTCCTCCTTTTTACTTCCCAGTCTGGTCTACTGCCCTGGGATTTTTGAGCCTGCGTAGCTTTTTTAGGATCAGCCACCGTTGGACTTAACATGGCAATATTCTTTAAAATATTTAAAATATTCTTTAAATATTCTTTAAAAGGGGCATGGTGGCTCAGCGGGTAAGACGCCTGGCTTGTCAATTGGAAGATTGCAAGTTCGGATGTTCGAATACCTAGCCCTATGTGCGGAGTGAGCTCCCGCACTAGCTCCAGCACTTGCCAACCTAGCAATTTGAAAGCATGCAAATGCAAGTAGATGAATAGGTACCACTATGGTGGGTAGGTAACAGCGTTCTGCGTGCATCATGCCAGCCACATGACTGCAGAAGTGTCTTTGGACAACACTGGCTCTTCGGCTAACAAACGGAGATGAGCACCGACCCCTAGAGTTGGACACGACTGCACAAATGTGCGGGGGGAACCTTTACCTTATTCTTTAAAAAGCAACATTAAGGAATATATAGATCCTTACTACAACAATCTGCAGTACACATGAGTATAACTAGAATCTGAACATTAATGCCAAGAGCAAACATTCTGACAACAATTGCAATTAAAGGAAATATGTAACTATCAAGGCATTGCCACGTATCCTTTGTAGAACAATGAAGAAAATCAGGGAAAGATTGTAACAGATGGATATTCTCTGCTGGGACTAATCACAGCACTAAAATAGCTATTTCTGCTATTTCCTGAGAAAATGAGAAGAGAAAGTCATTTGTAAAATATTTCCAAGTTCTACAGATTTAACTTTTTATTGTTTTGCACATGATGTTTAAATTTCAGAGTATTCCAGCATATTTGGTCACCTATAAGTGCAGGAACAAAGGTACGTACCTATACAAGGTTCCTGCTAGTAACCAGTGACTAGGTACCAAAAGACAGCCTTACAGGGTCACTTGCCCTTATCCTCCCTAGAAGGCAATGGTTACGTCTAGCTCTGATGCCCTTTAATGAACACCCGTCTAATGGAGGAGCTGAAGGGCTCCTTTAAGCCCTTCAGCTCTTCTCCTTTAGGCAGCAATCCTCATTTACTGCTTCAGCTCCGTCATCCCATCCAGCATCATTGACAATTTTAAAGAGAGACCTGCATAATCTCATCTTAAAAACTGAGGAAGGACAGACAACACTGCTAATTACCCTATATAGGCCAAGCAAGTCCTTGGGCTACAAAGCTTTGGGTGTAGGTCCCAACAGTCTTAATTGCTGTTGAATTGCAATTTTTATGTGAAAAAAATGTATTGAAAATATAGGAAGCAACCATGTGAAGTATATGAATTAATTCAATTAAAATGTTGTTAAATCCAATTTTTGTCGTTACCAGCCCCTTCTTTGTCCTGCCCTGTTGACACTTGTCACTCAAAGGCCAAGAGCAGCCTTTGCTTAAAAAAGGTTATATACCCCCAAAGTAGATCTTATATGTCACTTGCAATAAAAGGTTGCAGCGTTTTTCATCTCTAACAGATTGGCTTTTGTCTCAGGATTCAGTTGGCCAGTTGCAACCTTTTTATGTGGAAGTAGTAAGGGTTTCAGAAAGATGAGATACTCCCTCCTGCATCCTGGCTTTCTGAAATTACAGGGTCATGTTTCGAACTGCAGCTGATTCCTAGGGAAATACATGGATTGTAAACAGAACCAAGCTCTTAATGAAGTGGTATGAATAAATCCACCAGGTTAATTTTTCTGACTCCAATATCCTTTTCTGGGTTTCTTTTTTAAACTGAGATTTGATTGAAAAGCAAAAAGTGCTATTTCTATTTTCCGTTTCAGGTCTGGAAATATTTCAGTCCCAATGCACAAGCATAGTGTGCTTTTTGGATGCAACTTATGCGGTAATGGATGATTTCTCCAGAAGATAACTGTTATACTTTAGACTGATCTGCGATTACAGGAAGGTCAGAGTGCCTGATTAATGGACATGACATACAGAAAGTGTTGAGCATTAGGAACCAATTATATAGAGATTATAAATCCTTGTATTTCTCTCAATAGAGAACTGAACATAGTCTTAATTTGCATTCAGAATTATCTACTTTTTTGTTTGTTTTTCGTTTCACATCAATGTTGGTCCTGATTATAGAAGCTGGGCACTACATAACCTTTTTCTCGTAGCACCATGCTCACTTGGACTATCAGTACATATCCTCTATTCCAATAGACTATCACTGAAAAACCTGGCAGAAAGATATTACTTAATCAGAATGGCAGTCAATTCCTGATTTGAAGGAAACAGATGTATTGCAGCTATTTTAATCTTTTCAGTAACTTGAAGTATGAACTTGTAGCGTATATAACTCGGCTACTAGAAAGAAAGTTGCAGGTCACCTCTTCTAGTTGTTGGTCTTTGAGTGGTGAATGAAGAAGGGTAAAGTGCACATAACGTTGATGGTTGCCACTAATCACTGAAAGCCTTGAAAAGAAGGTCAAGGTGCAGATAAAAATGGGTTGATAATTTATCACCTGTAAAAGGCAAACCTAATCGATATGAGGTCAACAATTAACCTTGAATTTTAGAAGCCAGCTAATTAAATCCAGGTGGGAAAAGTCAGATCAGCTTGATGAGGTGGGTCAGATAGTATTTCAAAATAGGTCATCATATACTGTATGTATGTCAAGATAGGTCAAAGTGGTGAGCCATGCATATGAACGTTGTCTAAAGGGTAAAAGTGAAAGCAAAGAATGGAACAACAAGATAGCCTTGTGTGGAACAGCGTATATAGAGATGTCTAAAACAACTTGCCAATTTAAAGATCTTGCAGTGCTCTAGGCCTGGTGAGAGCTCTGGCAGGCAACTGGCTTTTGTTGTCAATTGCTACTATAGATCAGATGAGATCAGATGTCAGTAGTATGTATATTCAATTAAATTTCTTTGTTATGTGAAAAACCTGACCAATATTGGAACTCAGGAGGCAGGTATCCTGGCCCCAGCCATGAAGTCAGAGAAGGATGAACTGGCAATACCAACTGAAGTGTTGGATCAGTCTCCTGAAGCAAAATGTTAATATATTCTTCTCATTTGATCATTTACCTTTCCATCTCTTATTTTATAGCAATAACCTTTAGAAGGGACTGAGTAATCCTCCCTCTTTTACCTTTCTGTAACTTATCCAGATTGATGATCTAGCAGTGCTGTTCTCAAGTGCATTCTCATCATTTTGATCCAAAACGTCTTCAATTATCATCATAAAATGCATTAGTCCACTCTAGTAAGCAATACATTAAAATATAAGCATGCTGAACACCAGGCTTAATTAAACATTAAATTCTACTAATTTAAAATTGGTAAAATTGTTATAGCGGATTCATGTAATTTTTTCCCTTCAAGGTGAAGAATGAGTTTTGCACACTATGTTGTTATTTTCCTGTTGCTAAATTTAGATGCATGTAAGGTAGAGACACAGCCTTCCCTAGCTATATACATTGCAGATACTTTGAACTTCAGTTTGTGTATTCTACAATGATTGGGGGATTATGGAAATTGAATTCTAATGTATCTAGAAGACACCGGTTGGGGAAGTCTGCAATAACACAATAAGTTAATATGAAGGAAATCACAGAAGAATTCTTCAGGGTGTTAACTTAACACTATGCAATGTTCACATAGAAAATAAGATTTCCAACATCCCTAAATAATTTACATTTATTTCAGAAACAGGCTGGCCTCGTTTAGTTAGAAGAGTCTTACTGCACTATTTCTTTGAACCTCTAATTTAGTACCCACCTGTGTCAACCTGATTTTACTGGAATAGCAATTTACTGATGCCCAAACCACCTTGTAAATAAGATGAGTCATCTCAGTCATGCATCCTGGATAAATATCTAAATGAATAACAACTGTGCTGTACAAACATCACTCAAAAATGCAATTAAACTTAAGACTTACTCTGTGCAATAAAAAGAGAGAGAGAGAGAGAGAGAGAGAGAGAGAGAGAGAGAGAGAGAGCGCGAGCGCACCAAAGCCAAGGATTTTCAAATGAAGTTTCCCTCTCAGCTCAATACCTTCAAGGTCATACTGTGGTGACTTCATTTTTCATAGTCAAAAGAATGATTTAGTAATAATAGTGATAGCGGACAATAGCATTTTATGCCTTCAGTATAATGATATTCAATGTTGCATAGGATAATATATGGGTATTCTTGTTCATGTTTCTCATTGCAGCTACACAAAGTAGATTCTCAGAAGGTACCTTGTATCTCATGAAATTATATTGCGGAGTAGGGAAGGGGAATAAAAGCAACATAAGAATTCAAAAGTGATGCTCATGCTTTTGGAGTTTTTTTTCATTCAACCAAAATTCATAAAAACGTGGTTATGCAACACTTCTGTTTTCTATACCCAATAGTTCCACCATGGCATCCATAGTGGAGCTGCAGTGAAACTGGAGGAAGAGATTAATAAAAAAATGGAATAGACAGAAAATTTTACTCCCTAAAACAATCTGAGCAGCTGCCCTCACTCATCAGCCTTCAATCTGGACCACACCATGCAATAACTGAGAATCTGACATATTACAGGAAGAAACTTGTTATGTCTTGTATATGTGCTATGATAAAACAGAAATAAAAGCAGAAGAAATGGCCAAGAGCACATTTTTTTCAACAAATTTCCTGACAGTTGTTCAATAAATCTTAGAGTTGATGAGAAAGAATAACCATGTGGCTATTTCATATTCAGCTGTACTGACAAGGGAGTACAAAGCCAGAGCAAGGATACTGAACATTTCAGAGACCAATCAATATTTTTGGAATCCTCAGCTGTGTTTCTTATGCAACTGCAAAATGATTTCAAAAGAATCACCACAGGAATATAAGAAACTTATGACACCAGCAATACATCCTATTTACGTAAAATATAATTAGTCTTGATATTGCCAACATTATCCAGTATGCAGCCCAGAATATAAAGTTTATATAGCGCTTCTCAGCCTTTTGGATAAGATCAACTATCGTTTGTATATTCTTTCCTTTTTTTTCCTATGCCACATAAAATCTGGGGCTGTTTTAGGAAAAGGGGCGTGGTAGCTCAGCGGGTTAAACCGCTGAAGCTGTAAGACTGCCGATCAGGTTGGCAGTTCAAATCCCCGCATGACGAGGTGAGCTCTCGCCACTTGCCCCAGCTCCTGTCAACCCAACAGTTCGAAAGCAAATGCAAGTAGATAAATGGGTACCACCTTAAGTGGGAGAATTTGCTGGCGTCCTGTCGGGGGTCGCCCACCGGAACGAAGAAGATCCAGTGAATGGCAGTGGAGACGATGGCGGCGGTGGAGACGACGGATCCCGAACAGCAACATCCAGGACGTCAGCAGCCGACTCTGAAGCAAGGTATTCTGGGACATGTAGTCCAATACCCACGGAAAGAGTCGGTTCCCTTACCCCTTCCCTTAGTGCGCAGTAAATAAATGTATAATATATATGAAATGTATAAATATATATGAAATATGTATGTAAGCCGCCTAGAGTCCTCCATTAGGGAGGGGATAGGCGGGGTATAAATACGGTAAATAAATAAATAAATAAATAAATAAATAAATAAATAAATCCAATTGCTAGCAACATTCAAGCACCCAGACACTCCATATTGTTTCTGCCTCCCTGGGAAATGGTCTTTCTTTAATGATCATTCAGATGCTTTTTTAATTGTACTTTTTTTGTCCCCTCTGAGATAGTATCTGGCTAGCTTTCAGAGGGCTTGAATTTTGTTTACAGTAGATGAACAGATGGGCCGGATGAGCAGGAAAACAAACTGCTACAGGGGACTGCATCAGTTCCAAGACCCACATATACTCTTTGCTGATGGGTAGACCAATCATCATTTGGTCAGCTTGGTCAGCAAGTGTTTCAGTATTCCCTGTACTACTGGAGTGGATGGAACACGGCATTATGAATGTTGGAACAGCATAAGAAGACATAAGCATCCAAATGCTAATCCAGTTACATTTTATACCACATTAGCAGGTCTTAGATAATACTGAGATGACTCATCATCTAAAATATTTATCATTACTATATCTCCTGCCTTTTGGATACACTGGACTTTAACTTCCATAATCCAAGGTCAGAAAGTTGTTGAGAATTAAATTATAGAAGAAGTCCAACATATACATGAAGAAACCAGGTTGGGAAGGCTGGTGTACTCAAACTGAAAGGACTCTACAGGTCTTTAAGAAAGGACATCCTTAAAATCCTTAAGAAAGGATTTTATTAAGGATTTTAAGGACATCTTTAAAATTCTTCAGAAAGGATTTTCATATATATTGAATACTAGGGGCTGACCCTCATGCAGCTTCAGATAGTGCTGATCAATGCTGTTCTCATGCTACATATCCTTACTATCACCTGTGAACCACCCTGATAGTGTCCTTATTTTCTGGCTGCCACTGATTGTCTCAGGTTGGCCTGGGCTCTCTTCTTTTCCCTGAGCTGACTAATGTTCAGAGTATATATCATCACTCCAGCTAATGCTCCACCATATGGTAAGGAATCAAACCACAAATGATTTGGGAAGAGGCAGAGCTATAAGCCTATTGGAAATTATGTCAGTACTGCTCCAAGAAACCAGGATTTCTGGGGAAATGGCAAGATCTTGAAGTTGTAATTATGCAAGAGTTCCTATGACTGTTGCAAACCACCTGCCCCCCACTTTTGAAGTTAATTGGCTCAATTTGCAAGCACAATCTCCTACATCAATGTTGTAATATTTCTGTCAAGGTCATTCATTTGTGCAATGAAGGGTACAATGCTGACACAATTCAACACTGATACTTTCTTTGAATTTGAACAGAAGATGTTTAGGTTTTGATGTAATCTGATTGTTCAAACAAAAGGGACTTTAAAATTGATGGATCAAGCCCATACTTTGTAAATATGGCTTAAGACTGCAAAGCAAGACTATATTAATAATAATATAGAAATAAGTCAACGACAGACTGAGTATTGTGATGTTTATTCATATGCAAAATGGTAGAAGAACATTTGGTGTTTCTCTGAAAATATCACTGTTAACACCTTCATGCCATTCAACGGCTATTAAAAGAGTACTATGAAAATAAACCAAATTGGTAAACGCAGCCAGAAACAAAAAATTAGAACTATTCAAACTAAATAAACCCTTATTTTGCCAGAACACCTTTTTATTTATTTTTTACAAAAGAAAAAATATTCAAATTGTAGAAAAGAGCTATCATGAAGGCATCTTTGTCATCATCACAAGTGTGTGCAGGATTGTGTGCTCCTATTTTAGCAATAAGACCCCCAAAAAAGCAAAATTTAGATGGTCTTTAAGAATCTATCTCCTTGGAAACAGTAGTTGGTAGAAAGAAATTGGTTATAATAAGTGGAGGAGTTATTGGTGCAAAGAGAATGAGTCTGTCTACCAAAACAGGTTGTTAATTTTTTGTGTGGTACATGTGAAACAACCTTGCTTTGCTAAAATATTTATTTCAAACTCACAAGGGAGGTTTTTCAAGCAAAAATCTTCCCATTTAATTATCCTCTTTCTCCATGCCGTGCCATTTGAGTAGAAAGATGCCTCTATTTGTAAAAACAAGTGCTTATATGAAAAAATAGAGTTAAGAAAACCAGATGGGTTTTTTCCTTTTTTAAATGATCCTTTAGTCGTTAAACAGTTCCCTGAGAATACTGATCTTAATGTATGTGTATTAACAGAGATTGCAAAAGAAATGTTTATTTACCTTCCAAAAGTCTGAACAGTATACATGGGAAGTGAGAAATTAGCAAGAATTCTAGCCACTTCGGCACTCTCTGGAAGAAATACTGGAGTAACATACCTGCATGATGATAAGAAGGTCAAAAACTAAGATGAAGGAAGCCAGGAAGGCTCTCGAAACCTCATCACTTGGCAGAAATCCACGATTCAACTTGTCCCAGCTTATCCAGTCTGTTGTGATGACCAGCACAACCACTGAGGTCAAAGTAAATAAAACAGTCCTGAAAAGAGAAATCCAAAAAGGTCATTAGATCGTACAAGAGAAGAAAGAAAATTACACAATTACTTTAGAGTGATCTTCAAAACAATTTGAAAATATCATCTTCTCTGTTATACTTAAAGTATTACTGCAGTGATATTCTCCTACATCAATCTTCTTTAACTAGGTTTGTTCTAAATATGCTGGGCTACAACTCGCAAGTCCCCAAACTACCATTGCTGAAATTTGCTGCTGCTGCTGCAAATAAATTCCAATGAGCTGTCAAAGAGCTGAGCAATGAGAGGAAGTTTACAGTAGTGACTAGAAGAATACTGTAGGGATGACCCCCCCCCCCCCCGGCCTGTCCAACACTACTGGATGCATGCGAGAAACACAACTGTACCGGAGGAAGATTGCATGTGGATTTATTCTTCATGCATAAATGTATGACTCTGGGGTGTATATCTAAGAATGGGATAGTGATTATAAATCTTTGCATGAATTGGAAAGTGATGCTGGTATGTATGAGAATGAGTCTACTACCTTCATGCATTCAGAGAAGGCTCATTCTTAAGTATGGTCATGATGGCAGCCTTTAAAATTTCACAGATTTGATAGATTTTTCCTATGTTTTTGGCTGTCAACATTCAAAATGATGAGAGGTCACTTTGCCTGCTTGCGAAAAATAAGCATGTGGATGGATCAATGTGTGTGTGTGTTCATTGATATGATTTACGAATGACTTGAAGTGCGTGTGTGTATGCCCCATTCTACTCAGTTTCTGACTTTTGGCTTTGTTCTTACCCACATTTAGTATGTCAACTCTCCTCCCAACAGGTTCACTGGCAGAATGTGGAAATAGTGTCATGGCCCTTTGGAACCTCAATCAGCTACGAATCTTAAATAGCTGATATAAAAGCTTAAATTATAGTTATATTACTTTTCCCACAATATTAGTGAACTGTAAACATATTCATTAAAAGGCACCTACTTACAGTAAGACATATATTAACAAATGAAACCCACAATTATTTGGGAAGGCAATTCTTATTGTTTTGCCACACAACCGTTAAATTGCTTGCTTTAGGCTCTCCTTGCACATTAGCCATGAATCTCTCTTCCAAATATGCTTTAGAAATATTTCAGACAGTGGAAAGGAAAACAATAATTCTGGATGTCAATGCACATGTGTTATTACAGGGAAGATCAATGCGTAGGCAGATGCGTAAACAGCAAGTAAGCAAGTCAATATTTGCTCTGGTTTCCCATTGGAGTTCTCATATTGTTCCAAGGCATTTTTTTTATCCTCATTTCCTTCTTTCTTTCTAGAGTGAGGGTAGAAAGTCAAAGTACTGAAAATGTTCTTTTGTATTTGCAGTGATGACCAATACTCAATAGGCTTAAACATCAATGTATCTAAGAATCCATGTAAGTTGTTAGATGCTGACAAAGCAGAAATATGTATATCTAAAGAATACTTTTCTAATGTTTTCAAGCACCAAAAAGGAAGAAAAGAATCACCAGATGAAACAATATTCAATGTACTGCCATGTCATAAGTCAGGGTCCCAATTACAGCTGGTTTTATGAGTAGGTTCTACCGAATGCATTTATTTATTCATTCATTCATTCATTTATTCATTCATTCATTCATTCATTCATTCATTCATTCATTCAATTTATCCCCACCCATCTCCCCGAATAGGGGACTCTGGGCGGTTTACGAAATAGCAAAAGTTAAAATCTATATATAAAATTATCATAAAACAATAAATAAAGAGAATAAGTAAAATCCAAAAGATGGTTAAAATCCACTATTGGGATCAAGGCACTATGGGGCCACCCCCCCCCCCCAGGAGGCAGTACCACCTCCGTCGTCCCAGGCAAGGCAGCAGAGCCAGGTCTTAAGAGACTTCCGGAAGGTCAGGAGTGAGGGGGCCAGCCTCACCTCCGGGGGCAAGATATTCCATAATGCGGGTGCTATCACAGAGAAGGCACGCCTCCTGGACCCCGCTAGATGAAATTCTCTTGTTGAAGGGGTCAGAAGCATGCCCTCTCTGCATGAACGGGTGGGGCAGGTCAATGTTATCGGGATGAGACGGTCCCTCAGATACCCTGGCCCCATGCCATGTAGGGCTTTAAAGGTGATAACCAACACCTTGAATTGGACCCGGAAGCATACCGGCATGTGAGGTGTCACATGTGCTGATCTTATAGCATCCATAACTGCCCGCACTGCTGCATTCTGGACCAGCTGAAGCTTCCGGATACTCTTCTAGGGTAGCCCCATGTACAGCGCATTACAATAATCTATATGAGAGATGACAAGGGCATGAGTGACTGTTCGGAGGGCATCCCGATCCAGGAAAGGGCGTAGCTGGCACACAACTCGAAGCTGTGCAAAGGCCCTCATGGCCACGACTACCACCTGCTCTTTGAGCAGGAGTCATGAGTCCAGGAGGACCCCCAGATTCCGCACTGGATCTGAGTGGGGTAGTGCTACCCCATCCAGAACCAAAGATGATAACTTCCCGGATACAGGGGGGCCATCAATCCACAGCCACTCTGTCTTACCAGGGTTCAGCTGAAGCCTGTTGTTCCCCATCCAGACTCCCACAGCCTCCAGGCACTGAGATAAGGCATCGACCACATCACTTACTTCACCTGGGATGGAGATATATAACTGAGTATCATCAGCATATTGGTGATACCTCATCCCGTGGTGACGGATGATCTCACCCAGCGGCTTCATGTAGACGTTGAACAGAAGATGAGAGAGAACCGACCCCTGCGGCACCCCACAAATCAGGGGTCGCGGGTCGGCTCTCTCCTCCCCTATCACCACCGACTGGGAACAGCCCCGGAGGAAGGAGGTGAACCAATGTAAAACCACGCCGCCCACCCCCAACTCCCTGAGCCGCCCCAAAAGGATACCGTGGTCGACGGTATCAAAAGCCGCTGAGAGATCTAAGAGAGCCAGGATGGACGCACTCCCTCCGTCCCGCTCCCGCCAGAGATTTACAACCCTTTTTCAGATTTTCACTTGTTTGTGAGCAGCTGAACACATGGGGACACTGGGAGCAGGACTGTTTATGGGCCCATATCAGAGAGCATGAGGACTGCAGCTTGCATGCATGTGTATCCTCCCTTGTTTTTAGTAAAAGCTTATATAGTGCTAAAAGTTCTGATCATCCAGGATCACTACATTGCAGCATTCAGGATCACTACATCATACAAAAAGAGGCTGTCTTGGGTAACCTTGCTGGAAATTCATCAGTGCAAAATCAACCACACTATGTTCAGCTATTCTAAAAATCTGCAGAATCCCCATGTTGTTACTGTTACAGGTTTTTAAATTTAAATAGTAAAACAAATGAAACTATAAATAGGTAGGTGCTACAATACAAAATAGAGTTAACCTTTTAACTGAGTTCATAATAACACCACCAAGACAAGCATTTAATATATAGCAATCATTTTGTTTTTTCTAGGACTAGATTTAATTCTCTTCTGCTGGCCTACTGCTTAAAATGCTACTTGAAAGGCATCTCCCATGAGAATTATTTTTGTTCATGTTGGGAAGCTGCTGTTGACTTTCAATTTATATATTATTATTCTGTGATTGCTATGGGAATATGAAATATTGATTTATAATTCTCTTATTAATCATAGATCCTGGAAGAATGTCTGATTGGTATTTGACACTTCTATTTAAAAACAGTAATGTGAATGTGATTGAGTCTCTCAGAATTTTTGGTAGCAGCCATAATATTGTGCAGGATGGTTATCTTTGCTGATGAATGACACAAAACTTATTTTTTTAAAATTGAATATCATATTTTGTATTTTATCTCCCCTTACGGTGCTTTAGTTTTGTACTGCTAATATTTGTATGTCTATATTATAAGGGGTTAGGTTGTAACATCTGTGTTTGATAAACTGCTCAGATTTTGGTTGCTAGCTTGGATTTATGACCACAATAAAGGAAGAAAGAAAATCTGTACTGTTGCTGTTTAATGTCAGGAGGAATTTCTCTGTGCACTGCTCAGTTTAGATATTATATTCACATATCTTGGGGAAGGATGTTTAAAATGCTATTTTGAAGCAAGGGATAAAGTGATTTATCACTTGTAAAATTAAGCAGTGGATATGCTGGGGGAAAGGGGGAATTAGCTACACACAAATAATTAAACAGGACGTGGTTAGGATAGTGCTAACTTGTGCTTGTGAAGAGAGCCCTGTGGTCATAAACTGCTCAGTATCTGTCTGTTCTTATTTATTTTCCCTTACAATCTTGTTTCTTCCTTATGTTCCTCTGAGCAGGGCCTTTTTCGGTTCCTTATTCCAGGATTGCAGTCTCCCAAGTTCTGGCCCTGCAAGTCTGCAGTCAGCTGCCTCATTCCCTTTATCTCCATAGATCTGATGGTATTTAAGAGAGATTTAAAGACCTTCGTGCTTGATTCATAGGTTGGACCTGGTTATCCCAATGAAGTGCTGCAGCTAACCTATAAAGCCCTACATCACTTAGCACATAGCTTTCCAAAGTGTGTGTCGCGACACAGCATTGTGTTGCAAGGAATTTCAGGTGTGTCGCGCAACGACCCGGAAGCGCTGCTGCAGCAGCAAGACTTTTTGCCTCCCTGCTGCTCAGTGCAGCGTTTTTTCGCCAAACTGAGGGCATTTTCCAGTTCCCTGGAGCCTGCCCTTTCGAAGGGGCACCCCGGTAGGGCGCAGGGTGGACTCCCCCCCCCCTTTTGCTCCTCACGTTTTTTTTGGCCCCTACCAGGGTAGCTCGGGCACGCCTACGCCTCCCCACCGCACAGCTGGTCGGCGCGAATATTTTTTACCCCGGGGCGTCCCCCCCACTGTCACTTTTTGCAGTGATCCGAGGCTTTTTTGCCTCGCGACAGTAGCACTCTGCCAAGAAAAGCTGTGGTTTTCTGGGAACCCTGAAAATACCCTCGGTTCTGCGCACCTGCCAGGGGGCGGGGATGGGAGGTGGGGTTTGCAGGCGGGAGCCGATCCCATGGGCCGGGGGGCGGGGACTCCTGTTATTACTGTGTTGCGAAATGATGCATGTCTAAAAGGTGTGTCACCAACATGAAAAGTTTGGAAAGCTCTGACTTAGCACCTAGTTATCTGCAGGACTGCATTCTCCCATTGGAACTGACCCAGCCGGTTCAATCTACCTAGGAGAAACTAGAAGCAGTGCCCCACTTTAGCATGGCTCTTTGGTGGTGGTGGTGGTGGTGGTGGTGGTGGTCTTTCGTATGGCTTCCCAGTGAACATCTGGTTGTCTTCCAGCCTGACTGCCTTCCAGAATACTAAAAAAAGGCCTTTCTTGAAGGTGTTTGTCCTTGATTCTGTGTCAGTTTGGTTACAGTTTGGTTTGGCTAATTTTATTTTAGTCTGTATTTTCATTAGTTTGTGTACTTTTATATTTATTGGTTGTTGTATATGGTTTCTTGTGTAGTTTATCTTAGTGATTTAGGGGTCAATAAATGTGTTAAATAAATAAATAAATCTCGACAGTTCCTAAGACAATACTCATTTTATTTTTAATAATGGGTATATAGACGCTTGGTCATGTCCAAGGTGTTGTTTTAAATATGTATGGTTGTTGTGTTTGGTTTGTCTTAGCATTAATATTTGCTGGTTTGGCTGTTCAGTTGTGAACTGATTTCATTGCACCTGAATGAGTTGAACTGTGAGTTGAACGGATGACAACCAGTTATGTTCTGTTGTTCTGTTTTTGTGTCTGTCTTTTAACAGGTCTTCCTAGGCTCCCCCCTGGGAATTGCCTCACCCCAGTTTAAATTCTATGTCAGTTGAGCTAATCCATGCACCTGGTGAAGTGAGCTATAGCTCACAAAAGCTCATGCCTTTTAATCAGATTTGTTAGTCTGAAAAGCTGCTACCAGATTCCTTTTGTTGTTTGGGAAGTAAGGAATGGAAGCACCTCTCTTTTCCATTTAGATGGGCGAGTATAAGAGTGGAACTGGATTTAGACTTTCCAATTTGAAGGAGAGGTGAGATTACATAATTGGGCAGTAGGTAACTGACAATGTGCATAACAACTGAAAGTTCTATTTGTCCAATCACATAATCTGCTATGGTGGAGGGGCATGGCTTTCATCATCTCAAAGATCACAGCAAGATTTGCATGACATATCAAGAGTCAGGACTTTTAAGTGATGAAATGGGAATCTTAGGCATGTGCTTAAGGCAGGGTTTCTCAACCTTGGCAACTTTAAGATGTGTGGACTTCAATTCCCAGAATTCCCCAGCCAGCATTACTGGCTGGGGAATTCTGGGAGTTGAAGTCCACTCATCTTAAACTTCAACTCTGTCCCCTAAAACAGCCATGCCTCCCCCAATGCAAAAAAAAAAAACATTCACATTCTTGGCCCCACTCACCCAGGAGGTGGCCTCTGGGTCACAACAGAGATTCTAGTAGGTTATTACATAACCCTGGACAGCACCTTTTGCATCTTTATGGTCAGTGAATTTAAATACAATTTCATGTAACAAAAGTGCAATTAAAATGATTCTTTTGAGTGGAGGATTTAGATTGCTTCATTTATTGAAAGAAGTTGAGTCACTTTTAATTTTTTTCCCTTCCTTAATATATGAGCATCCCACAGCTGAAACAGCTTTAGAAGGCAAACAAACATGTCCTTCAAGCCCATCCCCATCAATTAATCAAAGCTGCTTCACCAGCCAATTAAAACATTAAAGTTTGCAATAATAAAATTGATATACTACAGCCTAGTGCTTCCTTGGGAAAAATATTATGCATTAATATTGAGCACCATTTTATGTAGTCATGATTTATCATTTCCATTATTTCATACCACACTGTATGCATTTAAAATGCACTGTGGAGTGAGAGGGGGCAGCCTCAATGGCAGCTCTGAAACCACATTTCCTGCCACTTCCAGGAAACATGTTTCAACAACTGTGTTGCCTTTTCTTTTTCAAGGAACTGAATAAATGTCTAATGACTGATGAACAGGTGAGGCTCCAGAGAGCGGAGGGGGAAGGAGACTGAAGGTAAATATGAGGGAAAGTCTGCTTGGATTAATACTGAGTTCGGAGCCAGGCACGTGGTTGGGCAGTATCTGCTGGCTAGGACCGTAGGTATTCAGTCCCAGGACAATAGGGTTCTAATTCTAGGGAAGAGAACTAGAAGAATGGCCTAATTTTAGTTATGTATTTACACATGTATACCCTGCTCTTCATTCCAGAGGAGCTTGCATATCAATAAAAACAAGACAGGCTTAAGTCCTTCATGGCACAAAAGAAAAAGGGCACAGCAGTTGCAAGCTGCTTACTATAATTCAGTTATTACACACACACACACACACACACACAGAGAGAGAGAGAGAGAGAGAGAGAGAGAGAGGACATAGAAGTTTTGTAAAACTATGCTGAAACTGGTCTGTGGATACGAGGAGCTCCTGAGTGAGAACTGGAAGGTCTTCAGACTCACCCTGGACAAAGAGGTTGGTGCAGTGAAACTTTACAGTGGCAGAGCAAGGTTGTCTTTTGGGTAACAGGGCAAGAAGACTTTTTGGTGGCTATTGCTTGATCTTGGCCAGGACTGAGCTGAGTGGCCATCTGGATCTGGTGGCAAGCTGGTGCTGGAGCTGTGGCAGCCAATCATCTGCTCAGCAGCGCAAACTGTTGGGTTGGTAGTGCTGCTGCTCAGCTGTTAAAGATTTGGTGGCTTTACAGTGGTAGTGGTGATGGAGCTGACTGCATTCCTCTTTCAGGCAATGAATTTTGGCTGGCCTGGCTTCCTCTCCTCCTTTTGAATGGCAGCAGTTGCAGTAAAGCAATCCTGGAATGCCCACCATTAGTGTTCCAGAGGATGAGGGCAACCAGGAGATGGAGCTGACTGCTGGTGGGAGTGGGAGCCGGTCAAATTCTTATTTGGAAGGCCAGTCTGTGGCTGTTGCACAGCCACCATGCTTATAGTGGCCATCTTACCTCACACATACCGCAGTGGGTTTCAGAGGGACTGGAGTAGGTGTTGTTTGCCCCATCTTTCCACAAGCTCCAGAATTTGTTGTCTGTTGTTCCAAAGAACACATTGTATTTATGTGGGTCTGTGTTGAAAGTGAGCCTAGGACTATGCTGACAGGCTAGTACTGGCTGGGGTGTAAATGTTTACCCCTCTCCGGGTGATAAGATAGGCAAGCCAAGTGCAAGTAACTCCCTGGTTTTCTGAGTTGGCATGGTTTGTAAATGTAGTTTAACTTTTAACTATCCCAGTGAGAATGGGATAGAATGAATAGAGGTTCATGTAGTTGTGGTGTAAGGGAGTAAGGAGAGATGTAGACGAACTATACAAGACTAGGGACACAAAATCTATGACACAATCTTCCTGAAGAATTTGTGAGATAGCTGGTGGGATGGTTGTAGTATCAGGATGTGAGTTGGGGCCCTTTATTTTGGGGTCATGGAATGCTGGTTTGACTCAGAAAAGGGGGACAAGAATTCTAACCTGTTACAGAAAAGATTTCTGAGTCCTGGGAAAATAGACAGAGTGAGCAAGAAACTCAAAACAACTCTGCCTTGATTGTATTAGGTCAGAGCTTTCCAAACTTTTCAAGTTGGTGATACACCTTTTAGACATGCATCATTTCGCAACATAGTAATAAGGCTCCCCGCCCCCTGGCACACGCAATTGGCTCCCGGGTGGAAACCCCACCCCCCGGCCCACGCAATTGGCTCCTGGGTGGAAACCCCGCCCCCCCAGCCCACACGATTGGCTTGCCCTGCCCTGCCTCACGGCTGCCCTGCCCTGCCTTGCCTCTGCCAAGAAAAGCTGCGGTCGCAAGGCAAAAAAGCCTTGGATCACCGCAAAAAGTGACAGTGGGGGGGGCGCCCCGGGGTGGAAAATATCCGCGCCCATCAGCTGTGCGGCGGGGAGGCGGAGGCGCGCTGGAGCTACCCCAGTAGGGGCCGAAAAAACCACGGGGAGCAAAAGTGGGGGGGAGTCTGCCCTGCGCCCCGCTGTGGGCTCCTTCGAAAGGGCAGGCTCCGGGGACCCGGAAAGTGCCTTCGGTTCTGCGAAAAAACGCTGCACCAAGTGGCAGGGAGGAGTAAAGCCTGAGGAAGCCTCCCTGCCGCTCGGTGCATCACCCCAATCAGCACTTCCGGGTCGTCACGCGACACACCTGGACATTCCCAGTGACACACTGGTGGGTCACAACACACACTTTGGAAAGCTATGTATTAGGTATAAGTTGAAGTCGAGAACAGCTCTGATGGGCTTTCAATATTCTTTTACAATACACTAATCTCATTAAAGTATATTCCAAGACTTCTGTTTCCTGACCTTACCTTCCTTGAAAGGTGACATGGAGGAAGGTGGACACATGGGGGAGATGGTGTATTGAAGTGGGGGATTAGGCAGTAACATTACCATGGTGTTGCCAGGGAGAGATATGGTGGGAGATGTTAGTGGGCTGCTGTTGGGGAAAGTGGTCTTGGTGTTCGTATTCCTTGTGCTCAACCCCAATGTCCAGTCATCAGACTGTCAGTCTCCCAGGCTTTTGGCTGTTGCTACTGAATGTCAGGTGGGCCTATAATAAGCCCCACCCCCAACTGTGATCCTAGTGGATGAGAGGAACAATCTCATGCACATTACAATCTGGATGAGCAAAGTGAAAATGTGGCTCTAGGGATCAGATAGAACTGCTATTACCATACTATCTTCTCTGCTACATCAGAGCCCCCTGACCTGAAGTGCTTGAGGCCATTGCTGATTTGGTGGTGGAATTTCCCAGACTGATGTTATTGGGAAACCTTAATTTGCCTTCTCTGGGCACAGGTTCAGGGGTAGATTGTGAGTTCATGTCCATCATGGCAACCATAGAGCTAACCCAGGTTATTATCAGCCTGATTCAAATTAGACGTGATTTTTTTCTCAGGGCAGTAGAGATCTGGTCTGGAGTTGGGGATGTTACCATCAGACCTTGGAGAAAAGACCAGTTTAATCAGTCTACTCAAGATGGCTGATCTGGGTTTCAAAGGGAACTTATGGCCATTCCTGAGCCTGTGATACATGGATGGCCATGGATCTGATCCTCCCTATAAATACTGTCTCTGCCCATGGATCCCAATTTTCAGAGGAACTCTGGGAGGCAGAGTGGCAGAAGAAATGCCTAGACTGCTGCTGGAGGAACATGAAGAGTGAATCCAATTGAGCATGGGTAAGCCTTTCTTAAGGATTACCCTGTAGTGCCAAGAGTGGCAAGATATAAATATTTTCTGCAGACAGCCATCCAGAAGCCCTGTTCAGGATGACCCTATCCCTCCTGGGGAAGGAATGGCCAGAGGAATATCTGCAAGGCCACTGTGAAGACTACTCTAGCCATCTGTTGGATAAAGTCATTTCAATCTGTTCTGAATTGGATTTGAACTGTGAAAACCCTGGAGGAAATGGATTATTTCTTTGTGGAATCCAAATGCATTGGTAAAAATACAGTTTATGCTTGGAGCAGCTGCTTTGCTTTCCAGCATGCTAGCTTCCCATTCATTTTTAAAATTAAAATAATATAAAAAGATAGACAAAGCAAAAAAAAAAAAGTAGCTCAGAAGTGCTCCAACATTATATTCTGGATCCAATCTGAAGGGATCATAACTACTACAATGCAGTGTCCCTCAAAGTCCTACCTAGCTGGTTATCCAGAAGAGGAGCATGATATTCAAACCTGCTAAGATTTAAAAGTGTTCACTTCTCTATCTAGTTCCTAATGTAGGTCCTCCCCAAAGCAACCAAAGCAGTTACAGTCCCATATTCTAGCAGAAAGCCCAACTAGAATAAGTCCAATTATCACTGTTTTCTTGATGCAATTTTGATGCAAAGTCAGACTGGAAAAAGGCAAAACCTCTTTTCTCAGGAGAATGTAAGGTAGCCCTGCTTTCCCTCGTCTGCATCCTGAGATTTACCTATGGCTTATTTGTCTGTCATGGACACTAATATGCATGAATTAATTATATTTACTTATCAGAGTGAAATTCTCCTTGGCCCTTAATAATGTTTTATTTAATGTGTAAGGTCTTTGTAGTTATTAAATTATGCTCCTGCTTTAAATACGGTAGGCTTTGACGTTAAAAAAACACACACCTAAATTGGAGAAGGAAGGAGGCATAACAGAAAAACACTTCTATCATGAGGGGTTATTAAGCACTCAGTTATATGTTCCTTCGGATTAAAATTATAAGTAACTAAGAAGGAACACTATGAGGGATGAGTGTGTTTGTGTGTATTGTGCTGTGCTGTTAGTCAATATTTAAGATGCCAAAGATGAATCAATTCCATTTTATTAATATTAATATTAATATTAATATAAAATTATACTTACATTAATTCAGCAGGGTAACATTTTAACTATGCATAAAACACTGGTAAGTGCATATAGTAATAAATAAATCAGGTTACAAAAAATCACTACATAGTGAAATGTTAAATTCTGGAGAATATCATATTTTATATACAGTACATCCAAGGATCTTGAAATTTCCATTGGCCACACTATTAATATACTAAACTGAAACGCGTTATCTATTACAAACATAAGTTCCTTGAAATTAAACTCATCAGCCTTACGCTTTAAGTCACAAATACTTCAGTTCCCTATTTAATACACAAAGGAACAGCTTAGGAAATTTCATATTCATAGTTTTGCTTGTGAAAAACATTTCCAATCATTGCCTATCAGAAGCTTCACATAAATTACTGCCTTTAGAGAACTTGCTCCTCCTCCTAAACTCTCAAAACAAAGCTTAATTATAAAACCCAAAAGAAAGTCGTTTTTTGGGGAAAAAACTTTCAAAAATGAAGAGTTGCTATTCAGATTTTAATTTAGTAAGCTAGCTGAATGGGACTTGAAAGTACAAAACAGACCACTACTAAAGAAAGGTGTGGCAAATACTCAGAATGGTGAGGTTCTTTTAACCTATTCTGAAAAGGTTCCTTGCTTAGAGAGAAGGTGTTTCCTTCTAACATGTACAGAATAAGAGGATGTGAAGCTGTCCCTTTTGCAGACCATTAATAGATGGACACAAAGGGGCTGACCTTTAATTTTCACAGCCTTTTGGTTTCATAGTGGGTCTCCCCGGATTCGCCTAGAACAGTGTTTCTCAAACTTGGCAACTTTAGGATGTGTGGACTTCAACTCCCAGAATTCTGACTGGGAGCATGGCTGGCTGAAGAATTCTGAGACTTCTCATCCTAAAGTTGCCAAGTTTGAGAAACACTGCCCTAGAAGCATGAATATCACCAAGCAAGCTTTCTCATGTTTAATTATTATTGGTGGTGCTAGTACATCTGTTTCCTTGACTCAGACAGCGATGTAGAGCAGCCTTGGCAGGCTAAAATTTGAATTTACCTAACTTAGGTTACATCCTTCCAGGACAAACTCTTTGAATGGATTCCTAACTCCCAGAAAGTGCTGGATATAAGTGAGAGGGCACAGGTAATTAAAATCTTTTATCAAGTCAAGAGTTATGCATATGAGGTAATCTTGGTGACTATAGCTTGTCCCCTGGATCTGAACAGCAACATGTCTACTGAAATTCTATTTGAATACTTTTAATCTCCTTTGCATGGAGTCATTACTGCATATATGATCTTCTTCCTGTCTGGTTGGTATCATCTGATGCACTATTTGAATCATAAGCTGAGGAACTTTTAATTTTAATCTTGATCAGAAAGAACTTTCAGTATTTCCTGATCTTCAGAAACTTACTGATAGGTGTTGATGTGGGACCTAGACAACAATTTTACTGTCTCTTCTCAGTGAGTAACAATAACTAGAAATGTCTTGTTTGGATTATTTTCTGAATGTTCTACAGCCCAGTCAGGCAAAATAGAAAATCAAATCACTTATCTATATCTAAATAACATAATATTAAGAATTGAAGTATATTTTATAATTATTATTGTACTGAAATAATCCACTGTATTAAAACTGAGAAGATGGAATTAAAAAAAATCAAATCAAGCTAGACTAAGAATTTGTATTTCTCATTTTAGTATATTTGAACCTTGATGTTTAACCCTAACATTCACATTTCATGTGCTTTGAATGATGTATTTATTTAGATCTACAAAGAACTGATAACAGAGAAAAAAAATTTTCTGGGCTGTGCTACTGCAGACTGCAATGTGGCTGAATGCTCTTGACTAACAAAAACAGACTAGGAAGCTAGTACAAAGGATAGACTTGACTATTTCTTTCAGACAACTTGTTTTATGAATGCAAGGATTTTTTAAATGAACATCTATCATGCTTGAAAAATGGTGTGAAAGTATGAATCAACAACTTGCCTTCACCCAGAAAATCGCTGGAAAAATCACACTCGAAGAGAGTGTGATCAGAAGATTAACCACAAAGGGTCTCTGAAGTAAATGCCCTCCCCCGACTCCTGTAATTTCCACTGCGGGAGGAGGGAGATGGTGCAATGAAAGGAGACTGGGAAAAAAAACGGGGCTCTGCAGCAGCCGTGATTCTAACAGATAAGTAGCTGGCCCGACCAGGCTTTTAGTCACTTTTTTTTACTTTTAAACATTATTATTTTTTTATTAAGTGCTAAGATTTGTATCTGGACTTGATTTATATTTGCTGGTGCTATATTTTTTTCTTGTTAATGGAAGAATAAACGGTGGGAAGAGAAGCTAAGTGGCTTTGCTAGAAGTGAAAGTGACTTTTACTATTATTTCAGTTTGGTTTGAGTTTTTTACTTATGGACAACTATTGGTATTTCTATTTTTGTTCTCTGGAATACTATATTAAAGCTTGGATTTAAATGGAGTGATTAATACTTTATTTTTTAAGATTTTGATGTTGGGATTACTGAACCCTATTAAAAACTCTTTTATATATACAAGTTCCTCTTTTTCTTTTTGAACTTTGAACTCTGTTTGGATTTATTTTTCTGAAAAAGTCAAGTTATTTAACGTTTAATTTGGATTATTGGATTATTATATGGAAAGTAGAGGCTTTTTTACATGTCCCTAGCAACATTTTTTCTTTTTGACTTGTGGTTGGATTGAAGAATTACAAGTGGGAAGGTGAAACCCTGGGAATATTTACTATTCTTATCTTTGATTTTGACTACAGGAGAACAAAAAGTCCTAGGCTTTTATCCTTTGAAACACTGTGGACTTTTATATATAAGGGATTATAAATGACCTAAGAGGAAAATTTTTAAAGGAGCCTAGTTCTCTCTTTCTTTTTCCTTAACCTTTTGGATATTTGTTTTTTCACCTTTTCTTTTTTCTTTTTATTATTTGTAAAAGAATTTTTAATTTTTTTTTTAATTTTTTCCCCTTTTTTAAATAATTTTTGTTATATTGTTATATGGTGCTTTTTCCCCTTTTCTCCCTTTTTTCTTCTTTTTTGCAGGGCTATGGCGTCTTTGGGAACGAGACGGGCAGAGAAGGAGAAGAAGAAGGAGACTGGAGGATCACCTATTGATTCTGCTACACCTGCTACATCTGCCTCAGAAGCTTTATTACCAGAAATGAAAAAGATATTAGAAGCTGTTGCAACACTAAATAAGAAAATGGATGATCAGAATACAGCAATAAATAAGAAAATGGATGATCAGAATACAGCAATAAATAAGAAAATGGATGACCAGAATACAGCAATAAATAAGAAAATGGATGACTCCACGAAGCAGATGGAAGATCAGATTACAGCATTAGACAAAAAAATGGATGATATGAAGAAAGAAATAACCCGAGAGATTAAGCAAGATTTTAAAAAAGAAATTCAAACAGTTAAGGAAGTGGTCAATTCTCTGTCAGGAGAACTTAAAGATACGCAAAGCCAGATGCAAAAATTAGAAGATAAATCAGAATATGCTATTAAAGAGATTGAACATAATCTAGATATCACAGCTTTAGCAGAAATGAGAGAGAAGGAGCACATCTTGAGATTTAGAGCAATTCCAGAACAAGTAGATGAAAATGTGAGAGAAAGGATGACTTTTGAATTAGCTAAATTTTTGGAGACAAGAGAACAAGATTTAGATTTGGAGATAGACAAGATATTCAGAGTAAACTCACGTTATGCTAAGGAAAGAAAAGTCCCTAGAGACATATTGATATATTTCGTAAGAAAAGTGACAAAAGAGCAAATCTTAAGGAAGCATTATAATACTAGATTAAATATAGAAGGGAAGGAAATAATTGTATTAAAAGAAATTCCCTTGAGAATAATTAGGAAAAGAAAAGACTATTCTTTCCTTACAGACAAATTAAGGCAACATAGTATTTCATTCAGATGGGAAAAATTGGAAGGCGTATCGTTTGAGTTTAAAGGACAGAGATTCAAAATAACTTCCATTTTAAAAGCAAAAGCTTTTTTAGAGAAATACAAGAAAGAAATGGGTTTACCAGAAGGAGAATTGACAAAAGGAGGAGAAACATCGAAAGACAAAGAGAAGACTGAAGATCTATCTGAGAAAGGAGCTACAGGTGTGGACTTAACAAAGGGATTTTAAAGAATAAAACACCAATGGAACTTAAATATCTGACATGGAATATTAATGGAGCCAATGCTCCACAAAAAAGAAGAAAGATATTTCATTTTTTGAAAAAACAGAAATTGGACATAAGTTGTTTACAAGAGACTCATATTTGTAAAAAAGATACTAAATATTTGATTCAAAAACAGCTTGGAGAAGAATTTATTTCGGCTGGATATAAAAAAACTAAAGGGGTAGTCTTATATGTACAACCAAAGTTAAACCCAAAATTGATATTAGCTGATGAAGAGGGTCGATACATTGTAGTAGAAATTAACATACAAGGAACTAAAACACTGATAGTTGGACTTTATGCACCGAATATGGATAAAGGAGTATTTTATAAAAACCTGATGGATAAACTTTTGGACTTAACTTATGACAATTGGTGTTTCATGGGGGATTGGAATGGGGTAATTTACCCCAGATTGGATAGACAGTCACAAAAAGAAGTGAAGCAAACACATGGAAAATTGCCACAAACATTTTTCGACTTGAAAGAGATGTTGGATTTACAAGACATTTGGAGATGTATGAATGGGACTTCCAGAGAATTTACATATTATTCAGAGAGATTTAAATCACATTCTAGAATAGATATGATTTTGATATCTAAAAATTTGATGATGGATATTAACAAAGTTGATATATTACCTAAGACTTTATCAGATCATAATCCAGTAATGTTGACTCTTAAAGGGAAACGGAATGTATTTAGATGGAGATTGAATGAGTCACTACTACGGAATAATGATGTAGTTGATGTATGCAAAAAAAAATTAAGAGAATATTTTCAATTTAATTTGAACAAAGGGACTAATATTCAAACTGTATGGGAAGCCAGTAAAGCATATATGAGGGGTTATTTTATTCAATACAATGCTCAAATGAGGAAGAAAAAACAAAAAAGAATTCAATTGATTTTAGATGAAATTAAAAGTAAAGAGTTAGATTTGAGAGATAAACCAATGGATGACACTTTGCTCACTCAAATTAAATTTCTACAAAAGCAAATATCAATGATATTAACTCAAGAGATAGAGACTCAAATGAAATTTACAAAACAAAAATATTTTGAATATGCAAATAAACCAGGTAGATGGCTGGCTTATAAATTGAGGAAACAAAGACAAAAGAATTTGATTACTAATATTCAACATGAAGGAAAAACTCTGGTGAATAATATGGACATTCAAAAAACCTTTCATGACTATTATTCTAAATTATATAAAAAACAAGATGTCAACTTGGATGAGATTGAAGAATATTTGAATAAACAAAAACTAACTGTTCTTAATGACCAACAAAGATTGATATTAAATAATGTTATAACAAAAGAAGAATTGATAAAAGCTTTTAAGAAAATTAGTAGTGGAAAAGCTCCTGGACCGGATGGATTGTCAGCAGCCTACTATAAATGTTTTGAAGAGGATTTATGTCTACCTTTGCAGAAGACTATGAATTCTATTTTGGAAACAGGAATTATGCCTGAAACTTGGAAAGAAGCACATATAACATTGATACCCAAAGAACAACAGGATTTAACATTAACTAAAAATTACAGACCAATATCTTTATTGAATAATGACTATAAGATATTTACAACGATATTAGCAGAAAGAATGAAGAATATACTTAAGGATTTTATTCATCAAGACCAAACTGGTTTTCTACCCAAAAGACAAATTCATGACAATGTCCGAAACATAGTAGACGTAATTGAATATTTGGATCAACACTATGATAAACAAGCTGCCTTGATATTTATTGATGCTGAAAAAGCCTTTGACAACTTAAATTGGCCTTTTATGTTCAAAGTTTTGGAAAATATGAATTTTGGAGGAAATTTTATAAAATGGATTAAATCAATATATACTCCACAATTTGCCAAAATAATTGTTAATGGAGAATTTAGTAAGCCATGTGAAATACAAAAAGGTACTAGACAAGGTTGTCCATTATCTCCACTTTTGTTTATATTGGTATTAGAGGTTTTACTTAGAGATATTAGACAAGATGATGGTATCCATGGTATTAAAGTTAAAAAAGAAGTTTATAAACTAAGAGCATTTGCTGACGACCTAGTCATTACTTTGGAGAATCCACTAGAAGGAATTGAAATATTAATACAGAAACTAAAAGACTTTGGGTCGCTAGCAGGGTTCAAAGTGAATTTACAGAAGACAAAAGTTTTGACCAAAAATATGGATTACCACCAACAAGAGAAATTGAAAGAAATAACAGGATATTCAATGGAAGAAAAAGTAAAATATTTGGGAGTATATTTAACAACTAAAAATGTTAAGTTGTTTAAGAATAATTATATTCCACTTTGGATGGATATTAAAAAAGATTTGGAACATTGGGAAAAACTGCAATTATCATTATTAGGTAGAATTTCAGCAATTAAAATGAATGTTTTGCCAAGAATTTTATATCTTTTTCAAACACTACCTATATTGGCATCAGAAGAACCTTTTAAACAATGGCAGCGAGATATTTCTAAGTTTATTTGGCAAGGGAAAAAACCAAGAGTAAAATATAAAGTCTTGCAAGACTCTAAAGAAAGAGGAGGACTAGGTCTACCGGATTTGAAATTATATTATGCTGCTTGTTGCTTGGTTTGGATTAAAGAATGGATAGTTTTGAAAAATGAAAAATTATTGAATTTGGAAGGACATGAATTAAGATATGGATGGCATGGATATTTGTGGTACGATAAAGTTAAAGTTAATGTGGACTTTAAAAACCATTATATTAGAAGATCCTTGTTAAGAATCTGGAATAAATATAAATTAATCTTATGTTATAAAAGACCCTTATGGATTTCTACACAAGAAGCATTCTACAGAACAGAAGTAAGAAATAAAGATAAATGGTTAACCTACAAAGACTTTTTAAAGAAAGAACAAGGACAATATATAATTAAATCAATAGAAGAATTGGTATCAGAGGGATACAGTTTTCAATGGCTTTCATATATGCAGCTCGTAGAGAAATTTAAATTAGATAAGAAAGACCTTGAATTTGAACAAACCAAATCGGAATTTGAGATACAACTATGTGAGACAGATGATCATCTAATTGCAAAAATGTATAAATTATTGTTAAAAGGTGAAATGGTAGAGGAACAAGTTAAAGACTGTATGATTAAATGGGCTAAAAATATTGGCCATAATATTCAAATGCAACAATGGGAAGATATGTCTATGAAGGTTCTCAGTCATCCAGGTGGAATTGTCTGTAGCTTGAATCATGTCAACTGGATTTCTATTTTCTTAATGGAAACGTTTCGCTCCTTATCCAAGGGGCTTCTTCAGTCTGAGCAAAGTTCATATTTAGGATTCCCTTACCAACTTTGCTCAGACTGAAGAAGCCCCTTGGATAAGGAGCGAAACGTTTCCATTAAGAAAATAGAAATCCAGTTGACATGATTCAAGCTACAGACAATTCCACCTGGATGACTGAGAACCTTCATAGATATTTATCTATCTAGATAAATTTATCTAGATTTATCTAGATTTATCTTATTTATCTAGATATTTAACCTTCATAGATATTTATTTAGGATTCCCTTACCAACTTTGCTCAGACTGAAGAAGCCCCTTGGATAAGGAGCGAAACGTTTCCATTAAGAAAATAGAAATCCAGTTGACATGATTCAAGCTACAGACAATGGGAAGATATGTGGACCAAAGGGTTAAAATTTACTTTGTGTTATAATTTAAAAGAAAACTTTTATAAGATGATGTACAGATGGTATATGACCCCACAAAAACTTTCTAAAATGTATGGAAATGTCTCCAACTTATGTTGGAAATGTAAAAAAAAAGAGGGGTCTTTTTACCATATGTGGTGGACATGTGAGACTGCAAAGAAATTTTGGACTCAAATACATGCATTGATGCAAAATATATTACAAATTCGAGTTCCATTTAAACCGGAATTTTTCTTACTGGGAATAATTGATGGACAACCTGGGAAGCAATTTACAAGGATTATGCAATACATGATTACAGCAGCAAGACTTATTTTTGCACAAAATTGGAAAAACCAGATATCGCCTACAATACAAGATTGGATGTTAAAATTGATGGATATGGCAGAGAATGATAAACTGACATGTTTATTAAAAGAAAATCCAAATAATTATTTCCTTAAAGAGTGGAAACCATTAACTGACTATTTACAAGATGCGGGAGGGGCAAAGCTTATATGGGGATTTGAAGATTAAAATATATATATATTGATGTAATAGACAAGAAATATTCTTTAATATTATATATAGACCTAGCATGTAAGATAAAATTTTTAAAATACCATGACCAGATACAAATCGGAAGTTGACCAAATTCTGTTTCAGCTTTATCTTTTTTTCTTTTTTCCTTTACTACACTTTTTTATCTTTTCTTTTTTCTTGATTTGTATTTCCATTTTCTTTTCTGTTTCAAACTTTTATCTATGTAAAATTAAAATCTAATAAAATTTGTTAAAAAAAAACAACTTGCCTTCACCCCTCTACCTCCAAAGTTGTATGAAGCCTGCTGCTATCCCTATCTCACCTTCACTGAAAAATAAAAAGGAAAAGATTTTAACTCAGCCACAAAACATATGCTACATATACTGAAGGACATTGTCTCAGTTCCTAGCTGATCCAAATGACGTTAGGAAAGGCTCTCATCCAAATCCTTGGAGAGATAATTAGCTGATAGGTAATAACATGTTCTATTTTGTTGATGGCTGCCTACTATTTGAAGGGCTATCAAAGGACAATCCTCCACTTGAAGCTATCCTCTACTGGATTGTCCACTGCCAGTTCTGTTTAAAGATAAAGAAGAAGAGAGAGAAGGGAAGAGAGAGAAGGGATCCTGAAGTTGCTAATAAAGACTGAACAGTTAGACAGCCCACTATGCAGCCAAAGTAATTTCCACTATATTTAAATGTATTCTATTTCTACATAAAGTACAGCCTTTATTTCTAAATATGCATCAAATTAGGAAATGCATATTTTATGTATATTTGTTCCCTCCTTTGTTCATCTTCTGTTGATATTCTGTTGTTGGTGATGTGATGCACAAATGGCCATCTAAACAGTGAGTTTGTACTTTGCTTAGATTTAGCTTAAAAACAAAGTAAGTTATGGTCTAGGTTTCTTCCTTCCACATGGCATTACAGAGGAGGAAAGGATTCTATAGACTAATGAGGGAAGTATGAATTTAAAAGTTCTGTACCCTTTGTTCCATGTCATAATCCTCCCCTTACATTCCAAATCACTGTTTGGTTTTTTCCTCCTATTTTTTGGAAGTAATTTATTTCCCCCCCTACATTTTGGAACATTGTAACAAAACATCATGGCAAAGCATCAATATGCCTTTTGGACACATCTAACAACACAGACCCTAATTCAATGGGCTCACATAGGATAGCCTCATAAGTCCCATTCCTATCTTAAGTGAATGGACAGCACAAATGTCCCACTGCATTTAATATGCATCCCAAACTAGATTAATTTAAATTCTAGATTCTGGTATCTTTTAACATCCTGTTGGCTGTAGCCAAGATCTTAAGGTTTCTTTGCTCAATTGACCTATGTATCCCTTAAAACTTAATTGGGATTCCAAATCTCTGGAATCTGGGTCTTTGTGTATGAAACAGTAAGTTCTGAGGCGTCAGAATTACCTTAAATATATGATGATTATGGTTGCTGTTATTGTTATCTTGGTCTATCAGCTAAACTAGCTCTCAGATAAGATGTCTAGCCAATAAGAGAACTTTATTTTCTAAGACTGAGTTCTTGAGAAAGTTCCTATAGGAATACTCCCAACAGAAAATCAAAGCATATACAAATTCTTTTTGTAAAGGCACAGAGTGACTTATTTACTTCATTTCATTTATACCATCTTTCCAGCAAAGAATAGTGTTCTAAAAGGCCTTCTATATTTTGTTCCCAGAACATATGCTCTAAAGTTTGAGTTTACCTTCACAGCAGGACACTATAGGTATAAATAACTGTAGGTAAAATTTAAAAGTAATACTGCAAGTTCTTTTTTAAATCTTGAATGTTTTCTGGGTCTCAAAGCACTAACTAGCATAAATGATGTTAGCCAATGCACTTCCAATAGAACAGGTACTTGTATCAGCTTATAAGAAGGAATTAAATGAATTCCGTTGGCCATAGTATAACTTTAGACCTACTGTAGAACTGCTTATCTGTGAGCTTTGCTTTAATAATAGTCTGAAACGGAATTTTCAAAAAATACTTGGCTTTGCTTTACTGTTTACTTTAGATAAATTGCCTTTGCTTCACCATGCTGCTATCAGTCAGCAGTGCATGTCATTACTGGAGCAGAAACTGTCATTCTGCTAATGGTATCACTAAAATAACACATTAGGATGATACTGTTTTCTTATGGGAGATATCCATACATCTCCCACAAGTAATTACATTACAAGCAATCCTCTTAAACTATTGGTTTTGCTTAGATGCTTTGCCAGTAATACTAATTATTGAAAAATCCCATTACTTCAGGTCTATGAATCAAAAACAAAGTAGCCAGCTGCCTTAAAACAAGATTTCAAAGGGGTCAAGATTACTACCAGTTGGACTAAAATTGTTTGAAACTAGAATATCAAAAACAAACAGTGGAGAGGAAAGGTTTATAAAATAGAGAAAACTATAAATGATTCTATTTAAAGAGAAAAATCTGTGGGCGAGTTCCCCCGGTAACATTTGGAACTAGGAGCTGTATCTGTGATGTGCCAGGATTACAGTGTCCTAAACCAAAATCTATTTAAAGTATTGTTAACATCTCAAAAAACAAAAAACCTTCCCCCCACAAACTTACTGACCTTAAGTATAATAGCTGTTCCTATTATATGATTTGCAAAGAACAGCAAACTAAAGCTGTGAAGAATTTATTTCATTTCAGAGGGTTTCTACTACAGCTGCTGGACTGAATGTCAGTTTAAGCTTCTCTTTGTGAATATGAAAGTTTTGTTCTGAAATCAGGTGCAATTCTGGGTATCTATGCACACCAGTTATTTGGTCAATGTAAGGAATAACAGAGGAAGTTGCCTTAAATAAAAAACACAGACTGTTAGTTCAGCTAGCTCTGTATCATCTGCTGTAGCAGCGTCTCTCCAGGAACTCAACCAGACGACTTGCTTTTTATTGGTTATGTGATCTTACTAAATAGAAAAATGTCGGGGTTTAAACAAGGGGCCTTCATCATGCAAAGCATGATTTACTGAGGAAGAGTGTGGTGTGAATTTCTTGAATGAAGTAACATACTCCAGGAAAGATTAGCTTCAAAATCTGGAGCTCTTGTTGAATCAACTTTGCTGCTTGATGCTCAGATAAGAGCAGTGGCCTTCATTAGTCCGCATGTTGGTAACAACCTTATTCAATTATTTCAAATTATCTTAGACATTGCAGCTAGTCAAAACTAAGCTGTATACCTTTTGACAAGGACAAATCAAAGAAACACATAGTGTGTTTCTTGCCTGCTTGATTTCAGACAGAGTTCAAGGTGTGGCATTTTATTGTTAAAGCCGGGCTTTCCAGAAATAGTTAGTCCAACTCCCATCAGCAACAGCCAATAAGGTCAATGATTTTAGATGGCTGTTTTAAAGCATTAAATGACTTGAGTTTGTATCTGAATTTGTACCTGATTCCCTGGGAGCCAGATTATTTCAAATTATTTGCTTCAAGAAAATTCACAAGATATCATGAGTAACAGATACAGCTGAACCTTTTTTCCCTACCTTATTTTACTCTGTTTTTTTTAATAACATGCTCATTACTATGGGTGCCTCTAGGATGAGATCTTGAATGAGAAAAATCAATAAATGTGTGTATTCATGCTTTTATCATTCACTCTTAGAGTGTCAGGGAAATGGTGAAGGAACAACACTGAGCCGAAGTTCAAACTCTAGTTTCTTTATCATTTCTACCACACACAGAATCTTGCCAAACTAAAGGTCCCTTTTCTGAGCCAAGGGGGAAAATACCCTTGGGAATCTAAGGCAGTGCCAGCCTCCCTCTCTTCCTCGGCACCCCTGCACTTTCCATGCTAAGCAAGCTGCGACTTCTCTTATCAGCCTGGAATACGCTCTCCTCTCCCCCCTCTCCGAGCTCCATCACACCACCTCCCTCCTCAGGGAGACATTCCATCACATAGAGTGGTGTTCTAAAATATAATTGAGAGAGGATCAACCCATTTTGACAAGACAACTATTGGAAATCCAAGCATAGAGGCATTATACTTCCAAATACTTGTCAGAGGACAAGAAATAACGGATGTCTTCATAATCTATTTCATCTCCCAGTAGCTAGCATCTGGCTGGCAAGCTACAGGGAGATGAACAAGATTGGTCCTTCCTTTCTCCTAGCATGACTTCACATATTTATCCATAAATATTGATTGTGGATGACCAGCCAGACCTGGTGTTATTACCAAGCTCTGTGTGGTGGATTTTGGCGGTGCTGCTGGTTCTCAGGAAGGAGGGAGCTCATTCCAAGGAGGTGGAGGAGATAAGAGGAGGCACAGTCCAGGAGGCAATGGTGGGAAAATGGAGAGGTTCAGAATAGCCCCGCCATAGATCTCTCCCAGCTTATTTCCTCTTAGGTTAGGTAGAGTAGCTTTATTCTGGCAAGATTCTGTCTATACAGTGTGAGCAAATAAAGAACTGAAGTTTGTATGGACTGATTCTTCATTGTTCTTGGGCTGGGACTGACACTCTGGTTGGGATATTTCCCTCTTGAATATCTGTATTTCTGGGTATCAGGTCCTGCAGCCACCTTGAGGCCAAGGATTCGGTAGGAAGCATCATGTGGCTCTGTTATCTAGGACTCCTTTTGGCTCATACAGTATACTCCAATGAACTGGATATGGCATGACTTCCACCATTTTTGGCTTGATTTATGTCCCTCTTAGTACCTAAGCCATGTGTGTCAGACAGGCTGGATCTCTGTATGAGAGGGTGATGCTGCAGTCTTGAAGAAGTCTGTGTTTCTCCTCCTCCTTAACAGGTTCCTCCTTGGATCTGGCTGTGTTTGATAACTATCATCCAGTCTTCAACCTTCTCCTTCTGCAGAAGGTTTTGAGTATGTAGTGGAAATTCAGCAACAGAGCACTCTTGAGGAAGTGGATTGTGTGAAGTCCTTTCAGGTGCATTTCAGAACAAGGCATAGGATGGAGTTGGTTGGTCAGTAGTAGATTACTCTTATCAGGACCTTGATGGTGATTCTATTAGACTTCTAGCACTTTTTGACATCATCAACCATGGTATCCTCCTTAACACCTGGGGTGGGGGTGAGGGAAGGAGGAGGTTGAGATATACTCTCTTTCAGTGGTTCTACACATACCTCAGTGGGTACTTCCAGATAGTGAGATGAGGAGAGGATAGGTCATTCCCCTGTGGGATTCTGCAGGGGTCAGTCCTCTCCCCCTACTGTTCAATATTAAGCTCTATCATGACATGCATTAATGAATAACTGCATGCTAAACTGTGCATCTTTTAAATCTGTTGCTGAGATAGTGATTAAAGTAACTGCTGATAAATATAGTAGTCCGAATTTATATATATTATGCAGCAGACACAGTTCTACAGTGTTTGTTGACCATCTAGCCTTTGCACAGTGAAAAGCAGTGAATAACTTAATACCTAAAATATAAGTCTCAGGTGATATGTTTGAACTTAATGGCAAACATTATTCATACATATTTAATTGCTCCATTGAGACTTTTCCTGTTTTGGACAAGCTTCAGGCATTATTTCCATTCCATTAGTAAGTCTGCAGTCTGCACATTCCTTAACCCAAAATGATTGATTCTATAAATGTCTTACCACTTATTGACCCGAACACTAATTGAAGTTGTGTATAGATTAAAACAAAATGTATGTTTTCAAAATCCAGCCAAAATATGTTGTAATCTCTGGAATGTTTTATGGCAGCTGAGAAAAGAAGCATTTCTAAAGTGCATGCATGTAGATTTCTCTTCACTAAAAAAAGTTTTTCAAGAAATAACTGCTAAAACTGAAATGATGGGTTACACAAGCCCTTCCATCTCAAGGATGAGATAGACAGACAGACAGACAGACAGACAGACAGACAGACATGGATGGACATCCTGGTCCCAACATGCAACTCTGGTAGCAATGCTACCAGCAACGACAGGAAGGAGGTATTCAAATTATTTCATTTAATTTTGCCAGGGGCTTCACACTCTTTACATGCTGGAAGCAGCTGCTTCCTTCCTATAACAATATTCTCTTTCTCACAGGGTTTATTACAAAACCCCCAAATATCTCTTAATTAATCAAGGCCTGCACAAACTTTTCATCATTTGAACGACTTCTGCATCCTAAATTATTTTGTGCCTGAATTTGTCCTTCCCATGGTTTCTATGTATTTCACTCAATGTCCCTTTGGATAAATAATTAAGCAAACTCTACAAACAATACAATCTATCCTCACTCTTCTGTAGTTCTTACATGGAGATCTCTTTATTAAGTGTAAAACCATATTCAGTCCTTTTAAAATATCACAGTACTCCAATAATGTAACAAAGGAAAAACAGATATATAGAGAAAATGTACTAAACATACTAAAAAGTTTACAATATAGGTGGAGCTATTGAAGAGTGTTTTTTCCCTTTTGTCTCCATGAACAAGGAGGCATCTCCTGTTGCTGTGACTTACAGAAGGGTAGAAAAAACAGCTGCTTTACTGAGGTCTCTGTGTTGTTGTTTGATGGCACTTAATCAATCTATCTATTCTATTTATACTCCCAACCTATTTCAAGTAGTCAATCTTTATAAAGGGAAATTCTTAAAATGTAACAAACAGAATTGGAAGTCTTATTCTATAGTTAAGGTAGAGAGCCGTAATAAAAACAGACACATTTGTAATGCTGTTATTTGTTTTTTCTATGGTTTTTATAGCAGATGTTTTGATCCTTGTGTTTTTGACATAGCTATTTCCCCACTAGTGACTTATAGTGTCACCCAGCCATTTCTGAGGTGATGTAATGACAGGCTATTTATATTGCCATAACCATGGTTGGATGACAGGATAACTGTCTCGCAGGGAAATGGCCATATAGAATGATCTCTCGACCATCCTCTGCCTCTGGGTGATTGGAATTGAAAGAGATGCCCCCTAAGACATTTTGGATGTAAAACCTTTAAGTCTTTATATATAATCTCTGGCACTCTGAAGTGCCTTTGAAACAAATTGATACACAGGGTAGCCCTAACAGGTGCCAGCAGCATTTTTACTGCTGCATTCTGGACCAACTGCAGTTTCTGCAGGCTCTTCAAACATAGCCTGGCCCACTGCGATAATCTAGCTTTAATTAAGGCAGGTGTTACTACAGATGATCATCAACATTGCACACATTCCTGCTATATTTAGACTTCATTTTCTGAAACCAGACACTTTTAACTTGCTTATCCAGCTCTGATACTTCTAGATAGCATTCAAGCAAATACTTAAAATATTTTGTCATTCAAGAAGCTTTCCTGCTATGATACCTTTGACTATAAGGTTGTCTTTGTATTGCATACATAAGTTTTATAAAATGTCTTGCATACATAAAGCAGCTTATCAGTTTCTGGCCACAAAGGAGAAGCAAACTATCATCTGAAACAAAGGGATTAAGCTGGTAGAAGAATAAATCATTTATGTTTGCCAGCAATCACATGGTTTGCCTGGAACAGAAATCCCTTTAAAGCAAGGCCAAAAGAGTAATGCCTTCTCAAACTTTGAAAAAAATAATTCTACTAAACAACATGTATTAACTTGCTATGATATATGGTGTAGCTAGCCATTCTAATAGTATGCTAAAATCAGAGTTCCATTCTTCAAAAAATAATATTTAAATTAAAACAGTACAATAAACTGTTTGCATGCATATATCCTATCACATACATATAGGAAGTGCTTCCTACTGAATCAGACCATTGGTTCATCTATTTCTTTTTTTAAATATATCTACACTGCTTCTCATTTATATGAATCCCAAAGTGCTAGCACAGCCTCCTGTACTCTGAAGAATCACAAGTCTTCCAAATTCCAGACAGAGTTTTTCTAGTCCTAGAGATGCTGGAAACTTTACCTTGAACCTTTAGCATGTTAACTAAATAAAAACACAGCAAGCACCTTCTCTGCTGACTGTGACTGTGACTCAAAGACATAAAGCAGGTACTGGTTTCTGATGAGATTTTGTATAAATTTTGTATAAAGGACACATTTGGAACAAGTGATTTATTTATACTGAGCTCCAAAGCACAATTTAAAAAAACCCCGACAGCACAGCAGTGTTAAGCCACTTTTGTTAGTAATGACTAATGAAGAAATACTTAGTTTGGGTTGTAACTAAGCTATGGATAACTGTCACTAAGTTTGACCAGCAATTGGTATGCCACATGTAACTCAGCAATCATGCTCTTTGCCACACTCACCAGTAGGAAATCCAGTGACAGTTGGGAATCAGAGAGCACTCCTAAACTGTGAACCTTCTTTTGGAGGTTCACAAACCCCCATACAGTAAGCTTCACCTCAATTCCAAAGTCAGCTTTTTCATTACCCTGTCACTTCTACTAGCCTGGATTTAATTTCAGTTTGTCCTCTCTATTCAAGCCCATTATGAAGTGAGGGTACTGATTATTTCCTTAGAAGTTATGAAGCAGGAGAACTGGGTGTTATCAGAACACTGATGGCACCAAATTCCAATGCTGCAAATGACCTCCTGCATTTGTTTCATGCAGATGTTAAATATAGTACCCTGAAGTCACCCTAGGATCAATGATCTAGGTATTGAACAGTAGTCCTCTAGCATCACTTTCTGGATAGGACCAACAGGAAAGATTGGAATCACTGCGAAACAGTGTCCCCAAGGTCCGAACTCGTTAGGTAAAAAATATTGTGGTTAATGGTATCAAAAGCCACTGAGAGGTGCAAGAGAACTAGCAGATCTGCATTGCCCCATCTAGTTTCTGGTATAAGTCATCCATAAAGGAAACCAAAGCAATCTCAGTATAATATCCTAAATGAAATCCCAGTTGAATTGGGTCCAGAAAGTCAATTTAATCCAAGTGCATCAAGTGCTATGAGAACACACTTTCCCAATCACCTAAATGAGGAACGGGATATTTCTGACTGACCAATGACAAAAGAAGTCTACCATGTTAAGTGAGGGCCTTTTAAATCTTTAACAGTCTCTTTAAGACATGCAAGAAAATGTCCTGTGCTCACGGAGGCATTAATCACCTCCCTTAAACATGGATTTAATCAGCAAGGAAAAGTAAAGGTCAAGTAGTCAAGCAGTGGCCTGCATTTCTTCCCACACCCTGCCCACATCCTCAACATCCAGAAGCTGAAAGGAATCCTTCTTTGATTTGTTCCTTCACCAAATCACCTTCGTTGACCTATGACCTGGTATCTGGATGCCATATTGAAGCAATGTCATCCAATGTTCCTCTGTGCAATGTTCCACTGTATGTATGTATGTATGTATGTATGTATGTATGTATACATACATGCATACATGTGGGGTCAAGCTAGCACCAACTTACATTGATAGGTGATGGTGGTTTTAATTTTATCAGTCATAATCCTCTTTTAATAGGGAATGAAAATTAATATTTCACACACACCATGGGTCTTCCCCAGTTTCCTTTCCTAACCACTGTGCCTAAAGGTCATTTTAAATTTGAGGTGGCAGCTTCTTTGTAAACAGAGTTGTCTGAAATCAGGGACCAAATCTCATTAAAACTCTTGCAAATGAAAAAGCTTCCTAAGTAACCCATTAATCTATCATCATGAAAAGCCTTTATTTTATTTAATTAAGGGTAATCAAAGGCATTTGACATTCTGTGTATTTCAGGGGAATTCTGAATTAAAACTAGTTGCTGAACTAAATCTGCTGATGGGGAAAACAATGCTACCAGACAACAGAAAGAATGAATACGCAAGGACAGAAAGAAATCCGTTTCTGAAAAGCTGGGGTGGGGAGAGCGCTGAGCTTTGGAGGTCAACCAATTAGAACTATTTCAAGGAGAAAGTTTAATCAGCATCCGGAGGACGGATGCATGGAGGTGGGCTGGGGGGTTGAGTGGGCTGGGAAGCATTTGCAACATTCTCAGCCATACTCACAAGTCTCAGTGTAGGTGAATGCTGCCAGAGCAACTAATGCATTTTAAATCTGCCAGCTCCATTTTAATGCAGTCTTCCAGCAAATCCTTTTTCCTTTACTTTGACTATCTTTGGAGTGAAAAACAAAAGGGACAAACAAAAGATTGTGAATTATAAAAGATGAAACTTAAACAGGTCATGCTATTACCATACTGCAATTTACTGACTGTTTAATCTATCTGATCTATTGTATATTTTCCTATTTTCTCAACTGTGGTGCAACAACATACAATAATATGGGGAGGGGGGAGGAGGAATGAGCATACTGTTCTCATTATTTAATCTCAGTTACTAAGAAAATTGAACGCCTGTGTCAGACTCGCTTTGCTTGCCTGCCATGTATTTGAGCCAACACGTGTCAAGCAGTACAGAAGCCAGCCCGTGTCAGCCTCTTTTGTAGCCAGCTGCTTTGCAAACCGAAAAGAACCTTTCGCCTCCCTCACATTCCTCCACTGACTGTGAAAGACCAAGGACACTGATAAGACACCTGAACTCTCATTAAACTTAACAGATTGGGAGGGGGGAAGATCAAGAGTGAGAAAACGTTTGTTTTGAAGCTAACAGTGAATGAGGTCAGAGGGATGTTACTAACTTTGAATGCTTGGCGCCAAAATTGGTATTCAGAGCTTTGCAGCCGTTCCATGTAGTCGGATTTTAATAAATGAATTCTTTTAGCATTCTGATGAACTGTCTGGAGAATTTCTTAAGTTAAGATCCTGGCACTGGGACCATCACAACCTGGATATCAGAAGGTTCTCCCACTGGAGGGGAAAATCCTGTATTGATTTTTGTATTCTTTTAAAAAAAGAAATAAGCAAGAACTCGCCAATATACCCTTTGTTACATGATAGGGGAGTACAGAGCACAGGTAAACTTGCTAAAGCAGACATTGATCACAGTGTGTGTGTTTTTCAGTTATGATTTCAAAAAGTTCTTGTATGCACACATTAACAGACGTTTTACAAAGCTGGTATTGTGAGAAAGTGAAGAATAACATTGCATTTCAGACTCCCAAACTATGTAGATCAGGGCAAAGCATTTGCAAAATGGGAGCTGGGTAGGAATATGTACTCATATTGTCTCTGACTGCAAACTAAGATCATACTGATCCTAAATTTCTGATAAGGCCTGCTTAGACGACTGAGTCCCAGCTTCTGCTCTGTGCATGGGTTCAAATTACAGTTGGTTGCCAGTTTCTGCTTGAAGAGATGTCCATCATTTTGCTTGGTAATTAGTTCCACTGTCAAACTGTTCTTACTGTTAGGAATCTTTTCCTATAATTCAATTGGAATCAGCTTTCCTGTGACTTAAATCCAGTATTCTCTGTCCTACATAACAGAATGATACAGAATCAGTCCTGACCATCTTTTGTAGCACATTCTTCCAGATGTTTGAAGAGTGCACTCATATCCACACCCTTTCTCCAGTCTTTTCTTCTCAATGTGAAAAGCAGACAATTCTTTCCATCTTCTCTACAAATTTAGTTTTTAGTCCTATGGTCATCTTTGCTGCTCTTCTCTAAACCTGTTACAGTTTTTCTGAATCCTTCAAGTATGATGCCCAGAATTGTACACAGTATTTAACATGAGTTCTCAGTAATACAGAGTAAAAAGAAAAAATTATTTCAATGTACTGTCGGAGGCTTTCACGGCCGGAGTTCGATGGCTGTTGTGGGTCTTCCGGGCTGTGTGGCCGTGTTCTGGAAGTTGTGGTTCCTAACGTTTCGCCAGCATCTGTGGCCAGCATCTTCAGAGGGCAGGAGCACAGATAGAAGCAAAATCTCTGTGCCCAGGTAGAGTGGCAATGTTCTATTTATAGAGCTAAATTATAGGAGATTAGGTGGGGTTTTTTGTTGTGTTGAAATGTTAACGAGAGGCTGATGAGCGTGATTAGCATGTTCATTGTGAGAAGTATTCCCATGACCTGGTGGTTGGACTGAGTTTGTTGACCTTTTGCAGGCTGTGTTTTTCAGGACTGGTAGCCAGGTTTTGCTAATTTTTAAACTTTCTTCTTTTTTATTGTAACTGTGCTGGTGTTTGTGAATTTCAATGGCTTCTCTGTATAATCTGGTGTAGTGGCTTTTGGTGTTGTCCAGTATTTCTGTGTTTTCAAATAGGATTTTGTGTCCTGTTTGCTTGAGAGCATGTTCAGCTACTGAAGATTTTTCCGGTTGCTGTAGTCTGCAGTGTCTTTCATGTTCTTTTATCCTGGTGTGAATGCTTCATTTTGTGGTTCCGATGTATACTTGTCCGCAGCTGCATGGTATGCGGTATACTCCTGCAGCGGTGCGGGGGTCCCTTTTGTCTTTAGCTGATTTTAGCATTTGTTGTATTTTTCTGGTGGGTCTGAAGACTGTTTGAAAGTTGTGTTTTTCCATCAGTTTTCCCATGCGGTCAGTGACTCCTTTGATGTAGGGCAGGAATACTTTGTTTGTGTGGGGCTGTTTTTCTTCAGTTGGATGTTGTTTTCTTGGTTTGATGGCTCTTTTTATTTCATTCTTGGAATAGCCATTCATGCAATAGCTACTTCTATATCTTCACTGTCTATTCTAATGCTGGTTGACATTAGTTTGGTTGACATTAGTTTGGTCTTCTTTACATTTAATCTTAGTTCCATTTTTTCACTATGCTTCTTGACTTTCATTACTAGAGCTTGAAGATGATTTGCATTTTCAGCTATTGGAGAAGCATCATCAGCATAGTGCAGACTACTGGTGTTTCTTCCTCCAATTTTAAAATGACACTCATGTTCTTCCCATCCAGCCTTCCCTAATATGTCAGCACATAGGTTGAATAAATAAGGGGAGAGGATACTTGTCATGATGAGCCAGTCTGTTTCACCATGTTCCATCCAGATTGTGGCTTTCTAGGTTTCACATTAGGACAATGAGATGTTCTGGGATTCTGATTTTTCTAAGCACATTCCACAGCTCCACATAATCAACACAACTAAAGGCCTTTTAATAATCAATGAAGTACATATTGACTTATTTTTGGTATTCTCTGGCTTTCTCAATTATGCTGCATGTATCAGCAATAAGGTATCTTGTTCCTTGCCCTTTTCTAAAGCCATCTTGAACATCTGGCCTCTTCCTTTCCATGTAGGGTTCTAATCTGTGTTGGATAACCCTAAGCATTATTTTGCTAGCATATGAAATTAAGGATATTGTATAATAGTTTTCACATTCTGTGAAATCTCCTTCCTTTGGTAGGGATATATAGACTGACCTCTTCCAATCTGTTGTCCACTGTGCCATTTTCCAGATATGCTGACAGAGTTTGGTTAAAACCTTTATAGATTATTCTGGGGATTTTTTTTTAGATTTTTTAATCCCACCTTTATTATTTTTATAAATAAGGTGGGGAACATGCCTAATACTCCTTGCTCCTCCTATTATCCCCACAACAACAACCCTTTGAGGTGAGTTGGGCTGAGAGTGACTGGCGCAAAGTCACCCAGCTGGCTTTCATGCCTAAGGAGGGACTAGAACTCACAGTCTCCTGGTTTCTGGCTTGGAGCCTTAACCACTAGACCAAAATGGCTCTTTCTGTTGCTTTACATATTTCTGTAGGTATTCCTTTAATTTATGTAGCCTTCTGACTCGGCAATGACTGGAGTGCTTATCTAATTTCATCTTTTAATACTAGAGGTTCTTGTAAGTAGGGAATGTCTTCTAAGATATTTTGGACGTTGACATCTCTACTGTACAAAATTTCAGCATAATCTGTCTATCTTTGCTTGATCTTCTTTGAATCAGATTGTATCAGAACATTGGCATCCTTTTTTATACCAATTTGAGGCTGGAACCTTGGAGATTACTTGGAAGATTTTTCTTGTTTTTCTATGTCTATTTTCATCTTCAATGTCTTTACAGATGTCATTGTAATACTGCTTCTTGCCTCTTCTAACAGCTTTCTGAATTTTTTTGTCAAGTTCCTTCCTGAGATATTTGTCTTCCTTGGCTTTGGCACCTCTTCTCTTTTTGACAATTTCCACTGTTCGTTTTCACATCCAGTTCACTTTCTTTTGTTTCTTAGCCTTTGGCAGTCTCTTTTGACATTCATTACATTAACAACTTCTTTAATTTTATACCACAGTTCTTCTTGTTCCCTATCATTGAGGTTCAGGACTTCAAAGCAATTCCTGATATTCTCTTTGAAAATGGTAGGTAGATGATCAAAATCTTATCATACAAACTGGCTGGCTTTCTTCTTCCACTTTAACTTGGAACTTGTACATGAGCAGTTCGTGATCTATTTCCACAGTTAACCTCAGTCCACATCTTTGCTGTTATAACTGAAGAACAGAGATACAGGATTATAACTGCTGAAAAAATGGGATAACATTTAACTTTTTATTGGAATTCTGAACAAAACTGATAACTTTAGATTCCTACAAGTTGAAGAAACTGGCCATGTGAAGCCACTTGGATGTCCTATCATCTCCAGAGATAGAGCTAATCTAAGTACTTGTACGTTCCAAAAATTCTCAGAGAGACAAGTCAATGAGAACTGATCCTTCAGCTATATTGAAAAATAGATTCAATTAAGTTTTTTTAATTTTGAAAATTGTATAAAGATCAGTTTTATACAGACCAATCTGCATGAAGTTCTGAGTTTCGGCTTAGTTGTAGCTGTTTGCGCAACATGCTGCATTGTAGACTATGATTAACAAACTGCAACTGCTATATTCAAGCTACATACTAAGCCAAAAAAGCAAGCACATTATCGCTTAATATGGTTCGGTCAACATGCTAAGTCATATGGTGCTTTGCTTTATTTTTGCTCAGCAACTGTGCTATATAATCCATGGTTTATAGTTTACTGTGTACTGCAAACAAACATGATATGTCAGCACAAAATATATAGATCCAGCACCAGAGAGTTATTTTCCCCCTCTTCTTTAATGCAATCAATACCATGCAGATATTTAAGAGTTATGGAGCTTATATCACTTTCCATCCCAGCTAACAGAAATCAGATGAAAGGCACTGTGCCCTTTCTTGGTGGAAGTTATCAATGTTATGCTCTCAGAGCAACTGGAAAAAGGCTGCAATTGTCCATTAGTCAGAAAACCTGTGTCCAATTCTCTTTTAGGAGGAAAGGATATAATACAACTGATAACACTTTGATTGTTTTTTCCCCAAAGGCTGGAAATATTGGCTACCAGCTGTTAGCCCAGGAAATGGTACTGCTGATTTCTGGCTCAAGGTGATAAACATACAGAATCAGCAAACCAGCCATTCTGCTCCAGAAGCATTAACCATCAGGAGGCACCATATGACCAGTTTCATCCTTACTGGGATTCTTCAGGCATGGATAGCCAGCTGTTATTCTATGGAGTTCAAACCCTCTACCAGGATTGAATTCGTGGACCTTCACACTTTAGATTACTATATACAGTGCACTAGCTTTACCTACTGGCACTAACTGGGTCTAGGAAGGGATATTCAGAAGCTATCAGAATGGTATATACAGTCTACCTTCCCTTAAGCTCTCAAAGCAGAGAGATACAGATGTTGCATTATACCATGCCCCCATGTATGGTGTTTCACATGACATCCACCACCTCTTCAGAAGAGAATAGCCTCAGTCAGGGTTCCTGCTTCTAGTCTCAATTCCTAATTATAAAAGCATAGACTCCTAGAGTTGAATTCAGATTTAGATCACTAATTCTCCTTCAGTGCAGAGGGGAAAAAACAAAAATAAAATACCTTGTCTTCTTCAAAAACTTTTTGTGATTTCCCACTCTACCATCAAACCCTGTGATTTCCTGATGATCTCCTATCCAAATATTATTAAGGTCCAACTCTGCTTAGCTTTCCTGAGATCAACAAAATTGGCTAGGTGCTGCAACTGCTAAGAGATCTAAGCAAAGCCTCTCTTGTAGCAAGTGTGACAAGCTTTCAACTCCAGATCCGAGGAAGTTTTTGATAGTTAAAAAAAGCAATTTCAGGCTTGACAGAGCAATAGTCTAATGCAATATAGGGCAATTTCCTATATTCAAAACATTTAATTCCATTCGTTTAGGTTATTCTGCAAATTTAGCCATTGCAATTTGTAAAACAAGTCAATAATTTGTTTAAATATATCATGGCTTAGTGTGGAGATGCACAAGTTCTTTTATGCCTCATTGGCATTTGAGTAGCATGCCATAGACTAGACTTTTCAAAGTAGTGGGTAGGGCCAAATAAAAACTAAGTTCAATTTCATTTGATTTCCAGTTACATGTAATTAAAATTAAATATAGTTAATTATTATTATCCAATCAAGCATTTAATTATTTTCTTTTTGTGACATATCAGAAATTATAATTCTGTAACTACTTTTTGAGGTTTCTATGGATGTACCAAGATTCTGGGTCATTTTGCATGTAGCCTCCTTGGTCCTTAGGTAGTGCACCTTTGGCTTAGCACAATGTGTGAACCTAGCCTCTCTGGAAGAGAAAAATGTATATTCTTGTATATACATACCTGTGTATGCCCACGTCAGTGTGGGCAGTTTTTAATAAAAATAAATAGGGAGTGTATAACAGCAACAGTACCTACTATATTTTAGAAGGGCATGCCTAAATAAATCCACTTGTTTTTAACCGACTAATCCCAATGGATGATGTCTAATCATCCATCATCAACCTGAGATCTTATCACTGTTGGTTTCACTGAATGCTTATGACACTGCTTAATTAAGCTTGTAAAACTGGATTTGTATTTTGTTATTTAATTTTGAAAGGAACAACTATCTAAGGAGAAATCTCCATTATACTACTACAGTATATACAAAAGTATGTTTTTAAATAAGAAATCACATGCTAAGACAAGCTTAACAAAAGCAAAACACCTTGTTTAAATATAAAGCATTATGTAATCTACTGAGGTAGCATTGATCCATGCCTTTGAATACATTTTTCTCTTCCTTGAATATTCACCCACAAGATTCAACCCGTACTCAATGGAATTATATTTGTCAAAGTGGTTAAAAGCAAGATCTTCAAAGCACATAGCAATATGTGGCCTGGGGATTTAGAATATTGGCTGCACAGCTTTGTGTTTTACAGCATATTCCTAATTGGTTCTTCACAACTAAATTGTTCAAACTAAGAGGAATGAATTGGATTGGGGGGGGAAGCATTTTTCTTTTTCAAGTGATAGCTATTTGTGTCCAGATATGGTAAAAGCTTTTTTTTTTGCTTGTCCATTTTTAGAAGGGATTTGCATATTTGTTCTAAGTGAACCCATTCTGGAACTATTTAGTGCCAATAAAAAATATACATTTCGAAGGTCACATGTGTCCTTCCAAATGCTATACTGCCATTTAATTATTTTGGCCATGCTTTATAGGGATGAAGAGAGCTGGAATTCGAAAGGTTATGAAAGGCCTCAGGATCTCCATCCCAGGGCGAACCTGGAAATTCATGTTTGTGATCTATTTTTCATTATGTTGAATACACACACACACTTCTATAAATGTCTGTATGAAACAGTTGAGCACAAAGAATGTGCTTAAAGCCATAGAATGTAGCTTACGGGATTTCAATCAATATCCTTTATGGGTTCCTAACATCCATTCTTAAATCACTTACCACAGCAGATTTTCAGTTTAGGGACAATGAAATATAAGAGAAAGTAATTTATGAAATATTATAACTGAATAGGATATTCTGGAAATTATTTCTGCTGCAGATAAAATTCACATCTTCTGTCATGACACTGTTCACTTGTATAAACTATTGTCTATAAATAATATGTGATATTTTTGACACAAAGGGCAAACCCAGGGTTAGCACCCTGAAGAGGCTCCCATGAATTAAATGAATTTAAATTAAGAACTTTTTAACATCTCTATCTTGGATTTTATATTTTTATTTAAGAAAATTGTTTTTATGTATTTTAATCTTTATTTATTCCAGTTTTATTGTAAACCACCCAGAGTCGCTCTTTGAGTGAGATGGTGACGAAATTCGAAATATAAATAAATAAATAAACCAGCTAATAAATGGGATGGACTGTTAACGTTCCATAATTGTTCAAGAAACACCTAAATTTTCAGATAGTTGACAAGAGTCTGCACTTACAACAGATGCACATGCACCATGGTTACACAAATGAAATATCAGTCCAGTGACTGACTGAATTCTATCCTATGTTCTACAAAATCAGATGGAAAATTTTGTAATGATAATGTGTCACTATATATCTTTTGTACTATTTTACAAACCAAACCAAACCAAACCAAACCACAACACAACACAACACAACACAACACAAATTTGGGATAACCACAAAAAACATTTAAAACTACCAATGGCTGGATTCCTACAAAACACTAAGACAAAACAAAGCACATCACATAATAGCTTAGCACAGAGCTTTCCAAACTGTGTGTCGGCTGCAGTGTCTGGGTGTGTCGCGGCTGCTGCTGCCTCTGAGCCCTGCCAGGATTCCACACAGGTCTTAGTGCCTGCCTTGTGTCTTGCTGCCTCCAAACCTGCTGTGATTCCACGCAGGTCCTAGTGCCTGCCTTGTGCCCTGCTGTAAGAGTGTGTCACGAAATGATGCATATCTAAAAAGTGTGTCACCAACATGAAAAGTTTGGAAAGCCCTGGCTTAGCACAATGTGTAAACCCGTTAACTATATATTGATGATTTTTCTTATTATTTTTATTCTTTGACTTTATTTTGCTTTTGTGATTGTTTTTGAGATGAGTTATTGATTTATGATTTATATATTTTTAAAAATGTAATCTTGGAATCTGCCAATAGTCCTCAAATTGCGGTAGGACATAAATGAGAGAGACAGAGAGAAGAGAAAGAGCATGTGTGTGCTAGCTAGACAAATTAACTATATACTAATGATCTCCACAATAGCTAGCTAATATGATAAAATATGTAGCACAATCTTATACATATTTGTACTCTGTACCATATGTCATATATAGAAATAGGTCTGCATAAGATTTCTAATTTCAGCCTATAATTCAATATTCATTGTGTAATTCATCTTAAGATCCTAATGAAGTATAATTTAGAACAATACTGATAAAACAGGTTTCACTGTATACAGTATAACAATAACATAGCTTATACTAGCACACATATTCTAAAATTGTGAACACCCTCACTGTTCATGTGTTAATTAGCTTACTAGTGCCAGGATCTCATCACACTGTATTGCTAACACTCATTGCAACTGTTTATATACATTCAAGATCTAACATGATTGTCATGGTGTCTACCTAGGGCATTAATTTTGGACTTTACTACTTACAATCACACACACACATATGATGCTTAACTTAAGATACCACTAAATGTAGCTCATAAAATAAATTCTAGTTCATGAAAACATATATTAGTCCACATGACTTGCTATATTTAACTGTATTTGTTTTTCCTTTCCCCTTTTGCTCTTTTGACTAGAATAGCCAAGCATCCTGTTACCAAATGCCTGAAATGTAATCAATAAATAAAGCCACTGAATGAGAAGCATTGCAGAAGACATTTTATTTCATTGCCCTCCACTAAAAATGAAGTCACATGTTGCCTTTATATGTAAAAAAACCCATTAAATAGATTTTTAAGGACAGAAAAGGACTTCTAAAACACACTTTGATTTGATGATGTTCAGTTTTGTTGCAGATTATTTGAAGGTTAAAAACAGACTGACAAATTTTGAAATCAAGCTCGAAACAAAGCAAAACAATAACTGCTACAGAAAAACAAATGTGAATCAATTCTACAGTCCTCTCAGGAAGACTTGAAAAGATTACTGTGAAATGGCAAAAATATGCTCTTACTGCACATACACTGGTAGCTGAAAATTGGAAAAGAACCGTTTACATTTAGAGATATCAAAGAAATCCATCACACATTTATTTTCAAGCAAAATGTTACAAACTACCACAACAGAAGCCATCATGACATGAACATACAAACTATTCTTGGACTCTATAAGTGCTCTTCTGCTTGGTTTGAAAATGTATATATCTTGGAAAGTTGTATACAAATGTTGTTTGCTTGCTTATATGAAATATTTTCAGATTTTGGGGTGGATATAAATCTTTCCAAGACAGCTTACAATAAAAAAAATGCAATAATAAATGTCACTATTAATAAAAGATTGTGATGGTAAAAAAAAAATATCACCACAAAATACTAAAAATCAGGAACTTTTGTATATTTTTGAGAAAGCTATATACCAAAAATGCAGGTATTTAGGAAAGTTGCATATAGGATACATACAAAATGCTACAATTTTTCTTGCAGGCTGATAAGACTTGACTATATGAATGATCCAATACATTATTCATTATTTTATGTTATTCAGTATAAATTGCTCCATACATTCTATTATACTGGTTGTTCAGCTTTTATTCCTTTTTTTAATATGGATCTGTGCATCAGAGCATCATTTTTTGGTCCCAGTATACGTTTGTGTTCTGGTCCCCTCCAACACCATTCCAGAGTTCTCTTTCATTAATGCAGTGCTTTCCAAACTCCCGCCGTTGGCGACACACTAATGGCAGCAGCGGCAGCGGCAGCGGCGTGCACACTGGCGGTGCGGGGGCACGTGTGCGGGGACGGCGGCAGCAGCAGCTGCGGCCTCGTGTTTTCCGCTAAAACCCAGAAGCACTGATGGCACGCCGCTGCCATCGCCGCTGCCACCACCACCACCACCACTATGAGTGGATACTATATATTTGCACCCAATTACAGCTACATTAAAGTCTTGAATATCACCTTAGAAATGATTCTTTTCCATATGGAAGAGAATTGGAGGGAGAGTAGAACAACAACTTTATGATCTTGGTTGAGCAAGGAGGACAACCAAGTAAGCTCTGAGAATCGCACACACAATCCTGGAGAAATGTAGAGAAATGGTTTCAAGCCCTAACATTCCTGATCCGGACCCTAGTATTTTGAACTGCAGTCTTGTTCATTCATCCCACAGAAACCCTCCTAACTCTGTGTGAAGAGTTAATCAAGGAGATGAAGGAGTGCTCAGCTGTAGAGAGGAATCCTGGGTATATGCAGGTCTATGCAGGAATAGCCTGGCACTAGACATCAGGACTTATCAGTGCTACCTGTGCTCAGGTGAAGGAGTTTCCAGTGTTTAAGGTCCCACCTAAGTGCTATAACAACTCTCTATGATAGCTCAACTTTGCATAGTTTGAGCCATGTTTTAAACCATGAGTACTTCATACTCTAGTTCAGAGCTTTCCAAACTTTTCATGTTGGTGACACACTTTTTAGACATGCATCATTTTGCGACACTCTCTTACAGCAGGGCACAAGGCAGGCACTAGGACCTGTGCGGAATCACAGCAGGTTTGGAGGCAGCAAGGCACAAGGCAGGCACTAGGACCTGCGCGGAATCCTGGCAGGGTTCGGAGGCAGCAGCAGCAGCCGCAACACACCCAGACACTGTAGCCAACACACTAACGTGTCCCGACACACAGTTTGGAAAGCTCTGCTCCAGTTCTTTCTCTGAAGCTTTCTGAGATTCCTCAAAGTCAGCTGCCCTCCTAGCACCAACACTGGCTTGACCTGTTAATTTTAGTTACTGGTAGGAATTCGGTTATTTCTGAACCTGTACTGTAGTTACTCGCCCCAGCTCTTGACAACCTAGCAATTCGAAAGCATGCAAATGCAAGTAGATAAATAGGTACCACTTTGGTGGGTAGGTAACAGCATTCCATGTGTGTCATGCCAGCCACATGACTGTGGAAGCATCTTCGGACAACGCTGGCTCTTCGGCTAAGAAACAGAGATGAGCACCAGCCCCTAGAGTCGGACACGACTGTGTGGGGGAACCTTTACCTTTACTGTAGTTACAATTATACTTTTGCTTGTCCAATTTACAGCCGTGAACTTTAGCAAGTCAGGGGAAAGGGGCAGAGATAAAAGAAACCTTTTAAAAATATATTTATATTTATATGTAAGAAACACAACATTAGCCTAGGAAAAATTAGGAGATGTAATAAATTTATATCAGTAAGTTTAATAGCTCTCATCTCCACGACTGTCAGACTCTTGGCAGCTGACTCAACTAAAAGTAATTCTGCCAGGGAAGATTCTCACTGTCTTCCTTAAAAAGATTTACTGAAATGAAAGAAATAGGGTTACAAGAATTTTAGCAGTTGGTTCTTTCCAGTTAAGAACCAGTTTATCCTCCAATAAATTGTGGCAGAGACTTTCTCATTTTTATTGTAATAGCTTTCTTCTAAATTGGACATGAAGATCATTCTTTTTCCCTAAAAATGGAGAAGTCTTCAGGTAGATGCTTAGAAATCATCTACACATCCTAATTCCACTGCTGCACACTTATCTTCGAGAGAGTGCCTCATTTGGCATCCTCCCCCTAAACCCAGCATATGAAAGAGACAGAGCTCTCACGCCCTGTGTGACTTTCTAACAAAGTGAATGGAAAGCAATGAGGAAAAATATGAAGCAAATCCTATAGCACCACCTCTTTATGCTCTTGCAGGAGTATGGATAGGGAAATCAGCCTGTTCGCCCCTGCCTTTTTGGGAAATAGAACAATCTCATGAGAGATAAATAAAATCAAAATGTATTTTTTAAAAAAAGAAAAGAGAGAATATAAAAATTCCTTTTTAGCTTTAGGTAGTCACAACCAAATGTTCAGTGGCAAAGGAAAAATATAGAGTTCAAATCTAAGATAGCAACTTAAAAGGATTTCCCACAGAAAAATGGAAAGTATATAGCTCTGGTAGCCTACAAGATGATACTAATTTCCTCCTTTTTAGAAGCATTCCCCACTGCAAAAACATTGCTGAGGTTGTACAGAGAACATAAATACCAAAGAAAGCAATATCAGACTTTAAACACACGTAGTTAAAATAAAAACTAATATTATGCAACCGTTCCAGCTGAACATTATTTTACCTATCCTAGATATTTGTTGTCCTGAAACAGACAAGGATTAATCATGATTAATCTTGGGCTTCCCCTCCAAATACCTGTGGATTTCAGTCAGTTAATTTGGAGACTGCAGGAGAGATGGAAAGAGCCATAATTTGTCTTCTAAGCCTTCCTTCCTAACATTCCTTGTCACTGTTTTAAAAAGGCAAACTATTTTTTTCTCTCTAGCAGAAAGGGGAAGGTGTGTGGGTAATCTCCCTGCAACCACCTCTCAAGCTTTTTGACAGAGGAGTATGTAAGGAAATGCAGACTCTGCTGCCTGTTAGTGATTAACTACAAACTGAGTGTGTTGAACTATTCAATGGACTTTTCTTTTGAGCAAACACAGTTTATTGTTTTGCTCAACCACTCATAGCTCCTGCTGGAACAGCCAATGGAAGCTGTGGCCATGAAAGCCTTTGACCAGTTCTGGTTGGTGCAACAGTTATGACCAGTTCTCCTACCCTTGTCAGCTCTTGAATGGACTACTGTAATTGGCTCTACATGGGACTACCCTTAAAGATCACCCTAAATTTCAGCGGAGACAAAATACCTGGGTACTAACAGGCCTATCCCAATGCTACCATATAACTACAGCAGCTGCATTGGTTGTCAGTTGGTTTGCAGATGCAACTCAAGATGCTGGCAATACCTCCTACATGGCTTGGGGCATGGGTATCTGCGAGATCATTTATTCCAAGTAGAATCTGCCCACATAAAACGTGCTGGCAGAGATTACGTGTTGAGTGGCCCTACTCCCTGCAAGATGCCATTGGAGGGGTATTGGAGGTAAGCATTGATTTCCTCCTTGTGGAATCAGTTACCAAATAAGATCCCCTCCAACATCACCTTGCGAGGAATATGGCTACTCAGCATGTTACAGCAACTGTTACTAAAGTAGCAGCCCGGGAGGTGACATGTAGTTGGGTCCAGGTGATGGTTAATGCATCTCTGGGGGAGGGGGTGTTCCCAGCTGCTTTTAAAGGGGATTTGGTACACCCCCTCCTCAAGAAACCATCACTGGACCCTACTATATTGGACAATTTTCGTCCTGTCTCCCACCTCCCCTTTTTAGGGAAGGTGGTTGAGAAAGCGGTGGCGTTGCAACTCCAGAGGATCCTGGATGATACGGATTATCTGGACCCCTTTCAGTCAGGTTTCAGGCCGGGATATGGGGTGGAAACTGCATTGGTCGCGCTTACAGATGATCTCTGGCGGGAGCGGGATGGAGGGAGTGCATCCATCCTAGCTCTTCTTGACCTCTCAGCGGCATTCGATACCATCGACCATGGTATCCTTTTGGGACGGCTCAGGGAGTTGGGGGTGGGAGGCGTAGTTCTGCGCTGGTTCACCTCCTTCCTCCAGGGCCGTTCCCAATCGGTGGTAATAGGAGAGGAAAGATCCGACCCTCGCCCCCTCGTCTGTGGGGTACCGCAGGGTTCGGTTCTCTCTCCTCTCCTATTTAACATCTACATGAAACCGCTGGGTGAGATCATCCGTCACCATGGGATGAGATACCATCAATATGCAGACGATACTCAATTATATATTTCCATCCCTGGTGAGATAAGTGATGCAGTGGCTACCCTTTCTCAGTGCCTGGAGGCTGTGGGGGTCTGGATGGGGAACAACAGGCTTCGACTGAACCCTGGTAAGACGGAGTGGCTGTGGATTGATGGCTCCCGTGGATCCAGGAAGTTGTCATCTCTAGTTCTGGATGGGGTTGCACTACCCCATTCAGACCAAGTGCGTAATTTGGGGGTTCTTCTGGACTCACGGCTCCTGCTCGAAGAGCAGGTGGTAGCCGTGGCCAGAAGGGCTTTTGCACAACTTCGTGTTGTGCGTCAGTTACGCCCTTTCCTGGATCGGGAAGCCCTCCCTACAGTCACTCATGCCCTGGTCATCTCCCATATAGACTATTGCAACGCGCTCTACATGGGGCTACCCTTGAAGAGTATCCGGAAGCTTCAATTGGTCCAGAATGCGGCTGCTCGCGCAGTTATTGGTGCGCCTAGATCAGCGCATGTGACACCTCTGCTGCGACAGCTGCACTGGGTGCCTGTGTGCTTCCGGGTCCAATTCAAGGTGTTGGTTATCACCTTTAAATCCCTACATGGCATGGGGCCAGGTTACCTGAGGGACCGTCTCATCCCCATAACGTCGAACCGTCCCACTCGGTCATTCAGAGAGGGCATGCTGCGGATCCCGTCCGTAAAGGAATGTCACCTGACGGGGTCTAGGAGGCGTGCCTTCTCGGTAACGGCGCCCACCCTTTGGAATATGCTACCCCCGGAGGTGAGGCAGGCCTCATCGCTCCCGGCCTTCAGAAAGAACTTAAAGACCTGGTTCTGCCGCCTTGCGTGGGGGGAGGGGCGGAACAGTTCCTCTTGGGGATGGCTGGTGCCATAGGGCCCTTTTAAACATCTAAACATCAAACCATCGCATCTTGGATTTTTATACTTAATTTTATTATATTAGAGTATTTTATTAGGTTGTTTTAATTGTCGGATTTTAATTGTTGTGTTTTGTAAACCGCCCAGAGTTCCCTTGTGGGGAGATGGAGCGGTATATAAATTGAAACATAAATAAATAAATAAATAAATAAAGATGGCTTTCCTGGTTGCTATAACTTCTGCCTCAGCAATATTTGGGAGAATCATAGTGTTACACCAACTATTAGTTCCAAATTCAGTGAAGTTCTTTGGTCCAATTATGTTTAACATCCTTTATCATTTTTTTATGGACAGACAATACAATTTGGCATTTTGTTTTAAGGGACAAGGTACAGTTGTAAAATAATTTATTAGGAAACAACACCTTCATAGTTGCTTTCAAGATATTTAGAGTATGCAGATCAATATTCTTAATGAGAATTGTGGTTTTCATACCAGAATAAAATGATCCTAATGTTCCCCCTTTTCCAGAAAGCCCTCGCAGATTTTCCCCAGTCAGGGTAAGGCTTGTCCTGAAGCATCATATCGGTGACCTGAAGTGAAGAGAGAGAGAGAGAAATGATGTAGTTCACTTTAGGTGGAAAAAAGTCTGCATTATGCTTGAGGTATTAGAGAAACATGAGAATTGTCCCAAACTAATTTTGCATGTGCAAAATATCCTCATATATATCTGTGTATAGGAAAATCATGTGCTTATTCTTGCGCTATGTGGTAAAATATGCCATGCAGGGAAGCCCATAGACAAAAGACACAATGCCACACTTATTTTTAGTAACAGGCCTACATATGGCCCACTAACAAAACATGGCATCCCATCTCTCTCTCTCTCGCTCTCTCCCGCTCCCCTGCCCACCATTGGCTGTAACTCTAAATGAGGAAGGTAAAATTACCTATAGGTAGTCCTCGTTTAACAGCCATTCATTTAGTGATGGTTCGGACTTACAACTGCTGGAAAAAAACGACTTACGACTGGTCCTTACACTTACGACCATCGCAGTGTCCCCACGGTAACATGATCACAATTTGGGTGCTTAGCAACTGGTTCGCATTTATGACCGTTGCAGAGTCTCATGGTCATGTGATCACCATTTTCAACCTTTCTGGCCGGCTTCTGGCAAGCAAAATAATGGGCAACCGCGTGATTCGATTAACGATCATGTGGTTCGCTTAATGCCCATGGTGATTCACTTAACGACCACTGAAGAAAGGTTGTAAAATCAGGTCAGATTCACTTAATGACAACTTCACTTAGCTACCAAAATTCCAGTCCAAATTGTGGTTGTTAAGCAAGGACTACCTGTATTGGCATGTGCAGAAAAGAATTCCACAAAAAAAAGAGCAACTCCTAAAAGGAAGTTGAAACATGTCATCACACACTGTAGGGGTGCAATTTCTGAATGCAGCATCACTTGAGAAAGGACTACAGGTTGCTCAAACCATTTATATTTATTTATTTGTATGCTGCCATTCACAGAGGCTCTGTGCAGCTAACAGTTAAGAGTAGCATGCAATTAAAAGCAACCCCCTCAAAATTAATAAATAAGCCCAACCATAATATAAATAAATTGACAACATCAAAATAATAAACAGTAAATATACAAAGGCATGAATCTGCCAGATTTCTGTCCTCCTCCTGCACTAGATGGACAACTGGGCCTTAACTGTTCCCCTGAAACCCAGGAGGGAAGGAGCAGACTGGATCTTTATGGGAAGGAAATTCCAAATTATGAGGGCAGCGACCCAAAATCTTGCTTCCAAGGTCCGGTCACACAACCATCTCTTATAGAAAGGACCTAGAATGAGTTCTCCCTATTCAAACTGATTTGACAGGCAGAGATAACCTGATCTGGAACCACGTAGGGCTTTCAAGGTAACAACCAGCACCTTGAATCACACCTGGAAGCCAACTGGCAACCAATACAGTCACCCAAGTATATATCCATCAGTGCCCAGCTGCCTCATTTTGTACCAACTGTATTTTTCCAAGTGCAGCCCCATGCAGGGGGTGACTAAGTCACAACCAACTGTAAGCAGGGCCTCGTAATTGAGAAATGGCCAAAATAGGAATACAAGATATAACTACGAAAGCCCTCCTGGCAGCAGCTGCCACATGCTGATCAAACAGGAGTTGTGAGTTAAGAGGACCCCGAAATTGTGAACCACCTCTGAGTGGGGGAGTACAACCCAGTGCAAAGTTAGAATTGTTAGGGCCATAAAACCAAACCCACTGTCCTTGGATTCACTCAAAGTCTGTTCTTCCCCACCCAGACTCTGACAATCTCCATGCACTGGCTCAGCACTTCTACACCACTGCTTGTTTGGCCTGTGGCCAAGATGTATATCTGGCTATCATCAGCATACTGATGATACTAGAACCCATGGCAACATTCCTCCCCCAGCAGTTTCATATACTGTAGATATTAAAAAATAGTGGACAAAAGAGAGACTCCTGAGAGACTCTACAAAGTGGAGGTCACCAATTAGATTACTTCTCCCTTCACCCCTCACCAACTGGAACCACACTCTCAGGAAGAAGGAGAACCACAGCAACATAGAGCCCCCTACTCCAATGCCACAGAATCTGTCAAAAAGTACACCACAGTCGAGGTTATCCAAAGCCGCCAGGAGATCAAGGACCGGGAGGCTCACATTAACCAAATCCCAGTCTCCCCAAAGATCTTCCACAAGCAGAACCTTTGGCTAAATACGTCACCGAATAAAGCAACTCACAATCAACAGAGATACAGAGAATAATAGAATCAGTGAGAGCAAAACTGGGTTTATTGAAATAAAGATGCTTCATTTTATTGTTTCCTTTTTTTTATTTCCATAGAGATGAAAAAGAACTTACAGAGGATCTTCTTCAGTTTCCTATTCTGTGGTCCCTTTGAAGTATCCATCAACTGAGTTCCTAATCCTTGAAACTGTATCACATACATACATACATGCATACATACATACACACACAGAAATATTTTCCAACACCTTGTAGAATGAGCAAGTATTATAACACTGAATGACTGGAATTAATACAATAGATTAATTCTATTCTAATAATTAGAATTCTAATTAGATTCTAAGTCTCTTAACCTCCTACCACCAATCAGGTATACAACATAATAATCAAATATCTTCCACAACACAAAACAACTCCCCTCCACCTCAATAAAGTGCCACTGGAAACTGAGAACTAATCCTAGCTGTAGCATGTTGGGCGATTTTCTTTTAATGACTACACTGATGAAGAGTTTAATTTCACCTCCCTGTGTGCTCAAACGCAATAGAAAATGGTTCCCAGGGTTGATATATATCACAATTATGCGATATCTATATCTTTTATCTAGAGCTATCTTCCTAAAAACCCAATGATGTGATTTAAGGCAGGCAACTATGCCTTATGTACTTAGACTCTCACTTTCTCATGGTCCCTGTATTTCCCCCTGCAGATCACAGTATCAGCACCATGGACAGCACATTCTTGATGGATTCTTTTTTTTAATCTCATATTCTCTTTCCTCATAGCAAAAAGAGAAAGCCGAGTCTCAAGGAGGGGATGCAGGAATTATAAACTAGGAGCTCTTGACTAATTAAACAACCTTACCCAAGAGACAAGCTTTACATTATTGAGCTTTGCATCTTGCTTATTCTTGTGCTTTAATTATTAGGATGCAAATGAGAGAAATAGATAGTCCACAGATTCTTGAAATTGTCTGTATTCTTACCAGTTCTGTGAAAGGAGAGGCATGTACCTGGTGTACATGATTCATTTCCTGGGACCAAAAGAGTCTACAGAAGATTATAAAGTCTTTGGATTATACCTTCAATTGTAGCATCCAAAGCAGACTGTGTAAATACTTGGGTCTTCAACAGAGCATATTTTTGCAGAGTCTCATTATGAGGGACTTTGAAAGCATGTCTTAGTCAAAAATCAAGGTATAAATATAATGAATGGGTAAGAAAGATATTGGTAATTGGATATTGTGGGTTATTTAAGCATCCACCTGGAAGGAAAGGTTCCTGAATTAAAGAAGAGTTATACAGAAATTATCTGTCTGAATTATACTTTCAGTATGTACAAAACAATCCTTCATAGCATTAATTATTCCTTCACTATAAACAGGAATCTTTTTTTCCCTTTTAGATGTTTGAATGCAGGTTTCAAGAACACTCCTTTGTTTTCCAATAGCTGCTAACTGTTCTTATGAGACGCTGACTGCAGCCAGGAAATCAGAAGACGTTTACTTCTTGGGAGGAGAGCAATGACAAATCTCGATAAAATAGTTAAGAGCAGAGACATCACACTGACAACAAAGGATGGATGATATTCTGGAGATGACGGACTCAACATTGGGGGAGCTGGGGGTGGCGACGGCCGACAGGAAGTTCTGGCGTGGGCTGGTCTGTGAAGTCACGAAGAGTCTGAAGCGACTGAATGAATAAACAACAACAAAAAATAATCATAGAGCAAATAGACATTTATTTGCAAGTTTGATCTGTCTTTATTACAAAAACTTTCATTTTATTATTTTGAACTTTAAGTTAATTCTCTACTATGACCATAAAACTTGACTATATACTGTTAATTAACTCTGAACTAGTTCATTCTTAACCTATGGTTTTCCACCATCCCAAGGATGAAACTAGTCAAGTAAGCTTGGCTGATACTGATTTTTCTTTTCCCCCCTTTAATAACCATAACTTGGAGGCAGGTTAATAGATGGACCACTTAAATATGAATCTAAAAAATTAAAAGTAATGTTTTATTTTTCCCAAAATGGTTTATAAGAGAACAGGTGTTAAAAATTAAGCTTTCTGCTTAATTCTCATGAGTATTAAAGGTGGGAAGAATAACACATGGTATATGGATAACAGCATGAAAGATTCTCAGTTCTCACTTCCTTGGAATGCAGTGATGAGTGCTGAATAAGGGTTTCTGTTGATGCTGTTCTGATAATATTTTCATAATATAGCAGATATTGTATTTCCGAATTAACTAATTCAGCAACATAAACCATTTAATAACAGGCAGTGTTATTTTGAGTTTATAAAATCAGTCACAGTTAGTGTCTGAGCTTTTTTTCTTTTTTATCTCTCCATCCTTCCTTCTTGCATGTTAGATCTATTCAGATTATAAAATTAAAGCAGAGATTGCTTCATTGCTGATATTTGTAAGCCACTGTGGGAACCTTTTAGAATAAAAATTGGAGTTTAATGTTTTAAATAATAATACATAATAAAAATAAATATTGATAGCTAGTCATGTATTTGAAAACTGTCTGGAATATACAGATATTTGAATTCTGTATAAACAGTAACAGAGGGATTAATGCATATTCTATTCTAGTAAAATAGGGCCACTATTCAAAAGTTCCCATCACAACTCAATAGATCTTATTGGCAAAAACATGAATTGGGCTCCATAGTGTATTGCCAAGTGTCCACGCCTTGATCAGGGGCTAGGGCAATTGATTCTTTTAGATCCAGAGATAATAGCACGCCAGTGTATAAAGAAACTTAAAGCTTTATTATAGACAAACAAAGTTAAACACAGTCTAAACACGGTTTACAAAGCATAACAAGCATAGCATAGCATACAGAAATACATAATACATACATACCAAGCAAACAAGGTGATACATAATCTCCTATAAGCTGCCAGGAGCCCTCTAATAAGGACAGCGGAGATACCCCAAGGTGGCAACTTTCACAGCACCCAGCACTCAGGCCTGTGTGGACTCCCAAACTCCAAAGACAATCCTAAGGTTTTTATCAAAGCCTGGCTCCCAGACCCCGTGACCAAGTTTCCATGGTACTGAAGCTGCATGGCCTGACCTTGACCGGGATTCTTCATGTGGTCCAGCACCTGACCATGACATCATTCCAATAACCTGGGAAAGTGATCAGATAAGCAAGTGCTTAAGCATAACAATTTCTTATCATCCCCCCCCATTCCAAGCCGCTAAAGGGGTGGCTGGAGGAGTGAACTTAACAAGCTGGAGACTTTCTCTCCCCCCACTTCACACAGAGATATGTTCTGAAGGGCTGTTGGGGCATATGCTTATTCTCTCCCCCTCTCATGCCAAACAGCAACAAAAACAAGCTAATTAAACATCAGTATAACTCAAAACAAACTCTAATCTCCTAGGTGTGGGGAAGGAAAATCAAAACATGCCACCTAACTCCTGGAGATACAAAGGTCTTCCGCAGGTTGCCATTACACATAGCTGATCTTAAAGCTTGGATAGATTTCTAAATATGTAAGTTGTCTTCAAATAATTTGCTCCTAAAATATTTCAAGCATTAAATGTGTCCACGAACACTTTGAATTGAGCTTAGAAAAGCTCTAGTAACCAGCACAGCTGATTAAGCATGTTTGCTGCCTTGAGTTGACCAAATACATACACACACACACACACACACACACACACACAGAAAAAAGGCAGGATAAAAATATAACAATAACAACAGCAACAAGAATAATACAAAATCTGTGTGTTCCATATTCTGATCAGCTCAGCAAATTACTAGGTGGATAATAATGGATAGATCACTAATAGTTGGCTAATGCAACTGCCTCTTCGCCAAAGGGTAATCTGGGCTTATAGAGTCATTCTCCTAAACCGAATTGTTCTTAGTGGTGAGTACTGGTGTTCTGTACAAATATCATTTTACACAAAGAGCAACTTCCTCTAAAACATATTGTTCTTTTTTCTCCATCTCGTTCTGCAGCAATCCTTCTGCAACATTAATCTTTGGTTGCATTAGGTCCCCAAGTTTCTTAAACCAGCCCTAGCCAAACCTTCTGAACTTTATTATTTTGAACTTTAAGTAAATTCTCTACTATGACCATGAGACCATAAGAATTTGAAAAGGCATCTCAAATACAGTAGGGATAGAAAAATATGTCAAGTTCAGTTTTTCACAGAGTCACATGTTTTAATAGGTCACTTTCAAACTTTAGATTTTTAAAAATGTTTGCACAGGAAATTATTTGCACTTTGGTACAAGCTTCTTCAAGCACAAGCATTTTTGTTACAATCTTTTCTGGAGAGAGAGGGGGGGAGGGGTGGATAGATATGATGGATGGATGGATGGATGGATGGATGACACACAGACAGATTTGTACAGTTTTATCCTGAATGTATGTTTTTGGGTGAATAGCATTACAAAATTAAAGACTGAATTTCCAAAGTCAGGTAAATTTCAATCCCTGTATCAGTTTGAAAAGGCCAACTTAGATAAATTCATATTCTCATGCACACTAAATGAATAATTCATCTATAATCTCATGTAAAGTGTCATAAACTGTTCCAGCTAATGCTAATGCTTTAGAACAAAATTTATCTCAGTTTATCTTGATTCCTCCTAAAACTCCCCTTAGTTATCTATTTAGGGTTTTTTCAATCTGTCAACATGACCATCTGGATGTACCCTATCAGCAAGGAGGGGAACTATTTCAGAGCAATGCTCTCTTAGTCCTAACTTGTGGGTGACTCACAAATATGCTACAAAGCACTTCAAAAGAACCAATATTTCCCTGATGTAAGTCATCCACAATGGCAATTACCAGTACAACCAAGGGAATTCTACCTTCCTCCTTTCATTATTCTAAAGATGGGATAATAAGTCCAGTTCTGGCAGATTTTTATATCCCGGAAGGACATCACTCCTGACTTCCAGGGGAGGCATGGTGAACTGAAGATGTCTCCACGAAAGCGGAGCTGATGACTGGCAAAGACTGAAGAACTGGTGAGTAGACTGGTTCTTCAGAACCTCTCCAAATAGAGAGAGCATGGGAGATCGGCCACATGTGCTCTGGACAGCGGTTTTCCATGGGTTTGAGCACAGGGAGATGAAGGGATTAGCCATCTTGCTCGCAACCGCGGTGGAACCTCTTAAATGACACTACGTTTGCAAGCCTCACTTTCTAATCACTTTCAGAAATTGCCTATTAATCATTTTCAAGCTATTAGAGACCTTTGGAATGACAAGTTTAAAAAGTTGCCAGGTGAGTTTAGCTTCAACTCTGAACAAAAGAAAAATTAATTATAAGGTTAAGAACTTAAAGAATTTGAAATAAACAGCAAAAAGCTAAATAAGATTTTGATCTAAGAAAGTTACAGACAGATTAAGGGTCCAGTTAAAATTGGAATATTGACTTTTACTATAAGACTTTGTAACTAACTATAAAAATAAATAACTTCTTGTGGGAACCAGAATTATTTTGGCTATCTTGGCTCATAACAAAGATAAGCAACTTTAAGACTTTAGAAACTGGACACTAGAGGAGACT